>JAFEKR010000036.1:0-599448 GCA_019022495.1 Epichloe hybrida
CTAACCCTAACCCTAACCCTAACCCTAACCCTAACCCTAACCCTAACCCTAACCCTAACCCTAACCCTAACCCTAACCCAAACCCTAACCCTAACCCAAACCCAAACCCAAACCCAAAAGGGCTAAAGTTAGAAGATTAAGGAAATCAACCCTTAATTACTAATAGCAAGGCAAGATTACATAGAGTAAAGAGCCTAAGGAAGTTACATCGCAATAGTCTATTAACCAAAGGCATTATACAACCTGTTAATTACCGCATAACACTAAGAACCCTTTGCTAATGATATCTCATGACTTAATAAATGCCTTAAGTAGTAAATTAAGCATTAGTAGTAGGGATTATAATACATCCCCTTAACTCTTAAAGAAGCGAAGCTCTTTATATTTGTAAATAGGTCCCTTACTAATAACAAAGATCTAAGTTTACAAATTAGATACATTATTATAATTAGTAATAAAGTAATAAAGGAGAATAACACCTTTATCTTAAAAGGGAATATTATTATATATAGCTCTATAAAAAGCAAGCATATGACCTGTAGCGCACTTACATCTAAGCTATATAGTATAGTTTAAGGTGCTAATATCGCATACGCAATATTTACAACCCTTTAAATAATCACAGACTAATTAAAGATGCCTTAGATCCTAATAATTCTCTATATAGACTCTTTCTCATTATACAAATACCTTGTAAAGCTAGGCATAACAAAAGAGAAGTGGCTAATAATTAATATTATAGCCCTTTAGCAGTTATACAAGAGAAGGGAAGTCTATAAAGTTAGATGGATTAACAGCGGCAATAATCTAGCTAATGTGATAACGAAGGCATTGCTAAATTTAGCTCTTTTAATCTTAATTGATTTAAACGAATTAACAATTTATGTGGAAGGATAGGTTAAGAGACCTATAAGGTTAGGCAGAGGGGAGGATTAACATAATAGGCATGTAGGTACAGATTATAATAACTAGGTTAATTAGAATAACCAAAGCCGCGACGGCTAATAAGAACCATGGATTCCTATTAAGGGATTTACTTATATACACTTTCCTTTAATCTAATTTTTATTATGTTTTTAGGCTCCTTTAGCTATAAAGAAAAGAGAGAGTGCTAGTGTGGCTTCCTTTAGACCCTTAGACAATAGATAGTCTAACCGTAGCTAAAGAGTGAAGCCACCAAAGGGATGCACGCAATGCAATTAGATGCATTGCGAGCTACCCCGCTCTGTTAGCAGTGGCACCGCACTGCAGCCTCACTTTTCCCCTTTTCGCCCACCTTCTCTTCTAGCTAGATTCCTCTCCTTCTCCCTTTTCTTCTTTTCTCTTAGTTATTAGCTATCATCATTAACTTCATTAAATTCAACCCCTTCGCACTAGTGCAACGTTCCTTGGTGTAACTAACATTATTACTCCTAATAATAAAGTAACTACTACTATTTTTTTCTCTTTATATACTTACTACTTACTATAAGTAAAGGAAAGATATTTTATTATTACTAGATATCTCTAGTATTTATACTTTTAATATATAATTATAGGTAAATACTCTTTAATCTAGTCTATACTTAGAATTATCCCTTTACCTATATTAGTAATAAAGTAACTAACTTAGTAAACCTTTATAAATCCTATACTATCTTTTATCTTAACTAATTTTTTTAGAATTCCTTAATATAAAATTACTTTTTTACTTACACTCTCTAATATTCTATTTAATTAGATTATATTCTCCTAATCCTTTTTTAATAATAATTTTAGATAAATTATTAAAGACTATACGCCTATATTAAATAGTGCTTATATAGCTAACTACTAGTTATCTTATTATAGAGATACCTACATTCTTATTCTATTATCTATAGGGTATTTTATAGTAAGATTATATTCCTAGGTTTATACTAATTAAACTAGTATTATATTAGAAGACATAGCTTTATTACTACTTTCCTTATGCTTCTTAGTTATATATTTAGTACTTTTATAAGTAAAATAATCTAGTGCCTAATAAGTTAGTATAGCGTGCCTAGGCTTTCTATATTTATAGTATACTAGGGATAATCTTCTTCCTTAGTCTTTACTTTATTACTATGCCTTATTTATAGGTAATATAAAATAATAGTGTTATCTCTTTCTTTTAAAGTCCTAACCTTTTTTATTATTTTAGCTTAAACCTATTATAACCTTTACTTTCTTACCCTAGCCTTATAGTTAGCTCTAGGTTATTAGGATCTCTTAACTAATTATTTGCTTTCTTATAGCATTATTTAAGCTATTTAGAAAAATTATAATTCTTAGATATATAAGGATTTTATTAGGTAACTTAGCTTTTACCTTATCCTAGGCTTATATAAAGGATTAAAATAATTAGCTATTTTTTTACCTAAGATTTAGTAATAACCTTATTACTTCTAAGTATCTTACACCTATATCTATTATTCTAGTTTTTAACTATTTTAGGAAATTTACCTAGGTAATTAATAAATAATTTACATACCTATTTATAGCTATATAATATGTTTATTATTGCTTTATATTACTAGCTAGGTAGTTACCTATATACACTACCTTAGTTATATTATCCTTAAAGGTATAGTAGTCTAATTTAAATAGTATATCTAAGTTTACTAAGAAATTCTATAGGCTTTTATATATTTTCCCTTTATATATAGGCATTTTTATTTATATTTTAATAAGACTACCTTACTATATAATTACTACTATATTACTATAAACTATAGGTAAAATTATAGCTAATATTTAAGGGGTAATTATAAGTCTAGATTAAGGGGTAATTATAAGTCTAGTTTAAGGTCTAGCTAATCCTAGATTTGCCTTAAGCTCTTTAATTTACGCCTTTATTTATAAGACCTCTTATTTTCTTTAAAGGCAATATAGCTTAAATTATATAACCTTATAGTATTACTATAATACCCTTTTTTCTTTAGTTATATTATTTATACCTTTACTTAAATTAGGATTAAGTAGCGTTTATTATACCTTATTATCTATAGTTCTAGATTATAGGGGTTCTTTATTTTCCTAATTATCTATAGCTTTATTATTATAAGGTACTAGTGTATTTCTTATAAATCTTTAGAGTGTTAGCTATATAATAATCTAGCTAATAGTTTATATCCTTAAAAAGGTAATAAGAGATTAATTTATTATAGCTTATACTAAAAGGTTAAGAATAAAGTAATAGCTAAGACTATTATAGTTACTACTAGATAAATACTAGCTAGAGGTAGATACGTAAAGGTTTTAATCTTTCACTTAGTACTAATAATATGCGTAGTCTTTAATAAATACCTTGCTCTATAAGCACGTAGCTATCTTATAGCTAGCTAGCCTCTTTGTCATCCGCACGGCCCAAAGGTTCTCCGAAGACTCGCTTCGATGAACATCCTATCTTTGACCTCTGCGCTCCTAATAGCAGATCTCTAGACCTTTCTCGGAGAAGGAGGAGCTACTCTTTAAGCGGAGGAATACCCTGCGATTAGTACAATCCGCGATAGTTATGTTTTGGCAGCGGTAGGGATGCAGGTAGATATTCCTAGGTATCTGACGTGAGGCACTTTCTGCAATGCTGGCGAAGCTTACTGTCTTTTTGGCCTTGGTATTTTCCTTAGTAGCTATCGTCTGCAGCATGGGCGTGAGTGCCCTCAGAGTTAGGGAGAGCCGGATTTCTAGTATCGAGGGTTCCCCTGCGTAGATGAATCTATTCCAGTGTTAAAGCAGGGTATTCTAGAACTTGTTAGCAATATAGAGTTCGTAGCCTATAGTGAATTTTCGAGTGCATGCCATAATTGCTTCTGTGTAGGTTTAGAGGACCTTTGCGCGTATATCTAGTCTCTCCCTTTGCGATTTGATAATTTCTTTAGTCTTGGCTTCCAGATCGAAGGCTGGGGTAGGTGTTTCCGTGGGGTCCTCTTCCTCTGTAAGGGCTGAGAACCTGTTGGTTATGCTGTCTTGGGCGCCCTTATCCAGATGTCTGTTGCGGCGGTGTCCTCTGTCTCTGTTATTGACATTGCGAGTTGGGCTGCTGCTAGGGAGAAATGGCTGCAGTTTTACCGGAGGGCCCGTCTTCAGGAGCTGCTGGCGAGTTCTGAAGTTAAAGCTATCTGGAAATTGTTGGTCATTTCTCCCTTGCTGGGCCCTAGCGCTACGCTCTGGCGTGGCTGGTTGAGAGGTCACCATTGCCACGGCAGCGCAGCAGCTATCTGTCTATTAGTTAGGTGTCCCTGTAGATGTAGGAGGAGAGTTGAGCAGGAAACAAAACCACATTGTTAGCCTTGATGCAGGGTAACTGGGAAATCTGGAGAGGGGCATCAGCCGTCAAGGCGACATGTGGACCTAGAGTTGGTGACCTGATTTTTGATGAAGTTGACAGAAAGCGAGAAACAGTCGCGATGTAGGTAGTGTAACGGATGCAGGACTTGAAACCCAACAGATTGATTGCATTGAAGCAAAGAAGAACTGAAAGCTCTCCGAAAGCTGTCTACGGACTCGACATTCAGGGGTTGCGGTGAGGCTTTCACTTCGTGGCGTTTAGCAGGGATGCCGCCAGCCAATTCCCGCACGAGTTGAGCACGAGCTAGGTAAAAATGAACCAATCAAAGGAGATTTTATGCTCTTCTTTCTGACTGAATAAACGCCCTTCGGGCTGAAAAATCGAATCTGTTGATAAAAAAAGCATTATGTGACTAAGAGAGACTAATGAGATAAGGCAAAACTAGAAAAAAACCGAAAAAAGAAACGAAGGAAATCTAGTCTAATTGGGACGGAAAAACATTGACATGAACCTCTTCCGCCATATACATGTGCCATTCAATCTCCCTCCCTCGGCTTGCTCTGACTTAACTGTCTAGTTAGACCCGTCATCAGAAGCCTCCAACCTTTCAAACAAATGGCTAACAGTGCTGCGAGGGCTTTCCATGATCTTCTCTAAAGTGATCCGAAGTCGATGGAGCAAGGTTCTGGCTAGCTGCTTGGGTATGCGATCCACGGCAAACGCCACGCTTAGGGAAAGTGAACCGTCACTCTCTTCGACGGCATCGACGGAGAATTCAGCAGATGCGTACGCGTTTTGAAAGCCTGCTGTCGCTCTTTTGTAGTGTGTGGCACCAAGTGACAAATCTCGTATAGATGTCTTGGTGTAATTTGTCATGCTGACACGCATATCTGGTGCTTCCGCATCTTCTTCGTCTGGCCATCCCATGAAGCGCTGAGCGATTTGTTGGAGCTCTAAACTCTCGTGCCTCATACTGTTGACTTGCTGTTGTTTTGTCTGCTCGAGCAACCGCTCCACTGTCCATTCAGGTTCGTATGCAACACGACATGGTACAGCTCTTGCACAGCATGAAACAACATCTGCTACTGAGGGGTGCACAGTAGTTCGTCCCGTTAAGATGTCGGCAAAGACAACATCTTGAGTATTTGTGTACTGGCCCAATACTACGGCCCACGCAGTTTTCACGGCTACAGCAAGATTGAAATTTGACTGCTTGCTTTGTGGTAGTGTGATAGGTGGTTCGTAAACATGGTTCAGTCGTGAGACCTGCGGTTCACTGCATTTGCTAACACACGAGATGGCAGCTCCGTCAATAAGTTGCCGCCAGTAGTCTTCGGTCTCTATCGTTGACTGAGGTTGTAGGCTCTGTAGGTACGATCCAACCGGAGCGAAATAACCTGCAGCTTGTCCAGCAGTGATTGCTTCCAGTGCTTCCCATACGCGATGTAAACTGGCGCCATCGTATAGGGCATGAGATATGCGAAACACTACTCGATGCTTTTGACTAGACTCGTCAACAATGACGGCTACATCGAACATTGGTCTGGCGAGCTTGGGCTCCGGAAACATATCCTGTTCCAGAGAATCCTCGTAAAAAGCACTAGGACTCTTCGTAGTATGGAAGACGCGAATTTCTGTCTGCCAATTGGCATAGACAACTTGAAACAGCTTTTGGCCAGCAGGCTTGACAAATCCGGTGCGGAGTGATTCAATTGTTGCAACAAGGGCGGAGATTGCAGATTTCAACCCGGATACATCGCAAGGCTCGTCTGCATCAAATGCAAAATGGTTTAGCTGCCGGCGAGCAGGTGACATGTTTTGTCTGATCATCAGATCTTGAAACTCCGTGGTTGGTAGTATATCAATGACCTCTGCTTGCCCTCCGACAGCATCTTTGGTAGACCCCAACTCAAAAGCGGCTGATTGTACTTCAGCCGAGATCAACGAGAAACGCTGATATTCTGCACTGTCGTCAATGATGGTAGAAATACGCGCCGCCATAGCGTACAAAGCCGGATAATTGAAAATATCGAGTGTCGCAAGTCGCATGCCCTGTCTAGCCAGTCGTTGAACAAGCTGCATCGCAGTGACAGAATCGCCACCTAGGTCAAAGAAACTGTCCGTGCGCGATATAGGTTTATCAATTTGTCGAATGCAACTTGTCCATAGTTCGCAGAGCAGCTCCTCCGTAGAGCCAACTGGCGCTTGATATGCCTGAGACTTGGCCGTGTACTCAAGCCACTTGTCGGAGGGGATGGAGTTGAGCAAGTTGCCAACCCGTCGTCGATCAAACTTCCCATTGTCGTTAAGAGGGAATTCATTAATGACTAAGAAGGCAGATGGTATCATATAACTCGGGAGCTTTTCGCGAAGAGCCGAGTTGAGATACTCGAAGATCTGTTCTTGCTCGTGTCCAGGTGGCACGATGTAGTGGGCTGGATTTCCTGGCGTGTCCTTGTTGGGTGTCGTGGATTCTATGACGGCTACCAGTGAAGACCCCTTTTTACAGACGCATACATATCTCGCTTCTGGGATCAAATCATGGAGCTGACTCTCAATCTCGCCAATCTCCAAGCGTTGGCCATGAATCTTGACCTGAGTACCAATACGGTCGAGATAAGTTAGTGTGCCGTCTGAATTCTGCTTGACAAGGTCGCCAGTGCGATACATGCGGCGGCCAGAACTAAGTCCAAGCTCTTTAACAAAACTAGGGTCTGTCACAAAGGAAGTCGCCGTCTTGACAGAGTCATTTAGATAGCCCCTTGCAAGCAACGGGCCCTCAATAAGAAGTTCACCTGGCGCGCCAATGGGAACTAACTGTTCGCCACAGACAGGATTAACAACCCATAATCCGGCAGCGACCGTTGATCCTATATTTCGAAGTTCCAGACTATCCTGGACGTGCTTATATGTTGAATAAATGGAGCATTCCGTCGGACCATAAACATTGATGACCCTAACAGTTGAGTCCTTCAGCCAATGGTCAACACCCTTGGCTGTGAGAACTTCGCCGCCTAGAACAGCGTTTTCATACTTGTGACATCGCTTGGCTGAAGTAATGCGGCCACAGTAGGCGTGAAAAATCCCCATGTGACATTCGCTTCGGCCACAAATGCCTCAAGGCGATTCATGCGATCGTGCTCTGAAGGAATGCAGGCGCATGCTCCTAAGGAGAGGGGGGCGAAGATATCAAAGACAGCCGCATCAAAAGTGAATGCTGCAAACTGTAGCAGTCGCTCATTAGACTGCATAGCGAACATGCGGCTATGAAGCAAGATACTTGTTGCTAGAGAGCCATGCTCAAGGACCACACCCTTCGGCACACCAGTGCTGCCCGACGTGTATAGAACCCAGGCTATATGGTCGGGTCGCAGAGCTATGCAGGGCTTGGAAGTTGATACCGTTACATGAGCTAAATCATTCGTGTTGAAAAAGATTTGACGTTAAATAGCGGTATGGCATTGTTCAGAGCCTCTAGTCGCCTCTCTTGACCCTCATCAACTATAATGAGTGGCGGAGCTGCATCCTTAACAATAGCATCGATACGCGCTACCGGATGCTGAACGCCTAGGGGACACACGGCACCACCGGCGCGGAGAATAGCTAGTATCGCCACCACGGCCCATTTTGACTTGTCCATACAGACACCAACGACGACCTCTGGGCCGACACGCTGGTTAACAAGGTGATGGGCTAACTGACAGCTAGATAAATCCAGCTCGCCGTACGTCATTTCGCCATCCCATGCGAAAATTGCTTGTGCTGCCGGCTGGGCTGCCATCTGTTTCAAAATATGATCGTGAACGCAATGTTGAAGCGTTGCTGGCATGAGTGAGTTCCGTTTACAAATTTGCGCTTCGTCGCTAGCGAAAGTTAGCCTGAGCTGCTCAAGCGGGCGACTAGCATTTCCTGTAATAGCATGAATAGCTTGCACTAGGCTGCCAGTGAGGTTTGTAGCAGCTGATTGGCTTAGCGCCACTGTCGAATATTGAACATTGAACTCGAGGCTGGTCGATGAAGCAATGACATGAACGTTGATATCGTATTCTGAAGGGTCTTCTGAGGTCAGCCCTTCTAGAATAATTTCTCCTGGCAGCAACGTCTTCGTGCCTTGTCGCTTATATGACATGACGCTGTTGAATAGCGGCTGATCTTTAGAAAGACCAAGTTCATGGTGGATAGAAGCTAGTGATACCCGTTGATGTTCGAATGCCTCTGAAGATTGGGTTTGCATCTGTCGAGCTGCATCGGAAACTCTCGAGTTCCAATCTAACTGTAGATGACAAACGAGCATATTTATCATTGGCCCAACCATCTCTTGCGCACCTGGTATGGGGGCATCCCGACCGCTTGACAGGTTACCAAAGCTTACACTCTGCGACCCGGTCCAAGTTCCAAGTACTAGAGCCCATGCCAGCTGACAAATACTCGCGATTGATACACCATGAGCATCCCGGAACTGGTGAATCATGGTAAGGTCATCAATCTGCTGGCGAGCATGACTGATTGTTGCCTGTGTCGCAGTGTGTGTTGGATCCTGCGGGGGTATCAGGCAGGGTTCAGCATCTTTCAGTAGCGAGGTCCAGTACTTTAGATCGTCTTTCTGGTGCTTATCGTTGAGGTAGGCAATGTAAGTGCCGTAGTTAGAGCCACTGCTATTAGAGCTCAAGGTACCCTCGTACGCACAGACGAGGTCACGGATGATAAGAGCCAATGACGAGGCATCCACGAGCGCATGGCTAACATCGAACCGGCAGTATACCTCGCCTGATGTCGTTGTTAGGACAGTGAGTCGATGAGGAGGCTGTCGCCGTTCGGTAAAGTTGATGGCTGGTCTCGAGTTAATCCATTCAGTAGCATGAGCATCAGCTACGCCATCTGCGCTCAGAACGTTTATACCTGGATTTCTGAGAACAATCTGAATAAATCTCTCGTGTCCCGGCAGCGGCTCCAGAAACACTGTTTTAAGAATAGAGTGACGTGCTACGAGTTCTCTCCACGCTCCATGGAAACGTTGACTATCGACTGGACAGCCAGGCTTGGATGACTTGATACGACAAGTTTGATAGATACAATAGGTTGATGGAGATTGTATCTGTGCCAGGAGGATACCTTGTTGGATTGGTGAACAGGGGAGGATATCCTCGATGTTGTTAGTCGGGCCAACACTAGTGACAAATTCCCTTTCAATTGTAACCATATCGCTGTCAGAGAGGTGAGCGAGCGGGAAGTCGGTTGCTGTGGCTGCTGATGTTGTGGTGGCTAACGTTTCCACCAGCGTCTTGATCGTATTGCTGTATGTCTCAACCCACTGTTGGATTGCTAGCGTGTGTCGCGACTGATTGCTATAATCGACACTGATACATAACTGCTCTCCTTCTATAGCGACAGACACCTCAAGTGCAGCAAAAATCTTGACCGAATTGCCAATTTGAGATGGTGCAGCCAATTCGTCTTTCTCAATTTGAAACAGTGCATCCTCCCTTTCGAGCTGCTGGAAACGGCCAAGGTAGTTGAAGAGAATTTCGGCGGGACTGTGACCTGCAAACCTCTTGCGGTCAGGCGCAAGGAACCGTTTGATAAAGTATGGCAAGCCTCGACCGGGAATACGTCGTCGCTGGTCCTTTGTTTTCCTAACGACATCAAGTTGGCTATAACTTCCTTCCGTGGTGATGTGCATAGGAGTCATTGTCGTAAACCATCCAACAGTTTCAGAAAGATCGACGTTATCATCCAGTACTTCACGACCATGCCCCTCAATGAATACGGCAGGCATTGATCGATCGGTGAAGACCTTCTGAAAGGAAATAGCTAGAGCAGCTAGCAATATTTCGACGGGTTCCGTTTTGAAGGCAGTATTGGCTTCACCAGACAGCCTAGAAGTTGTGGATGCGTCGCATTTGACCTGGATCTTAGATCGGTTGCCAAACGTCTCACTACCAGGGACAAGGCCCCAGTATTCCCAATTCGTAGCTGGAATTTCAACCGGCAAGACGTCAGGTTCGCTGGTCTCGCTTCTTGGTGCAGAAAGGGATTGGCGCTGCTTCTGAATCCATGCGGGAACTGATAGGCTTCTGAAGTTCGGTACTGTCTTATGTGTAAGAAGCTCTTCTAGGTTCCGAACAAGTACTCGCCAAGACACAAGATCAACGACCAGATGATGAGCGACTAGATGAAGCACTTTTCTGTCCGGCAGGTCAATTAAATCAACCGCGAAAACCGGACCCTCTTCTAGATTTAGCGAACCCTGCGACTTAGCAATAACGCATCGCATAGCTTGCGCATCGGTGACTGTATGTGAGTCGAAACGGTAGGATCCAGTAACCTGTTTCTCGATGCGTTGCTGCCAGCCATGCTGATGACTATAGCAGAAGCGAGCCCGAAGCATCGGGTGCTTAGCGACAAGGGTGGCCAGAGCTTGGGTCAGGTCATTTACTCCTGTAGGGCGTGTGATACGGAGCGATACACCCTGGTTAAAACGATGCTCTCCGTCGACACGCAACCGATCTGCTGCAATTTCTTCAACATACATCTGTTGGATGGGCGATAGCTGGAAGAAGCCGTCAGGGATTTCGTCCAAATCGTTAGCATCTTCCATCATCTGTGACGCAGCAGCTAACTCCGGAATTGTCTGGCAATTTAAGACCTTCTGTACGGTAACCAATAAACCGTGGCCACGACTAGCTGAAACCACTTGCATTGCTGTGATAGAGTCGCCACCAAGACTGAAAAACGTTGACGAGTACGTTATGTTGCGGAGCGGTACATCCAAAACTTCGCTCCAAATTTGCCGCAGCTGTCGTTCTGTAGCAGTTGCCAAAGTCTCATCAACCTCTTCAGCATCTGTAGCCTCCGTCAAAGCTTCAACTTCCTCATCTGGCATGGCTTGTAACCAGCGAGTAACAGTGAGGCGGTCTGTCTTTCCTGAAACATTGACGGGCACCTTTGCCAAGGGGATCCATACACTTGGTATCATGTATTGCAAAAGCCGATGTGACAAACTTTGTTGCACTTCGCGTAGTTCGAGCTTGGCGTCATCTCTCTGTTCTGCGGAAATGTACCGTATGTCGGCGGTATGAGAAGCTGTGTAGGTCTTGTGTAGAGCGACAGCGGCAACCAGACGATCGGCGAACGGTCCTTGTTTTATGTAAAGTACGACTGCATCTCGTACAGCTGAGTGCTGCTGTATCTGATGCTCTATTTCGCCAATCTCCACGCGCTGGCCGCGTATCTTAATTTGGTTGTCGATACGACCTAGGTAAACAATCGACCCGTTTGCATTCTGCTTGACTAGATCTCCGGTGCGATACATGCGGCGAGTTTTAGGAGCAAGATCCAGTTTCTTAACGAAAGCAGGGTCTGTCACGAAGGCTGCGGCTGTCTTGGCAGGATCATTAAGGTAGCCTCTCGCTAGCAAAGGGCCTTCAAGTAGTAGCTCGCCTGGCGCGCCAAGTGGAACAAGGTTGTCAGCCGCATTCACAATCCAAGTGGCGCCGGCGATGGCGGTTCCGATATTTAGAGAGAATGAGCTGTGTCGAATTTGTCCACATGTTGAGGCGATAGAGCATTCGGAGGGTCCATAACCATTGATAACGGTAGCTTGTTGTATCCATTGATCAACAACCTTTGCTTGTACAGCTTCGCCCACGAGCACTATTGTGCGAACTGCTGGAGTCATGTGTGGTTGGACAAGTCCGGCCACTGTTGATGTCAAAGTCGCCATGGTAATTTCTGTTTCGACGAAGAAGTCTGTTAGGCGCTCAACCCGATCTTGCTCGGAGGGAACACAAATACAAGCTCCAAATGCGAGAGTTGTGATAATCTCCTGGATAGCTGCATCAAAGGTATATGATGCAAACTGCAATATACGATCGTCAGAGCGGACATTATATGCCATTCCGTGGCCGAGGATGCTAGTCGCGAGGGCCCCGTGTTCAAGCACAACTCCCTTCGGGTTGCCAGTGCTGCCAGAAGTGTACACGACCCAAGCAATGTGACTTGGCCGGACTGATGTGCACAGTTCGGCTGGTGTTGGTTTCTTTGGAGTCATTTGAAGAAGAGATTCAACAACCAGGATTTGTGTAGATGCATCTAAACCTGCCAGTCGCTGTTCTTGAGCAGAGTCAACTAAAACCAATGGCGCTACCGTGTCTTTGACAATGCCCTCGATGCGGGCAAGCGGATGCTGTACTCCAAGGGGAACAACGGCACCACCAGCCCGTAGAATTGCAAGTAAAGCCACAACTCCTATCTTGGATTTATCCATGCAAACACCAACCATGACATCGGGGCCGATGCCCATGTGCACTAGGTGAAGGGCAAGCTGACGACTAGAATCATCTAGCTCAGCATATGTCATGTCGCCATCCCAGGCTTTGATAGCTAACGCCGAGGGTTGCAAGGCCATTTGCTGCTCGACTAATTGATGGATACAGCGCTCGACGCGTGGTGGGATATTTGAGTTCCACTTAGAGAGCTTTTCGCGGTCCTCTGCGGTAAGTAATTGAAGCTGTGCAAGTGACTTGTCTCCATTTAGAGCAAGTTGTTCGACCACATGGCTGAATTGATCAAACAGATGCTTTGCGCTGTCAGTAGGGAGCACATTGCCATCGTAGCGCATCTCGACCCTGACGTCCCTTAAACCTTGGCCTACTATGCACTCAATGGTAAGTGCTTGTGAATGGAATGCATCTGTGGAGTCGGTTTCGTGCTCAATGAGGTCCATGTTCGACAACGGTGCTACTACTGACTCGCTCTCTGCAGCGGGCTGGACCACAAAGACATGTCCAGGGTTAAATTCAGGTCCAAGGCAGGGAACCATGCGCCGTATATGTTGCAGACCGGTGTGCTCATACGGGACCATCTCTGCGGCTCGATCCTGGACCGTGGCGAGGAAGTCCTTTACTGACCAATTTTTGTTGATAGGCATATGAAAAGGTAATGTTGTAATCGTCGGCGCAACAAGGTCCATGATGCCGTCAACGGGGGCCAAGCGGCCAGAGAGTACCACATTTATGAGAGCTTCATCGGCACCTGTATTAGAAGCCACTACTAGAGCCCAGGCTGCCCTTAGAAGGGTAAACGTTGTAGCCTCGGCTATTTGAGGAATATAAAGGCGACTTTGTAACTTGTTGTTCGGGTTGACGGCATGTTGCAGATGCGGTAAGACTGGATACTGAATGCAGCTAGCTCCTTCGAGGTGCTTCTGCCAGAACATGGCCGTCTTTGCCTTGTCCTGTTGGGATAGGTAGCTAATGAAGCGAGACACTGGCACGGGAGATGAGGGAATGTTATCACCTAACGCCTGTGACAGCATCTCCATCATCCTGCCCATGCTCCATCCGTCGTAAATGCTATGGTGTAAAGTCCAAACGAGGTACCGAGACTGACCATCCTGAACAATTGTCACACGGCTTAAGGCGCCACCGTAGGTTATCGGGTGGCCCGGTCTGCGGCAAGATAGTCCTGTACTGAGAATCCAGCGTCTTGCCAGGTTGGAGCGGCACGTATTACAACCTGCAGCGCATCGGTATGGATCGAGGGGACGATGCGGGTCCGCAAGATTGGGAGAGTCTCGATCAACTGTGTCCATGCAGCCTTGAGTTGTTCTGTGGAAAGGCCAGACTTCAGCTTGAAGACGCGTTGAACGACGTAAGTCTCGGGACGCTGCGCGGTAACGGTCATGAGCCCGGCCTGCAGAGGGCTGCACGGGTAGACGTCCTCAATTTCATCAACAGACACGTCGCATTGTACCGCAATGTCTGCTAAGAGTCGTGACTTTGCTGCAGCGCCTTCTTGGGCCAATTCTGGCCATAGAGAGAACGGAGCCGGATCGTCTTCGCTTACAGCGTCCGTCTCGTCCCCATATCGTTCTTCCATGGCTTTGGCCAAGTCTCTTAGGCAGGGCCAGCGGAAGATATCAGCGGCAGAAATGGGGATGTGTTGATTTCGGGCCATCACTGTCAGCTTCATAGCTGCGATAGAGTCTCCTCCTATCCGAAAAAAGGAGTCATCAACTCCAACCGCCTCTGTTGGGAGCACCAGTGCCTTGCAATACAAATCTTGGATCTTCTGTTCCAAGAAGGTAGTTGGCGCTTGCTTGCTGTTGACTAGACTAGATAAGCTGCTTATTCTCGCATGAGGCAACAACTGTAACTGATTCTGAACGGTGCGACGGTCGAGTTTACCAGACGTGTTAAGTGGCAGTTTAGCCGTCAGCAGGTACGCAGACGGAACCATGTATGTTGGCAATACGTGCCCGAGGTCATCGTCCAATCTCCTCAAGGCTTCTCGCATACCGTCAGTAATGCTTGAGGGATGGTATAACTCCAGTTCTGTCTCGGTACCACGAGATGGGAAGTCGGCATGGTCATATTCAATAGCTGCCACCAGCATGAGCAAGTCGTCTGCCTCGCCTTCTGGGCGAACCAGGCTAACGACGGCTTCACATGCATCTGGTAGAAGGTCGACAATATGGCTTTCAATCTCGCCAATCTCTACTCGCTGACCCCGGATCTTGACCTGCGTATCTCGGCGACCTAGATAGACGAGCGAACCGTCCCTATTCTGTTGGACTAGATCACCGGTCCGATACATACGGCGGCCACTGGGAAGACCAAGACTGGATACAAACGCTGGGTCCAGAACAAAAGAGGTCGTCGTTTTCATAGGGTCGTTAAGATACCCCCTCGCTAGCAGCGGGCCTTCGATGAGTAACTCGCCAGATGCACCGAGGGGAACGAGCTGTCCAACATCTGCCGGATGGACAACCCAAGTTCTAGCGATTATGCCACGCCCAATATTCCGGGCCTCTGAGGTATGTGGCACCCTGCCACAAGTTGAATGGATACAGCACTCCGCAGGTCCGTAGGCGTTAATGATGATAGCGTGCTCTGACCATTGATCGACAACCTTTGGAGGGATAGCCTCGCCTGATAGTATTAGTGTGTGTATTGTCGGGACCTCATTCGGTTCAATCAGTGCCGCTACCGTTGGTGTCAATATAGCAACAGTGATGCTAGCTTCTGAGAGAAATGGCACTAGCCGGTTCATGCGATCATGCTCAGAAAGAATGCAAAGGCAAGCTCCAAAGTATAGTGTGCCTATAACGTCTTGAATAGAAACATCAAAGGTGTAAGCTGCAAATTGTAGCACACGATCATGAGTTTGAATGCCAAATTCGGTTTTGCAGGCAAGAATGCTTGTTGCAAGGGCCCCATGCTCAAGTACAACGCCCTTGGGCGTTCCTGTACTGCCGGATGTGTAGATAACCCAGGCCGTATGGTGAGGTTCTACGGAAGACGGCAATTCGGCACAAAGGTCAGGCTTTCCCGTACCAAGTGTCAGCTCTGCTGCCTTTGTCATATCTGCGGGGCCTTCTTCATCGAAAAAGGCGTCAACAGCAAGCAATGACACATTCTCCGTAAGAACTTCCAATCGTCGCTCCTGGCTGCGATCCACTAACACTAACGGTGCGGCAGTGTCTTGGACAATACTGCTGATTCGGGCGAGAGGGTGTGACACGCCAAGAGGAACCACGGCGCCGCCGGCACGCAGAATAGCTAACATAGCCACAATGGCCCATTTTGACTTATCCATGCAAAGGCCAACCTTAACCTCTGGTCTAATTCCTCGACTAATAAGATAAGAGGCCAGTCGCTGACTAGCGTAGTTGAGCTCGCTATATGTCATCTCACCGTCCCATGCATAGATAGCTGGCGCAGTAGGTTGACTGACCATCTTCTCAACCACTAGATCATGTAGGCAGTGTTCCAGGCGTGATGGCACATCGGAATTCCATTTGCGTAGTAGTGCACAATCATCTGCGCTGAGCATTTGAAGCTGTGCCAAAGGCTTGTCGGTCTCTGCGTTTTGGGCCAGCTCTTTGACAATATGTGTAAACTGGTTCAGCAGATATTGCACGCTGTCGTCTGAAAGAACGACGCTGTCATACCGCACTTCGATCGTCGCATCGCCAGTGTGCTGACTATCTACGGTACACTCAACATTCAGTGCGTATGCGTCAAAAGCGTCTAGAGAAGTTGCTTCGCGCTCTATGTTCATGTTCATGTAGCGCATGGAAGCTGCTGACTCGCTCTCTGTGGACGGCTGGACAACAAAAGTGTGCCCGGGGTCAAAGTCTGATCCAAGGGCAGGGACCATGGTTCGGATGTTCTGGAGCCCAGTATGTTCATGTGGTACCATTGCTATGGCTGTGTCGTGAATACGCTTTAGGAAACTGCGTATAGACTGGTCTCGTGTGATGGAAACGCGAACAGGAACTGTGGTGACAGTTGGCGTCATAATATCCATAATGCCATCTACTGGGAGCATGCGGCCGGACGAGACCACGTTAACAACGGCTTCGTCCGCACCAGTCTTAGAGGCTACCAGCAGGGCCCAGGCAGCGCGTAGTATCGTGGACGCTGTAAATTCCATTTCTGCGGCCGAAGCTGTTGGAGAGATGCAAACCTGGGTGCGGAATCGACTGCGTGGGTTAGCTTCGTATCGAGGAGATGGCAGTGCTGGGTAGCAAGTCCAATTTGCACTTTGGAAGTGGCTCAGCCAGAACTTGGCCGTTTCATCCGCGTCTTTCTGGGCAAGGTAGCCGATAAAACGGGAGGCTGGTATTGTACTTGGAAGTGTCTGTCCCTTCAACAGCTGTGTCAGCATCTCCATCATCCTAGACAAGCTCCAGCCATCATATACACTATGGTGCATAGTCCACACGAAAAACTGCCCATCTCCATTTTGTACAATCGCAGTGCGATTAAGCGGACGTCCATAAGTAATGGGCGTAGCTCGATCTTTGGTTAGGTATTCTTCCAATGGCACCCCATCTTCGTCTTGCCAAATGGCAGTGTCTTGTACAACAACCTGGAGCGCATCAACCCGTACCGACGGTATGATGCGAGTTCGCAAAATAGACAGAGTTTCTCGAAGGCGTCTATAAGCATCTTTTAGCTGCGAGACTGGGAAATCCGCGTGCAGCCTAAATACGCGCTGCATAACGTAGGCCTGTGGGCGTTGTGAGGTGATTGCCATCAATCCAGCCTGTAGGGGGCTGCATGGGTACACATCCTCGATCTGATCGGACGAAATACCGCACAGCTCGGCAACCTCTGCTAACAGTCGTGCTTTATGGATCTCGTTGGTTGGGCCCTCGTCTTGATGGACGAGCTCAGGCCATAGACTCAGCGTAGCTGGGTCTTTGTGCGAGTCTTCGATATCTGGGCTGTACTTCTGCTCTATAGCTTGTGCTAGAGCTTCAAGAACGGGCTGGGTGAAGATATCGACTACAGAGAGGGGAATCTCCTGAGCACGGGCTGCCGCTGTCATTTTCATTGCTGTGACAGAATCTCCGCCTAGCCGGAAGAAGGAGTCATTGATTCCCAAAATCTCTGGAGAAAGCTCCAGGGTGGCGGCGTAGAGCTCTAGTAACTTCTTCTCCATAGCTGTTCGAGGTGCTTGCTTGATGCATTTCCTTTGTGAAAATGTACCAAGCTCCTTGCGCGTCATAGACTCCAGCTCGAGTCGCAGAGCACGGCGATCGAGCTTTCCAGCTGCATTGATAGGAAGTTTGGATGCAAGGAGAATGGCTGCGGGAATCATGTAAGTCGGTAGCGCCTCCGCTATGTCATCTTGTAGCCGCTCCAAGGCTTCGCGTGCGCTATCTGTGAACTGAGAAGGTCTATACAAGCATAGGCCAGCGCCTTCGGAGGCTGGTCCAGCCTGGTCATATTTAATGACAGCCACCAACAATGGCGATCTGTCATGCGCCTCATCTGCTGGACAGATCAGATCGACAACCGCCTCGCGCGCATGGGGGAGCAAGTCGAGCATCTGACTCTCTATCTCGCCAATTTCTACTCTCTGGCCGCGAATCTTGATTTGTGTGTCGATGCGACCAAGATAGGTTAGTCTGCCATCCGGGTTATACTTGACTAGATCGCCGGTACGGTACATGCGACGACCACCAAGACCAAGCTCCTTGGCAAAAGCCAAATCCTTGATGAAGGCAGCTTTTGTCTTTTCGGTATCGTGTAGATATTCCCTGGCAAGCAATGGACCGTCGATTAGGAGCTCGCCTGGTGCTCCGATTGGCACAAGCTGCCCAGTACTCTTTGGATGCACCACCCAAAACCCACCGGCAAGATGCTTGCCTATGTTTGTAGCCTCGAGGCTATCCTTGATTATGTTATTTGCTACCCATATAGAGCTTTCTGAAGGACCATAGGCATTAATGATAGTTGATGCTTGTTGCATCCACTGGTTAATCACTTTCGGCTGAATAGCTTCACCAGTAAGAACAAGGGTTTGAATTGTTGGTGTTTGCCGCGGGTCAAAGAGTGCAGCAACAGTTGATGTGAGAACTGCGATTGTCACTTCCTGGCGTGCTATGAAGGATTGAAGTTGTTCCATGCGATCCGTCTCAGAAGGAACACATACGCATGCGCCAAAAGAGAGAGTTGTCATGATTTCAGCAATTGAGACATCAAATGTGTATGCAGCAAACTGCAATAGCCGGTCGCCAGGCTGTATGTTTAACACAGGTCCATGGGCCAGTATGCTTGTCACCAAGGCCCTATGTTCAAGTACAACACCTTTCGGTTTGCCAGTGCTACCAGAGGTGTAAATTACCCAGGCGGCGTCTGTGGGCTTTGCATTGCTATTTAGAGCCGTAGGCTGAGGAATTGTTGGTGGTGCTGCAGTTGCCGAACTGGATTGGAAAAAGGAGTCAACAACCAGTAAGTGAGTAGAGGCTGCCAGTGATGCCAATCGTTGCTTTTGGTCGCTATCTACAAGCATAATCATTGCTGATGTATCTTGGATGATGTCTTTGATGCGGGCTACTGGATGTTGCGCCCCGAGCGGCACAACGGCACCCCCGGCGCGAAGAATGGCAAGCATGGCGACTGGTGCCCATTTTGATTTGTCCATGCACAAGCCTACCATCGGCTCAGACCCTTTGATTCCAAGTCCCAGCTCAGTCAAACGAGACGCTAGCAAACGGCTGGCCTCATCAACCTGTCGGTAGGACATATTTCCATCCCATGCACTGATAGCCAACGCGTCGGGCTGCATAGAGAAGCGCTCTGACACTAGTTCGTGTAAACAGCGATCGACGCGGGGTGGCGTCTTTGAATTCCACTGACAAAGCTGCGTAGTGTCCTCGGCCGGCATGAAATTGACGTTTCCGAGTGGTGAATGGCCATTTTGCGATAGGACGCGGATTGTCCGAACAAGACTCTCACAGAGTTGCTCAGCTGCAGCTGGAGAAAATACTGCTGTAGAGAACTGCATGTCAAAGTTCAAGCCGGTTGCTGTGGAATCTATGTTAATATGTATATCATGCTCCGTTGGATCTTCATGAGCCAGGATGTCAAACGTAATTAATGTCGGTCGAGAGCTAGAAAGATGAGACGCCAGGCGTTTATACGATAGAGTCGTGTTGAATAGCGGCTGTTCTCTTGACATTCCAAGTTCGTGCTGAATTGACGCGAGCGACGCCGTTTGATGCCCAAATGCTTTAGCAGATTGATTTTGCACATTGCAAGCCACTTCAGCTACCGTGGTACCCCAGTCTAAAGAAATGTGGCAAATAAGCATATTAATTATCGGTCCGACTAGGTCTTGAACGCCGTTAATAGGTACGTCTCGGCCACTTGATAGGTTACCAAAGCTGATGTCTGACGATCCTGTCCAGGTAGACAGTACCAGAGCCCAAGATAGCTGGCAAATAGTCGCGATCGATACGTTTTATGTATCCCGGAAGTTATGGAGCGCGTTGAGGTTATCCAATGCCTTTGACACATGGCCAAGCTGCGCGGTTGCGGTCTCATGTACTGGTTCAAGAGGCGACAGAATACATGGTTCGGCATCAGCCAGTCGTGATACCCAGTATTGAAGATCGTCTTGTTGATGATGATTACCCTCCAGATAAGCAACGTAGTTACTGTACTTAGAGCCACCGCTGGTAGAGCCGCTCCCAACAGATTCCACGTCGCCTTTGTACGCGCCCATGAGGTCCTGAATAAGAATGGCCATTGATGATGCATCTATTAGCGCGTGACTGATGTCAAAGCGACAATACGCGTCTCCAGCACGAGACTTTAATAGTGTCAGGCGGTGAGGTGGGCAATTCGTCTTTCTAATGTTTAGTAAAGGTTGCGAAGTGAGTATTTCGACTGCAGCCTCCTCGTTGTCAGCAACATCATCTAATTCGACAATGTCCAGGCGAGGCTGCTTCATAACCACCTGCATAAATCCTTCTTGGCTTGGCAGTGGCTCCAGTAACACCGTTCTGAGAATGGAGTGCCTTGCCACAACGTGCTGCCATGAGGCTACGAGGCCTTTAACGCTAACTGATCCAGAATGAGATGGTTGAAAGCGCAAAATTTGGTGGATACAGTATGTCGTCGGCGATTGCAATTGTGTCAGAAGGATTCCTTGCTGCATTGGCGAACAAGGGAGAATGTCTTCCAATTCGGCGCTAGATTTCAGGCTCATTGCAGCGCAATACTGCTTTTGCACAAATTCCCAGTTACTATCAGTTAACTGGGCCAGCGGGAAGTCAGTTGCTGTAGGCATGGGCTCGGCAATAATCAACTCTTTCACAAGACTCTTTATAGCATTATTGTACGACTGGACCCAGCGCCTAATAGATGGTTGATGTTGCGACTGATCGCTGAAGCGGACCTTGATATGTAGCTCTCCTGCTTGAACAGCAACAGTAACATCAAGAGCGGCAAACAGTTTGGATAGGTTACCAAATTGAGACGACGCGCTTATATCGTCATTCTCGATTTGAAATAATGAGTCTTGTCGCTCTAGTTGCTGGAATCGTCCAAAGTAGTTAAAGAGGATCTCGGGCTGGTCATGGTTCGCAAACATCTCTCTGCCAGCAGCAGTCAGATAACGGCTGCCAAAATAAGGCATGCCACGACCAGGCATACGGCGTCGCTGATCCTTTATCTTTCTGAGGACCTCAACAGCGTTGTTGGCAGGACACTCTGAGACGTAGACGGGCGTCATTATCGTAAACCAACCCACTGTTTCAGAGAAATCCATCTCGGACTTGCTGTCAATGGTCTCTCGTCCATGCCCTTCGGTGAAGACAGCAGGTAATGGACGATCAGAAAAGACCTCCTGGAAAGACATGAGAAGAGCAGCTAGCAGGATCTCAACTGGCTCAGTCTTCAAAGCAGCATTGGCACGGTCCAGTAACAGCGATGTTGTAGCAGAGTCGCACTGCGTTTCAAGGCTCAAAAGGTTGGCATGCACCTCTCGACCAGGGGTGAGGCCCCAGTAGTTCCAATTTATCGTCGGCAATGCTACAGGTAACAAGCTCGCCAGGGCGGCCTCGGGAGTCTTGTTACTCTCGCCAATGAGCATGTCTAACGAGTCGCGTTGCCGTTCAAGGTATACCGGGAATGACAGGCTTCTTGGATTCGACATTGTACCACGTGTCAATAGCTCTTCCAATTCTCGAATAATAATGCGCCAAGAGACCAAGTCGATGGAAAGGTGATGCGCAACTAGGTGAAGGACTTGTTGGTCCCGTCTCCCCTGCCGGTCCTGTCGGTCGATAATATCGGCAGCAAACACTGGCCCATGCTCAATGTCTAGCGAGGTTTGTGAGTTTGCAATGATTTTCCGCATCGCATCAATGTCCAAAGCCTCGTGCATTTGACATCGATAGCTCTCAGAAAGATCTCCTTCTACCCACTGCTGCCAACCATGTTCTGGCCCGTGGGAGAAACGAGCACGTAGCATGGCGTGCTTTGAGACAACAGTATCAAGTGCCCGTTTGAGTTCTCCTTGATCTATAGGCTTGCTGGTATAGAGTGAGACAGCTTGGTTGAAGCGATAATCTCCGTCGGCACGGAGTCCATTTCCAGCCATGTTCGCAAAGTACATTTGCTGAATCGGCGATAGTGCAAATCTGCCCTCTGGTACTCTCGCTGCTTGGCTATAGTCATCTTCGACTGTCTTGGCGCGGACTGCAAGCTCTGGGACAGTCTGACAATCAAGAACAGTACGAACAGTTACCAATATGCCGTGGGCACGACTCATAGACACTACTTGCATCGCCGTGATAGAGTCGCCGCCAAGGCTGAAAAAGTTGGTGGAGTACGTCACGGCATGGATTGACACGGCAAGTGCTTCACTCCATATATGCCGTAGTTGTCGCTCGACGGCTGTTGTGAATAGCCTGTCCTGGTCTGCGTTCGCAACATCCTCAGCACCTGTCAGGGACGAGATCTCCTCCGGAGATAACGACTGTATGCCACGAACAAGAGCTAGTCGATCCGTCTTGCCTGATGTATTTATTGGCATAGCCGCCAAAGGAATCCAGACACTTGGCACCATGTAATGCATCACTAGCTTGGATAGACCATGTTGCACCCGTCGGAGGTGTCTTCTTGCATCGGCCTTCTGCTCTTGAGGGATCCATGCGATGTTGCTGTTATTTTGACCATGGCCAGAGTTCAGGCTGTCACTTCTCGACACAACAGCGGCGATCAACCGGTCGGCGAGAGCTCCCTGGTGCATAAACAACACGACAGCGTCATGCACTCCTTCCTGGTTCCCTATGTGGTATTCTATCTCGCCAATTTCAACGCGCTGACCACGAATTTTAACCTGCATATCATGTCGACCGAGATACGTCATTGTTCCGTCGACGTTCCGCTGCACCAGGTCGCCAGTACGATACATCCGGCGGCCTGGTGTAAGGTCAAGATCGGATATAAATGCTGGGTCCGTTACAAAGGAGGTGGTCGTTTTGGCAGCATCATTTAAGTAGCCACGCGCCAACAGGGGACCTTCAATCAAAAGCTCTCCTGGTACACCTAGTGGAACAAGCTGCCCGATGCTACCTGGGTTCACTACCCAGAACGAACCGGCCAGTGGTTTGCCTATATTTGTAGCCTCTTGGCCATCCTTGACCACCTTGCTTGTTGTCCATATAGAGCATTCTGAAGGACCATAGGCGTTGATGATAGTCGTCGTTTGCATCCACTGGTCGACTACTTTTGGCTGAACCGCTTCACCAGTCAAGACTAATGTTCTAATTGTCGGCGTATTGCGTGGATAGACTAATGAAGCCACAGTTGATGTTAGGATAGCAATTGTGACCTTGCCTTCTGAAAGAAAACCTTGCAGTCGGTTGATTCGATCCTCTTCAGATGGCACGCAGATGCACGCGCCACATGAAAGCGTTGTCATTATCTCTGCGATAGATACGTCAAAGGTATATGCTGCAAACTGCGATACACGATCGTACGGCTGTATGTCGATTGCAGGGCCATGCGCACAAATGCTTGTGACAAGTGAGCCATGCTCTAGGACAACGCCCTTGGGTATACCAGTACTACCAGATGTATAGATGATCCAAGCTACATTTTCGGGCCGGATAGACGGGCAGGGTTCAGTGGAATGCATTCCCACCGAGTTGGGCATGCTAAATGAGTCAACGGCGAGCAATTGCGTCTGCGCAGCCAAGTCTGTTAACCGCTGTTCGTTGCTACGGTCAACCAAGACAATCGCCATGCCTGCATCCTTGACGATAGCCTCAATACGGGCTACTGGATATTGAACTCCAAGAGGAACAACAGCACCGCCAGCACGGAGGATAGCAAGCATAGCAACAACGCCTAGCTTTGACTTTTCCATGCATAGGCCAACCTTGACTTCTGGGCCAACGCCCTGCCTCGTTAGATAAGAAGCTAACTGATTGGTGGCCAGGTTAAGCTCTTCATAACTCATCTCTCCATCCCACGCACTAATGGCTGGTGCCGCTGGCTGGCTAGACATCTTATCAAGTACGAGCTCATGAACGCAATGCTGAAGACGTGGCGATACAGCTGAATTCCACGCCCGCAACTGGCTCTCTTCAGGGGCCGATAATAGTTGAAGCTGCCCCAAAGATCTGTCTCCGCCCTCACACACGGCCTGAATCGCACGTATCAGACTATCAGTCAGGCTCCTGGCTGCGTTGTCCGAGAATGCTGCGGTTGAGTACTGCATGTGTATATCGATACTAGTCGTTGAGGCCTCCATATTTATATGTAGATCGTACTCTGTCGGATCATCCCAAGCCAGCCCCTCCAGGGTAATGGCTCCTGTCGGCCCAGATGTTGCAGATGCATCTGCCCGTTTGTATGACAAAGTGCTATTAAAAAGTGGCTGGCTTCTTGAGAGGCCAAGCTCATGTTGAATAGAGGCCAAAGACGTTCTTTGGTGGTCAAATGATTCGGAAACTTGGCTTTGAAGCTGGCGGGCCACTTCGGATACTATCGAGTCCCAATCCAGCGAAAGGTGACAGATAAGCATATTGATCATAGGCCCAACAAGCTCCTGAACATTCTGGATGGGCACGTCTCGGCCGCTTGATAGATTACCAAAGTTGACATTCTGTGACTTTGTTCTCATCGCCAGAACCAAAGCCCAGGACAGTTGGCAGAGGCTAGCTATTGAAACACCATATGTGTCTCGGAAACGATAAGCGGGACTGAGGTCATCGATGCAAGCGAATATTCTCTTGATGGTTGCATCGCTTTTGCTATCATGGAGTGGTTCTTGCGGCGGCAAGAGGCACGGCTCTGCGTCACGAAGCATGGAGGTCCAGTACCGCAAGTCGTCTTGCGAATCTTGTTCTTCGAGGAAAGCGACATAGGTGCTGTAATCTGAGCCAGGTCCAGCCTGTAGCTTGTCGTCGTACGCCAAGATTAGGTCGCGCATAATAAGTGTTACTGAAGACGCATCTACCAAAGCGTGGCTTATGTCAAATCTGCAATACACCTCGCCCGTTGCTGTGGTTAGTAAAGTTAGAAGGTGGGGGGGTCTGGTTAGTTCTAAGAGATCAAGTGTCGGCTGCGAAGCGAGCCACTCGGCTGCGCTTTCATCCAAAGTACCGTTTACGCGGTTGATACCTATATTTGGCTGCTTTAAAACTATCTGCATGAATCGCTCTTGCCCTGGCAGAGGTTCGAGCAGTATAGTTCTTAATATAGAGTGCCGCGCCACAACTTGTTTCCAGGCCTCGATAAGTCGCTCAACGTTCACTGAGTTTGTTGAATTAGATGCCTGAATGTGACATGTTTGATGAATGCAGTACGTTGATGGTGACTGCAGCTGAGTGAGCAGAATGCCCTGCTGAATAGGAGAGCATGGGAGAATATCGTCAATCTTAGCGCTAGAGGAGAGACCCATGATTTCCAGGTAATTCTCTTCAATCATTGTCATATCTTCGTCCGAGAGGCGGGCTAGTGGAAAGTCTGTGGCAGTAGCGATTGGTGTAGCCACCATGCTCAGCTCCATCACAAGGCTCTCTATGCTCTTGCTGTATGCTTCCACCCATTGACAGATTGCTGTTTGGTGCAGTGATCGATTACTATAGTGGACAGTGACCAATAGCTCGCCTCCCTCCACGGTAATGGAGATGTCTAACGCTGCGAAGAGCTTGACTCGCCCACCGGCTCTTGATGTGGTGTTTAAATCATCCTCACTGTCAAATCTGAACAGCGCATCTTCTCGTTCCAACTGTTGAAATCGTCCAGCATAGTTGAAAATAACCTCAGGTGAGCTGTGGTCTGCAAACCTGTCCTTGCCTCGAGCGGTTGAGAAGCGACTTCCAAAGTAAGGCATACCACGCCCTGGGACACGGCGACGCTGATCTTTGACTTGCTTTAGAATTTCAATCGCAGCATTATTGTTGGCGCCTTGTGGAATGTATACTGGTGTCATCGTTGTAAACCAACCAATCGTGTCAGATGGATCTGTTTTGCTGTCTATTGTTTCGCGGCCGTGTCCTTCAGTAAAGATCGCTGGAACAGCGCGGTCGGAGAAGACATATTGGAAGGAGATAATGAGGGCTGCTAGCAATATCTCCACGGGTTCAGTCCGGAGAGCTGCATTAGCACCGCCAGAGAGCAAACTGGCTACGGTGGAATCGCATTTAGCCTGATGCATAGACCGATTGGCGTATATCTCCTCGCCAGGGACAAGGCCCCAATAGGTCCAGCTTGTGGCTGGTATTGTGACTGGTAGGACCTCTGTTCCATTATCCATCAGCTTGTCTAGATAATGTTGTTGTCGCTCTATCCAGATAGGGAACGGCATGCTCGTAGGGTTTGGCAGTGTGTGGTGAACAATGAGCTGCTCTAGGTCTTGTATAAGGATACGCCACGACATAAGATCAATAACGAGGTGGTGGGCGACTAGATGGAGAACCTGTCGATCCTTTCGTTCAATTAGATCGGCAGCGAAGACCGGGCCGCGCTCCAAATTAAGAGATGACTGGGATTCCGCGACAATACGGTGCATTGAGCCTGCGTCTACGACTGCAGTATGCTCACGCAGACGGTAGGACTCTGTAACCGTCCGTTCCACCTGTTGTTGCCATCCATGATCTGGACTGTAGAGAAAACGAGCTCGTAACATAGCATGCTTTGCAACAGCCTTATCCAATGCCTGAGCCAACTCCGTCAGCTCAATTTGTCGGGTAACTTGCAGCAAGACTCCCTGGTTGAAGCATGTGTAATCATCTACACGAAGCCCGTCAGCCGCTACGGTCTTAAAATACATCTTTTGTATTGGTGAGAGCGCAAAAGGAGCTTCAGGGGCAAGTTCATCGCCCGTGTCCTTAGCTGCCAGTGACGCAGCGGCTAGCTCTGGTATTGTATGGCAATCAAGAACCTTGCGTACAGTGACAAGAATGCCACGAGCTCGGCTAGCAGATACAACTTGCATAGCTGTGATTGAGTCTCCTCCGAGGCTGAAGAAGCTGGCTGAATAGGTGATGCTGCGAAGTGGTACATCCAGGACTTTGCTCCAGATCTGTCGGAGTTCTCGTTCAACAGGGCTCATCGACTCCTCATCAACGGCATCATTAGCCTCTGGGCCAGTAAGATCATCAATATCGCTCTGCGGCAAGGACTGAACCCAGAGACTCAGGGTACGGCGGTCTGTCTTGCCAGACATGTTCATTGGTGTGGCTGCGAGAGGGATCCAAACGCTGGGGATCATGTAGTGCATCACTTGCTGTGAGAGAACATGCTGCATCTCCCGTAAACGCAGCTTAGCTGTTTCTTTTTGATCCTCGGAGACAAATCTGATGGCTGCTCCCTGAGGGCGGTGAGTTGGTAGGTTTTCGCCCAAGTTCACGGCAGCAACGAGACGATCAGCCAGCGGTCCCTCGCGAATGTACAGCACAACCGCGTCGTGCACACCGGCCTGTTTGCCAATATGAGACTCAATTTCGCCAATTTCAACACGTTGACCCCGAATTTTGATTTGTGTGTCAATACGGCCAAGATAAGTTATCGTGCCATCTTGGTTTTGTTGAACTAGATCTCCCGTGCGGTACATACGGCGGCCAGGACTGAGATTTAGTTCCTTGACAAATGCAGGATCGGTGATGAATGACGCTGCTGTTTTGATAGGGTCATTGAGGTATCCTCTCGCCAGCAGCGGCCCTTCTAGAAGTAGCTCGCCCGGGGCACCAAGCGGAACAAGTTGCCCAGCGTCAGTTGGGTTCACAACCCAGGTGGCGCCCGCAATGGCTGTTCCAATATTAAGAGCTGTAAGGCTGCTCTGAATCTTCCTGCAAGTTGAATGGATGCAGCACTCGGATGGCCCATAAGCATTAATGACGGTGGCATGTTTAATCCATTCGTTAACCACTTTGGGTTGAACTGCCTCGCCCATCAAGATCATGGTCCGCACAGTTGGAACTTCCTGAGGCTGCAATAAGGCAGCTACAGTTGACGTCAGAGTTGTTACAGTAACTTTTTTATCGGATATAAAGCGCGGTAGTTTATCCATTCGGTCTTGTTCCGATGGGATGCAAGTGGATGCGCCAAATGCTAACGCTGTTATAATTTCCTGAATAGCAGCATCAAAGGTAAATGCTGCGAATTGTAGGAGTCGGTCGCTAGATTGGATACCAAGCCTTCTACCGTGGAATAGAATGCTTGTTGCAAGAGAACCGTGTTCCAACATGACTCCCTTGGGGGCACCAGTGCTACCAGAAGTATAGATAACCCAAGCTACATGTTCTGGTCGAACAAGTGTACAAGGTTTAGAATGCGACGTTGTTGTTGATGAGTTAGACGATGCCTTCATTGTGGAGCTCAATGGGTCCCCTTTCAAGAAACTGTCAATAGCGAAGAGCTTGCTGCTGTCTTTCAGCTCGACAAGTCGCTGTTCGTGAGTGCCATCAACTATGATAAGAGGCATATCGGCGTCTTTAACAATACCCTCAATGCGGGCTAACGGATGCTGGATGCCTAGAGGGACAACAGCGCCGCCGGCGCGAAGGATACTAAGCATGGCAATAACGCCTAGCTTTGACTTATCCATGCACATGCCAACCATTGCCTCCGGGCCTATACCTAGCCGAACTAGTTCGCAAGCTACACGGTAGCTGGCATGTTCCACCTCGCCGTATGTCAATTCACCGTCCCATGCGCTCACCGCCAGTGCTGTTGGCGTAGCGGCCATCCGCTCGAGAACCAAGTCGTGGACGCAGCTCTTAAGGCGCGCTGGAGCGGCGGCATTCCACTCAATGAACGCCTTTTGGTCTCGAGCGCTGTGAGTTGGAAAGTTGCGGATCAACATCCTAGTTCCATCTAACAAGAATGATACCGCGTCTTCAAACGCGGCCATTTGTGCCTTCGCAACTGGCCACCCTATTCGCGAGGCCCAGTATTCGACGCTCAACTCGATCCGGTCTTCGTTAAACCGCACATTGGCTGTAAGATCAAACTGTGTTTTCTGTTAGTAAAATATTGCATTCTATATCAGGAGTCTTACATCTGTAGCGCTTGTCCTTGCGCTTAAGTTCAAGTTAACTCCATCCGCAAACGGAAGACTGGTTGAACTTTCCCTCTCAATCGACAGGAGTGTGTTTCCTAAACGCTTGAATGAGCGTGTCTTTGACACCGCTAGCTCAGCGATGGGTATATTGTGGAACGGTGACCCTTCCTGCCAATCTCGTTTCGACGATACCAGCGCATCAACTACGCTTGTCTCTGGGGCTATCTCCATGCTGAACGGCAGTGTGTTAATAAAGGGTCCTACTGTAGCCTCGATATTCTCCAGGCTACTATTGCGTCCAGATACTATGTACGAAAATGTGATGGTATTGGAGAGAATTATGCGTCGAAGGGCAAGCGCCCAGGCAATGTGAAACAGGTTCGCCGGAGTGATGGAGAGCTGACCGCAGATGGCGCGCAATTTTCCGCTCGGGAGTGGCACCGTACAATGAGCCGTCTCTAAGTTTGTAAGATGGGGATTTGTAGTGACGAGGGGCAAATGTGATTCGCCAGCTTTGTTCATGTATGACGTCCAGTAGGCAATGCCTTTAGATGTCCCACCCTCGTCTAAGGTGGCCTGCTGATGGAATGCAAAATCAGTATATGGTAGTGGCACGGACTCTGAAAAGTAAGCATCTTGTGAATAGCTGGCACGAAGATCGTGTAGCAAGATTTTAGCAGACTGTCCATCCACCAGAGCGTGCGAGATGTCCAGCTCAAGTTGGAGCTCGTGTGCGGAAACCTTGCAGACGCAGAGACGCATTGGAACTTCGAATTTACCCGTCTGAAAAGGGGCAGCGTTATTGGCCATGGTTTTGCAAGAGAAGACAGTAACACGAGGCGGCACAGCGGTAGGTTTTAGGACGAGCTGTTCATATTTGCCGGGACGGTCCCTACTCTCGACAAATGACGTTCTGAGAATAGCGTGTCGTTCAACAATGTTTCTCCACGCAGAGATAACTCTCTCTGTGTCCAATTGATGGGGGATGTCGGCGTCTGCTGATGCCAACCTGATGACGGCATGACTGATATAGGAGCCCGGATTGATGGCCTGGCTAACGAAGAAGCTTTCCTGGACAGCAGAGCAGGGTCCAATGGACTCAATTTCATTGACGGCCACGCCGTGCGTCTCCAACTCCGTGACTGGGTCGTCGAAGCCTGTGTACGACTTGCGGATCTGTGGGAAATCGCGGAGAGTTGCCATTTTGGAAGCATGAGCCAGCTCATCCGCCATTTCCTCGTCGCCATTGACTTCATTCGCCGTCAGACCATTTTCTCGGTCAATACCATCCGCAAGTGTAGCCAGGCTGTCCCCCGCTAATAGTTCCACCATGTCCACCCAAATACCTGCGTCGCGACACCTGGCAATGAAGTCAATCGCCAGGATAGAGTCACCTCCAAGCTGGATGAAAGACAGTTCCCAATCCAGCGATTCGGCATCAATTTCAAACAGATCAGCTGCGATTTTGCCAAGAGTAACGCTTGCCCCATCAAAGTGTGCCTGAACATCGTTGGGCGCGTCCATGATTGAGGAACGTTTGTTGTTGTTGTTTGAATGCATAAGACCGGTGAACACGACTACGGCGTAACTGTTTAGTGCTGCGTCGTCTTCTTGTCCGAATCAGTATGCCAATCGATTAGAGGTATACTGAGAGACTTAATCGATGTCCAAATTTTGTTAAGAAAAAGTCTATTAACTTGTGGTAGCGAATGATAGCGAGATGCCTAGCACTGGCGAGCGTCTCTCAGGCAAACACCAGGTTAGATTACGGGACTGGGAGGGTGAACTATCTCTCACCACAATCCGCCGCTCGCAATAAAGTGAATGGGACCACGTGGTGTGAACCGGGACAGAACGAGTTTAACCAGGCCCACACGATTCCAACTAGGTATTAAGATAACACACGCAAGCACTCTGGTATCCCACGCCCTCTCCTTGCCCGTACCATCCACTATGTCAGAATTTAGGCAGCCAATATTTCGCCACGCCACGCCACGCCCACGCTCCCTCGGGCTTAATTAACTCGAGCCGGCTAATACTCCATCGTCGGCACCAAAAGTCACCGATCAATATCTATTTTCGCTCAATTCCGAGGGAAGTTTCCGACGGAGCGTGCTGCGAATCCGGCTGAACTACCCTTTGAGGTAAGACGGACCGGCAGTAAAGTGGGCTCTTTCGCTTGTTCCAAGCCTCCGCATGTATTAACTATAGTTCCCGTACTATAGTCCTGTCAGGGAGAGCTCCTTGAAGCATTGGATGTGTGGATGCGGCTCGCGCATTAACTAGGATAAAACCCTCTGTAAGACAAAGGTAAATACAATGTATTAGAAGTACCTCTGTAGACTAGTTATTACTATAGCGCACTGTGTACCTTTTAGGTACAAAAGTTAGCTACTATTTGCACCTTTAATTAACTAAATTAAACACTTTTATTAACACCTATAAACACCCTTACTTAATAGTTATAAGCCTAGGAGGCTTCTATTGCCCTTATTATTAATTATTATAGAAGATGTAAAGCTTTATTATTATGATTAACTAACGCTTGCTAATATTAAGATATAATTACCCTTTATTATAATAATTAGTTAAAACACTTATCCTATGCTTTCTTTAACTAGTATATTCCCCTTTATAATATTTAAAGAAACCCTAAATATAGTGTTATTATTAAAGAAAGACTAGATTAAATAGTATATATAAATTAAGAATTATATAGAATCCTATAGTGTCTAGGAGTATATTAACCCTAATAGGGATAAATTACTTAAAGAGCCTATAATACTGTTAGAACAAGCATGATATTAACAAGGCTGCGCGCCTCTAATTGGCTAGGCGCGTTGCATCGCAGACCCACATGTCTAGGCTAACCGCGCCGCGGTTAGAATTAGCATATGTGGCCTCTTTGCACATAACCTTAATTAAGGCCCCTTGTCAGGTGCGCGCGCGCGTGGCCTAATAATCAATTGTAAGGTGCAATGCAAGCGAGAGCTAGCATTAGTGAATCTTTTAGTCTAGTGGCTTACCTTACACACCTTTGAGGTTATGACATTAGCATTAGTGGATCTTTTAGTCTAGTGGCTTGCTTACCTTACACACCTTTGAGGTTATGATATTAGCATTAGTGGATTTTTTTCTCTAGTGGCTTGCTTACCTTACATACCTTTGAGGTTATGATATTAGCATTAGTGGATCTTTTGGTCTAGTGGCTTGCTTACCTTACACACCTTCGAGGTTATGACATTAATGCTAGCTCTCATGGGTCTTCTAGTGTGCTAGTCCTAGGTTCGAATCCTCGTAAGTTAGGCGTGCGCTAGGTCCTAGGTTCAATTCCCGTAGTTGGATTAGCCGCGCGATAGGTCTAGGTTCGAATTGCTAGTGGCTAGGCGCTTACGTCAGGCTCACAGGGCAGGTATGGTTGCGCCCGTACGGTTGCGTTGTGGTTGCGACCGTGGGGTCACGTGCACTAGGTCATTGCGTGGCAAGCCTAGTTGCTGTGCGTACTAGGCCTTGGGGGTTCACAATTGGTTAATTATCTCAGAGGCCACGGATAACCAGGCCTAATCCAAGCTAAGGTTGCGTTGCCAGCCGCTGGCCTAGGGCCCTTAGCTTAGGACGAGCCTTATAAGGGAATGGATAATTGTCAGGTGCGCGCGCGTGGCCTAATAATCAATTGTAAGGTGCAATGCAAGCAAGAGCTACCATTGGTGGATCTTTTGGTCTAGTGGCTTACCTTACACACCTTCGAGGTTATGACATTACGACTGCGATAGTCTTAGCCATCCCTTCGTTCTACAACCTTTCGGAGCAAGCCATAATAAATTAATCTCTCTTAACCTTTTTAAAATATAAACCATTAGCTAAATTATTATATAGCTAATGCTCTAAAGATCTATAAGAAACACACTAGTACCCTATAATAATAAAGTGTAATAAACGCTACTTAATTCTAATTTAGGTAAAGGTATAAATAATGTAACTAATAAGGAAAGGGTATTATAATAATACTATAAGGTTATATAAGCTAAGCTACGTTACCTTTAGAGAATATAAGAGATCTTATAAATAAAGGTATAAATTAGGAAGCTTAAGGTAAATCTAGGATTAGTTAGACCTTAAACTAGACTTATAATTACCCCTTAAACATTAGCTATAATTTTACCTATATTTTATAGTAACTTAGTAGTAATTATATGGTAAGTTAGTCTTATTAAGATATAGATAAAAATGCCTATATATAAAGGGGAAATATATAAAAGCCTATAGAATTTCTTAGTAAACTTAAATATATTACTTAAATTAGACTACTATACCTTTAAGGATAATATAACTAAGGTAGCATATATAAGTAGTTACCTAGCTAGTAATATAAAGCAATAATAGATGTATTATATAGCTATAAATGAGTATATTAATTACTTATTAATTACCTAGGTAAATTTTCTAGAATAGCTAAAAACTAGAATAATAAACAAAGGTATAAGACACTTAGAAGCAGAGTATTGTTTGTAGTGTAGTTAGTGTAGTTTTTAGGAAAAATTTGTATTTATATTGTAGGTTTTTTTTCTTATAGTTAGTGTATTATATTTTTTTTTGTAGTGTAGTGTAATGTAGTTTTTTTTCTCTTATAGTGTAGTGTAGTTAGTGTAGTTACTAACTACACTAACTACAAAAACTTCAAATATAGTGTTAGTAAAAAAAAAAGTAAGCCTTTTTATTATATAAGGTTATTATAAGAATTAAAAGAAGGCTAGTTATATAGAAGCTTTTATTATTACCTATTTTACCTAATTAGCTATATTGTGGCTTCCTCTAGACCTTCGGACGATAGTTAGTCTGGCCGTGGCTAAAGTGTGAGTCCACCAAAGGGATGCACGTAATGCAATTAGCTACATCGCAGGTAACCCTATATTACTTATAGTGGCTTTACATTACTGCCTTACTTTTCCCCCTTTTTTGCTTACCTTCTCTCTTAGCTAGATTCCTCTCCTTCTCTCTTTTCTTAGCTATTATTATTAACCTTATTATTATTATTAAATTTAACCCTTTTACACTAGTATAACATTTCTTAGTGTAACTAATACTAATTAGTAATTAACTATAACTATAAATAAGCTAGGTATTATAAGAAAAGATATTTCTATAGATAACATAGCCCCTTACCTCTTAAGCTAACCTAAATAGGCTATTTAGGTAAAGAGGCATAACTATAAAGTGTGCTAAAGGAAAATAAACTAGAATTCTAGTTATAGGCTTATTAGACTTCTAAGAGATTAATCTATTAACTCTTAGGCCTTTAGGATATTTAGTTAATTATTAATCTTATTATCTATTATAAGAAAACTAACTAAATAACTAAATCTATTACTATAAGGCATTTTATTTAAACTAAATGTTAAAATAACCCTTAGCTAAGCTAGCTAACCTATATAACCTCTCTTTACACTCTCTTTATAACTTCTCTTCTCTTTTTATAGCTTTTTATGCCTTAGTGCTTTAGGTATTAAGTTACTTCTATGTTTATGCTATCTTTATGGCTTATTTTTCCCTCTTTTTACTATTTTCCCTCCTTTTACCCTTTTTCTATTATTTTTATTATTTCCCTCTATTTATCCTGTTAATCTTACTAATCCTATTTATCCTATTTTATTTATCTTATTTATTTCGCCTTATTTATCCTATTTATCCTATTTACTTTATTTATTCTATTTACCTTATTTTTCCTGTTTTTCCTGTTTTACCTATTTTTTAGATTTACCTAGTTTATTCCTCTTAATAAATATAGAAATTACCCTATTATTATACTACTATTTACTTTATTTAAACTATTTAAGAAAACTAAACCTTTCTTAAAAAAGGGATAGAATTAAATACTAGACTATTAATAAGATAAACTCCTTACTTTACTTCCCTTAATAATAAGGTATTCTAAAAGCCTTTAGTAATAGCTTTTAAAAGACTAGAAAAGAATAGTTTACTAAGGCAAATAGCTATATTTATTTATACTTATAAAAGACTAGGAAAAGCTTACCTAACTAAACCTAGAGACTATTATATAGCCTAAACTTAATAATTAGATTATAAGGTTTATTTATACTAGTAAGTATTAAAATTAGTAAGGAGAAAACCTTTAGAAAAACTTTAAAGAAAATTTTAAAGGTTAAACTAAAGATATATTTAGGAAAGCTACTAATAAGCTTATAAAAGAGCTATAAAACTCTTTATAAGATAATAATATTTATATTAGCTAAGAAATAAGCTTTCTTATTCTAATAGCCTTTAAATATATACTTTAAGAGATAATAATAACTTTATAGTTAAGAAATAAGTTATAATCTCCTAAATTACCTTATATATAACCTTTATAAGCTATTACCTTAAAGACCTTTCTTAATATTCCTTACTCTTAAAGAGAATAATTACTATATTCTCTATAAAAACCCTTATAATAATCTTAATTATATTAGAAGTTTAACCCTTAATAGCTTACTTTCCTTTCTTATTTCTTCCCTTTAAATAAATAAATTATTAAGAAAATATCTAAGCTTATAAAAATATATAAGAATAGTAATTACTATAGTAAAAAGCTATATAACTTTTTTTTACTAAAACTTATACTCTTTAAGAGTAAGTATAACTAAATTAACTTTCTTAAGTTATATTTTAGTAAAGTATTTCTTATTATATTAATAGGAAATACTAAATTATACTTTCTTAATTACCTTACTAGTAAGAATCTCTTTTATAAAGAGATAATTATAAATATCTATTAATACTTTTAAATAGAAAGTAATTAATAGTTTTATTACTATAAGTAAAGTAATATAATCCTTAAAATATTATTACTTAAAACCCTAAAAAGAGTAAGCTTAAGTGCCTTAAGATTTTATTAACTACCTTAAAGAGAGTTTATAAAGAGCTATACCCCTTTAATATAGTAAATATAAAGCTCTATAAGTAAACCTTAAATATAGTCTTTAGTATCCCTAAATATTAGGTAATAAAGTATATATATACACTAGGCTTTAAGAATATTACTAGTAATCTCTATAAGTTAATTATAATTATAAAAAGTAATATAAGAAGTAACTAATACTACTAGTATTAAAATAAAGACTTATTAAAGGTAATGTTTATAGACTACTAATATAGCTAATAAAATTAGAAAAACTAAGGAAAAGAAGGTTATTATAGTAACTTTAGATAACCTAAGTAATACTTTATCTATAGTAAGAGTAGCTATTAGTTATTAAACTATACTAATACTAAATATTAGAAAGAGAAAGAGAGGTAATAAGCTAGTAAAAACTATTACTTGCCTCTTATAAAGAAAAAGTTCTAGGTATTTCTTACTTTATTTAAAGAAAATAATAATAATAAGAAAGAGAAAATAAAAAACTAAGAGATATAGCTTAAGGCCTTTACTTAAGCCTAAGATAATAATAATAATAATATTAAGAAAAAGCTATTATTAAAGGTATAACTTAGCATTATATAATTCTTTTATATAGGATTATAAATAATAGATAATATTAATATCCTTATAATACTTAAGAATTAGGCTTTTTAATATGCCTTACTTAAGTAAAAGCTATACCTTAAAGAGGCTTCTAATAAAGATAATTTAATCTATTATATATCTAAAGGACACTATTCTAAAGAGGTCTTTAGAGAAATCATATTAAATATAAAAGCCTTAGGCTAATTAACTACTAGTCTAGCATAGGCTAGAGCCTTACTAAGATTAATACTATTATTAATAATTAAACCCTATAACTTAGAAGTTATTTACTTTAGTACTAGATTAGTAATAATATATAGCGTTATTTATATGCCTATAAAGCTTAGCTAAATTAACTTCTATATCCTTAATACTACTATACCTTTTCTCTTTTCCCTTACTAATATAAATAAAATAAAGGTTAAGATTAATAACCTTACTAATATATTAATTTATAATAATAAGACTATACTTATTATACGCAAATAAGGCTACCCTTAGTGGCTTCTAAAGGTAAGAGAAACTACTACTTTTTACCTATTAGAAAGAGAGATTTATTAGCTTTACTAGAGGTTTAGTTATCCTTTAATTTAGTGGCTTATAAAGATCCTTTAATAAGCTAGTTATAATATTAAACGCTATATAATTAAGAAGCTTACTAAAGTCTATTATTATTATTAAATAAATAGAAAAGCCCCTAGCTAGTTTAAATTCTCCCTTAAAGATAACTATAACTTTAACTATAAGGTTATTATTAATATTATATAAATTAATAGGTAGCTAGTCCTTTATATTATTAATTTAGTAACCTTATTTTAAGTAGCCTAATTCCTTAACCCTAAGAAACAAAAAGCTTATAATATCTAGGATATAATTAAAGAGTGCTAGATTAATATATATCTAGGCCCTCCTAACTAGATTATTTATAATACTAGTAATAACTTTACTTTAGCTAAATTTAGGCATTATACTTACCTAATATTAATTAAGATTAATAAGATACTTATTAAAGCCTATAATAGCATTAAAAAGGTTAAAAGATATTATAAACCTCTTTACTAGGCTTATAATATTATTATAGATTTAATTAGTAAAGAGATTACTTCTAAGTAGTAACTTTAAATAGCTATTAAAGCTATTAATAACTTAGTAAGCCCTAATAGCCTTATGCTTATACTATTAGTCTTTAAAGCTTACTTATAGATAATAAATAAGTTATTACTAAGTGTCTTTATTATTTAATAGGCTAAAGTAATTTAGAAAGTAACTAATAAAGTTCACTATTACCTAGCTAAGAGGTAGGTTTATAAGGCCCTTAGCGCCTAGAATAGCCTGAATATATTACTAATATATTAGCTATTACTATAAGCTAATATATATATATAAAGAGAAAAAGGCAAATAGTATAGCCTTTATAAGCTATTAGCTACTAATAGGGAGACCTATATAGTTAAGATACCCTATAGCTTAGCTAAGTTTTACTTTATAGTAGTAAAGCTATACTATAAGGACTTATAGTATATAAGGGCTAATAAGTAAAGCCTTTAGGATATTAGGAAATATAACCTAAGCCTAAAGGCCCCTCCTTATAAGATAGCTCTTTCTTATAAGGGGGCTAGAGAAAATAAGCTACTAGTAAAGGATAGTAAGGTAAAGGAAAAAAAGGAAGAGATACTAGTAAAGAGAAAGTAAAGGAGACTAAGGAAAAACCTTATAGTTTAATTTTATATTAATAAGAGTATAGAAAACCCTATAAAGGCTATTAAAGCTAAAGGTAATCCTATAGGAAGCTATAAAGTTAAAGAACTTATAGCTTACCTTAAGGTAATAAAAGCTACCCTTATAGGAAGCTATAAAGCTAATTACTTTAAGGTAGTAAAAGCAAAGGTAATTAGGGCCTAGGCTTATAATCCTAATAAAGCTATTAGACTTATAAATCCCCTTATATTTATTAATAGACCTTTGCATACTTTTCCGCACTGACCCTAAGGTCTGGAATCGCCTCTAAAATACAAATCATATTAATATTTAAAATCCTTACCTTTATTTCTCCCCCCCTATAATATTATACTATAATAAAGCTAGTAGTAAGAGTGTAAATAAGATGCTAATAGTAATTAATATAGGCTTAGGGGGGCTAGCTTAGAGTAGCTACTACTTAAATATAAGAATAAGATAGTTTAATATCTAAAGGAGTAAGAATAACCTAATAGTAAACTAAAACTAATTTATATATCCTAAAGATATAAAACATTATAATAAGATTACTAGCCTTATTCTAAGTAATAAAGTTACCTAAGTATAGTGTATTACACTAGCTATAGCTAACTAAGTAATAGACTATGCCTAAACTAAAGTAAGAGCTATAAATACTAATAATAGTAATATTTATACTACTAAAGAAGTATTAAAAATAGCCCTTAAGTAAGCTATTAAGGAGAAAGCTAAAGATAATAACTCCTTAACTTAGGTAAGCATTATAGCTAGGCTTATACTAAAATAACTAAATACTTACCCCCCCCCCTCTAGATCCCTAGAAGATAATATAAAGAAGTACTTATAAAAGAAAATACTATATAGGAATTACTTTAGTCTAAGGGCATAGAAGATATAGTTATAGCTATAAATAAAGCTATTAGGTAAGCCTTAGTAGTAATAGCTAAAAGACTCCCTAGTAAGAATATAATTATTACCTTTAAAGGAAATATAGTATAATATAAAGAAAACTAAAAATAAATTACTAAAGTATTTAGCCTAGAGGTAACTATTTATTACTATATACTTAGTGTTATTATTAAGGGTTTCCTAATAAAGTATATATCTATTAAAAACCTAGTAATAAAGATTAAAAAAGTAAATAAAGTAAATATAATTAAGGTAACTATAAAATACCCCTAAGGTAAAGGCACCTAGTTAATTACTTTAATTCTTAGACTAGCTAAAGTTACAAATATTAATAAAATATACTAAGATAAAATAGTATTTAAAGTAAAGCTATTCTAAGCTAAACTATATAATAAGACCCTATAACCTAAATAGTGCTATAATTACTTTTAAATAGAATATATTACTAAGTTTTATAAGGTAATACTAAGGTATAGTAAGTATAAAGCTAGCTAGTATAAGGATAAAGAGATATTATACCTTATAATAAATAAATAACTTAAGGAAAACTATATTTTATACTCTAGGCTATACCTAGCCTAGTTTAAAGATTACTTAGTGCTAAAAGAGAAGTAAAATATAGTAAAGGTAAGATACTTAGAATAACCTTCTTACTTTACCTTTAACTCCCTTAGTAAGAATATAATACTAGCTTAAGAGAGAACTAGCATAGCTATAAAACCTATAGTAATAATAGGAAAAAAAAGAGGTTACCTTATAAATATAAAATAAAGCGCTAAATAGCTAAGAGCTAGAAGCATTAGGTATTATATAAAATAACTTAAAGCTAGAATAAAACTAGTATAAAATAGCTAAGACTTACTACCCCCCCCCTAATTAATATAGTAATATTATAAGTTCTTTTCTAGAATATAAATAAGAAGAATAGCCTAATATATATTACACTTTACTACTAAACTAATATAGATATAATAGTAATCTAAAAGTAAAAATATATAAAACATTTTAGCCCCTTATACTAGGCCTTGCCTAGTTTTAACTTATATATTATAATAGGTATAATACTATATATATAAATAAGAAATATAATATAAGGTTATAGTTAGCCTTAGGAGGGCCTAATTAGTTACTAGTAAAAATATAAGTAGTTAATATTTATTCCCTTTACTTAGAAGGCTATAGTAATAACTAAAATACCCCTATATAAGATATTAATATAGAGATACTATATAACTAAAGTATATTTATAGGAGACTTTAACTAAAAGCACCTCCTATAAAATAAGCTAGATAAAATAACTAATAAAGTAAATAAACTACTAGAATTTATAAGCTAGTAAAGGCTTAGACTAGTAATACCCTAAGGGGAACTTACTAGATAATATAAGGATAATAGGGATAGTACTATAGACTTAGTGTAAGTAACCCTAAATATCTAAGTTTACTATAAAGGCATAGAAAACCTTACTAAATCTAACTATATCCTATAGCTAATTAGTATCTTTACTAACCTATAGGATAGTACCTTATAGACTCTTAGGTATATATAGAATATAATAGATAAACTATATATAAAGGCAAAAGTAGTAATATATTTTTAACTTAATAATGCCCTAGACTTATAAGATAAAGAAGGGATAGATATATATATTACTTAGCTTATTATAAACCTATGATAAATAGTTAATAAGGTAGCCCTATAAAAGCCCTAGGGGCTCCTTAGCCTAGAGGTATAGTGGTTAAGGATAGCTAAAGAGGTAGTTACTAAAGCTAGGTAAGTAAAGAGATAATAGAGATAATAGAGAATAAAAGCAAACTAGTAAGCTTATACTAAGGTAAATAAGGATTAGGAATAAGTTATTAGGATAAAAAGGAGAAATATATAGAGGGAAGCCTTATAAAAAGCTAATATATAAAGAAAGGATAAGGGAGTATAAAGCCTTAAGAGATAAGCCTAGCTTTAAAGCTAGGCCCCCTTAGAATTACCTAGGTTACTAGAGCTAGAGAGAACTAAAAATAACCTAAACCTAGCTACTATATATAAGAATAAAGTAAGTATACTAGTATAAAGATTTTTCCCTAAGCCTATAGTAAACCTCTTTTATATTTTAAATCTTACCTTTCTAAAGCTAAATAACGCGCTATTCCTAGAAAAAGAATAATTTAGATTAGAGAAAATATTAGATATCTTATTAGATATAGCTAGCTAAAAGGTAATAGGTAATAATAAACTCCTAGTAGGCCTTATTAAAGCCTATAGTAAGCTAGTAAAAAAGGCTATAGCCTAACTCTTAAATACTATCCTTAAAGTAAGATACTTCCTAGCCTAATTTTAAACTACTAAAGTAATAGTAATAAGAAAACTAAGTAAGATAATAAAAGAGATAAGGAGAGCTAATATATAAAGGCCTATCTCCTTACTAAATATTATTAGGAAAATTATAGAAGTAGTAATTATAAAATAACTTATAGCCTTTACTAAGGTAAAAGGACTTCTCCTAAAACTATAAATAGGAAATAGGATAAATAGGTTAATAGAGATAGTAATTAAGGTCTTAGTAAAATGTGTAAGAAAGGCCTAGGGTAAAGGCAAAATTACCTTACTAGCCTAGATAGATATTTTATTTACCTTTAATAGAGTTAGCTACCTATACCTAATTACCTTACTAATCTAAATAGAAATCCTACACTAGCTAATAGCTATAATATAAAGCTTCCTAGTAAATAAAATAAGCTAGCTTAGCTTTAATAGCAGACTTTCTAAACCCTTTAGGATTAAAGCTAGTACCTTATAAGGATTACCTCTCTTACTAATTCTTTTCCTTCTTTACTTAGTAAAACTTTATATATACCTCTAAGCTATCTTAGGTATAGTAGCTATTAGATTTACTAATATTATAAATATTATAGTGTTTAGTAAAAATATAGCGTAAGCCTAGAGAAAACTTAAGGCTATATAGAGAATTTATAAGGACTAGGTAAAGAAAGTAAGTATAAAGTTTAACCTAGTAAAAACTAAACTTATATACTTTAGTAAGGCCTATAGGCCTTTATAGGTAAGGGTTTAGCTTAGTATAAAAGAGATAGTACTAATAGAAGTATACTAATTCCTTAGGGTATAGGTAAATAGGAAACTTAACTAAAGTACTTATAAGAATATTCTTAAGGGAAAGCTAGCCTAGTAGTAGCTTACACTCTTTATATTAGTAGCGTTAGTATAAGGCATTAGTTTTAGAGATACCTAGCTTATATATATATAAGTAGTCTAGCTTATTCTTACCTATAGAGTAAGCGCTTATTATACCCTAACTAAGAAAAGAGGAAACCTAAGAGAAATAGTTAAAAGCTTTATAGTAAACTAATTAACTTACCTTTAGACTATAGCTAGAGTGTTTAAGGTTACACTAATTACCTAGCTAGAAGTTAAGACCTATATCCCTTCCCTAAATCTTTACTTAAATAAGATAAAATAGAAGTTTAAAGAAAGAATTATACTTAGTGAAATAGTAAATAAGATATAGGCTATAGCTAACTTAGTGTAAATAGTATTATAACGCAGAGGAAAACCCCCTCTTACTAATAATAAACTAGATATATAACTATATAAAGAATAAAAGAGAAAATAAAAAAACTAGTATTCTAAGAGAAAACTAAGATAATATAGGCATAGAAAAGAGCTAATAAAGGATTACTTACTTACTTATAACCTAAAGGATATCTAGAAATTTCACACTAGACTTAATAAGTATATCTTTTCTATAATAATATAACTATATATAGGAAAGATTAGCCTTAATAAGTTCCTTTTCTAAAGACATATTGCTAGGGTAACTTTACCCTTATATAGCTATAGCTACATAATTAAAGACTAGTATTATATAATTATTAACTACGCTAACTATAACTATAGACACCCCTAAATATAATAGCCTAAAGACACATAGGAAGTAAGGCTAGCCTTAGATAATCCCCTAAGGGCAAGATATATAGCTAAATAAGTCCTTAGTATAAGAAAACTCTAATATTACACATTAGCATAAGACCTAGCCCTTAGCTAACGCAAACTAAGGGAGAATCTAGGCTACCCTAGAGGTAACTAAAATAATTAATAAACAAACACTATAGATAACTAAAGAGAGACACTAGGTAAGATAATATAGCTATAGAAGTAGCCTAGATATAAGGTAAAATTACACTAAGATAAAAAGACTATAGGTCTAGAATAGTTATTAGATTAATTTTAAGTTAAAAAACTATAGGTATTATTTTACACTAGCTTATTACTACCCCTTTACCAGAGTATTGTTTGTAGTGTAGTTAGTGTAGTTTTTAGGAAAAATTTGTATTTGTAATGTAGTTTTTTTTTTCTTGTAGTTAATGTATTGTAGTTTTTTTTTTTTTTGTAGTTAGTGTAGTGTAGTTTTTTTTTTTTGTAGTGTAGTGTAATGTAGTTTTTTTTTGCTTATAGTGTAGTGTAGTTAGTGTAGTTACTAACTACACTAACTACAAAAACTATAAATGTAGTGTTAGTAAAAAAAAAGTGGGCTTTTTTATTATATAAGGTTATTATAAGGATTAAAAGAAGGCTAGTTATATAGAAGCTTTTATTATTACCTATTTTACCTAATTAGTTATATAATTTATAAAATTTACCTTTTTTTAAGGATTTTACTATAACTAGGGTAATTTATAATATTATAACTTTTTAATAATACTATTATACCTAATACTTTATTTTACTAATATAACTTAAAGAAAAACCTTCTTATTATTTTATTTACTATTACTATTAATTATTTTATATTTTAAAATGTTATTATTATTATTTTAAATAAAAAATACCCTAAACTAATAGAATAAAATTAATTAAGAAATCTAGATAAATTACTAGAAGTTAATAAAATATATACTTAGTACTTAAATCTTATTCTTAATATAATAAGAACTTAAAAAAAGCTTAAACTATTTATTTAAGATTTAAACTAATTAAATATTACTTTTAGCTTTATAATTCTAAAGCCTTAAGAAGTTATATATAGTAACTTTATATATCTTATTACTATAATATATAAATAAAGAATATAATAAACTAATATTTATAATCTATTAATAAATAATTAATAGTATTATTTTAATTACCCTATATAGCTTAATTAAGCTATTAAAAATAAGTTTAACTTATTTTTTAAAATAAAACTAAGACTTACTTTTATATAATATACTATACTTATTATAAGAGCTTTAATAACTTTAATAACCTTAATTACTATTATTACTATTAATACTATTATTACTATTATTACTTAATTACTATTATTACTATTATTTTACTTTTATTATTATTTTAAAAAAATATAAAAGAGAAAACATTTTTATAATATTAATATTTTTAAAAACCTTAAAATACTAAGTTATTAAAAACTATAGCTTTTACTATAGTAATTTACTTATAATTACTAGTATTTATATTTAAGTTATTTATTTATTATTTATTATTTATTAAACTTTAACACTAATAATATTATAAGTAATCTTAGTAATCTTAGTAATCTTAGTAATCTTAGTAATCTTAGTAATCTTAGTAATCTTAGTAATCTTAGTAATCTTAGTAATCTTAGTAATCTTAGTAATCTTAGTAATAAGCTATTATAAGCTATTATAAGCTATTATAAGCTATAATAAGCTACTTATATTAAGTTTACTTTTTATAGTTTTTTTTTAAAATAAGTAATAATAATAATTGATAGAAAGATAAAATAATTTATAGAAATAGTAAATAATATAATAAGAAGGTTTTTCTTTAAGTTATATTAGGGAAATAAAGTATTAAGTTAAATAGTATTATTAAAAAAGTATAATATTATATATAACCTTACTTAGTTATAATAAAATTATAAAAATAATATAATATTATAAATTCTATAACTAATTTAATAAAATAGGTAATAATAAAAGCTTTTATATAACTAGCTTTCTTTTAACCTTATAAATGCTAATAACTAATAAAAAGTCTAATACTACATTTGTAGTATTTGTAGTTAGTGTAGTTTAGGAAAAAAAATTTATAGTGTAATGTATTATAGTTTTTTTTTTTTTTATAGTTAGTGTAGTGTAGTTTTTTTTTCCTTATAGTTAGTGTAGTTTATAGTGTAGTGTAGTTTGTAGTGTATTTACTACATTACACTACAAATACTACACTACACTACACTACACGTTTTAGTGCAATACTCTGCCCTTTACTAACCTAAAATTAGCCTTATTTCTCTTTAGGAACTAGAATTATATCCTTTATTACCTTACTCTTACTCTTAGCTACTAGGCTAGTAACTAGAAGCTAGTTTATTTTTATTACCTAGGTATTAAGCTACTAAAGCTAAAAGATAACCTTATTATATTATTTCTTAGTAAACTTAGACCTAGCTAGGTCTAGGCTTATTACTATAGTACCTTATTTTTCTTAGTATGGTTTTTAGCATAGAGTTTCTTAACCTAAGCTATATAGTTCTCCAAGGCCTAGATAATTAAAGTTAGCCCTAATTTAAAGTTATTACTATACTAGAGTAAAACCACTTATATTACTCCTAGTAACTATACTAGCCTAGGTATTAACTAACTACTAATACTTCTCTTACTAGCTAGTAATATTTAGCTATAAGTAAATTAGCACTAGAGTAAGCTTAAAGTAAGTATAAATACTAATATTACCTTAGAATATTTATAGTTATAAACCTAATAGTTAAAGTAAGCGCTAGATATTACCCCTTTATATATAGATTAGCCTTGCTCCTAGGCTAGTAATAAACTAACTTACTAATAATATTATAATATTAGTGCCTTAGATTCTTAATTAATTATATCTTATAAGATATATACTATAGTGCTTAAGGTTTACCTAGCTACCCTAGATTAGACTTAGAATAAGCATAAAATAAGGGTAAAAATAACTTACTTTAAGATCTTTAGACTTAGCTTACTTTAATTATTTTACTATAAGGGATTTCCTTAAATACCTCTTTAAGGCTATAATTTCCTAGGTAAATTAAAACTAGAATAGCACTAATAATAAAATACTTATAGTATTTTATAATATTTTATTATAAATTTCTATATAAAATATTAGTAATTAAATTAGCACTAGGCTAGAAAAGCCTTAAATAGCTTTAAGAAAAGGTAAGGAAAATAAAAACCTATAGGAAGTTTAATATAAGAAAAGGAAAAAGATTAAAATCCTATAAAGGAAAGAGCTTTTTTTTATACTTAAGAAAAAAGGGGGGGGGGGAATAAATTATAATATTACCTAGAAAATAAAGTATAAGATAAATAAATATATAAATAGTATATAAGTAATCTAGGAGTAAAATTACCTAGATACTAGGCTTAAATTACCTATCCTTTACTATAAGTAAATAAAACTATATACTTAGACTTTATAAGGTATTTAAACTAGTACTAGGCTAGAGTTAGCTAAAAAGTAAGGCATTAGAGAAGCTAGGAGTAAAGTAAATAAAAAGTAAACTATTATTATAAATTAGAATTTACCTTACTATAGAATAAAGTAAGAGGCATAGGGTAAGGCTAGTATAGGGCTAGAGTAGTATTAAAGGGAGCTAGCTAGGATTACTACTATATATTTTTCCTTTTCTCTTATTTTCTATAGGATAAGGCTAGCGTAAGCTAGCACTAAATACCTATAGTTAGCTATACCTAACGCGGCGTAGGCCTGTAAGAGGGCTAGCGCTAGCCTGTATATAGATATAAGGGGGTTTTTCTTCCTATTTCAAGGTTTTCCCTCTTAACTAAGCGGTTAAAGTACTAGGACTAGCTACTTAATTAGCTATCTAGCGTAAAGAATATATATTTATTAATAAAGACTAAGAGAAGGCATTATTTAAAGAGATTATAGCTAAAGAAGTATTAAATATAGTATTTCTTATAGAAAAAGAAAAGGCTAACTAGAAGCTTACCTTTTAACTTTACTAAGAAGGAAAGATTATAACCCTAGGAAGCCTCTTTAAATAATCTAACTAAGCTAAGATTAACACCCTATAAGCTTATAATATATTTAGGTTTATAATATTTAATCTAGTAAAGTATAAAGGCTATAGGATCTTTAATTCTTATATAGTCTAAGGGATTAAGGGTAAAAGGACTAAATTGCTATATAAGAAATCACGCCTTATTATATAAGGGCATAATAATAAGGGAAAGGAAGCTATCTTAACCTAATTACTAATAATATAGCGATTAAGCTAATGGATTATTATAGCCCTTGCCTTATTATTAAGGCAAAGAGAAATCTATCTTTAGATACAAGACATCATATAAGCTTACATTTAATTATATATAACTCTAAATAGGCTAATTATTATAAGAATCCTAAAGCAGATTACATACCTCTTTCTAGAAGGTATAGTAATAAAGTTAATTAAACCTCTTTATAGAATTATAAAGGCTAGAACCTACTAGTAAGTAATGTACTTTTATTACTATAGGGATAACCTTAAGATAATAACCTTAATATATAATCCTTACTTGCTTATTATAGCCCTAAATAATAAGAACCTCTTTAGAATTATAGGAATATAAATAGATAACATGCTAGGCCTTAGTAATAATAACTTCTTTAAGAAAGAAAAAAGAGAGCTCTAGAAGGTAAAGTTTATAGCTAAAGAAAAACAACGCTTAATAACTATAAATCCTCTTATCTTTAATAGCTATATCCTAACTTAGAATGCTAATAATTTACTAACCTTAAACTAAAAAGGCTAAAGTTAGAAGATTAAGGAAATTAACCTATAATTACTAATAGTAAGGTAGAATTACATAAAGCAAAGAGCCTAAGGGAGTTATATTATAATAGTCTATTAACTAGAAGTATCTTATAACCTCTTAATTACTATATAACACTAAGAACCCTTTGCTAATAATATCTTATAACTTATTAAACGCCTTAAGTAATAAATTAAGTATTAGTAATAGAGATTATGGTATATCCCCTTAACTCTTAAAGAGGTAAAACTCTTAGTGTTTATAGATAGGTCTCTTACTAATAATAAAGACCTTAGTTTATAGATTAGATATATTATTATAATTAGTAATAAGGTAATAAAGGAGAATAATACCTTTACCTTAAAAGGGAATATTATTATATATAGCTCTATAAAGAGCAAGTGTGTAACCTATAGCGCACTTATATCTAAGTTATATAGCATAGTTTAAGGCGCTAATATTACGTATATAATATCTACAACCCTTTATTAAATTATAGACTAATTAAAGATACCTTAAATCCTAATAATCCTCTATATAGACTTTTTCTTATTATATAAATACCTTATAAAGCTAGGTATAATAAAGGAGAAGTGGCTTATAATTAATATTATAGCCCTCTAATAGTTATATAAGAGAAGAGAGATCTATAAAGTTAGGTAAATTAAGAGGAGTAATAACCTAGCTGATATAATAATAAAGGCATTGCTAAATTTAGCCCTTTTAACCTTAATTAATTTAAACGAATTAATAATTCATGTGAAAAGCTAGGTTAAGAGACCTATAAGGTTAGGCAAAGGGAAGGATTAATATAATAGGCATATAGGTATAGATTATAATAACTAGGTTAATTATAATAACTAAGGCCACAATAGCTAATTAAAGCTATGGATTCCTATAAAGGGATTTACTTATATATACTTTCCTTTAATTTAATTTTTATTACGTGTTTAGGCTCCTTTAGCTATAAAGAAAAGAGAGACTACTAGTATAGCTTCCTCTAGACCTTTAAATAATATTTAGTCTAGCTATAGCTAACGTGTAAGTCCACTAAAGGGATATATATAATGCAATTAGCTATATCACAGGTAACCCTACACTGCTTATAGTGGCTTTGCACTACTGCCTTACTTTTCCCTCTTTTTTACTTACCTTCTCTCTTAGCTAGATTTCTCTCCTTCTCTCTCTTCTTAGCTATTATTATTAACCTTATTGTTATCATCAAATTTGACCCTTTTGCACTAGTGCAACGTTCCTTGGTGTAGCTAATATATATAATTTATAAAATTTACCTTTTTTTAAGGATTTTACTATAACTAGGGTTATTTATATTATTATACCTTTTTAATAATACTATTATACTTATTACTTCATTTTACTAAAATAACTTTAAGAAAAACTGACTTATTATTTTATTTACTATTACTACTAATGATTTACTATTTCTATAGGTTATTATCATTATTTTAATTAAAACTACTCTAAACTAATATAATATAATTAGTTAAGAAATCTATATAAATAATAAGAAGTTAATAAAGTAAATACTTAGTATTAATATATTATTAGTAATATAATAAGAACTTTAAAAAAGGTTAAATTATTTATTTACTATTTAAACTAATTTAATATTACTTTTAGCTTTTATCACGGCTTGCACCAAAAGGTTATAAACGAAGTAATAGCTAAGACTATTACAGTCACTACTAGATAGATACTAGCTAGGGGTAGGTACGTAAAGGTTTTAATCTCTAACCTAGCACTAATAATATACATAGTCTTTAATAAATACCCTGCTTTATAAGCGCATAGCTATCTTATAGCTAGCTAGCCTCTTTGTTATTTACATAGCCTAAAGGTTCTCTAAAGAACCGCTTCGATAAACATTCTATCTTTGACCTCTGCGCTCCTAACAGCTTTATAATTCTAAATGTTTTAGAATTTATATATAGTAAGTCTATATATCTTATTACTATAATATATGAGAAAAGAATATAATAGACTAATATTTATAATATATTAATAGATAATTAATAGTATTATTTCCGTCGAGCGATAACCCAGGCCGTGTTCCCAGCTTGCCGCTGGCAGCAGCAAGAATGGCCGCCGAGCCGGACTTTTGGAATCCTTTGCATTGTTGAACAGCGGACTTTTCTAATCGCTCATCTACAAGCATCCATCCAATCGCGGTCGCCATAGCTAAGAGCACAGCGGCGGTCAAGATTGCTGCTCCCGCTCGATCACCAGCTGTAAGGGATTTGTAACCAGGTGGCCTCGGTTCGTTCCTGCCTATATCGTTTCCGCCCGAGCCTGGGTTGCCTTTGCTGGTGCCACCAGTCTCAAATGTAACTGGTGCTGGGCGATCTTTCACCATACATGCCAATGTGACCTCCATGGCAGCCATTTGTTGACCAACGCCGGTAGACCCATCGTACTTGTCCTGATTCCATTTCAAGCCACACATGCGCCTGTTGTTTCCCCCGACGCATTGCTTAGCGGCAGCCACAGCCGAAGCTCGGAGGTAGGGCATGACGAAATCATAAGTATGCGGCGCCCATTTGGTGATTGCAGCCAACCAGCGACTGACGTAGGCCTTGAAGGATTGCTGGTCCGTACTGCAGAGATTCACAGGTTCACAAGCGACTTCGGTCATGATGTTCTTCTCAGGCCCAGTGAAGAATACTTTACTCCCGGTCAGTAGGTTGTCCAGTCTCTCTTTCCAAATTGGCTTTTCGGTGTAGTTGTACATGGCTGCGGCGCCAAGGATAAAACCTCCGGCATTGTATGAGAATTGGTAAGGCACATGATCGGTGCAGTCAGCACCAATATGTCCCCCGTCAATAACCCGCCAGTATTGGTCGATGAAGCCCACACCAACCATCCAGTCCCAAGTTCTGTCCGCCCATTCTGCGTAGGAGTTGTTGCCGGTGTAGAGTGCCAATCGGGCGCCAAGTGCGAAGAAGCAGGCTTGTGAAATGGAATTCTTGTAGTCGTACCCCCGATTCCATCTGAAAATTTGCCATCTCAGCCCCCCACTGCAATGTTGGGTATCCCATCGAGCGGCTTGTGTATTAAAGACTGCCTGGGCAAGTGCCAGCCATTGTGGCTGGTCATCGGGTGGGTCGGGGAACTTGAGTTCGGCAGCAGTCATGACTGCAAGGCCCCAGAACCCTTGATCATCGTTCCCTTCCGTCAAAGTCTGATTTCGGGGCATATAATCATTGTCGTCGCCAACTTGAAACAGGAGACCTTGCTCCACAAGTTTGTTGTACTGGTCATCACCCGTATAGTACCAGTAATCAATCAATGATCCTAGAAAGGCACCCGCCTCCCACCCTTCAATACTTAGTTAGACAATATGACCAACTGGGAAACAGCCCAGAAATGTTCCGTGGCTAAAAGGAAGAATCTGACACGTACAATAATACGGTGATGGAAGAAGACCTGGTGTGCCTCCTGGTTTGTCGCCGTTGTAATATGTCACAAGATCCGCGGTCATTTGCTTGGCGATTGATACAATGGATGCTGCCGAGGTGGAGGTCAGTTTTGAAACAGAGACAAACATCACAGCGCGGTATGAACCGAAAAAAAATGACCCAAAAACGTCGTGAAGAGACAAACATACAAGTTGAATGAGGATCCAGATCATAAGCCGCAGCAAAAGAGTTTGTCAGCGTCAGTAAAGCTGCAAGCATCAACTTGATGAAGCCAATCCCATGTCGTGAGTGTGCCATTGTCGACTAGTAGCGGCACCTCAGGTCTTCGAAGTTGTCAACGACATTCGGGTATTCATTGGTCCATGAGCATCAAGCAATCAAGCCGTAAAGTGTGATAAGAAAGGAAATTTGACTGGAGCGCCGTACGAAGATCCCCGAGACTCGATGGAGACGGATATGCAGCAGGCTGGTACGGACTAGATCGTGACTCAATCTGAGTCTAAAGCGAGCGATTCAGGCGGCCAAAGACAACGTGCGTATTCGCAGAAAAACGGTGGATAGATATCGAAATGGGTACACAGCGATGGCGATGGTGTGATGGTGTGTGGAAAATGAAAGCTATGTCAGTGACGTGGAGGTTCACGATCGAGACGGGCAGAGACGAGACTGAGTAAAGGCCGGCGGCAGTAGGATGAATAGAAGGTCCCCGATGTAGTTGGTAGCAACTTGGTTTTGATTGAGAAGACGACGGCTCTTGATGAATGCATACAGCATACAGTCGTTGAAGTTGTCTACTCAGAAGATGCCGCGAGGCGGGGTGGAAGCGATCTTCAGCAACGAAGGAAGGAGAGACCCAGTGATGTATGCACAAAGGGATCAATGGCCAGACCAGACACTTGCAAGAGGCTGGATCTGCGGGTTCGCATCCAGTCGATCCAGTCCAAGCACTTCACTTTGCTTTGCGTCTTTGTTGGGGGCATCCGGTATTATTTGATCGGCGAAAATCCAGGACATGACGCCAACAAGTGAACTCCACTTGCAGGCGGCCAACCTTATTGCGGCCGCTTTGGTGATGACATGACATGGACTCAAGTGCCTACAGGCTTCCATGTCGGCTTCAAGCCAAGGGAAAAAGGTAGGCATCTATTGTTTCCGTCGGTGAAGTGAGTGAAAATGGTAAATATTCTACTCCAGTGCGAAACTACTTGATGCAGTTGAGATAGCGGGGTGCGTTCAGCCCTGAGGCTGCACGTGTTGTCCAATCACACAAACCTTCAATTCAGTACGGAGTACTTGAAGACAAGACGGTGTGCTGGGTTTGCTTGAGCCACAGTATGCTTACGCTGCAATTGTGGCTAGTGCTTCGTTCCACGTGATAGAATCATGGGCACGGAGTCACGGAGTCACGGATGAAGCATGGCACTCAAGTTATCAGAATGAACGACCAATCTCCTTTTTCGTTGGTCTGGTCAGTCCAGTATTCTCAAGGCTTTACGGACGGACATACTTCCAAGCGAAGCAAGCATCTTCACGGTAGTCGTGGTCGTGGCACCCTTCGCACTTTGAAGCCAACCTCAGACAAGTGACGTGTATCAGCATTACGGGTCGCCAACCCAGACCTAGACCCTGGGCCAATGGATTCGGAAGGGGCTGGCGCTGCCTTGCCTCCTCCAGCAACGCAAGCTGTCAAGTCAGACGTCCCTTTCTCACCAACTCCGAAATACCCTCTGGCCATTTACTCATCGTTTCACTCCATCAAAAGAAAACCCTCAGCGCCTTCACTCAGTCGCGCCAATACCAGTAGCCGCGTCGATTTATCGTTGCTGTCAATCTAGCGAGCCCTCTTCTAGTCCCATTTCGCCGACCGTACTTGATTTTGTCGCTCTTCCACGTCTACCGTCTACGCCAAAATGTCCCACCAAGGCCCTTATGACCCCCATCCTGCTGATGCAGGCCAGCATGCTGCGCAACCTGGCGCCGATCGGGTCAAAAAGATTCAGGAGGTTGGTTCTTGCTTTTAGATATCACGCCTTGTTTGAATGACTACAACCTTCACGCTGGAGTATTTCGAACGCCCAGAGACCTCAAGTGCGAGGCCTCTGTTGCTGCTAGGCCTCGAATGTCCTGATCTGTGGTCGTTATAACTACGTGCGATTCACCGATCTCTCGCCACTTACTGCCTTCTTCTCTGGTAGCAGCTGCGTTTCATGCTGCCGCGATGTCAGTGATGACGCGATCGCAGTAAGCGATGCAGCTGAATGTGACGGCACTATGGAGAAGCCCTTTATTCCCCATTGCTGCGCACGTTACGCGAAATCTGGATATTCCCCTCTTTTCAATACACCTCGCCTATATGCAGTGCTGACTTGTGTTTCCAGGACATTAACGACACCGTGGGAATCTTGCGAGACAACATCAACAAAGCCAACGATCGAGGTCAACGCCTGGATGCCCTTCAGGATAAGACGGACAACCTGGCTGTTTCTGCCCAAGGCTTTCGCCGCGGTGCAAACAGAGTTCGAAAGCAGATGTGGTGGAAAGATATGAAGATGCGCATTTGTATTATCGTCGGAATTTTGATTCTCCTGCTCATTATCATCATTCCCTCGGGTATGTGACCCCACATTCCTTGCTGCGGTGTTGACTACGCACAACGTCTAACTCTTTCAATAGTCCTTGCTACTCGCTAAGATTTGATTAATGTGGACAAATTGTCAGTTGAAGTGTGATCATGGTTGTCAGGCATGGCAACGTGGACCTTTGCAAAGGCAGCGATGGGAAGATGGGTGGCAACGTAGACGGCATCTTGCTGCCACTACGAGTATGCTTGTTCAATGCGACGGAGTTGGTTCACCGTTGGAACGGGATTTGGAAGCCTTGGGTTGATCGTATTTTTGCTTTGGTTCGGGATCCTCTGAACCTCCCGAAGAACAGGTACATTATAATGACCTGCTTAGTGTGCGAGGTTTGTGTGTCAATCGTCGTATAAGGCAGATCGAGCAAACTATGATTGTGTATGATGGAAGTTGTGGCGTTTATATCACGCAATTGTGATGCTCTTCAATTTAACCTGTCGATGCATGCCTAATTGATGCGGGAGAGGTCGAGCTCGCGTTAACCCTTTAAAAGAGTTGAACTCATAATGCTTGGACGATGAAGTTATATTCACATTTCCATTCTTAGCCGATTAGTCCCCTGCTGTCCGGCTGCTCGAGCCTAAACACTGGACAAATTTTCGACATGGATGAGGTCAGCCAAGTGTCGGATAATTCAAGTCCGAGGGCTTCTTGGGCCGCCTTCGATTTGGGATTCGAAGAATCGGCTGGCAGCCATGTTCTTTGCTCGCCCAGAGCCTGTTTCGTATCTCAGATGTTCTATTGCTAGACTGCACTCATAAAACAAACAGGTAGCCGTGCTAAGCCGTGGAGAAGTGCATGATAGTCTTATGAACGACAATGAGATGCAAGATCCAGCCGTGATTGCCATTCAAGAACCTCAAGTACGGAGGATCAAGCGTCGTCAGCCCAATGGCTCACCGCAAGTGGACGAAAATCGTGTCTCTAGGCTGCACAAAAGAAGGCAGGTGGGCCATCAGACGTATGCTGTGAATGCGAAAGAATTCGGCGGCCGAGCAGATTCCGACAGTCATCAATCAGATCTGACGGCAGCTGTGTTGAGACGCCCTGGAAGACTAATCATGACAGTCTCGGTTTACATGGAATGGTCGCATAGTCAAACTGCCGCACCATAGAGGAGCCAATATCGATGGAGAGATAATAGTGGCTGGACACCATTGGTCTGGACTGCCTGAAATGGCTGGTATCAAAACAACTATTTGGCTGCTTCTGGATACTGGCAAGGTCGATGCTGATGCTAGAGGTCAGAGTGGCCAGAAGCCATTGGTATAAGCGACCAAGGAGGACGAATCGTGAAGTCGCAGGGCGGGATTAGCAGGCAATGTCCAAGTTGTGTCAACGAATGAAATCACCGACGTCTTGATCTTCATGTTAGCATGACACTCCAACGTCTCATCACGAACAGTCGACTTCAATTTGAGAAACCATGATGCATGTATTCAGGAAGGGGCATCTCGGGGGATAGGTTCTAGCAAGACATGGCGCGTGCACGAAATGATCATACCACTCAAGACACAAACACAATCCACATCACGCCTGTGAACGTCTACATGTGAAGTTGGTGAGGTGAGACACCTCGGTGAACCCTTGATCAAGAAGTGTTGTTGGTCATGAAATGTCCTCGGTCAAGAAGTGACAACTCTCGGCCAAAAACTGTCCTTGGCCATGTCCTTGATTCAGAAACATGGTTGTTCAAGTTTTGGTCAAGAAGTGGCAAAACAATAAGACGTTGATCCAAAAGCGGTCGAGACGTTGCCTCTTCGTGAAGGGATGTCTCCTAGTCAGGCCGGTGTCGGAGTATTGAGGCCTGTTGAAAACCTGAGGCAGCTAGTCTTGATGCCTGAGAAATCAAAGCGCCCCTGCCCGGTATCTTGTACCTTGCATCCTCCACCGAACTTGCCACGCCCCACCCTGTCATACTGACGAGACGCTCATGAAATTGGCCACAACCTTGTTATTATTGTTGCCCAACGCCTCAATCTCAGTCATCAAACAGCATCAGCTGCATGAGATGTCGAACATGCATATACGGTCCCAGTACATTTCACCTCACCATGCGACAGTGGTTTCTCCCAAGGGACTGCGCCATGGGTGTTACGTTGTAATTAACAAAGGATGTAAATCAAGCTGAATATTGACCTACAATTTGATTTCAAAATTCAGTAATTGGTATCGCAACCATCCGTCTTCGTGGCAGCGTTCGGTACTTCGACACTAGTTACTAACAATGCACTTGGATAGCCAACAATGTGGCCAATGTTCTCTTGGAGGTCCAATTCGCGTCACTCTCTGCGGGCATTGGAACCAACTGTATAGTTAACTAAGTGAGTGGACGCTAAAGCTTCCTAGTGAAGCCAAGACAAGATGAGATGGCGAGTACGAGATGCTACAATACAATAATTTGTAGCTCTAGCCTACGAATCTGCTTGAATCAACCAACCTAACCAACCTCCCTTCTACATGGCCTATTCTACCAGGAAGATCATCAGCACATGACCCCCCACCCATCCAGAATCAAGAGCACGGTCCGAGCCAGTCACGACGAAACAAGCACGTATCTTCACTGTGCAAGCCATCACCCGCCAATGGTGGAAACTTAGACTGGAACGTTGGGCGGGTCTTTGATGTTACCGCTTCCAGTGTCGTTGATGTATTTTTGGACCTCGGGCTTCATGGATTTCCACGTTGTTTCATTGAAGGAAAAGTCGGTTTGGCCAAAGTCCCAGTTGACATTGATCGTAGTCATGGATTTTTTACCTTTAGAGACCGCGTACATCTCCTGACTCAAGGAATAGGAAATATTTCGCAAGGCTTTTTTTGTTCCAGTCAGTAGGCTTGCCGTGGCGCCGCCAAGGATATGCGTGTACTTACATGCACGTAGGTCGTCTCGCACTGGATCATACGTGTATACTTGAAGCATACTCCAGAAAGTCCGACGATCGGCCGTGTAACGGGTCTCATTGATGGTATCTGCAATTGCCTTGAAGATGGCCTCAAGTGCCGCTGCAAGTGGCCGGGGAAGCACGATCCCTTCCAGCATGTTGGCGAGAATTTGCCAGTGGAACCTACTCTTTTCGATGTTGACCACCTTGGAAACTTGGTTGCGCCGAGGGCTGAACATCCTGACACACTGTTAGCCTCCCTTGTGTGACAATCGATTTGAGCAGCTGAGCAATCAACACGAACCATGTGTAAACACCGTCGTTGAAATAGGCATCCAACACCCTCGCCCGGTATTGAGAGCGTCTCCATGCAGAATCGTTGCTGTCATCGGTTGGCAGCTGACCTTCCTCTTTCCGCCGCCTCACCTGAATGCCAGCATGAATGGTCGCCAGCTGGTGAGTCAATTGGAGCATTTGCTCAAGCTCATCCATGCGGTCCTTGAACTTTGCCCCCAAGTCAGGGCCAGTCATGTTAACGTACAGGATGTTGTCGGGATCATTGAGCCCCATGTCATCGTCACTAGGTATCTCACTCTTGTTGCGAGGGGCTTTAGTGGGAGGCTTGTCAATGGGAAGTCCCGCCACATCAGGCCATTGAGTTGTCGAAGCCATGGGTTCTAATGAAGCACAGATTCAGTCGAGTTGGTACGGTGATGAAGGATGGGAAGTTGCCAAAAAAAACAACAACAAAACTGAGGATGTGGCAGCTCTTGGTGTCCCCTTGGTCAGTGAGGTATACGCCCTTTATATCCTTTGTCTTCGACTTTGATTTTCTGTGGCTCAGGGAAGCCTTGGACCCAGTTCTCTCTGCACGCGTGGACAGAAAAGTCTCATGCAAACCAGAAACTACAGTGCACCTTGACGCCGCCATCACACATGTACTTTGGTGGGAGAAAAGCCTTGGGCATTGATGCAGAAGGACTGCATTTGAGCCAACATGAATCTCCAAGGACTGATGTGACACTGAATATCTCGTGTTGAATTAGATTATGTACAGCTCATATTGCACAGAGCCGGATGAAAACCCCGGGTGTAACGCCCCAGGATGGTGTGTGCATGAAAATGATACCCAACCATCCCACATAGCCGTGGTTGTGGTAGTTATTATTAGCCCAGCGATCGAGTTGCAAGTTGCGTTGTAACATGTTGGACTACGAATATACTGTCACGGGCTTCTACCAGGTAGAAGTAGACATGGTTAGCCGTTTAACTCCCATCATTTCACATCTACAGATGACGAAAAGTTTTTCAAAGGAACCATACATGCATGACAAAACAACAAATCCCACCAGCCCACTAAGAATATCAACAAATCGTATCGTAGTATTCAGAGTTGTGCACCAACGTCAACATGAGCGGCAGACGGCTGAAATTGTGTAACGACCTTTCACAGATGGCGCCCGAACAAGCCCGTATGTGCTGCCGCGGATCAGGGGGTGGCTTGGGCAGACCATCCCAAAGGGAAATGGACTGCAAAGTAATATGCGGAAATACGACAGTATCTTGCAGAAGCAAGCCAGTGATCGAGACACGGATGATCCACGTTTCATCGTGCTGTCGCAGCACCTTTTAGGATATTCGGTGTCTTACATTAGCCGCCTCGGCATATGCCCGTTGCAGACAGACAAGCGTGTCGGCTTTGATGAGCACATCGGTGAGTTTGTGCTATATAGCCGAGGGAGTACGCCGTACCCCGCATGCAACATGGCAATTTCTGTTCAAATCATCTTCATCTTCATCCAACATGACCGTGAGTGTGAGTGTGAGCGTACCTGAAGTAGAGCCAGTGGCTCTCAGCCTGAAACTTGGGTCGGACCTCGCGTCTGCGGAAACGGAAACAGACGTGTCCAACGACTACGGCACCCCCAATGTACTTTTTCTGTACTACGTATCGTTCCTTCCAGATGACAAGAAACCAGATCTTGACGCCATACAAGACGAGTTCCAGACCTGGAACGCGTGGGAACTCGGCCAGGCAGAGGTTCAACTAGTGAAAAATGTCGAAGCCGGCAAGCTCCCATCTGACGACTCAGTCGCCTCTCGTGTCACCAGAAACAATTATCGTTCCAAGGCGATCGAATTTTTCAGAGGAGGGAGTGAAGCATGGTACGTTCCGTTCCCTCCCACCCCCAACCGGTCTACCGTGAGGCTTCAAGACTCAAGACTCTAGTTGGGGACGACTTCAAGGCTTTCCCTCGCAAGTACCAAGAGAGACGGCAAAACCGTTGAGACAACTCAAGATGGGGTCAATGGTGCCATCCTGCATGGACTGCGGGCCCTTGCCACAGAGGATCATCAACTTCCGAGCCAGTTCGGGGTTGTTCTCAATACCATCAGCGGCAACGTGCTCGCGGAACAAGAGAACAAGTTTTACTTTAGCCATGTCCACTACAAGTACGACCGTGATTCCAGAAGATTTCTGCCAGGTATGGTCCCTAGCTCGTGGCCGCGTATGCCCAGTCATTGACTGGTTTTTAGCTGTTCTCGACACCACGTTCACTGTCAGGGTATCAGGCGAGGGAGGAAGCGAGGCTGGCAAGGATGGATTTTCAGTAGCAATCAATCTCTCTACTAACACTTACCGCTTTGATCGGAAGCTCTGGAGGGACATTCGACATAATGGAGAGGGGGCTATCAACATGGGAGAGCCCATCCGTAAGCAAATGGCATTGGACTTTTACGTTGATGGCTAGTTTAGGTACGCACAGAGAATTTAAACTATTGGAGTTGTGATATTAAATATCCATCCATCCATTCATTCATTCATTCATTCATTCATTCATTACGATCGGTGGAGAAATCCAAGAGGGCAACCATAAATTTAGGGTACATGTACGATTTCTCAAATTTAGTCGTCGCCTCATCGAAGCCCCATTTGTCCTTGTCATCTATTTTCTGCCCCTTGCTGTTTGTTCTCTTGCTTTGCTACGATTCCTCGTATTTTGTCAGTCCGGAACACTAGATTGGGTGAGTACCAGGTGCTTCTTAACAGTCTCACCGTCGGGCAATCCCACTCTTGTATGAGGATTTTAGTGGTTTGGAGAACCTCTGCTAAGCTAAACTCCACTGTATAGGATAAGAGCTTGAAATTAGAGCCTCTGATCTAGGACGAATAGAGATTAATTAGGAAATGGTCAAATTAAAAGCTTCTAGGCCTGAATGTGCAAACGTGCCAGAGCGGGGTTGATGGTTTACCAATGACCGTCAAAGTCAAATCAAGGTTGGTTCTCCATCATGTGCCAGCGCGACTTTGCAACTTGGACCTACCAAACCCCTCATCAAAATTCCTCCCCGCCGGCCCTTTCCTTTTCCTCACGAATCAATCGCGAACCCCTCGCTCACCATGTCCGTCACCGACATCACATCCAAAGCTCAGTTCGACGAGCTCCTCAAAGAGAAGCCCGCCGTCGCCCTCCAAGCCCACGCCGTCTGGTGCGGCCCCTGCAAAGCCATCTCGCCCGTCTTCGAAAAGATTGCCTCGGAAGGAAAGAATGATGCAAAGGTGACTTTTGCCCGGTTCGACACGGACGAGGTATCCGATCTCGCGCAGGAACTCGGTGTCCGGAGCATTCCCGCCTTCTTCGCCTTCAAGCACGGCGAAAAGGTCGATAACCTGGCGGGGGCGAACCCCCCTGCCTTGCAGAAGCTGGTCAAGGATCTGGCTTCGTTGGGCGAGTAAAGTGTGGAGCGGGGATTTAAGTTGATGGAAACTGTTTGCAAGCACCCTCTATTTTAGGGTGATGCTAAAATGCGACTCTTGCGCTCATGTTTCAACAGTCAATGACTTGAGCGTGTGTGCAAGACAGCAAGTACTCGTGTTTTCGAATTCATGATAGCTATGCAGTAGCTGAGCCAATCATCTAGATCGTGATGCTGGAAGAAGTCAGGAATGTCCTCGCAGCTCAGCACTTGCCGTCCCTGTTCCTCAAGATCGTTGACCCATCCTGCTATAACGCTTCCGTGCCGCCTGCTGTTCCAAAGCGCCCTCCCGGACGTAGCAACTCGGCAATACTCCGAGAAGCTCTTCTCCTCATCAAGGGGTCTCTCGACAGCACACACTCGCTCCGTATTAGAGAAGAGCCCGTTGTCCTCATGTCCCTCAAACTAGTATGCCTTGTTCGATTTTTTTTTTTTTTCCAAATTTTGTTTCCTCTCCGCTCAAGCCGTCAACGAAGCCGAGCCTGTGTTATCTGCATCAATCCATACGACCGAGGCGAGTTTCGAAGCTGCAGGCGGCTCATCAAATGCATTCTCGAGATGTTGTCCCAGTGCCCTCGGCCGAATTTGTGGAGTTCAAACGTAATAGGGAGGGCATCGAAAGGCATCTACAAAGTGCAGATGCCACCATTTGCCCTTGGAACCCAGCTCAGATGCACCGTTTCAACTCTCCAGCGCCAACGGGTGAACCAGAAATGGAGTCCGTCGTGAATCTGCAAGGGGGCATCAGCAGCCCTCAAGCGCAAAAGGAGTACCGGAGACCCATTTCATTGTCTCATGTCCTTGGCTCATCGTTTCACCGTTTGCAGCACTTTCAATCACGTCATCAACGATGCACCTCGACACGTTCAGATGGAGGTTTTACCCTTGTGCTCTTGGCTTGGTGGCTGCGGGTTCTAGTATCTCCACGAGACGCAAAAAAAGAAAAAAAAAAAGCACAGGAAAAACTACGCCGGAGTGGAAAGGCATTTTGAACACCGTGGAAGATCATTCTGTTCAAGCTTCCACACCCTCTTCCTTTTCCTTCCACGAGCACCTTGTTGACTCGATGCAGCCGCGCCAGCCGTGGGGTCCCGAGCTTTGAAGTTGATGTGTTCGAACTTTCCCCCCCTTCCCAACAACTTCAACGGAGCACAAGGGCACAATTTCGTGAGTGACTATCGCCAAACAGACGCACTGTATATTTGCATCTCAGCCAAGGCACTCTGCCGCTCAAAACATCGGAAATAGCTTCAGTAGTAATCCAGAACCACTCTGTAGATGATGGTTCAACTGCACCTGGCATTTAGTTCTCACTGTCATTCTTCCATTGAGAATTGAAAGCCCGTAGATTTCCGTGTCTTCACTTGGGCCGGTGGCTTGACTGTGGAGTTGCCTCAGTCCGACGTTGAACTTGGTAAAGACTGGCGTCGGACCAAATAATTATAATTCCGTAAAATAAAGAACCTTGCGCGAGGGAAATCCTGTTCTTTTGCCTCGGTTGCTGTGCCATGCATGGCAAATTCAATCACAAATCACGTGAGCTTTTATGGACTCCGGAACGTGTCGCACTTGCCCAACGCGAAATGGCAGAAGCTCCACCACCTCACCACCACAAAGCTGCAACGTTCGTCACCAACGAACGAGTCTGCATACTTTTCATCTTCGTTGAAGTCGCATCGTGCGCCTGAAAGCGCCGAGCATGACATTGCACTCCTGCTTCCCATCACGGGGTCGACCTCGATCTCCGACACGATCCATGTCACCTCGCTCAGACGTTTCGCGCTCTCCCGTGCGCCAGCGACGACACGACTCTCGCAGCCTTTTGCGGTCGATAACGCCGCCTCCTCGTCGCAACGGACGGAACAGGAGCAATAGTCGCAGTTGGAGCCGAGGTCGAGGCAGAGACAGCCGGGATGCGAGTGAGTCTCCGGTTTCCAGAAGCACAAAGGTCGGTACTATGATGTTCTCCCGAGGGGAAAAAAATCAAAGAGGTTCAGCATCATTGACGCGACATTCCTAGATTGTTGTTGAGAGATTGTCCAAGAATATCAACCAAGATCATCTTCATGAGATATTTGGCCAATTCGGCCCAATCAAAGATCTTGATCTGCCCATGAACAGAACCTGTAAGCCGACCTTGTTTCGTTCTTGTTGTATTTCATTTTTACCTGTACCATTTCTGGCCATTCCCCCCACCCCCCCCCCAATCGTCACACCGGAATTTAGACTTACTGAAAGCTATTTGCAGTCGGCACAAACAGAGGAACCGCATACATTCTCTATGACCACGAAGCCGATGCTGAATCTGCCATCTCGCATATGCACGAAGCCCAAGTCGATGGCGCCATCATAAACGTGTCTATTGTTTTGCCGCGGAGGAAGCTTTCCCCACACCTCCCACAGCTCGCCGCGGAGCCAACATCGATCCTCGAGTTCCCATGTCAGGTCCGCGAGGTGGTGGTGGCCCGTCAGGGCGTGGCGGAGGCTTTCACCCTGGCGGCGGCGGCGGCGGCCGTCGTCGACAATCACCACCTTCGAGTCGGTACGGTCCCAGATCTGACGTCTACAGACCATGGTCAAGATCCCCTTCAAGGTCACCGGGTGGTGCGCCGCCTTTACGCGGGGGTGGTGGTGGCGGCGGCGGTGGGGGCAGATACCGTAGCCGATCCATGGATTCCTATTCCTCTCGGTCAAGGTCCAGATCACCCGCTCCCCGAAGGAGAGGCGGCGGGAACGGCGCTGGAGATGGCGGGCACGACGATGCGGAAGACAGACGACGCACCCGTAGTCGCAGCTTCGGAAGCCATGGTGGCTGGAGCCGTTCGCGAAGTCCCCGAGGTGGCCGTTGATTGGTGCTAGCCAAAGTGTACTTTTCATGTGAATTGCCATGTCGACAGAAGGGGAATAAATCTATTTTGGCGTCTAGGGGTCCAGATAAGACGATGATGACTGCTGAAACAAACGGTCTGCGAAATCCGTCCGAGCCCGGGAACACGGGATTTTCGTTTCATTTAAAGAAGGGGAAAAAATAAAAAATAGAAGGCGATGATGCCATTTATCCTCGTTTGTCGACAACATAGTCAAGAGTGAATGTCATCTCCTCAAGACTCGGTACACCAAATACCGGATGGCGCGATAAGACATGGCAATGACACGTATTCTGTATTGCTGGAAATCAAGTCTATAGGAGCCTGCCTTGTTTCTCCAGCCCGTACCAGTCCATTATTATTATGTCTACATCGACCTTGAAGCTTGTTCCTATACCAGGTTCTATCTATCACTGCGGTCGCTATCATTTGTATGTTCATTGTTATGCTGGCTGGGTATCGCCAGCAATTGTCATGTTTCCCTTGCATAAATTAGATGCATTGGCCCCAACCAATGAGGGCAAAAGAATTATAAAAATCAACCATGTCTACATCTTTCAGCCATGGCGTTTATTCAGACCTGCCCCTGCCCCTGCCCCCTTTTCATTAGTTACAAAAAGGCCATGCCAGCACCTATTCCAAGCATCCCCATCGCTGCACCGGCCAAATGCGCCGTACACCTAGGGCCAATGCCCTTTGAAGTGCTATGGAACAGGGAACTCGTCGTCGCCGTCCTCGTAGCAGACGCGACGTCGCCGCTCGTTGTTGTGACGGGACAGTCGGCCGTGCATGGTAATGCCGTGGTAAAGGCGGCGCCAGAGGCAGTTGATACGGCGTACACGGGAGGTTGCTTGGTAACGCTCGGATTGGGCACCACGTGCTCTACATCCGGGTTGAGGACGTTGCCGATCATGTGCATGACACCATTGGCGAGCAAGATGTCCGGCTGGACAATCTGGGCCGAGTTGGCGAACTTGTTGTTTCCGTCTTGACGAATCGTGAGGTGGGCGGCGTTGAGACCCGATGCGTCCTTGGCGAGAGTGGTGTAGCTCGTTCCGTTGGTGAGCGTCTTTGAATCAAGCACCTGGTCGGGGATGACGTGGTAGTTGATGATTCTGGCGAGTTTGGTGGCATTCAAGCCCTGAAGGGTGCCGCCAACAGACTTGAATGCCTCGTTGGATGGGGCGAAGATGGTGACGTTCTTGCGATAAGCAATGTCCGGCATCAAACCGGCGGCGTACAGGCTTCCCAGGAAGGACTTGGCTTGAAAGGCCTCGGCAGTCTGGTCGACTTGCGTAGGGGGGACGAGCAAGTTGTCCACAACTTGGATCAGACCACCGGTGAAGGTGATATCCGGGTCGGTGACTGTGCAGCGTGATCCCTGACCACTGGTGAAGATGATTGAATCGCCTTGCTTGTTGATGAGAACGCCCTGGCCGGTAGTGACGTTTGTGTAAGCCGAGTTGGTGAGGCTCGTGGTCTCAAAGTAAGTCAGACCTTCCTGAAGACTACCGATGGCAACGGTGCCTTTGAGAATGTGATACTGGAGAAGGGGGATCGTCTTGTCCTTGTTCTCCGGGTCCCAGAGACTGTTGAGGGCTGTGTAGGGAATATTGTCTATGGCCTTGTTGGAAGGAGCGACGATCTGTTCCTCGCGTTAGTATCTTGAACAAAACTGTATACGTCCTGGTCTGGATCAAGACCTACCGTCACACCGCTGTAGTTGGGCAATTGCAACAGAATATCGGGGAATTTCTACATGGACCAAATGGTCAGTGACGGCCCATAACCAGCCATATCTCGGCAGATGGCGTGGAAGACAGAAAATCTACCTTGATCAGGTCGTAGAATTTGCTCAGGTCCTTGTTGCCGGCAAGCACGGAGCCCAAGTCCCTCTTGTCGTCGGCCCAGACGCCCGCCGCGAAAAAGATCAAGCCCAGCGCAGCGTTGAACAACATGATGATGGCGCTGCAATGATGACACTGTGCTTAAGGAGTACGAGTACGCGCCCAGCAATCCCGGGTATAACGTGAATGGTCCTAGATATGTATCTAGCACAGAGGACAAGGAGCAGGATGCGAAAGGCGGACGGGATTCTCTAGTCGGGCGCTTGTCTCGCAGCAACGGCGACGAAGAAACTGGACCAGCTGGCGAGCACCTTCACTCCTTCCCGCGGCCGCAAGCAGCAAGCGGCAAGCGGCAAGATGGATAAGGATGGGTCTTGGGTTCGCTGGGCCTGGCACTAGTCTACTAGTTCTATTTTTCTGTGCTACTTCTCCTGAGTCCTCCTGACTCCTCCTGACTCCTCCATAGTACATATGTACATGTATGGATATACCGTACACGACGACGGAGTCCCGCGTTGCCAAGCCGCTTTGGACGGAAGCTTTCCAGAATACGAAGTCGGCGGCAGCGTCGCCCAACTGACGAGGCTGCACTTGTTGATCTCGTCGTCTTCTTGCTCCGGCGACAAGTCAGTCGACCCACCGTTGCGCTTTTGATTTGTGAAACGATACGGGACGCGAAACAAGGGTCCAGGCCCCGTTGCACCTGTCACAGCAAGGCATTCGAGACATTGTCTTGGCCGGGTTTGACTCCCTCTGAGTCCCTCACCATGTTTCTGTATGTATATGTACATTGTGGTACATTGTACACAGCAGCTGACCATTAGGGTTGGTGGGAGCCCGGCTCGTACAATGAATGTATGTAAGCCGCAGATTGCCATGCAGCTCGACATTGTACAGAGTTATACGGAGTATAGGGAAGAAGAAAAGGTTCCATCGTGAGCATTGTCTCGCATACATGATCAAACTTCAACACTTGTAGCTGTTCGGACAGCATACGTGATTGGAGTGTACTCCGCATAATGATAATAGGTCGCACATTGATCATTGATGAGCGACGGTGAGAAACTGGGCAACTGGGCAACTGGGCAACCACCAAAAGGGGTCGGGACAACAGGTTGAAATCTGGAGGCAGACTTTGTACGCGGACTTGTTCATCTTGACTTTTTACTACCTACCTGCCTACGCAAGTAATCCGCACATCATAATGATGGTTGTGAATGTCGGGACCGCATGGCACTGTCACACGACGACATCATTCGCCAACATCGCATGGATATATTGGTGAACCCTGAGGTCAAAGTCGGGGAAAAAGTGCGTCGTCCATCTCCCGCAGTGTGACCGCACTGGATTCTTTGACAAGTCTTTTCCGTGCTGTACCCGCAATAACCCCTGTCCGTTGGGGGGGGGGGGCGTGCATAGCGCATGCACGGACCGGGGTCAGGCTTGCGCCACAGATCGCTCTTGTCAGCCACAAATGCTTTCCTCTACTGGGAGAAGGAAGCTCTGGTCTATGGTCGTCGTCGAGATAGGCCCGAGGTGGCCCGTGCTACGTAGGCTGGCTGGGAGGGCAGAGGGGCAGGCGCAATGCGGCACGTTGGCGGCACGTTGGCGGCAGGCTGGACAGCTGTGCCGGCTCGGAGTCCCCCCAGCTGCCGCGACGTTGGCCGGTGGCAACACAGCTGGCTCGGTCCATCTTGCCTCTTGAGTCTCGCCCTGTCCTCCCCACATTCTTACCGCCACAGATGCACCCCGGCTAGACTGTTGGTCCTTTGAAGTTTGCCCGATCAAGCCCATTCACCATCCACCATTCACCATCCACCATTCACCATCCACCATGGCCATTCCATCTGGTTTGGTCTGGTTCACCCACATGTCTTCCAACTTTTTGCAACCTCCGACGCTCATTATCAACAGCATACTTACCCACCAGATTCACGATTCAACAAACCCTTCCATACATTACTAGGTGTTGTCATCGAGTTGTCGGAATTCTTTGGACCTCTGTAATCAGCAACTGACTACTGCGACAATCAGTCCCTGGTTGGGCAGAGGCTGTTTGCGCGGCACGCTGCTCGTCCACACCTGCGCTTGCAGCCGATTGGCAATCTGACAGTTGCTGTTCACAAAATTCTATATTTGCTGTTTACAGTTGGTTTCCAGTCATCTTGCTGTAGCACTCGCACCTTCATCCCCTCAATCTTTTCAGCCCACGGACATGGATCAAGATGCACACAACCACGGCTACCATGGCCACCCAGTCCCTTCTGCAGCTACCACAGTCAACGCAACTCCAATTCGCTCGGGGACCCCAAACACAGATGGCAGCCGGAATCCTTTCGATTTCAACGACACTGCATCCTCACATCGACCTGGCAGAAGCACAAATCCATTCTCCAGCCCAGATGCCTCGCGGCCAGCTTCTAGCTACGGATCCTCAAGCGCCCTGGGGCCGCGTTACGATGTCAACTCTCAGCGATACTTTCACTCAAGGCGCGTCTTGAAGGGGGGCATCGAGAAACCCTGGTTAGAAAAGAAAGACCCAAAAGAGAAGTGGGTTACGATTATGCCTGTTGCCGGTATTCTCATAGGCCTGGCTCTCTCGGCCTTCCTGGTATGGGATGGCATTCGCAACGTGGTCCACCACAAGTACTGCCCTGTCCTTGATGATAGTTTCCACGGCGGCCTCAACACTGACGTTTGGAGTAAGGAAGTCCAGGTTGGAGGTTTTGGGTAAGTCGCTGCCTTGTCAACCACAAATCATCAATACCAACTAGAGGCACAAGCTAATTCGTGTCCATTCTATAGCAATGGGGAATTCGAACAGACCACTGGTGGAGATGAAAATGTCTTTATTGAGAATGGAAACCTGGTCATCAAAGCCACTCTTCAGGATGCTGACAAGGTTGAAAAGAACAATGTCATCAATCTTATAAAGGATGGGACGTGCACGTCCAAGGACTGGTACAGCTGTGTGGCTGCCACCAATACTACCAACGGTAACTCGAGTATCGTTCCTCCGACCAAATCAGGTCGAATCCACACTAGGAAAGGCGCCCAACTCAAGTATGGTCGTGTCGAGGTGACCGCGAAGCTCCCAGAGGGCGATTGGCTCTGGCCAGCCATATGGATGATGCCTGTAAAAGACACTTACGGACCCTGGCCGGCATCTGGAGAAATCGATATCATGGAGTCCCGAGGAAACAACTGGACCTATGGCCAAGGCGGCAACAACATCATGTCATCTGCCCTCCACTGGGGCCCGGATCCTGCCAACGATGCCTGGTGGAAAACAAACAACAAGCGCCAGGCGCTTCACACGACGTACAGCGGCGGTTTCAACACGTATGGCCTCGAGTGGTCGCAGAAGTATCTCTTTACATATGTCAACAGCCGGCTTCTCCAAGTGCTCTATACCAATTTTGATCGGCCCATGTGGCAGCGAGGTGGCTTCTCTGAATTCAGTGCCAATGGCACACGCGTGACGAATGTCTGGAGCCAGACGGGCAATAACAACGCACCATTCGACCAGGAATTCTATCTCATCATCAACCTTGCCGTTGGCGGCACAAATGGCTGGTTCGAAGATGGCCGGTCAGGCAAGCCATGGAATGATCGGTCACCCAACGCCCGTAAAGACTTCTGGAGCGCCAGAGACAAGTGGTACCCAACTTGGAAACAGCCTCAACTGGAGGTAAGCCGGGTGGTGATGCTGCAGCAATGCGACGGTGACGAAGGACTGTAAAACGACCCCACAATAAATAAAAATGGCAGGGGGGCCAAGGGGGGGAGGGGCATGGGGGGTCCGTGCTCGACGTTGGCAGCCTTGAATATTTCTTTGAATATTTCTTTTTTCATCATCATCATCACCGGCGTGCTTCACAACAAGCCTACATTGGAGCTTGAGTACTACATATTTCAAGATGGAGGAGGCCACCGTATTGACCTGATTGTTTTCTGAATGTCAGGGAATACTTATTGCAAACATATATATATGGCGTATGAGATGTTTCTTTGTGGATTGGGTTGGATATTTGGGAGCAAATCACAAATTTTCTCCACACGACTTTTGAGATTCTGAACAGGGGATGGTGTTGGTGGTCCTACAATGTAGAACAGGTGAGACATCCCCGACTACTTTTGGCGCAATAGTGCAAACTCTTGAATGCGATAAGGTCCTTCAAGATTGTAATTCGTGAAAGCAACATGCGCAAAGGTGTAAATACCGCTCCATGACGATAAGCCTAAGCACTTGTTGTCGCCGACCAGTCATTGGCAGGAATTTGTATCCCTCAACTCGACTGCACGGAGAAGCACGAAAACCACACGATGTTGATTTGCGCCATTTCAAACCCCCATCATGTCTGCCATCTTGTCTCGGTCAGTCTGTGATCCGTATGTACACTTGTACGGGGAGCAATCTCTTCTTCTTCTTGTCTCATCTCCAATGCAGCCCCGTCACGTTCATACGCGAGTCCGGACTCTTCTGCAGCTTGTGCTTCGATGCAGGGCAGATGATCCGATGGGATGTCCAACGACTGCGTCGCGGCGATGATACTTTGCAGGTTCAGGTGATGCGGTTGAGCTGTCGTGAAACGCTGAAATTCCTTTTCCTGGTCTGGTTGCTCACCAGGCCTGACAAAGGTGGGAGAAAACTATGAAACTGATGAGGTGAAAAAGGGTGGAGCAGCTTCGGGGCCAAGGTTTTCTACATGCAAGTTTCCATTCACAATGGATCTGACGGGGTGTTTCTCGGCGGGCATCGCTGCCACGGAGCAAATCCACTCGGATGAAGATGCCGAGCGCCCGGCGGGATGCTATTAATAATAATTTCTTCCTCCCACGTTGGCTTTCGCCCTCATGAGGGGAGTTTTGCTCTTTTACCTCTGGAGAAAGCCAAGCCAAAGCTATGTAGCCAGCATCAGGACTTGAAAGTGAGTCGGGAAAGAAACTGTAAACATGATGCTGGTCCTTGGTGGCTCCCTCCCGCCTCTTGATTAGCAATTCGCAATTCGCACTGCCACAGTCGCAACACGAAATTGGCTGAAGCACCAGCAGGGGTTTCCTGGTCGCGACATGCCGGCCTCGGCGTGTATATGTACATTATTACGTGTGCGAGCCATCTGCGAGGCGAGGGCCCTTGGACCCATCACCCATCCATCGACGGTGAATGGGTTCAAGCAAGTTGCTGCCGTACAACAAGGCGTCGTTGGTCCGGCCGATTCTACCTACATGTACAGTGGGTCCAGGTAATTCCGAAGCATTAGTAACGCGACCATGTACTGCGCGTACCTAGTGTAATATTTAAACTATGATTTCTTTACTAATTTAATTATAATTTAAATTTTATAATAGATAGTAAATACCTTAAAGAATTCTCTATTAATTAATATAACTAATATTTAGTATACTACTTATTTATATTAGTAAGTGCCTTAATTTAGTAAGGTATTATAATAATTAGCCTCTCTAAAAGCTTATTAGTAAAATCCTCCTAGACCTTTATAGTAGCTATTTTAAGTCTAGAAAATAGTCTTATACTCTCTATTATATATATTAGCTTAGGATAATACTTATAGATTTTCTATTTTAGTAATTTCTAGATATTCTTAATTAAGTTAAGGTTAAGTAAGTATAGTAACTATAGTAGTAATTTAATTCTATTTTATAAAGTCTAACTATATAACTAATTTTATATAGATTAAGCTCTAAAGATAAGAGTATTATTATATATAAAGATATTACTAGGTTTTAAAATTATAAGTAATTTAGACTATAAGGTATTATATATTACTTATAAAGTTATACCTTATTATACTAAATCTAGATTACTAACTAGTATATATAATAAAGAGCATTTAAAAGCGCTAAAAGTACCTTAGAATATTAGTAATTTATATATTATATATAGCTTTAGTTATATAAAGTTTAGTTTAAGTCTCTCTCCCTAAAGATTTTTTACTAATTAGTTATAAGACTTTCTTTAAAGAAGTACTTTTACTTATATAATATATAAAATACTACTCTAGCTTCTAACTATTAGAACTTACTATAAAAACCTTATTAAAGAAAAAAACTTTATATTACTATAAGATTAACTTCTAATAATAAAGCTATATAAATCTTAGTGTAAGAGACCTAGAAGGTGTGCTAGGAATCCCAATAGACCAAAAGATCCGCCAATGCTAGCCGTTGCTAATATTATACCTTATAATCACTTAAGACCTGTTGCTTACGCATAACACCCTATGGGCTGCCCTTAGGCCTCACGCCTTATAATATATAGCGCCTCACAACTATCCTTCCCCTTACTAGGGCTTATCCTAAGCTAGCACGCCGCCACTATCTAGCTAGGGAATAGGCCCGGATTCCGTGGCCTTAGATAATTAGTAATTGCGAACCCCTAAGGCCTAGTATAGGTAAGACCCATACCTGCCCTATAAGCCTAACGTAAGCTACCTAGACCTAGCGATTAATCCCATGCGGACCTCGCGCACCTCGTGGGATTCAAACCTAGGACCTAGCGTAGCTAGAAGACCTGTAATAGCTAGCATAATTATAAGAGACCTAGAAGGTATGCTAGGAATCCTAATAGACTAAAAGATCCGCCAATGCTAGCTATTACTAACATTACACCTTACAATCACTTAAGACCTGTCGCTTGCGTATAACACCCTATGGGCTGCCCTTAGGTGTTACGTGGCGGAGCTAGATGCAGGCGCATATAAGACTAGATTCAGACTCTAGATAAAAAGAATTAACCTTCTTTAGATATCTTACCTTATACCTAATAGTAGCTCTTATAGCGAACTTAGTATAACTTTATAATAGTAAATCCATTAGCCCCTCTAATAGATTGCCTTATATTATGCTAAACCTATACATAATATTTAGTAGTAATTAGAGATTCTTTTATTATACCCTTCTAGAAGCCTAGAAATAAAAACTATATGTCTAAATCTAATTATTTATAATATTAATTCATAGATATTTAGTCTAACTTCCTAGTTACTAAAAATAAACTATAACTTATTCACTAGTTTTAGGCTTTTAATAAAGTAAACCCTATATTTAAGTACTAAAAATAATAACTTATTAGAATTAAGAAACAAGAAAATTTAATTAAACTTATAAAATATAAATTTAATAATAGACTGCTTAAAAGACACAAAAACCTAATATATTAAGAACCACTTATTTACTAGAATCTAATAGATTCGTAAGCTATATATCTTACGTAAAAGGAAGTTAAATTATGCATTTACAAAGCTAAATCTATAGGTTTTCTTAATAAATCTACTAGATTAAAAGGCAGTGAGGTATTAGAGGGATAATCTAAAGATATTAGCCTTACTTATAGCACTATAACCACTAGAACTAGGAATAGTATAAATAAGGATAAGAATAATAAAGGAAAGGGGATTAAAAACTATCCTAAAAATAACACCGCTATTTAGCATACTAAACCCCCTAACTAGCTAATAGGGTTATATCTAGAGGACCTATAATTAGGACTCTTAGGGAACTTACTAGATTTAGAGGAATTTTATAACCTCTAGTTAGGATCCTTAGGGAACCTATAAGATCTAGGGGAGTATTACACTAAGATTAGTAAATCTAATACTATAAGGATTTTATAGGAGGTAATCAGAGTATTGTTTGTAGTGTAGTTAGTGTAGTTTTTAGGAAAAATTTGTATTTATAATGTAGTTTTTTTTTTCTTGTAGTTAATGTATTGTAGTTTTTTTTTTTTTTATAGTTAGTGTAGTGTAGTTTTTTTTTTATAGTGTAATATAGTGTAGTTTTTTTTTGCTTGTAGTGTAGTGTAGTTAGTGTAGTTACTAACTACACTAACTATAAAAACTACAAATATAGTGTTAGTAAAAAAAAAGTGGGCTTTTTTATTATATAAGGTTATTATAAGGATTAAAAGAAGGCTAGTTATATAGAAGCTTTTATTATTACCTATTTTACCTAATTAGTTATATAATTTATAAAATTTACCTTTTTTTAAGGATTTTACTATAACTAGGGTAATTTATAATATTATAACTTTTTAATAATACTATTATACCTAATACTTTATTTTACTAATATAACTTAAAGAAAAACCTTCTTATTATTTTATTTACTATTACTATTAATTATTTTATATTTTAAAATGTTATTATTATTATTTTAAATAAAAAATACCCTAAACTAATAGAATAAAATTAATTAAGAAATCTAGATAAATTACTAGAAGTTAATAAAATATATACTTAGTACTTAAATCTTATTCTTAATATAATAAGAACTTAAAAAAAGCTTAAACTATTTATTTAAGATTTAAACTAATTAAATATTACTTTTAGCTTTATAATTCTAAAGCCTTAAGAAGTTATATATAGTAACTTTATATATCTTATTACTATAATATATAAATAAAGAATATAATAAACTAATATTTATAATCTATTAATAAATAAATAATAGTATTATTTTAATTACCCTATATAGCTTAATTAAGCTATTAAAAATAAGTTTAACTTATTTTTTAAAATAAAACTAAGACTTACTTTTATATAATATACTATACTTATTATAAGAGCTTTAATAACTTTAATAACCTTAATTACTATTATTACTATTAATACTATTATTACTATTATTACTTAATTACTATTATTTTACTTTTATTATTATTTTAAAAAAATATAAAAGAGAAAACATTTTTATAATATTAATATTTTTAAAAACCTTAAAATACTAAGTTATTAAAAAACTATAGCTTTTACTATAGTAATTTACTTATAATTACTAGTATTTATATTTAAGTTATTTATTTATTTTTTATTTTTTATTAAACTTTAACACTAATAATATTATAAGTAATCTTAGTAATCTTAGTAATCTTAGTAATCTTAGTAATCTTAGTAATCTTAGTAATCTTAGTAATCTTAGTAATCTTAGTAATCTTAGTAATACTAGTAATCTTAGTAATACTAGTAATATTAGCTATTATAAGCTATTATAAGCTATTATAAGCTATTATAAGCTATATATAATAATATATAAGCTAAGCTACTTTATATTAAGTTTACTAGTAGTTCTTTTTATAGTTTTTTTTTAAAATAAGTAATAATAATAATTTATAGAAAGATAAAATAATTTATAGAAATAGTAAATAATATAATAAGAAGGTTTTTCTTTAAGTTATATTAGGGAAATAAAGTATTAAGTTAAATAGTATTATTCAAAAAGTATAATATTATATATAACCTTACTTAGTTATAATAAAATTATAAAAATAATATAATGTTATAAATTCTATAACTAATTTAATAAAATAAGTAATAATAAAAGCTTTTATATAACTAGCTTTCTTTTAACCTTATAAATGCTAATAACTAATAAAAAGTCTAATACTATATTTATAGTATTTATAGTTAGTGTAGTTTAGGAAAAAAAATTTAAGTGTAATATATTATAGTTTTTTTTTTTTATAGTTAGTATAGTGTAGTTTTTTTTTCCTTATAGTTAGTGTAGTTTATAGTGTAGTGTAGTTTATAGTGTAGTTACTACATTACACTACAAATACTACACTACACTACACGTTTTAGTGCAATACTCTGGAGGTAATAAAGTAATATTAGGCTACGTAAAAAGAGATAATAGCTAAAATAATAGTAGGAATAGACTAGCTAGTAATAAGACTAATAACTAAAATCAGAAGCTTATAAAGTATAAATACCTTAGTAGGATTAACGCTATTAGCGTGAAATGCTACCTAGGGAATGTTATATTTACTAAATAACTAGGGTTAGTATAATAGCTACTTAGATACTAAAGCAAGACTATTAGTATAATAGATATACTTATAGTACTAATAGTATTAGTAACTATAGTACCCATAGGATTTTATATAATAATAGGCGAATCCACACTAGATGTAGTATTAAACTATGCATTCCCTAGGTCTAGAATAGTACGTGACTTCCTAACCTAGAAAAAGAATAGATCTAGTGTTTAATTAGAATTAGGATAACTAATAGATAGAAAATACAAAATAAAACGCGGATTTAATATAGAAAATCACGGATATTAGACACTTTAAGCCTTATAATAAATTAGAAAAGGCTAGCAAAGACCTTATAATATATAATAGGAAGTAAACTATTTTCTATTATATTAAATTATAGGTCTAGGCAGTTAAGGATTACTTATATTATGCTAACCTTAGTTAATAAGATATTATTTAAAAGAAAATCTAGACACTATTCTAAGGAGATATAATAGTATAGTACTAATAATATCTTAATTTAGAAGAATAAAGCACTATATTTAGTAATATACTATTAGTCTTTAAGGTAGTTTAGAAGGAATTTAGCATTTAAGTCTAGGATATAATAGCATAGCTTAATAAAGCAAAATACACTAAAGAAAACATTAAGAATAACATATCTTTTTGTGATTTTGCGTTAAAAAATTTCTAATATACTAGAGTAAATAGCAAAACAATAGATTATTAGCTTCTAGTGCGCTTATATCTTAAACTTTATCTAGGATTACACTAGATATATCTAGTTCTAATAATAATAGATATAAGATTAGCCTATATTACTATAGTAAATAATAAAAGGTAAGATTTACATAATTACTTATAAAGTAAAGATTAGTCTATAGTTAGAAAAGGTAAAGGGAAGCTAAAAGTTTATTTTAACACTAAGATATCTAGTAGTAACTTAGAAGAGAATAAGGATAAAGCTTAAGTAAATTAAAATAAACTATTAAACACACGATTTTAGCTAGGAAATTAATATTATAAATAGGATAATTAGAATATTTAAAGATCGTTAGGTTTTTTCTAACTAAGGCTATACTAGTAAAATACGTAAATTAAGGGATAAAACTAAAGACTATAGTAAAATAAACTATAGGAGAATAAAGGAAAGTGTCTAGGTTTTAGTTAGAATTAATAAGATAACCCCCTAGTTTAATATAATAAATAATAATTATAGGATCTAGGACTATTAAAGGCATTTAGCTAGTAGTAGTAGCCTAGGTAATTTTAATATTAGGAGAAACCATTTACTAGGGATAAGAAATATGCTTATATTATAGTATATAATAATAATTTTAATATATAATAACATAAGACCTATCTTTAGGAATATAGTTATTATATAGCTAAAGAAAGGGAGGTTAAAGAGAATAATTATATAGAAACCTAGGTATAGGACTTAAATTTTATTAAAACTCACTTTATAGAAAATATTAAAAAGAAGGTAAATAAAAACACTATAAGAATAGATTTAATAAAGCTAAACTAACTAGTTCTAGAATAAGTAATTAAGGCTATTATAAAACTATAAGAAGTTAAATATAATAGAAAGCAAGTAAATATGTATTTAAAGATTAATATTAAGTTTAATAATAGGGGTAAGAGTTATTAGATTTGCCTTAACTTAGGAATGTTATTAATTTTAGTAAATAAGGCATAGCTCTAGTAAAATAAATTAAATATAAAATAAGTAATATAAGAACCTAAGCCTATATCTAGAGTAAGGTCTTCCTTTTTTATAACTAAAAAAGCCACGTTTAATTTTTATATTCTAAGGATAGTTTGCGAAACTAAAATCACTAGATATTTTATAGTAATAGCAAATATAATGCTAAATCTAGGACTAAAACTATTACTAGGAACGAATTTCCTTTATAAGTATAGAGTAAAGCTTAATTTTATATGCCTTAGGGTGGTTTTTTAGTTAGTCTATAGTATAATAGTACTAGTAAAGATTTTTAGGCTAGCTACTAAAGTTCCTTATTAGAGGGTGATTACTATATAAATAGGTTAATTCCCCTAAAAGCGTTAGTATATATACTAGTTAGTTAGAAAGTAATATAAAGAAATTAGGAAATAAGTGTGTATTATGCGTAGTTATGTTTAGAATATTTTCCTAATGCTTTGTTTAGTAATACTAGCTAAAGGCAAATAATTACCTATAACCTAACTAATAAAACCATTATAATTTATAAGTATAAAAAGGTTATATAGCTAATAGTAGCTAGCGAAGTTAATGCTAACCACGTAATTAATAACTCTTTTGCGTATTATGCTTATTTTAGTAAAGATATTATAAAGAAAATAGAAAATAAGAATAAGGATAGTAATAAATCTAATAAGAAAAAGAATAAGCTTAACCTAAAGAAAGTTAATATAGGAGTGCTATTATATAGGATTTTATGTCTAGAAGAGATTCTATATATTACTAATAAATTTAGAGTGCGAATTGCTAATATTAACTATAAAGCTACAAGCAAATTTATCTAGCTTTCTAATAAATATAATATCTATTAAGATAGAGGCATTATTCCTATGCCTAAGGATTAGAGTATTGCACTAAAACGTGTAGTGTAGTGTAGTATTTATAGTGTAGTGTAGTAACTACACTATAAACTACACTACACTATAAACTACACTAACTATAAGGAAAAAAAAACTACATTACACTAACTATAAAAAAAAAAACTATAATATATTACACTATAAATTTTTTTTCCTAAACTACACTAATTACAAATACTATAAATATAGTATTAGACTTTTTATTAGTTATTAGTATTATTAAGGCTAAAAGAAAGCTAGTTATATAAAAGCTTTTATTCTTATTTATTTTATTAAATTAGTTATAGAATTTATAATATTATATTATTTTAATATTTTTATTATAACTAAGTAAGGTTATATATAAAATTATACTTTTTTTAATAATACTATTTAACTTAATGCTTTATTTTACTAATATAACTTAAAGAAAAACCTTATTATATTATTTACTATTTCTATGAATTATTTTATATTTCTATAAATTATTATTATTACTTATTTAAAAACACTTTAAAAAGAACTACTAGTAAACTTAATATAAGTAGCTTATTATACCTTATTATACCTTATTATACCTTATAATAGCTTATAATACTAAGATTACTAAGATTACTAAGATTACTAAGATTACTAAGATTACTAAGATTACTAAGATTACTAAGATTACTAAGTTAAAGTTTAATAATAAATAAATAAATAAATAACTTAAATATAAATACTAGTAATTATAAGTAAATTACTATAGTAAAAGCTATAGTTTTTAATAACTTAGTATTCTAAGGTTTTTAAAAATATTAATATTATAAAAATGTTTTCTCTTTTATGTTTTTTTAAAATAATAATAAAAGTGAAATAATAGTAATTATAGTAATAATAGTAATTATAGTAATTATAGTAATTATAGTAATTATAGTAATTATAGTAATTATAGTAATTATAGTAATTATAGTAATTATAGTAATTATAGTAATTATAGGTTATAAAAGTTATTAAAGCTTTTATAATAAGTATAGTATATTATATAAAACTAAGTCTTAGTATTATTTTTAAAAATAAGTTAAACTTATTTTTTATAGCTTATTTAAGCTATATAGGGTAATTAAAATAATACTATTAGTTATCTATTAATAAATTATAAATATTAGTCCATTATATTCTTTCTTTATATATTATTATAATAAGATATATAAAGTTACTATATATAACTTCTTAAAGCTTTAGAATTATAAAGCTTAAAGTAATATTTAATTAGTTTAAATAGTAAATAAATAGTTTTAGCTTTTTTAAAGTTCTTATTATATAACTAATAATATATTAATACTAAGTATATACTTTATTAACTTCTTATTATTTATTTAGATTTATTAACTAATTATATTATATTAGTTTAGGGTATTTTTAATTAAAATAATAATAATAAATTATAGAAATAGTAAATAATTAGTATTAATAGTAAATAAAAGAATAAGTTAGTTTTTCTTAAAGTTATATTAGTAAAATAAAGTAATAAGTATAATAGTATTATTAAAAAGGTATAATATTATAAATAACCCTAGTTATAGTAAAATCCTTAAAAAAAGGTAAATATTATAAATTCTATAACTAATTAAGTAAAATAGGTAATAATAAAAGCTTCTATATAACTAGCTTTCTTTTAATCCTTATAATAACATTATATAATAAAAAGGCCTACTTTTTTTTACTAACACTAATTTGTAGTTTTTGTAGTTTTTGTAGTTAGTGTAGTTAGTAACTACACTACACTACAAGCAAAAAAAACTATAATACACTACACTATAAAAAAAAAAAAACTACACTACACTAACTATAAAAAAAAAAACTACAATATATTAACTACAAGAAAAAAAAAACTACATTATAAATACAAAATTTTCCTAAAAACTACACTAACTACACTACAAACAATACTCTGCTAAGGATAAGAAAATAAGGATTAATCTTATTAATAGGTAGTAATATTAAATAAAGCTAATTAGACCTTATAGATTAGGTAGCTAAGATATAAGTAAACTTAATAAAGTATATAATAAACTTTACCTAAAAGGGAAGATAATATACCTAGATAAGCTAGTAGCTATAGCGTGCCTAGTGTTTATAGTCTAGTAAGAAACTAGTTAGAAAAGGAAGGGAAAAGTTATAATTAATATAAGACCACTTAATAATATAGTAATGCTAGATATATACCCTTTACTAAACTAAAGTGATATTATAGATAATACCTATAGTAAGGAGGTTTATTCTTTATTTAATAAAATAGGATTTTTCTACTAGCTACTAGTTAGAAAAGACCACTAGGCACGCATAGTAGTTATATTAAATTAAGGCCTTAAGGCATTAAATGTGGCTTTAATAGGATATAAGAATTCCCTTGCTTTTGCCTAATGATTTATAGATAAATTATTCTGAAAATATAAACATTTTATATAAGTATATATTAACAATATTATTATATTTTTAGATAGTATTAAGGAGCATTTAGTTTACCTTAATATTATGCTTAAAATCCTTAAGGAAAATAGGATAATAATTACTATAAAAAAGTCTTTTATTAGTTACCTAGCTATTTAACTACTTAGTTTTATTATAAATAGTAATAGAATTATTAATACTAATAATAGACTTAAAGCCTTTTAAAAAATAATCTTTCTAAGTAATTTATTAAGTCTTAAAACTTTTATTAGAATAGCTAGTTTCCTCTATAATAGAATCCCGTGGTTTAATATATAAATCTAACTATTATAGGAATGTAAAATAGCGTTATTAAAGGAGTTTTATAATAAGGATAAGAAAATCACTAGTATCTTAAAGCTAGTATAGAAAAGATTAATATAATAAAAGATATTTTTACTAACTAAGGAGAAGAAAAAGGCTTTTAAAGATATTAAAACATTCTTAAGTAAGAAATAAACCCTATAGCATTATAATCTAAGGAAGCTGCTCTTCCTTAAAATTAATGCCTATAAGGAAGGATTTAGTTTATATGCGTTTTAATTACAAAAAGAATAGGATAGTTAAAGTATTCCTAGAAGGGATATTAAGAGTAACTAAATATAGCTAATCCTATTTCTTTTAAGGGTAATATTAAGTGTTAAGAAATAATATAGTTTAACTAAAGCAAAAGTAGCTATAATTATATAGAGTGTTAGGAAGCTCTGAAAAATGGTTTAATTTAATAACGCAGTGGTTAATATATTAACTAACTATTCTCTAGTAAAAGGCATTATTAAATATACCTCCTTATTAACAATAGATTTAGATAAGGCTAATCTAAAATTAGCTAAGGTTACGAATTATCTATTATAATTTAACTTAAAAGTAATATATATACTAGGAGTGCTTAATATAGTGCTAGATACACTTTTAAGGTTACTAGTAAAGGTAACCTATAAGGAAGTAGCGTAAAAAAGTTAATATAATAAACTAGATATAAGCGTATATTTTGCTAATAAGGAATACATTATAACTACGATAATTAATAATAACCTTAAGGCTAGAATTATCTAAGGGTATTAATCTAACCAAAAGTTTAGCTAAATTATTATAGCTATAAGAGTGTACTAAGAGAGATAAGTAGTAAAGAATGCCTAGATTAAACTAAAAATTCCCCTATATAGATAGGATTTATGTAAGGATAGTTTATTATACTATTATAGTGAAAATAGGTTTTTCTATCTTTATATTCTAATAATAGAGGTTAAATCTATACTATAACTAGTTTATAATAAATAATAACATTTCGGAATTACTAGGATAGTAGTGGAGCTTTAATTAGTGTGTTTCCTATAAATAAGCTAATAGATTTATAACTATATAGCTTATTACATAGTATGTTAGGAGAATGTAATTAATTGCTTAAAACCACTAGGAGAGTTATAACCTTTATAGTTAAAACTAATGCCTTTCTATATAATTTTACTTAACTTTATAATGGATATACTAGAAGTATTAGCTATAAATATAATATAGCAAATAGAAGGATATATAACATATAATTTGTTATACCTAGTAAATTACCTGTTTAGCAAAAGGACTTTTCTAATACTAGGGTATACTATATACCTAGTAGAAATATAGGCGGAATTACTCCTTTATACACTATATATTATAGATTAGGGATTACTAAGGCAAATTATTAGTAATAGAGATCTAAAATTTATATCTAATATATAGAAAGAGATATTTAGATACATAGGAGTTAGACTTCTTATAGGCATAGTATACTATCCCTAAATAAATAGAATAGTAAAAAGGAAAAATTAAATAGTAATAATTATAATTAGTATAGTGATAGACCTAGATATAGCGTGAATATTACTACTTCTAGCGCTATAGCATTAACTAAATAATACTATAGTAGTAAGCATAAGGCAAGTGCCTAATAAGCTATTATATGGATTTTGCCCTTTAAGCATTATTAATCTTCTTTCTCTAAATAATATAACTAACACTAGGGCTAGCGTAAATAATATAGTAGTATTATAAAAGCTATACTAGCATAAGGCTTAGCTAGTAATTATAATAGCTACTACCCTTACTAAGATTTAGTATAATAATTATTATAAACTAGTTAATATTAATATAAGGGATATAGTGTATCTATAATTACATAAGGGATATAAGTTACTTAGTAAGCCTAAGAAAAAATAGTTACTATAGAGAGTAAGGCTATATAAGGTACTAGAAAAGGTAAACCTATTAGCATATTAATTAGATTTCCCTCTAGACTCTTAAGTCTATCTAGTAGTGTTAGTAATATAGTTATAAAAACTAGCATAAGGAAAGGATTTATTTAATAGGGAAGAACTAGCTTTACTACTAATTATATTTAATAATCTAAAGGAAGTGAATTATTAGGAGATTAAATAAATCTATAGTTATTAGGTTAAGATTTTTAAATAAACTAAAATAGTAAGAGTGAAATTCCTTATTAGATAAAAGGGATATATAGCTAAAGATAATTAATAGATAGCTAAAAACAAAATGCAAATTAATATAGCTAAGATAGTGAAAGACTACCTTAAGAAAAACCTAATTAATTAGCAAAGAGAATACATAAAGAAAGGCCTTAATTTGCCTATAGAATAGTAATAATAAAGGAAAAAGTTAATAGTAAACGGCTAGATTTAATAGGATAGATTAAAGCCACTAGACTCTTTTATATATATTACTCTTTTACGCTAACTAGAGGAAGCTTACTACACTCTTACTTTGCATTATCCCCTAACACCACTACTACTTATATATAGTTAAATCTAATAGAAGCGTAGTTAAATCTATCTTAGTCTTATTTTTACTTAATAGCCTATAAGCCTAAAAATAATAATATAGGTTATGAAGTTTTCTAAAAGCTATAAGAAATAGAATTAATCTAGCTATAGGAAATATAGAATTATAATAACTATAAGAAATATTAAGTGAAACATAAAAATATTACACTAGAAGTTAAATATAAGCTTTATAGACATTATATAAATCTATACTATAACCTAGAAGCTATACTAGATTTTATTTGTTTTAATAATAAGGTTAATATATATAATTAAACACTTTATAAGCAAATATAGTGTTATGGACTGGCCTCTAGGCTACTGCGATAGGGCGTTAATATAGTATTAAGAGACTTAAGGAAAAAGGAGGAAGAGTAAGAGGCTATCCCTAGTAGTGCCCCTTATACCCCCTTAGCTACTTATATAAGCTTCCTTTCCCTACCCTAACTACTTCTATTACTTCTCTCTCTAACTACTATATAAATAATACTTAAGTAAAGCCTAAGCCCTTATATATACCCTTACTTACCTATTATTAATAAACTCCCCTTTATATTAACCCCTAGTAATATGCGTAATACTTATATTATATATACCCTTAGTTATTATAATAAAAACTACCCTTACTAATAGCTATCTATAAAGCATCTAATAGGCACCTGCCTTACTACTTTATTATCTATTATAGTAACCCCCTTACTTCTAGGTGTTATTTCGTAGTGTGCGTAATATATTTGCCTTGCTAATAGGTTATTTATTATGAATAATTACCCTACCCTTACCTATTATATGTAATATATTTACCTTACTAATAGGTTATTTATTATAAATAATTGCCCTACCCTTACCTATTTATAGTATACCTAATATAGGTATAACTTTTACTATAAATATCTTACTTTAGCTTATATTTATCTTACTTTCCCCTTTATATAATACTATCCCTCTATTATTATAATCCTATTATACTTTCCCTATTATCCTATTAGTTCTCTTCTTCTAAATAATTATTTTCTTTACTAAAATACTTTAATACTAAACTAATACCCTTATTCCTATAGCTCTAGTAGCTATAGGAGTAGCTACTCTTACTATACTAATATCCTATTTTATTAGTAAGTACCTTATAAAGAGAAACTCTAATAATAAATAGTATACTATACTTAAATTAGTCTAGTGTCCTTATAGTTCTTATATTAAATAAGCTCTTACTACTAGTATCTTAAACTATTATTTACCCTAAAGTAAGGAGTTATATTCTCCTTATTAGTAGTATTATATTACCTATATATAGTATACTTGTCACGGCTTGCACCGAAAGGTTAAGAACGAAGTAATAGCTAAGACTATCGCAGTCACTGCTAGATAGATGCTAGCTAGGGGCAGGTGCGTGAAGGTTTTAATCTCTAACCTAGCACTAATAATATGCGCAGTCTTTAATAAATACCCTGCTCTATAAGCACGTGACTATCTCGTAGCTAGCTAGCCTCTTTGTTATCCACATAGCCTAAAGGTTCTCCGAAGACTCGCTTTAATGAACATCCTATCTTTGACCTCTGCGCTCCTGATAATACTAGGCTTTTATTTACTAACTTATAACTCTAATATACCCTTAAGGATCTTAAGGCTAAAATTACTATAGGTATATATATTATTAAACCTAGAGTCCCTAAGACTATAACCACTAAGAAAAAGATACTTATCTTATTATAAAGATATTACTATCTTATTAGTTACTAGAATACTCTCCTTAGCTAGGCGTAATTTAACCTAGCTCCTATACACTTAGCTCTTAGGGTGTCTCTAGCTATAAATACCCTTATAATAAATATAACTAGCCTTAATATTATCCCCTTTATTAGCGCTAGCCCTTTAGCTAGTTATAGTATAGTATAGTATAGTTTATATAATAAGTTACTAGTATTTTATTCTAATAAAACTAATAGGTTATTAGTAGCCTAAATACTATATATAAAGAAATATATAAATAGTTTACTACCTTTATCTAGGTACTTACCCCTTATTATTATAGTAGGAACTAATACTATTATTAAATTACTAAGTTAAGTAATAACTTTCCTTTTTATTATTACTAGTAGCTTACTTATCTTCTCTTTAAGTTAAAGTTAGCTAGTTTTCCTTCTAAATATACCCCTAGAAACCCTAAAGCTAAGTAACCCCTAGCTAGAAATAATATTTCTTATCTTACTAGAATTACTATTCTTACTTACTATCCTCCCCCTTATACTCTAGTTATACCTTTACTTATATATACTTTATATACTAACCTTACTTATACTATTTAAAACCTAGGTTATATCCCTAGTAAATAACTCTTTATACTATAACTATTATAAAGTAAATATACTATAGCTATATTAGTAAAGCACTAACTTTAAATAGAGGTAATATATACTTATATAAACTCTTCTATTAATTTAAATAAAGACTTAAAGAATAATTATTCCCTTTAAGTAATAGTAGTAAACTATAATATATTAGTATTATAAATATATATAGGAGTCTTTATAAATAAATAAGTTTTCTAAAATTAACTTAGTTTATTATTATATTATATATCTCCTTATTTTACCTTAAACTTATTAAGGGCCTATATTTATACTATATTCTCTAATAGTTCCTATATAGGCTATATATAGCTTACTTACTTAATAAGTATATTATATCTCTTACCTTAGCCTAGGGCATTCTAAGCTACTAGGATTTACTTAACCTAATATTCCTTAATAAGTTTATTATTACTCTTTACTAGGACTTATTCTAGTCCTAGATAGGAGTCCTAGAGCTTCTAACTAGGGAGAGGGTTCTTTATAGTATGTTTAATAAGGTCTATATAAAATACTAGGTAAATACCTCTTAGGATATTAAGCTATACTATAAGTAATATTAGGACTTCTATAACTATATACTTTACTACTACCTAATTAAGTTTCTATAAGGGGTAATTAGTTTTAATATTTTTAAGTAAAAGCTATACCTTATCTCTTACCTAGAACTATTTTACTAGCTAATATAAAGTAAATATAGTATCTTACTACCTTTATTATATATAGGCTATTATAGCTTATACTAGATAAGTACCCTCCTAAAGGTGCTTAAGGAATTATATTACTTACCCCTTTAGTATTATTATAAAAGTAAATATATTTAGTAGTAACTAAACTAGCTTTAGATTATAGCTATATAGTAGCTTATTTAGGCTAACTTCTATTATAGAAAATAGCCTATTATTAATTATAAGCTAGCAAGTAACTAGATATTCTAGCTAGTTAAACTATAAGAAAAAGACTATAATACATAGTATTACCTATACCTCTTAGTTTACTTACTTAGTATTAATATTAGTCTATAAGTAATATAATATAGAAAGTAACTAATTAATCCTAAATAAGGAGTATAATATTATCTAAAACTTTCCTAACTAATCTAAACTATAATCTATAATAATTAATTAAGGAAACCCCCTAAACTATTACTAAACTATTTTAAACCTCTTTATATATTCCTTAGCTCCTATAGATATTATAGCCTTAAGCTAAATAAATTTAGAGAGTTAATTTATAATAACTATTAGTTATTATAGTTTTTCTAGGGATAGTGCTAGTAAGTTTATTATAAAGTTAATAAAGATCTATAACTAAAACTAGTTAAGGATAAGTAAAGGCTTTAGTAAGCCCTAGTAATATTAATAGCTCTTATAATTACTATAGTAGTAATAGTTATAAATAAACCTAGTAATATCTTATAATATCTTATTCTAGTAAAACTACTATTATAAGATTTAAAACATAGTATTATAGCCTAGGTGCCTTACTACTAGTAAATTATAGCATTACTATATTAAGGTTATTATAAGAGGCTCCTAAGCTAGGACCTAGGTATAGCCCCTAAACTAGAGTGCCTTATAAGCGCTTATAGAATAATTTACTACTTACTCTCTTATAAGTGCCTTAATAGAAAACCTCTAGGCCCTTTCCTAGATAGCCCTTAATTAAATACTATATATAAGGTTAGAGATCTCAGATAATAGCCTAGTCCTATAAGGTCTAAAGGTATTTAGTAATAAAGAGAACCTTACTAGCTAGTAGTAATACTATACTACTATTATCTTACTATTTATCTAGTGTTAGTAAGAGTTATATAATAGTAATAGGTTATAGAATATATCTTATTCTAAAGGTTACCCTTTTCTAGTCTTATTCCCTTTAGGAAAGAGTATTAGGCTACTATACCTATATACTAGGTTTATACTAGAGATAGAAATTAAATAGTGTAAGTATATTTACCTATTAAGCTTACTACTCTAATATTAACTAGGGAGTTATAAAGTACTCTAGGTTCTTATAGTCTATATAGATTATAAATAGACTAGAAACACCCTATAGCTTAGCTAACTATACCTTAAGGCATAAGATAATAGCTAATAATTCCTTATTATAAATTATATAGTTCTTTTATAAGAATATAAGGCTAGTAAAGTAATAAGTAACTAGGTATATAATGCTATCCTAGCCTTATTAGGAAAGGCATTCTCTAATAGCTATTCCTAAATAATTAGCTTTTACTACTATAGGGAGATCTAGATCCTATTATACTAGTACTAGGTATATAATAAAGGTGTCTTTTAACCTATTAAAGGCATTATTCTCTTTAGGCCCTTATTAAAAAGGGACATTCCTCTTAGTTAATTATATTAGTAATGCTACTAGTTCTAAAAAGTTACTAATAAAGTTATAGTAAAAGTTAGTAAACCCTAGGAAGCTATAGACCCTCTAAAGTTTTATTAAGGCTACTTATTCCCTAATAGCTATAACCTTTGCTAAATCTAGATAAATAGAATAACTTACTATAATAATATATCCTAGGTATTAAATCTCCTTTACTATAAATATAGACTTATTAAGGTCTAAGTATAACCCTATAGCCCTTAGGTAGCCTAATATTACCTAGACCTTAGCTATATAGTCTTTCCTTAATCCCCCTAAGTAAATTAAGATATTATCTAAGTATACTATAATAAAATCCTCTAATATATCCCCTAAGGACTTATTAATATAATATTAGAATATTACTAGTGCACTAGCTAGGCTAAAGGGGTAAACTAGCTACTTAAATAGCCTAAACCTAGTTTAAAACGCTATTAGGTGCTCCTAGCCCTTAGTAATCCGTAGCTTATAAAACGCTATATAAATATTTACCTTTATAAACTAGTGTGCCTAGGATAAGGAATAGAGTATCTCCTTAATTAATAGGAGAGAATAGTAATCCTATACTATTATCTTATTAAGAGCGTAATAGTTTATATAAAAACACTAACCCCTATTAGCCTTTTTAATAAGAAAGACTAGAGCTATAGCTAATAATAAGCTAGTATAAATCTAACCCTTATCTATTAAGTCTATAATCTAGCGTCTAACCTCTAGAAGCTAGTCCCTTAGTATATTATATAGCAGTCCCTAAGGGAGCATTAGTTTAGACCTATCCTAATTCTTACATAAGCATATGTAGTAATTAAGGGACCCCTAGTAAGGAGGTAAGCTATTAGCTTTAGCTTTATTAAAAAGGTCTATAAAGTTAGCTAACTCCTTAGGTAATATTAATATGTCTAGGCTATTTAGTTTTATCTTAGGCACTATAATCTATAGTACTATTATTATCTCCCTAAGGCTTATAGTAATAAATATTATAGAAGTGTTCTTTCTCTAGTATACCTAGCGCGCTTCTGTGGCATATAAGGACCTAATAATCCCTTATACTAAAGTCTTTACCTTACGCGTAAAGGCTTTAGTAATATATAAGCCCTTTATTACTCTAATAACTAATTACTATTTTACTATGTAAATAACCATATTATAATATTCTAGCTATAGTATCCTAAGTATAATATCTTATATAAGGCCTAGGATAATATATAAATATACTAATAACTCCTAGCTATTAATATCTATTCTATTGTATACTATATAGGTAATTAAGAAAGTATTCTCCTATACTCTCTTTCCCTTCCTTTCTATTTTTACTATAGTCTAGATATACCTTCTCTTTAGTAACTATATAAGCTCTAGGCTAAACTATTTTACTACTAACTTACTTATAGCACTATAATAATTATAACTATAATTAATCTAGATATTAATATAATAATATATATTAAAGAGTATAGGAATTAAGAATAGTAGTTAGTCTATATATTATACTATATCTCGCTTTAACTCTATATAGCTTAAATAGTTATCCTATATTATAGTATATAGTTAGCCTCCTTACCCTTATATAAGACTTTACTTAGGGGCTACTTATTTTCTATAGGGGGAATATTTACCTCCTTATTTACGCTTTTCTTATTTACTTTATATAAGTTAATACTAACCTATAGGGGATAGGGTAAGAGGAAGGTATACTCCTAAATATAATAGTCCTTAGATTTATATTATAGGTAGTATCTCTCCTAATAGTATTTAGCTAACTTTACTTCTAATACCTATTTAGCCTATTATATATTTATAGCTAGCTTTAGACCCTTTTCCTTCTTAACTAGCCTATTTTATTTTCCTAATTAAGTCCTTACTATATATACCTTAGTTATTAGCGTGTTACTCTTATAATTAGTCTAAGGTATAGGTTTAGCTAGCTATAGTTTGCGTTAAAACTAGTACTTATTCTCTATAGTAAGGGCCTTAATATTAACTATAATCTTATAATACTATATAATAGCTATATACCACACGCTTTAGCTAATACCCTAGCCTATGCTAATTTCTCTTAAACGCTTATTAAGTGCTTATTAAAGCTTTACTAGCTTTATATTATCCCCTTAATAATCCCCTCTTACTAATAAAAGCTTCTTTATAAAGTAAATAAAAAATATAAAAAATAGCTCCCCTAGGCCCTATTTTATCTAGTTAAGTTTTATAAGGGCTATCTCTTACCTATATAAATTAGAGAACATAAACCTAAGGTATTCTAGGAATTTAGCTAGGTTAAAATTATAAATACTACCTTATTTAAAGAAAGTAGCTACCTAGGACTAGACTTTAGAGAATAGGTTTTAGTAAATAAATATTTACCTATTTTTATTAGTTCTAATAAAGTCTTTATTTACCTATAGCTTATATTTTATTAGGAACTTTTATATAGTAAATAAAGCCTTATTACTATTATATAGGTTACCTATAGGGATAGGTTTTTATTTTACCCTAGGTATAGTTAAGACTAGGTTAAAGGTAAGAGGTAAAGTAAGGTTTACTATTAGGGTATTAGGCTAGGCTATAATAGGTAATTAGGTTAAGAGTCCTATAGTGTTTATAGCTACTTATTATTAAAGGCATGTAAGTTTTACTATTTACTTATTAAGTATAAGTTAGAGTATCTTAAATTAGGCTTATTAAGCTACTAGTAATACTATAGCATTAGATAGGGGAGTTATTATCCCCTAGCTAAGTTAGTCTTATAGTTAGAGCATGTTTACTATATCTATTAATATATCTATTAGTATTTCTATTATATCTTTTAGTAGTTATTAAAAAGGACTAAAGGAAGTCTCTTAATTATTATAGACTAGCCCCTAGGCTACTATAATAAGGCGTTAATATAGTATTAAGAGACTTAAGGAGAAAGGAGAAAGGGTAAGAGGCTATCCCTAGTAATACCCCTTATACCCCCTTAGTTACTTATATAAGCTTCCTTTCCCTACCCTAACTACTTCTACCACTCCCCTCTCTAACTACTATACGAACAATGCTTAGGCAAAGCCTAAGCCCTTACATATAGGCAGGATACCTTTATATTTAAATCCTAGCTTTAATACAATAGAATTAACTATTAGGTTAGCTTATAGTTACTAATTTAGCATAGTAGTAATTTACTACTAATAGGGAAAGAGCTAAATATATTAGGCAAATAGATAAGCTTTTAGTAAAACTAGGAACTATAACCTATTATAAAGAGAAAAAGTTCTTTAAACACTATTTAAGTTAAGTAAAATATTAGAATTAGCTAAAGATATATTTATATCCTATATAACAAATTATATAGTTATAATAGTAGTAGTATTTAGATAAACTAAGAATAAGATAGGATAAATTAAATATACTATTATAATTAATAGAGAGATATAATAAAAACATTAATATAGTAAAGGCTATTTAAGACATAGTTAATACTAAGGAATAAGATAATAATAATAATGACTTTATAAGTATAGAGTTAGATTTAGATATAGAGTAGTAAAAACGCAAATAAGCAATAAAAGATTTAATTACGGATAATTACGTAAGAGTTATAAAATAAGAGTAACTAAAGAAAATAAAAGTAAATTAAAAGGATAAGGATTTTACTAATAAATTAAATAAAAATAACGGTAATAAGGTTAGATTTAACCTTACTAAGGATTAGAGTATTGCACTAAAACGTGTAGTGTAGTGTAGTATTTGTAGTGTAGTGTAGTAACTACACTACAAACTACACTACACTACAAACTACACTACACTACAAACTACACTACACTACAAACTACACTACACTACAAACTACACTACACTACAAACTACACTACACTACAAACTACACTACACTACAAACTACACTAACTATAAGGAAAAAAAAACTATAATACATTACACTACAAATCTTTTTTCCTAAACTACACTAACTACAAACACTATAAATGTAATATTAGACTTTTTATTAGTTATTAGTATTATAAGGCTTAAAAGAATACTAGTTATATAAAAGCTTTTATTATTACCTATTTTATTTAATTAGTTATAGAATTTATAATATTATATTATTTTAGTAATTTTACTATAACTAAGTAAGGTTATATATAATATTATACTTTTTTAATAATACTATTTAACTTAATACTCTTTTTCCCTAATATAACTTAAAGAAAAACCTTCTTATTATATTATTTACTATTTCTATAAATTATTTTATATTTCTATAAATTATTATTACTTATTTTAAAAAAACTATAAAAAGAACTACTAGTAAACTTAATATAAGTAGCTTATTATATCTTATTATAGCTTATAATAGCTTATAATAGCTTATAATACTAATATAATATTACTAATATTACTAGTATTACTAAGATTACTAAGATTACTAAGATTACTAAGATTACTAAGATTACTAAGATTACTAAGATTACTAAGATTACTAAGATTACTTATAATATTATTAGTGTTAAAGTTTAATAAATAATAAATAATAAATAAATAACTTAAATATAAATACTAGTAATTATAAGTAAATTACTATAGTAAAAGCTATAGTTTTTAATAACTTTATATTTTAAGGTTTTTAAAAATATTAATATTATAAAAATGTTTTCTCTTTTATATTTTTTTAAAATAATAATAAAAGTAAAATAATAGTAATTAAGGTTATTAAAGCTTTTATAATAAGTATATATATATTCTTTTTACTAAATAGCTAATTATATAGCTAGTCCTAGTACTTTAACTACCTTTTATAATAAGTATAGTATATTATATAAAACTAAGTCCTAGTATTATTTTTAAAAATAAGTTAAACTTATTTTTTATAGCTTAATTAAGCTATATAGGGTAATTAAAATAATACTATTAGTTATTTATTAATATACTATAAATATACTATAAATATTAGTTTCTTATATTCTTTCTTTATATATTATAGTAATAATATATATAAAGTTACTATATATAACTTCTTAAAGCTTTAAAATTATAAAGCTTAAAGTAACATTTAATTAGTTTAAATAGTAAATAAATAGTTTAAGCTTTTTTTAAGTTCTTATTATATTAATAATAATATTAAAGTACTAAGTATATATTCTATTAACTTTTATATATTTATTTAGATTTCTAATTTAATTTAATTATATTAGTTTAGGGTATTTTTTAATTAAATTAATAATAATAATATAAAATAATTAATAATAATAGTAAATAAAATAATTAGAAGGTTTTTCTTAAAGTTATATTAGTAAAATAAAGTAATAAGTATAATAGTATTATTAAAAAGGTATAATATTATAAATAACCCTAGTTATAGTAAAATTCTTAAAAAAAGTGAATATTATAAATTCTATAACTAATTAAGTAAAATAGGTAATAATAAAAGCTTCTATATAACTAGCTTTCTTTTAATCCTTATAATAACATTATATAATAAAAAGGCCCACTTTTTTTTACTAACACTACATTGTAGTTTTTGTAGTTAGTGTAGTTAGTAACTACACTAACTACACTACACTACAAGCAAAAAAAAACTACATTATATTATACTATAAAAAAAAAAACTACATTACACTAACTATAAAAAAAAAACTATAATATATTAACTATAAGAAAAAAAAAACTACATTACAAATACAAATTTTTCCTAAAAACTACACTAACTACACTACAAACAATACTCTGCTAAGGATAGTCCTAAACTAGAGTCTAAACCTAAAAGTAATAAGGAAACTAAAGCTAAGGGCACTAAGGGTAAATATAAGGACGTAAAAAGTAAGATAGATAATAATATTAGCGAAATGCTTGCTAAGTATATTATTAGACTATTATAGGTCTATGAATAAATTATAGACCTTAATTTTAAGCTATTATTCCTTAGATTTAGGAAGCCTAAATCTAGAACTAATGCTTAAATGCTAATACCTAATATTAGTATAGTAGCATGTAAAAGAGTAATAGAAGAATTTAATATAAAATATAAAGGAAAGAGCATTAAAGGAGTTAGTTTTAGTAAGTTTAAATACACTAAATTAAGTTATAAGAATAGTAATTAGGACGTTAAATATGTAATATAGGCTTATACATATAAATTCGCTCTTAAAGGCACTATAATAGTGTTTAATAGATTAGAAGTTAACTTAAAGAATATATATTTTATATTATAGTAAAACGTAATTATATAGATCTTTACTATATTTAAAGAATAAAAGGCTATATTAATTATAAAATAAGCTATAGTAAGATAGGTAGGAAAGCCTATGTATTAGATTACTATTAATCTAATAGAATATAAAGTAATAAGAAAAGTAAAGGGCTAGGTAAAAATAGTAGTAGTGGCTATCTATAATAGTATAATAGTTAAATATAAATAGTAAATAGCTATATCTAATAGCACGTTATCTCTGCCACTATAAGCGAATCCTTTAGCTCTTTATTTTACTAATAAATATAGCGTAGTAAATACCATAATTATAGGCGCTTTAGCTAGTATTAGATAAGTAAACTTACTTTATATTAGTATAAAGAAGGAGTTAATATAGAAATTATTAGAATTATAAAAGGATAAGGAAAGGAGTAAATAATATAAGTAAAGTAAGATTAATAACCTAGTTAATTAAGTTAACTAGGTAAAGAAAGGATTTAAAGACACTAGAAAATAGGTAAATAAAGTATATATAATAGTAAAGGATTTAGTAAAAGAGGTTTACTAACTAATAGCTTTAATATAGAAGGAGGTAATAGTAGTCTAAGATAAGTTTTTAAAGATATTAAATATATTAAAAAACTAGAAAAAGAGAATTACTAAACTTAATATAGGTAAGACACTAATTAAATTTAATAAATAAATTAATACTTTAAAATAAAGTATAGTTTAAAAGGATAAGTATAAGGTAAAGATTATAGCTCTAGGTAATATAGTAATAGAGATATTAAGAAAGATATAGGATTAGGTAGTAACTATTAATAAGCCAATAAAGGAGTAAAAAAGATATAAAGAATATACTAGGAAGGTAAGAGTAGCTTTAGTAATACTAACTCTAGTAATACTATCTCTAGTAATACTAGCTTAGGTAACACTAAATTTAGGTAATAGGTAACTATAAGGTAAGATAGGCTTGCTATTAATACTAAGTAAGAAAAATTAGTCTTTAATAACACTAGTTTTAGGTAAATTTAACACCCTATAAGATAAAGAACGCTAAATAACACTAAGATTAGGTAATAAATATCTATAGGAGAAAATAGTATTACTACTAATGCTAATAAAGAAGCTTAAGCTACCTAGTAAAATAGCAAAGAACTAAATAGTTTTATAATAAGGAGCGTTAGCAATACTAGTCTTACCTAGCCTAAATAGAGCACTACCTATATTATTAGATAAATTAAAGATAGTAGTAATATAAAGATAAACAGTATCTCTAACTCTACCCTTACTAATTATTAAAGTAATAGAGATGGATAAATTCACTAGTTCACTAGATTAAGAAAATAGATTTAGACTAAATTAAGATAAAAATAAATAGTATAATAGAATTTAAGAATTTACTAAAAGCTAGATAGATTTTACTAGTTTACTAAACTAAGAGAATAAATTTAAACTAAATTAGAATAGAAATAGTTAGTGTAATAAAACTTAAGAATTTACTTAATAATAGGAAATTAGTAATAGAAAATAGGAAGGTAGTAAATAGAAAATTAATTTTAGAAAGGTTAAATGCATTATTTAATATAATAATTCTAGAGGACTTATTAAGAGATATAGGGCATTAAAAAATCATTATAATACGTGGTAATAGCTATTCTAAATTTTTCTTTTATGCGATTTTAATAGATAATTTTTTATTAATTTATTTAGCTAGGTAAAGTACAAATCTAGTTATAGTCTAATTACCTTTAACTAGGATAGTTATCTTTTAAGGTATACCTAGCACTTATTATATAGTAAAGCTAGATATAGGCGTATATAAGACTAGATTTAGACTTTAGATAAAAAGAATTAACCTTCTTTAGATATCTTACCTTACACCTAATAGTAGCTCTTATAGCGAACTTAGTATAACTTTACAATAGCAGATCCGTTAGCCCCTCTAACGGATTCGCCTTACATCGTGCCAAACCTGCACGTAACATTAGGCCTCACGCCTTACAACGTACAGCGTCTCACACTTAGCTACTAAAATGCGTTTTCTAGTGTTAATTTTAGTTATTAAATTATATACTTATATTAAATACTCTCTTATTAAAGGTAGTAAGTTAGAGTTAAAATAAAATATACTAAAGATACTTCTTAAAGAAGCTATTTATTTTAAATAAAGGGGTTTTTACTAATAATTTAATTAATAACTCTTTTATTATAATTAGATAGTTTTTTTAGCTATCCTAGGTATAGTAAATCTTAACCCTTAATTTAATATTAATACTACTATATAATACTATATATATTACCTATAAGAATATCTTCTTCCTTAGTAATCTATTATAGTAAGTAGTTTTTTTTATATAATTTATAAATTTTACCTCTTTTATAAGGACTTTAATTCTTTTTTTAAGTAATATAAGGTATTATAGAAGGAGTAATTATATCTTAAAGATAGGGTCTTTATTATTATAATTAACACGCTACTTAAAAATACGTGACTTCGGTGGAAATTCTTCGGAATTACCTGGACCCCACTGTACTTGGAGTATTTTTGCGTCGGGTGACGCTGAGATGAACCAAGCGTCCCAGGTTCGGTAACATGACTTCATTGGATACTCAATGTAGCGTTGTCGTGGGGGCCTGGCCCAGCCCCAGGACGCTCAGAAGACGGCCGTGCGGAACACTCCAGCCTGCCGCTCAATCAAAAGGCCAAGCGGCTTCGAGGTGACCGTGCTCTTCCAACTGGGGAGTACGGACACAGGTTCTTGTTGCATCCATAGATGCACCCCATGATGGCTCACGCCACATGCTTAACACGGGGCAGGAAAAGTGAGAGGTGAAGACTGGATGGAAATCACTGGTCATCGGCGTCAGGCATGATATGCAAGTTCAGCATGGGTGCGGCAGGCTGCATTGCATGCCGCCGGGAATACGAGGCCCCAACAGCCAGTCGCCAGCGGGCAATTTCTTGTTTTTTTTTCAGCCGACTTTTCACTCGGTGGGTGAGAAATACGGACACCAGGTCAATGATGATGGATTCAATGTGTCGGCTGGACCGGCTTAGGAGGGTAAAAAAAAAAAAGCTTCCCTGCTGCACGACCTTGGCTCCGACGAATCTGGGTCGCGACAACATGCACGCCCACTGGACTTGTGCGGGACTTATCTGGGCAGTCAGTGCGTAACTGTGATGTGATGGCGACTACATAGAGTTGGTTGTCTCACTTGCACCGGCCTGTGACGACGGTGAAAAGCTTTGTGACGTCGACTACGACCATAAGTTGGCATTGTTTGGATTGTGTCTCCAGCTGTTTGTTTTTTCTATGGCGAGTTGTGAACGAGAGAGAGGGCGTGTGTGAGCAGGTGTGAGCAGGTGTGAGCAGGTGCGAGCAGGTGCGCCACAGCAGCTCGGCAGGGGTGGGGCTGCCAAGGGAAGGAGCACATCGCGATGAAGCAGCACTCGGTGTTGCTTAATCGGGATGCATAACACGGTAGCTCAATCGAGTTGCCATTTCGTCCATTTCCCACTCGAAGTCTTTTCTCCACCCTCAGAGGAGTCAGAGCACACAAGCTGCCCTGCCCCGTCCAGGCACGACCTCTTGCATGGGCGCGTGCGAAGCGCTGAACAACAACATGCAACTCCCATGACAGATAACAGAGTCTGCCGACCCAAAAGTTCCGCAGCGGGCGGCAACTCCTTTTCGGTGCTTCTCGGATGTTGTCTCCATCAGCAGATGCGGATCGGATGGATCAGACGAATCAAAGAAAAGACAAAGACAGCCACAGAGCCCGAGGGTCGCATTTACCTTCTCGACGACAAACCCATTGAGGCGGGTGGGCGGGCAGGCGGTCAGCGAACAAAGCCACCCTTCAACTAGTCAGGGGTGCGGGCCAGCCGGCGAAACCACGACGAGTGAAAAAAAAAACGTGGACGAACTGGGGGCTCAATGGCTCAACGGAGGATATCAATCATATCAATCCATTCCACAGCCGGCCGACCGTCCGACCGTCCGACCGTCCCTCCACGCACGCCCCCCTTTGTTCAGTTCAAAGCACCGAAAATTACATAGGCACGTTAAGCCCAAGTGAAGTGGGTGTTTGTCACGGACTCGCCACAATGGAGAGGTACGAGTACGGAATGGATTCCTGGTATGCAAAAGACTGCATCTGCCATCACATACTCTGGAGGTGGGTCCGCGACCTGCCCGAGGTCTCTTCGGATACCCAAAAAAAGAAAAAGGGATGCTATCTCGTCGACAGGGCCGTTGTCTCGGCTAGCACTTAACCTTGGCCCGGACCTTTTTTTCTTGGATGAAGCTCCATGCCCACTCATCGCTGGCTCGTATATTCTCATGTATAATATTCCTGCTGTTCGTCTCTCTGGCCCCCCTCCCCTCATCGTCCTGCAGAGGAAGAGGACACAAGCTCGAGATAAAACGCGTCGTACTCGTTACACTCCGGCCTTTTCGTCCGATATCAGGCCTGAAGCAGAGAAAGGATTCGCAGGAAAAAGCAGTCACCAGTGACCACTATTGCCAGTACCACTCCTCCGGCGAGCCTGAAGCAACCACCGGCAAGAGCCTGCAGGCATTGCGCCCACCCCCCCCCCTTTTTCTCCCTGTCTCTTCATTCTGTCCAGCCCCGGCTCCCTGCTGGCAAGCTGTTGGGGAAAAGATCGAACTGATGCCAGAGATATTGTAAGTCTTTACATACTCATCAAAGCTTTGCCTCTCTTTTCTCCTCTTCTACTTCCCGCATACGTCCCTTTTGAATAGCTTTCCCCCAATTCTCCATCATTTGACTGTCCGCGAATGGCCTGATAAATTTTTTGTTATGATTCGAGGAGATTGCGTTCGTTCCGCTGTTTCACTTTCATCATTCTAAACGAAGACCTAGTTGCTTCCATTCGCTGCCGAATCGTGACGCCCCTCGCTCTCTATTCATGAATAAAAACGGCAGCTTATACAATCCACAAGAACTTCATCGTTCTCCCAGACGCTTCAGATACCAACTGCAAAAACACCAATAGCGCGACGGTGCGCATTTTCCACGTCTCCCTCCCCAACTCCCAAGTTGAGAACATACTGGAGATTTCCTATGCGCTCAGATCGAATTTATGGTACCACAGTCCACCATGGGTATCTCCAATTACTTCAAGGCCAGCAGCAAGCCTGAGCCTGTTCCTCAACCCCAGACAGACAACGCATCATGGCGGCCAAACCGAAGCCAACAGCCCTCGGCTCTTTCAGAGAAACCCCCTTCTTCGACCAAGAGTAATGGTAATGACATGGAACTGCAGCCGCCGACACCTCGATTCCACTCGCGACCACCATCCATTTCTGGCCGGTCTGACCGATCCACACCATCCACTGGAGGCAGTTCCATGTTTCTAGACGACATCAAGCATGAAGTCATGGTCAACTACCTATACCAGCAGCAATGCTCCCAGCTCTGGGTGAGTGATGGCTCTGGCGAGATTGAGGGTGTTCTGCTTCGCAAAGTTCGCGGGCACTACATGGCCTGCCCTCCTCAGCTGGGCAATTCACCGTTCGCCATGGCTTGCACGGCAATGAACGTGCAGTGCGCAATGACCGTCAACTCCCGTGTCATCAAGACTTTTCTTCAGTGGTCCCCCGATGCCGTCGACGTTCCTCTGATGAATGGCTTGAGAGTCCAAATTCTGCCCACCGTTGAAGATCTTCCGAGGGCACGCAAGCATCAGTTTGCCGCTTTCGTCGCCTCCGAAGGCCTCCTAATTGTGTGGGATGATGACCCAGTGCACATTGTGCAGCGTGCCAAGGCCATTGAGTCGGAGCTCATGGAACTTGTCTGGAAAGCTGGCAACACCGATGATGAAGAGGAGGAAAAGAAGGGTCCCAACGTCATTGAGGCCGAGATAGACGAGGAGAGCGGCGAGGTCAAGCCTGAGAAGCGACCTATTCACTTGCAAAATACTGTGCTCGTTTCGCTGACACTCATTCTGGTCACGGTCTCTCTTGGTGCCGCTTGGCGTGCGCTGGCCATCGAAGTATCTGTCGATGGCGACTACATTCGATTGGCGCTCGTCGCCTTATTCCCGATCCAAATCTTCTTCACTCTCTTCTTTGCCCAAGTCATCATCGGCTGTCTGGCTCAGATTTTTGGCCCCATTCGCCAACTCACAATCAACTCCAAGTTCTATTCCGCGAGACCGCCACCCCGACTGCAGAGCTCAGTCCTGCCTCACGTCACCATTCAATGTCCCGTATACAAGGAAGGTCTGCAGGGTGTCATTGTTCCCACTGTAAAGTCCATCAAGCAGGCCATGTCTACGTACGAACTTCAGGGTGGTTCCGCCAACATGTTTGTCAACGACGATGGTTTGCAGCTTCTCCCGGAAGAGGATCGCCGTGCTCGAATCGAGTTCTATGCTGACAACAGCATCGGCTGGGTCGCTCGTCCCAAGCATGGTGAGAACGGATTCACGCGAAAGGGAAAGTTCAAGAAGGCATCCACCATGAACTTCGCCCTCATGGTCTCGTGCAAGGTCGAGGAGAAGCTTCAAGCCATCAACCGCCCTCCGGAGTGGAGTCAGCATGATGAAGCTCACGCTTACGAGCAGGCTCTAAAGGAGGTCCTCGAGGAAGATGGTCGAGCTTGGGCCGATGGCAACATTCGTGTTGGCGACTATGTTCTATTGATTGACTCCGATACTCGTGTTCCTGTTGACTGCTTCCTCGATGCTGTTTCCGAAATGGAGCAGTCTCCCGACGTTGGCATCATGCAATTCTCTTCCGGTGTCATGCAAGTTGTGCACACGTACTTTGAGAACGGCATCACGTTCTTCACCAACCTCATTTACTCGGCTATTCGATACACTGTCTCTAATGGCGATGTGGCCCCTTTTGTCGGCCACAATGCCATGCTTCGTTGGTCTGCTATCCAGCAAGTGTCATATCAAGATGAGGATGGCTATGACAAATTCTGGTCTGAAAGCCACGTTTCGGAGGATTTCGACATGTCGCTCCGTCTCCAGTGCAGCGGCTATATCATTCGACTTGCCGCGTGGGCTGGCGAGGGTTTCAAGGAAGGTGTGTCTCTGACCGTGTATGACGAGCTTGCGCGATGGGAGAAGTACGCCTACGGCTGCAATGAACTGTTGTTCCATCCCGCCCGCACTTGGCTCTGGCGTGGTCCCTTTACTCCCCTCTTCCGACGTTTCTTGTTCTCCAACATCCGCTTCACCTCCAAGATCACCGTTATATCATATATCGGCACGTATTATGCCATCGGCGCCGCCTGGATCATGACCACTGTGAACTACTTCCTGATGGGGTGGTTCAATGGGTACCTCGATAAGTACTATGTCGACTCGTGGAAGGTTTGGTTCTCCATCATCATTGTCTTCAATGGGCTCGGCAATGTTGCTCTCGCTGTGATGCGGTATCGCCTTGGCGAGCGAAATCTGCTGTACGCGCTGTTCGAGAATTTCAAGTGGACCATCATGCTGGCAATCTTCTTGGGTGGACTGTCGCTTCATGTCAGTCAAGCGCTGCTGGCTCACATGTTCGAGATCAACATGACCTGGGGCTCAACCAGCAAGGAAGCCGAGTTCTCCAACTTCTTCATTGAAATCCCCAAGGTTCTTAAAAAGGTGAGTTTTGGGTTTTCCATTTTTTTCTCTTGGGCCTTTCTCCCTTTGGTCTAGAGTTCTCAAGGGCAGCGCACAAGCAGGGTCTCTGGAAGAATATATTCATTCCTCTGGCTGAACCTTGGTTTGAGGTTTTTCGACTGAGAGCCACGACTAGTAAAAGAATGGGAATGCTGACCATGATGGGATTCTAGTTCAAATTCTCCATGCTCTTCTCACTGATTGCCATTGCTGGCATGATCATATTAGCCGTTGCACCGTTCGTTCCCCACGACTGGCGCATCACAGACTTTGTCGCCATTCTTCCCATGGCGACGGTGGCTGCCAGTCACTTCCTGCTGCCACTGGCGCTGAACCCTGCCCTCATGACATTCTCATGGTAAGGGAAGCGGTCAAGGGAAACCGCAACACGTATTTATACAACTATATACATGCACATATTCTACACACCCGCCTACTCGTATTCTAACGCGCCTCAAATCGCATTTCGTATCTATATCTACAGCAATCCCACACACGTTGCTTGCGTCATTTATTTCGCATGTCATGTTTGGGAGAGTATATATTAGACGGCAAAGGAGTTTTTTTTTTTTTTTTTTTTTTTTTTTGGGACGCTTACCATTTACGTGTTCATGACTTGTTGGTTCGGGCAGTCTGGCTATGTATGGCCCGATTCCGCTCCACTAATAGATTTTCGGGAACATTGCACGGTATTGGCGTGACAGCCATCCGTGGGGGCCCAAAAGGAACCGACCGAGACGGCACGTGAGTCGTCTGTTGCCCTTGATTGTTCATATTCAAGGATAGGAGAAGCGGACGGAGGAGTCGGGAACACATGAGAAATGAGAAATAGAGCACACGGAGGTGGTAGGTGAAATATAGACACGTCCATACTCATCTCGCAGACATAACTCGCGCGTTAAATATACCTGGAATGTTGCATTTTGCGCGCATCATCACACGTATACTACGCTACATGGCACAGCACGGAACATTTGTAAAGTGATGTCTCGAGAATATAGTCGATTCAGACAAGAGCCTGGTCTCTCCATCTATCCCAAACCTTTTTCAGACCCCTCGCGACGTGAGAAGAAAAACAGGAACGAAAGCGAGCACGAAGAGAGAAGAAGAAAACAAAACGAGACGCCTCTATGCCCAATCTACTCTATCAATCTATCGTCAATCACAGCCTGCAGTGCACGGTGGCCCCAAGAGATGATGATGAATTAAATTTTTTTTTTGAAAAAAAAGGAAAAGGAAAAGAGGAAAAGAGACAAATGTATACGTCATTCCTTCTACTGCTCGTCATCCGTATCAGGAGGATGAGGCGTGCCCTTTGGACTATTCAACCACTCGATATGGCGAAGACGTCTCCTGACCTCGCGCTCTTTGACTTCCTTCTTGGTCACCTTCTTCTTCTTCTTCGCCTTGAACTTCATTTCCGAGTTGTCTTCCACGCCGGAATTGACGGCGCTGCTGACGACGGAGCTGGCGGCGGTGCTGGTGACGCCGCTTCCGGGACGGGAGTCCTCGAAGCGGTCTAGGGAGACGGCGGCGGTGCCGCGGTGGTCGACGCGGCCGTCGTTGACGAGCCACTGCTCGGAGCAGAGGGCGCCGACGAACTCTTCGTTGTGGGAGATGAGGATGACGCCGCCTTTGAATTCGCGGATGGCGACGGCGAGACCGCCTAGGGAGTCGCGGTCCAGGAAATTGGTCGGTTCGTCGAGGACGAGCAGGTGGGGGTTGTTCCACATGGCGCCGGCAATGACCACCTTTACTTTCTGTCCGCCCGAGAGGGAGCCGATTTCGTTGTGGTTGGCGATTTCGGGGTCCAGGCCGAGGTCCTCAAAGTGCTTGGAGATGACCGAGGGTTGGAGCTCACGGTACCCGAGACCTTCGCGGGAGGCCTCGTGGTCGTCGAATTCTTGGACGAGCTTGTCGAAGCCGAGCTCGATGAGGGTCTCGCGCGAGATTTGAGTGTTGTACTTGGGGAGGAGGTTTCGCCATTTTCTGTTTTTTGTTTGGGGGAGGTTACGGTGTTAGTTTTTGGTACGACACGACGATGCAGTTTATAGTTTTGAAGAAGAGAGAGGCGCGAGGGAAGGAAATAACGTACACTTCGTATTGGAACGTCTTCTTGTATTTTTGACGACCGACGAGGGCTTCCACCTGCCTGGCGGCGTTGCCGTCCTTCAGGTCAACCCACTTGTCCATTTGCTCGCGGTCCTTGTCGGATAAGATACGAGTCTGCTTCATGTGGACTTCGCGGTCGTCACCGTTGGCATATCGCCATTGGAGGTACTGGTTCGGAGTCTTCTCAAGGTGCATCTCCACGTGCTCCAGAGCGTGCTGCTTGATGTAACCGATGCGCAGGTTGGGATGCTTCTCGACTTTGCCTGTGGTGGGGATGCTTTCACCGGTGAGCAACTTGATGAGGGTGGACTTGCCCGCACCGTTGGGCCCAATGATGGCCACACGAGAAGACAGAGACAGCTGACAGGAGACTTCGGACAGCGAGGGCTTTGGGGCCTTGGGGTACGTGTACGACACGTTGCTCATGCGAATGATGGCTCGCGTCTGTGACTTGACGCCTGTGAGAATTCCCGGAGGAGGGAACTTGAACTGGACGTTGGAGGCAGACAGGGTGTAGTAGGACTTCGCTTCGGGACGGACCTCCACAAAGGCAGCCAGGTTGCCCTTGTAGCACGCCAGCTTCTTGTTGGGCTCGTAGTGGTAGATGTCCGTGGTGACATTGTCCAGGAACCCGGAGTCGTGAGAAACAATGAGACTGGTGATGTTTGGATGAGTCTTGAGGTAGTTCTCCAGCCAGGCGATGTTGGCGACGTCGAGATGATTGGTAGGTTCGTCGAGGAGAAGCACGTCGGCTTTCCTAAGCATGGCACGAGCCAAGGCGAGCTTCATCTTCCAACCACCAGACAGCGAGCCGACCTTGTGGGATTGACGACCCTCGGGCCCAGCAGTGAAGCCGAACTCAGTCAGGACCTCGGAGATGTGCTCGATGCCCTGGGGGCCGATTTCGGGGTCCTTGGCGACGAACTCGAGAATGGAAATGTCGGCATCTTCGCCCTGGTTGTGTTCGACATAACAAGTGCGCAGGACATCCTGGGGGGGGAACCCTTCCAGCTTGCCATTGGAGATGGATCGCATGAGAGTAGATTTGCCAGCACCGTTGCGGCCGCAGAGACCATAGCGATGGCCCTTGAGCAGCCGCAGGTTTGTGTGAGACAGGAGCAGCATACCACCGTACGCCAGTGAGAAGTCGGCGTTGACAATCTCGACCTCTCCATCATCTTCTTTCTCGGGGACGCCATACCGGCGTTGATCCTCTTCAACGTAGTGTTGTTGGATGGCATCAGCGACCTTCTGGGCAGCCTCGGGGTTCTGCAGGAGAGGCTGCAGATAGGGACCGACGCGTTCACCAATACGGTTCACGAATCGGTAGTTGACATCGGCTGCGACCATGCCGCCGATGTAAGAGCGAGCGGAAGTGAAGATGTCCGGCTGGCCAGCAAGACCACCATTCTTCTTGATCTGCTCGTCCAAGAGCTTGGCGACATCGTCGGCCGTCGTTCGAGCGGCGACCTCTTTGTCGTTGGCCATGGCCTTTTCCATGACGTCTAGGGCTCGGTTGGCGACCTCGCGGACCTCGGGGAGCGAAGCGCGGTCGGCCACAGACTTGATACCAGGAGATAGCTTGGGCAGGAATGTTCTGGCTTCGATGGGGTCGTGCACAAGCTTGGTCAAGTTCTCGGTAATGACACAAGTCTGCCGCAAGACTTCTTGGGCGGTCGTAGGCGAGTTCAGCGATCGCTCGAGAAAGGGTGTCAGCAGAGCCAAGACTGGTGAGGTGACGATGGCCACAAAGGTGGTCTGGGACAAGGCGTGGATGGCCTTCTGCGTGGACTGAGCAGAAGGGTGCTGCATCGTCTCCACGAGCAGTGGGATCCGAGGCGCAACATCGTCGTTGGACAGCAGCGAGGTCAAAGAGTTCATGGTCTGGACAGCCTGCTTCTCGACTTCGGCCTTCAGATCGTGCATGCCACCTTCGACAATGGGGATCAAGCCGGCAAGTTTGGCACCCATGGCCTCGCGAAGAACGTCCTTCTCAACCGCCTCTTCTTTGCTGCCGCCGATGGCCAGCTTGGCCTTGTCCGCCATCTTTTGGAGCAGCTTGTAAGCGCCCACGGTTCCCTGCCATTTGCCCGTCTTCAGCCTCGCGCACGACGGCGCCCTTGTCGGCCAGTGCGTCCAGCGCACAAGCCACGAGACCGTCGTCCTGGCAGAGGAAAACGACTTCGGAGATGCGTTGTTTCGGTGGGAATCGCTCAAAAATGGCACCCAAGAGGTTCTGGCTGCTCTCTCTTCGCAGACCGTTCTTCTTGTCGGCGGCGGCCTTCTTCAGCTCGGCCAGCACGCCGTACTGCTGCAGACCGACGTAGCCGACCGAGTTGAGGAAGAGTTCGCAGAGGCCATAGCTAGCGTCGACCGAGGCCGCCGAAGTCTGGGCAGTGAAGATGGTGTTGATGAGGCCAGCGACGTCCTCCTGTGATGGCGGGGGAGGGGCATCCTTGGACACCATGGTCGGCGGTGACACGGGATGAGGCATATTGTGGGCGAAGTGGCAAGACGACTTGTAGTACTGCTGTATTGGGGACAATGAGATGAGGCAGGTGGCAAGAACCGACAAGTCGCAGGGTGCGCAAGTCTGTATCTTCTGTCACTTCCCTTGCGTAGTCCGTACTGGAGGAGAAGAAGAATCGCGCCAAGGAGAACGAGACAAGCGAGAAAGTGAGTGCAAAGAAAGACTGTAAGCCCGAAAGAAGACGGACGGCACACACCTCAGCCGACTAGACCAATACAAGTGGCATGTGAGGCGTCGCTGACTCTGACCGATGGATGAGCTCTGATGTATGTACGGATTATCTCGAAATCTTTTCTTTCTTTTTTTTTTCCCCCCGTTTTTTTATCTCTCCCCTCCCTCCCCTCCCTCCCCTCCTTGTCTCGCCATCTTTTCCACCGAATCCCCTTATCGACGGTGCTGCCGCCACTGGAAATCTCTTATCACCCCCACTTATGGACATGATGGGTACATCAGTACATTGGTACGTACCTTTGGTGGTGCCGCTGGTGCGACAAGGCAACTTACAATGTAGAATCTACAGTGTGTACATTAGCAAGGCGCATCCACGTGGGGCTGCTCATTGAACCACGTTTGAAGTTGGTTGCGACGCACCTGCGTGCTTTCCGACACACTTTTTGTGTCTATTCATTAGTGCTTAATCGATACTTCATTCTCCTGCATCGCCCAATTGAGGCATCACCCACGCAGACATGCGCAGCTGAAGTGCGCATTTATATGTATATCGATGATGTGCCAATGTATATATATATATATATGTATATACCCACAATCCATCTCAAACGCGCAAGCAGACACAGGCAGCATTCGTACGATAACCATGCCACCGCTTCAAGCTCTGTCAAACTTGCTTGAAATAGACCGGGGAAATGAACAGAGAGAGAAAAAGAAGCCCAGGGCGCTGAGGGTATATAATAAACAAAAACACATTATAGAATGGCCTCACTGGATTTACAGTGCGTACAATATTATCTTCATCGCCCCATCAATCCGATCCACTCTTATGTTGCTCCTTGCCTGAAAATACAGTATAAAATGAAGAAGAAAAACAGCTGGGGTATAGTATTAGCATATAGCGTGAATGCTTATACGCGGTGTAAATGACCGAGAGAAAAGTGGCGTGCACGGTAATGTACATGCTCTGAAACAAACGCATGATGAGAGAAGAGTTCTAGGGATGGCGAGTCAGAGGGGGAAATGGAAAAAAGAGAGGGCAAGGAAGGTGTAGTAGGTGTAGATGGCTGGTGTGTGCTGGTGTGTGTCCCCCATCATTTATTCATCCACGACTCTGGCCTCGTAGTGCCACTGGCCCTTGGAAACTTGTTGAAGATCCCGGAGGCACATTATCCAGCTCGAGTCCTTGGGAGTTCTGCCGCGGCCGTTGACGGTAGTGGTTGCCGAGGCGCTGATCGCCAGCCTTGTATTTGCTCTTAAACCTATAGTATGCTGGTGATCTCGGACGACACAGGACAGCAATCAGGTTCTTGAGCCAATTGCCCTGGCTGAAAGCCTTGAACCGTTCGTGCTTGGCAAACTTGTGCGAATTGATATACTCGCGCGTGGTCTCTCCACGGGCCATGAGGAATAGATGATAGCCCATTAGACCACCGGGGTAAACGAAACAAAGAATTCCGAGAATGACAAGGGCAAACGGCACACGAAAGTGGTTGATTGACTCGCCAAAGGATGTATTCTCACGGTGCATGTGAACGAGTATCTGCGTCAAACTTGTGCCAATCAGGTACGCTGACAAGATGGTGGCAGATGTGACGAATGTGAAGAAGTATCGATAATTACGTTTACCAACACAGTTGTTGAGCCATACGCAGTGGTGGTCATGGCCTTCAATACAGTTGTCACATAAGCGGCAATGATGAGCACGCGGCGGACGCCAGATGTTGCAAGTCCGGCAGTGCTTGACTGGAACCTCCATCGCTGCTGCTGTGGACTCGGCCGATTTGACCAATGTCCAGTCATTAGTAGGAGGGCCCAAACGAAGAGGGTCGTCCTGGTGCGCTGCTTGTGGGAACTGGTGGAGATTTCGCGGAAGAATCTGTACATGAATGAATGGTCAGCATGTTTGTTGCAAGAACAAGCAGACAAGAAATAGAATGGCGCAGCTTACTCCGGGGTCTGAGACGGAGGCATGAAGAAAAGAGGACAGGCAAATATAAGTCAAGTACGCAAAAGTGATGGGGATCGCAGGAGAGATGTTGTTCCACAGCCACGGCGCCTCGAATCCGTAAAAGAGGGCGCATGGCACGATTAAGAACAATCCAGTCGCAATGTTGATTGGCGTGTGCTTGGTGTTCTGCCATCTTCCGCCGAAACAGAACACAGTGTTGCCTTCGAAGTATTGATGGACTCTGCCAGTACTCTTCTCTTTGGAATCGGCGGTCGGGGCTCTTGGGCCAGGTTGTGATTCGATCCGAGCGAACCGGGGTGATGATGCCGTAGATGAGAGCTTTTCAGCGCCATCGGTGCTCCTGTTCCGACTACATTGCGCCTGCTCGACTTTGCCGGGCAAGAGGAAACTTGATCGAAATGATCTGGTTGACTTGACTGGACTGGGAAGCCCGGCAAGGTCTCGGTAACTCTTGTCTACTTTGATATGCAAGTTCTCATTCTGGTCGAATTTATTTTGCAGCGGTCGGACGCTATCAGACATGCTGCGGGCTTGATAGTGGCCCGTAGTCGGGCTTGCGTTGGCGGTGATGCGACTAAATGTTTCCTGATCCGTCATTTCAGTGCCGCGAGATGGCGGAGGCTGCATACTGCTACCAGCTCCGCTCAATTTGCGATTGAGACAGGCCGTACCCTGAGCGTTGTCGCCTGGTGCACCGTCAATGACACTACCACCCATATCCGTCTGATCATCGTCCATATTAGCCTGTGAGGCTTGCAGCTGTTGATTCATCGGAACCGGTCTCGGGCCAGCTCCTCGCTGAGCTTGTAGCTTCTGCGAACTCATGGGTCGGAAAAATGCACCCGATGTCAGAGAAGGAGCATGACTCCGCGTTGTCAAACTCGGGGCTCGTCCTGATGCCGTCGTGCTTGCGATGCTCCCCCTCTTCAGCGGCAGTCCGGCAGCCAACCCTTTCCGCCCTGCTTTTCCGCGTCTGGTAGCCTTGGATGAGGCAGCGGTTTGAGGCGTCACTGGACGCGAATCCGTGTCCACCGTTCGTGTTTGGGTAGTTGGTTCCACTTCACGTCCATCGTCGTTCGCAATGTCGCTCGCATAAGAAACAACACTCGTTGGCCGCTGATTACTGCTTCCATGTTGCCTTGCATGCAAGCCGGTGGTATCCCCTGGTGACCCTGGCGTGTCGTCTGACTCTTGTGAATCCATGGGATCTAGCGGTCTATGGTCGATACAGTCGTCTGATCGACGTTACAACATAATCGAGTGTTGTGTTTGTCCCACGAGAAACGGGTCTTTCGACTCTCCCGAACCGGATGATGCGACAAAAAAAAAATTGGTTGTACAACGCCCGAAAGGTCTGCACTCTTTGAGTATAGGCGATATGTCGTAACCCCACGGGATCTCGTGCTACATCAAATCCGTTAAAAAAGTAGATTTCCGAGGTAGGCTGTTCACGGCTGAGGTATGGATCAAGTGCGCTTTATCAATCAAGCATCGTCATCGGATTTGACGGTTGGATGAGGAGACGCAAGACGACCAACGATTAGGGAAAATTCGAGTCGGTAGGAAATTCGAGCGAGCTCAGGCGACGAGGTCGAGATGTCGAACAGAGGGAAAAGGAGCGAGATGGGGGTTGTGGTGGGCCAACGGGGATGGAAGTCGAATGAGGCGAAGTCGGAAGAGCACAAGTGTGTGTGGTGTACTTGTTACGCAGCGGGAAGGAAGGAAAAAGAACGCGGGGGCACAGAAGGAAGAAGCAACAACAAGAAAACTCCTGCATAGGCGATGACGATGCTGTGCGTCAGGGAGCGAAGTTGTGTGCATGAGGGAGAGAAAACGAGGCGAAAGGATCACTGGTTTATTCCTTTTTCCAGGCTAAAAACAAGGCAGACGGCGGCCACGCTTGCACACACACCTGAGCAACACCTGAGCAACACCTGAGCACACCTGAGTACAGGCGGCGACGTGACGGGCTGGCGATCGGGGCTGGGGACTGCTGTACCGAGTACACCCCACTGTCTTCCGACTTGATGATTGATGCAGCCAGGAACCCCATGTAAGGGGCTTGGGAAACCGACGCACTACTCGACAGGATAGCACCGGGCTGCCGGGCTCTTCAAGATTACATGGGCTGGCCGAAGCTGGACAGCTGGACCAACCACCGGCCAGCCACCGCCGACCCACCCGTCCTTGAACCACATCACACATCACAGGGAGAACGTTCCCCTCCCTTCTCAGCTCCCAAGTGCCATCCAGCCATCAACATATCAAACATAATGAACATAATGAACACGAATGTATCGCCGCTGTGTACTCCGTATGGCAGGCGATCCACGCCGAGAAGACGATGGACCCTAAATAACACGCTGGCAGTTGACTTTTTGTTGAAGATGTTTGTGCATTTACGGATCCGTAGATGGCGCATTGTTTCTCCACTTCTGCATTCACTACACACATATGCAATATCAGCCATGCCCAATTCAAACAGGAACAAAAACCAATGAACATGACGTCTTGGCTGCCCCGCCACAGAAGCAGGCAAATCACCATCCATCTTCACGTGATGCCTTCGACCCCCCCAGTGACCAATCAAATGCCCTCCAGGTCCAGGTCCAGACACGACTTCGCAGGAACCCAGGCAAGGGAAGCTTCTGACCTCACAGCCTTTTTTTGCTCTCCTCGACAACCCGTTACCAAACAACCATCATACACGACGCCCCGCGAGAAACAATGGCTTCCCAAGTCGCCCGCCGCTGCTTCACCACATCTGCTCGCCTGCAGAGCGAGAGCCTCAAGGCCCAGAGCAAGCGAAACCCCGAGACAATGGTACGTGATAAAATCCTCGCCCTCCATCCCCTCCCGTCAGCTCAGTTCGCCAAACACCTGCCGCTGGACTCAACAAACAATTGCGGAGTCGGGCATCCTCTTTCCCCCTAAATGCTGTCGCGGTGTTTCAAGAATAGAGATTGACAGAATTGGCAGATCCTCGGTGCCGTAATGGTTGCTGCGCTCGGCGGCGCAGGCTTCTACTTTGGTACGGACGAGCCCCCTCGCGACAAAACAGGATATTGAGCATCGAAAAAAAAAACCCCAAAACGGGGGACTAAGCTGACGACCCTCTGCAGGCCGCACCCCCACCAAGTCCACCTCCGAGAACCCCGTGTCCATTGCCCACGGCGGCATGCCCTGGGAGGGCGACGTTCAAGGCAAATACAAGTACCACCCCGGTGGTGATCTCAGCGCCGAGTCCAAGGATGCGCCCAGTGCTTTGAACGCCGTTGTTGTTCCCAACGTCACTTTGCCCAAGGAGTTGCATGACAAGTACAACAAGTGGGGCAAAGATGGGTATCCTTGAACGAGTTGTTTCTTCTTGGAGGGGACAACGCGTTGCTTACATATTGACGAGGATGCCGTATTGCGGTGATAGGAGGAGGAGCTTATTGTTTGTACGGAGTAGTGGGTGGGAATAGTCGCAGGGAGCAAAGAAGACAGAAGACGAATGTAAAGTTATTGCGAGCTGGTGTCTCGGGCATTAGAGTGGATCAGTCTGCTACTGTTGTATATCAAGACACATTTTTCTCATGTTTGGCACATCATGTGGGAATATCACCTGAGCATGAAGGAAGATTGTTGAGAGACCCAAATGGGATAAATGCATCATGTCATGCGGTATCGTGTTAGTACTGCCTACATATAAGATATCCTGATAACACTTCCCCCATCAGACGAAAACACCCACCCGCTATGAAAGGACCCTCTTTCCACGGCACAGGCCGCACACCGGAAAAAGAAAAGAAAGACAAAGAAGTAAAAAAGCTTTGCCAACGTATGCCCATCCCACCCACGTAAGCATATACAACAAAGCCCTCCCAAAACGCCTCAAAGCACATCATGCCGTCAACATGTGAATCTCCTCAGCTGTGAATCCAAACAAGTACAGCAAATCCAACAAGCTGCCCGAATTCAGTCTCGCGTCCGCTTCCATTTGCACCATAGGCTTCGCATTCCATGCCACTCCCAAGCCAGCCTCACCGAGCATCAGCAAATCGTTGGCCCCGTCACCAACCGCCACAACCTGCGCCAAGTCAATCTTCTCCTTGGCCGCAATCTCCACCAGGAGATCTCGCTTCCGCTCTTTGCCCACGATCTTGCCCTTCGTCTCTCCCGTCAGCTTGCCATCCTCTATGACAACTTGATTGGCAAAAGCGTAGTCGATTCCTAGCTTCTCGGCCAGCCAGCCGGTGAGAGGCTGGAACCCTCCCGACAGCACGGCAGTCTTGACGCCGAGGCGTTTCAGCGCAATCATCAGCTCGGGAACGCCAGGCGTGACTTGAACGACCTGGCGCAAGTCGTCAAATACCGACGCCCTCACACCTTTGAGGAGGGCAACCCGCTCGCGGAAGGAAGCATCGAATTCCAGCTCGCCCATCATGGCTCGGTGCGTGATTTCTGCAACGCGAGCAGCCAAATCGGGGGGGTCTTTGATGGTCTCAGCCATGAGCTCAATCACCTCCTGAGTGATGAGCGTGCTGTCCATGTCGAAGACTATGAGGCGGGGGTTTCTTCTCCAAACCACATCCCGTTGAAGAATAACGTCGACATTCCATTCTTGTTCGAAGCGATAAATCATTTCATGCTTACGTAGGTCGGACAAGCTCAGGTAGTCGGAGGAGGGAGCGGGGGAGAGAGTGAGTTCGACGATGCGAGGAGTGTCCGGGTTGTCAAGACACCTGTGGGACGAGTGCGGTTCGTCCGCTCCGTGAGGCAGGGGGAAAGTGGACATGAGATGCAGGAACGAAGCGATGCATAGAGGAGAGATATAGGAGCCATAGATGTGATCCAATTGTTCTGATTCCTGTGTAGGCGGCTCCAGAGGGAAATCGTCCATGTTTGTAGTTGGTGCCATGTTTGAAGGTAGGGCTTCGTGAATCTCTGATGGTCTGGCCAAGCGAGTTTGACTCGGCGCAGAGCTGGAAGACGAACTTTTGTAGAATAAAGTGGCCACAAGTCGATCAGATCTCAGACCCGGCGGAGGCGCACAATTTGGATGCGAGAGGCTGTGGTTGACGTCGCTGTCTACTATGGTTGAGGGCATGTCATCGCTGGGGACACCTCGGAATGGCAGGATGGGTTTTGGCGATGCCGATTTGGGCACTGGACTTCTCTCCACCACTTCGTCGATGCCGTGATATTGCTCCGTCACCTTTGGGGCTCTGTACTGTTGGTGATCGCGCAGATAGGAGCTTGTGCGCATGCCCTCTGTCATCTGAGGGCGAGTGGCATTTTGCTTGCGAGCACCCGCGGTGTCAGCCATATCGTCAGACTGCGCAGGGACAAGGTCGGAATCTCAGCTTTGGAGTATTGCGAATCGATCGGAAAACGACCAGCGTTGTGACAGAGAACAACTCAATTCTTGGCCAGGGTATGACGTGAAGGCCCAAAGCCAGAGACGTTAGGAAAAAGTCAATATTGCAAGCTGGTGCGACGTCGGCTGGCTTGGGCTTCCGGGGTGGGGTCCGTTACGAGAGGTGGCTTGTACGATGTGAACGTGCAATCAACAACTCGAGACCACAGAGGCCGTCGGGCGGTGGTGTACATAAAGATAAAGATGGATTGTTGGGGGAGAGGGGGGGGGGCAGAAGTCCATCCGGGGTGAGGGCGAGGAGATGTTTCTGTGGAGGATCCATGGAGGTGGTTGACAGCTGTGGAGAAATGGATCTCACGAGTCGTGTCGATTGACGAGAAACATTCATCTCCTTCCTAAAGCACCAGACTCTAATAGTCAGCCATGCCCTTGGACCCCTTGGCGCCATTCTTCACTCGACAGCTACAGTTAGACAGACTTTCATGTGGCGTCCTCGAATTCTTTGCATCGCCAACTACGGTGTATTGAACCTGACAAGAAATCACGACCTGCGCAGTGTTGGCTTCAGGGGTGGGTGGTTGGCAAGGTTGAACATTACCACAATCGGACCATCGTCGGTTATTTCGTTATTTCGGCCCTTCCCTCGCGAACTGGCTTTTTTTTTTTTTTTTTTTTTTTCTGAAGTGCTCGCAGCGGCAGTCGTAGGGTCCTCCGACTTCCGCACTGCGCCGACGAGCCGACGCTTAAGTTTTCCGAGTGCGTCCGGCGTCCGGCATCCGACTTATGTACTAATAACACCAACCATTCCCAATGCTTGTTTGGTTTGGCTCCATTTGCTGGAAGCAGGACAATTTTTTTTTTTACTTGGCCGTTTCCAGACGCCGGTCTGCAAGTATCTCGTTATCCAGCCGGCTGAGTGAAAGAAACGTCATGGCTTCAGGAGTGGTATTTCCATTTGGGAACAACTGCATCAGCAAGACGCTGATTTCATTCTCGACTCGCATCCGTGTCAGCATGGAACTTGACTGACTCATCCTTGTCCATCTTAGCGATGAGATCATCAATAATTCCGAGTAACTCAGAATTTGTACATTTGTAATGTGCCCCAGAAAATCCCTCCCAAGCCCCAGTAAATAGAAGTGGAGACAGCGGGAGTATCGGATACGGTGGAAGGCAGAAGAAGGTGGCCCAATACCAAGTAGCCGCTACATAATCGCATCAAGTTTCGATGGCCATCGACCAATCACACCCCACTTGTCCAACATCGCGGAAGCAATGGCGTCGATGTCGTGATCGGTCTTTGACACAGCCAACGTATTACTTGCTCTGCTGAGCAATGATGAAATCACGGAGAGAAATTGGCCTCGGACGAATTGTTGGACGCCTGCAGGTGTGTATGATGTGCTTTGTGCTTGCCCGCTTGGTCCAAATTAGTCCGAATGAATAATCCCCCTTCCTAAGAATACAAGCCATAAAAACAGGCATCAGCCCCCTCGGCCGGCAGCACATCCAAGGAGGAGGCATCAACAAATTACCCTCGGCCGAGTCTTCATCAACTCTCTCTTTCGCCAATAGTCCGCAATACGGCTTCGGTCATGGCAGACAACAACACAGACTCGTCATTCGTGGCCGAGAAAGTCGAGATCGAATCCGGATATGCCTCAGGGCAATCCGACTACACGCCAGAAGAGCCTTCTCGACCCGAAGTCACCTTGACCAAGGCTCATGTCGAATACCTCAATAGTCAGATGGAGCCCATGCACCCCATGGACATCCTTCGTTTCTGCAAGATCATGTTCCCCAACTTGTTCCAATCCACAGCGTTCGGCTTGACCGGCCTGGCCACCATGGACATGCTTTCCAAGATCCAGGACGAGAACCCAGAGTCGAAACCCGTCGAGCTCATCTTCCTCGACACCCTGCATCATTTCAAGGAGACATACCAGCTTGTGGACCGCGTCAAGGCCAGATATCCCAATGTGCCCGTAAACATCTTCCGACCTGATGGCATGGAGAGTGCCGAGCAGTTCGAGGAGACATATGGTCCGGAGCTGTGGGAGACTGCCGACGAGATGTACGACTGGATCGTCAAGGTCGAGCCCCTTCAGCGAGCATACGAGGAGCTCAAGGTCACGGCTGTCCTGAACGGACGCCGTCGATCACAAGGCGCTGCCCGGGGATCCATCCCCATTATCGAAATGGACGAGGAGAGAAACGTCATCAAGATCAACCCCATGGCCGCTTGGTCATTCTCGCAAGTCAACGAGTACATCAAGGAGAATAATGTGCCCTACAATGCTCTTCTCGACCAAGGATACAAGTCCATTGGCGACTGGCACTCAACCTCTCCCGTCAAGGAGGGTGAGGATGAGCGCGCCGGCCGATGGAAAGGCAAGGCCAAGACCGAGTGTGGCATCCACAACAGGAAGTCGCGATACGCACAGTTTGTTGCCGACATGGAGCACACGCAAGGCAGCAATGTCGTTGCACCGGTCTAGAGAACACACATGAGCATCGCACTCAATGATGTTGCGATTTTTCTTTTGTACTTTTTTTTTCCTAGATTTGAAAAGAAAAGAACGGGAGTTTTGGGGATTTGACAAACGGGCAAGGCGACATTTCGTACACTTTTTTTTTTTTGTTTTTTGACACTCTGGCGATGTCATGGACATTTGGCGTTGTGAGAGCATAGCTACCCGTGTTTGCGCTTGCGAAGAATTTAGACGGATATAGAAGCCACTTGCACCCAACCTGAATGAATCAAGTGGAATCAAACTCGCTGTGCATTTTATCCGCCGACGTTGAAAGCGAACAAGACGTAATGTTTTATATACCTCGGCCGAAGTTCACGCCTTCATGGGTCATGACCCCGCGCGACTCCCTGATTGGCTCACGTGTGAAAATTAATAAGTGCGACTTTTCTCACCTTGATCCACCAATCCCAGGATCCCAACTACCTTTTTTTCTAAAACTCTTTACTTCTTGATGCCCGTTGCAGAAATTCATGGCGAATTCTGTCGCATCATGGCACTCTCCTCTTGATCGTGTCGCCGCGGAGCCACCACCCAAGTCATTCCCCCCCCTCATCAAAATCAAACGCCATTGCCGACCAAAACCAGCAATTCGCATGAGAACAGCACCCACAAGATGCGACACCACGGCGGGGAGACGTTCCCCCCTCCGTCTCCGGCGTTCGCCTCCAGAAAGATCAAGATCCTAGACCAGCTAGCCGTGCCGGATGCCGAGTACACCGATGCCTCGCCCAAGGGCACAGTCGATAAGGGCATCCGCCCCCTGATCGATGAGATCAACGGCGCAGAGGGCTTCGTCACAACAAGCAGCTGCGCAGGGAGAGTGAGCGTGTTCCTGGAAGGCAGAAAGGCAGTGGCTACGGATGCGGATGCGGACGCGGATGAGCGTGCCTCGTCGCAGGTGGCTGGTGTGGGCGGCAAAGGCGCAGGCGGGAAATGGCTGTTTGTATCCCATGATCCGGTTGACCGAGGGGAGTGGGCGCGAAGCCTGCAACTTGGCAACGATGGATCATGTGAGACTGCTAAAGAGAAACGGTTGATTCATTTCAAATTCGAGCCCATGGTGCGTATGTTCCGCGACAAGGTTGGCTCGCATCTCACCAGGACCGAGCACGAGAACAAGAATTCCCCGTCCACGTTGCATGGGGAAGGAAACAGTAAATAAGCAAATGCTGATGGATGTGCTTCCCCCGCGCAGATTCTTCACGTCCTCACCGCATCGCCAACCCATGCACAAGTGATTCTCCAATCAGCCCTACGAGCGGGATTCCGCGAGTCCGGCGCCCTGAACATCACACCCCAGGCGGATCGTACCGCCACGCCCATCGTGGCCGTTCGCTCCACGGGGCTGAGCTTCGAATCCCTCATCGGGTACGAGGTAGACGGGATCGAATGCTCGCTCGTGCAGGAGACGCATCTCCGGATGCTGATGGACATTGCGAACGAGCGCTTCTCCGAGAACGCCAAGCGGATTGCGAGGTTCCGCGAGGCCTTTCGGGACATGGTTCTGGAGCCCAGGCGGGTCAGGCTGAATCCGGAGGGGAAGCAGTGGGAGAATGCGGCGGCGAGGCGCGAGAGGATGAGAGAGGAAGGGCTGAGGCGGAAGCAGGCTTTGCGGGAGGGGAGCGTGGAGAATGAGGATGAGAAGCAGAATGCGATGGTGGAGGTGGAGGATTTCGATCTTCCTTCATAGGGGGTTGACATTGTGACCATTGTGACTAGTTTGGGGGTTTCAAGCACGGCATGGCGATGGCGAGGGAAAAAAAAAAAGCCTTGTGTTTTTTTTTTGGCGCTTTTCTGAAATACGCAGGGATAAATACATGGTAGTAGATGAATCATCGGAACAATCCAGATGACATGGATGGCATCAACGATAGGGTCAAAGACGCTGACTTGATATCATTGAGTGTTTATCAGTGATGCGGCGCGGTTCAGAGCATGAGGAACAGGCCTTGCCATCATACACCAGTTCTTCGATCATCCAGTTTTAGACCATGGTAGATCACACGTGAAAACAACAGACCAGGAGCATTAGTCATTTGTACATTATTGTCTTTCTCTATGCCGCTCAAAGCCGTTCAAAGCACCGATGTATTCATCAGCATACACCGCAAGACTCGGCTTCTGGCTTGCCATGTATTCTTCATCTTTGAGCTTCTTCATTCGCCGAAATAAACGCAGTGAATCGAAGCGTTCGATCCTGCCAGTCTCTTCCGTAACACAGTTCCCGCTCTAATCCACGTGGCGGTACAGCTTTTCCAATTCAAGGTGAAAAGTCGCCTTCTTGCCTTTTTTTTTCATAGTTGGCTTTTTTTTTTCACGAAGTGACCTTGTCGACCCAAGTCTTCTCCAGCTTCTTCACCTCTGCCTTGAAGTTCTCCACCTCCTGCCAGCAGTCGAGAGGTCGCCTGTCGTTCTCCCTCAAGCACCGAATCACTTGACTGCGGGCCTTGTCCACGCTCTCGGGCAAGTCGCGAATGGTCTTCCTCTCCTCGAGCTTGCGTCGCAGCTCGGCAACTTCCTTGCCGAGCGAGAAGCTGGTGGGCCCTTCGTCGTCGGCGCCTTCGGAGGCGGCAATCTTCTCGTGTGCAAGTTTGAGAGCGTCTGGTTCCGTCTTTAGCAACTTTTTCAGCTCTTCACCTACGCGGGCTTGGATATGCTGCTCGATTAGTTTGGCGCGAGAGGCATCGGTCTGCAATGGTCACGAGGGTGTCTGGTTAGCTTTAAGTCATTGAGGGATCGTTACGCTGATGACGTGTAAATTACTCGCGAGCGACTTGGTTCAAGCGATGGATGAGCCATTGAAAAGCTGGAGTAGGAGGAGCAGCATTACCTCTGGGCCGGATCGTAATGAGTCGACGACTTCGAGAGAGACGCTGGGAGGTCCTGAGCTGTTTGTACCATGCGTTGTCAGTTGCTGGTTGTGTCGTTCTCGCGAGAAGGAATTGCAGTCAACGCCGGGGACATCAGGAACTCACGCCTTCCAATGGTACTGGCCATTAGCATCTTGCTTGGACGTGTTGGCACCCATGTTGTCGAGCTCAATGGGCGGTGCGACAATTGTTCAACAGCTCGGCGCACCTGGATTTTTCCGGCTGCAGTTCTTCGGGTGCGTCACCAGAGCCGCGGGTGCCATGATTTTCTGCCTGAGGCGCGCAATTTAACACCGCACCTTGCTAATACATTTAAGGCGTCACTTGCAAACCTCAGCCTCATGGTGGCGGGCGGCACTTTGATGCACTGTGGCTCAGCCGGCCACACACAACGCACAGACGCAGGAGTAATATTAGTCCGTCGTGTTACTCATTAAATCGGTTACGAACGGCCATCATGCGCGCGAAACCTTGCCATGGGTCCTGCTTATTACTGGCCCATCGTGGTCTCGGCGTGATTCATGTTCCTTCCGGATACCAAGGTGCCTGCCTATTCTCGCCCGCCATCTGTGACTTGGGAAAACACGAGGTAAGGAGTACTCCGCACGGTCGACATATGTACCTTTGCGTACGGAGGGTACGTACATGTACAACATACGGAGTACCTCGTCATGGCGTGTTCGAGGGTGATAGCCGAGCCAGCATGAGGTTGGTTGGTAAAGAGAGAGCCAACAAAGTGCCATACATGTAATAAAGGAGGCGCTTGGGCTCTTCCATGGGTCGTTGAACACACTGATGACTGGACGTCGATTTACAAGGTGACGCAGGCAAGGGCCCCCTGCATGGAAGCCCCCTGCATGGAAGCCTCCCACCGTCGAGCAGCCACCCGCCGCTGATTAGCGCGAAGGATGCCGCTGTGCTTTCAGATGGCAGATGGGCGATCCAGAAGCGCTGCCTGCCCCGAACCCAGCGAACCAGGATGGGACGAGGGATGGGACGAAAGGTCGTTTTCAGGGGCTAGGGCGGCGAGTGGCAGCCAGTCCCAGCCAGTCCCATCCAGTCCCATCCAGTCACTTGGGCCGACCGCACCGCTGCGTGAAATCGTGGCTGCCAACTGAAAAGGCAAACAAGGCAGCTGGGGAGAAGCTCTGCTCTGCTTCCATATGGCATGTGGGCCAATGCTCCTCCAAGAGACGCGACGCGCTGAAATCGCTGCGCCTCCGATTCATGCCTCAGAATCATGAATCTCGGCAGCCCAATGAGGCCGCGCCGTTGCCTGTGCACTGCTTCTCATCATCTGCTTTCCCTGAGGGAACCCTTGGACGAACGCGAAGATCCCCATTGTTTCCGTGAGCTCGAGCCGGGGTGTCGTCCATCCCAACTTCGACCCCCCTCCCCTTGTTCACTTGTACATATGTACATACACACATACGGATTAGCGTCATTGGTAATGCCCAATCAGCACTATGCGTCGTGGGGCTCTGCCAAGATCTCTCCGAGTGATGAGCTTGGTTCTAAGAATTCAGCTTGCCTCTTCTCCTCGTATTTGAACCGTATCAACCACTTTCTCTTTTGCATCTTGGTTCGTTTCTCGCATTTTGAGCTTTTGGGTCTTTTTCTCCCCCCCCATCTCCTTGTGCTTCGCCGCTTCGCGCTGCGATACGGAGTCCGGAACACTGCTTGCTGAATTAGATCTTGTTTGCCTCACCAGCCCCTGCGTTTCGTGTTTTCCCCGATTTGCATTCCTCAGCACCAGCAACCGCATCCTCATCCGCATCCGCATCCGCATCCTAATCGGCCTTTCTTTTGGCATTTCCTCACGCGGCTGGACAGCGTGAGCAGTGTGGATGGGGACAAGGCCTTGTCTTGATTCTTTTGCCCATCTGCCAGCGGACAATCAATCCACCACCTCCCGCCACGACGACGTGCCGTGTTGTGGGCAGTTTGCTCCTCCCTGATTCACACATTGTCGTCACCCGCACGACTCCCTTTCCAAAAGGGAAAAAGAGCACTTGAGCAATTAGCATCAACTTTGCATTTGCATCATTTGCATCACTTGCACCCTTCGCTGCCAACCACTCGATCGCCTGGACACTTTTTGCATCATCGACACAAACGACAAACAACGACGCCCAAAATACCACAGAAACACCACAGGAACACCACAGAACACCACAGAAGGTGTCACCCGCCCACGGTCCCTCCGACAACCTCTCCGTCTTGTATTTAATTCGGACGCCTCTCACCCGGGGTCTGTACATAGCGGCTTCAAGTGTCATCCCATCGTTCCGGCGTCACTGTGCGGGCCGTGACTGGTTGCGTTTTGGCTTGGCCTTTTGGATCTACACGCGCTACCGTTTCGCCATTCCCTCCATTCCCTGCACCAAAACAGGGAACGAGAGCCACAACACAGCCAGACCAGGCTCCGAGGCCGTCGGCGTCGACTGACTGCCCTGCCACTCTCGTCCACTCTCGTCCACTCTCGTCCACTCTCGTCCAGGCAATTTACCCTTTTCCCACTCTATTCCCGTCTCTCAACGTCTCACAGCGCTGCTCAAACAATCTCCTTCGCTCTTTCCCTTTCTCTACACATCACCACACTCACTGCAGCTCGTGCGTCGTACGAAGCTGGACAGGCTGGACAGGCAAACCCTGAGTCATTGAAACCGGCATCCCTCTTCGTCGTTGTGTCCCCTGTCACGGCCCCTGCTGCGACCCCATCCTTGCTTCCTGCGCGCACGATGCGATCGAGCATCTAGGTGCATGCAATAAAGGCAATTCATCATCGCTTTCGCACCCTGTGAGCGCAGGCGGGGGAAAGGGCACACGCACGCATTCTCTTCTTCACTGCTCTTTCAAACCACCTGTTCGCACCACAATCTTTGTATCTTCTTTCCTTGAATCGCCTGCTCCCTCCTCCGTTCCTTTCCCGCTGGCGCTGGATCGCCAGCCTTGAACAAGAGACATGATGGATCCCACGAGGACCATGGAACAGAGAGGATCCAATGGATCCCTAGAGGTACAGCCTAGTTCAACAATTGAACCTTATACTACGGCGCTAAATGGTGTAAATCAGCCTATGAACTTATTCTTTCGTGATGCCCTCTGGTTGACTTTGGGCATCGCCGGCCTGGCTGTGCTGGTCATTAGAATCATGGAAATTCTATGGGCCAAATTGCGACAAGTGTCAGCCATGGCCGTGCCTAGAGAAAAACAGGCATATTGGAAAATATCGCAATGGAGCTGGATGCCTGGTATGAAAAGGCACGTCATCTACGCTCCTCTCTGGAATAAACGACACAACCGCGAATTCAAACTTTCGTCGGCCGTCAACGTGGGTACCCTGCCCTCCCGACTACACACGATCATGATCATGGCCTACCTTGGCAGTAACATCGCCTACATGTTTGTTCTCAAATGGTCCGCCGAGAACAAATTCGCCCTGTGCGCTGAACTTCGTGGTCGCTCGGGGACGCTGGCGCTTGTCAACATGGTGCCGCTGATTATTTTCGCAGGTCGCAACAACCCCCTGATATCACTTCTCAAGATCAGTTTCGACACATACAATCTTCTACATCGCTGGATGGGGCGAATCGTGGTGATTGAGTCGGTGGTGCACACCATCGCGTGGCTCATCCCGTCCGTTGCGAACAAGGGCTGGAAGGGTGTGGTCAAGGCCTTTACGGGCAGCCCCTTTATTGGATCCGGTGTCATTGGCATCTCTGCCATGGTCATCCTGCTGCTTGCCTCGGTATCGCCGCTCCGTCATGCCTTTTATGAGACCTTCCTCAACGTTCATATCATATTGGCCCTGATCGCCTTCGTTTGCACATGGGCTCACTGTGCCACCTCCGGAACGCCTGGTGGCCTCCCACAGCTGCCTTGGATCATGGCCATCGTGGCTTTGTGGTTCGCCGACCGCTTCGCTCGAATACTTCGACTTGCCCACACAAACTGGTCCAAGAAGGGGTTCACCGACGCCTTGTGCGAAGCCATGCCCGGCGAGGTCACTCGAGTCACCCTCAACCTCCCACGATATAAGAAGATTCGCCCGGGCACGCATGCTTATCTGCGATTCTCGGGCATCACTGCCTGGGAGAGCCATCCTTTCTCTATCGCGTGGGTCGACCACTCTGCAGACCACTCTCTTCCCATGTCCGAAAAGGAGCCTTTGCACGGTGGCCTGGACAAGACGCAAGCGACTACATCAGTTTCCTTCATCATTGGAGCACAGACGGGACTCACCAGAACGCTTTTCGAAAAAGCCAGCCAATCACCACGGGGCATTCGTCTCCGAGCAGCGATGGAGGGGCCGTATGCCGGTCACCACAACTTCGACTCATACGGCCATGTAGTGCTTTTTGCCGGTTCGACAGGCATCACGCATCAAATTTCCTACCTCAGGCACCATTTGGAAGGATACAATGAAGGCATCGTCGCCACCAGACGCCTTACTCTTGTATGGATCATTCGCTCGTACGAGTCTCTCGAGTGGGTTCGACCTTTTATGGACACGATCTTGAGAATCCCAAACCGCAAAGACGTCCTCCGCATTCAGGTGTTTGTCACGCGGCCACTGAATCCCCGCGACATTGTTAGTTCCAGCTCTACAGTCAAGATGTTCCCGGGTCGGCCCAACATTCCTCTTCTGCTCATGAAGGAGGTACAGGACCAGATTGGCGCCATGGTGGTCAGCGTGTGTGGGCCTGGTGGGCTCGCAGACGATGTGCGCGGCGCCGTGCGGGCCGTGCAAGGGGACACCGTCGTAGACTTTGTCGAGGAGAGCTTTACGTGGTAGACGCGGAAGATCATGGGTGGCGGGTCGGGGCCCGCTGGGGGCTGGCAATGGGCTAATTTATTCTCATATTTCCATCGTACATATTTCTCTTGAGGCTCACTGAACAGAAGCAACCGAGCATCTTTCTCAAGGACTACTCTTGCCACCTCGGACATAGGACTTGAGCATTTTGAGCCAAAGTCGCAGGCGTTTAAACATGAGCCTAGCAGAAACTGGGCCATGGAGGTATTGCTGCATTGCATTTTTTTTTTGAGAGATTTTCTTCTCTCTCCAAATCTCGAATGTTTTTGTTATTTTTTTTCCGTGTGGCGGCGTGGCTCACTCAGAACATTTTGGGGAATGGAAAGTTGTCATTTTGATGTAGTTTATCGATGGGTACATGCCCCAAATAGCAAAAATGTTCTACTAAAACTCCACGCCATGCAAAAAGTTGACACGACAACACAAGGTGACATGCACGGCAAGGTTGGGTATTCCACGAACGAATTGTCCTCGGTGGGGAAAGGGATGAAAACGAACAGGGCAATAGCGAGAAGAGCGTGGTGAACATGGCGCCCATCTCGCGATAGACGATGCTCGATTTTCCCCGCCGCCGTGCCCAATGGTGATGGATTGGTGTAAATGGCTGATATGTAATGCGTACATTGTACATTGTACATACTTGACATGAGAGCCATGATGAACTGGACGGGACGGGACGTGGTGGGTTTTTTTGGTCAGGGAGCGACATGTTTTCCCTCGCTTGGTTCGGGCATCAATGTCTGACGCGCCGGATTCCAGGCGTCCCCCTCGTTCCTTCATGGTGGCGGGCTGCAGCTCGACGGGCCAGGCGAGGGCAGGGCGTCTTGTTCGGCATCTGGCTCCGACAAGCCGGCGAAGCCTTCCTCTACGACCCATGCGCGGCGCGGGTCCCGGGCGAAGAGGACGTCGCATGCGCGGCCGACGACGAGCAAGCCGGGGGGCCGGCTTCCCTCGGCCTCGACCGCCTCTGCGACGTGGTGCAGCGTGGTGCGGATGACGCGCTGGTCGGGGCAGCTGGCGCGCTCGATGACGGCGCACGGCGTGTCCAGGGGGAAGAGGGCGCGCAGCTTGTCGGCCTCGGGCTGGGCTGCGTCGTCGTCGTCGTCGTCGTTGTCGGTGGATGGGGACATGTGGTGGTGGTGGTGGTGGTGGTGGTGGGCCGTCAGCTCGGCCACGAGGCCGGCGATGCGGTGCAGCGCCATGAGGAAGACGACTGTCTGGCTCGCCACGTAGGGCGGCGGGCTCGGCGGCCGGCCCTTCTTGCCGGTGCCGGTGCAGATGAGGACCTGGTCGGCCACGTCTCTCTGGGTGGCGGGGATGCCGGCGAAGAGGCCTGCGCTGAGGGCGCTGGTGACGCCCGGCAGGACGGAGACGCGGGAGCCCATGCCGCGGAGCTTGAAGAAGGAGACCTCCTCGCCGCCGCGGCCGTATATGTACGGGTCGCCCTGCTTCAGGCGCAGGACCGTCTTGCCGTCCTGCACGGCCTGCAGGGCGGCCTCGAGGAGCTCCTCCTGGGCCCTGTCGGCGTTGCCGGGGAACTTGCGGGCGATCTGGACGGGGGTCCGGCGGGGGACGAGATCGAGCACGCCCGAGGGCACGAGCTTGTCCGCGAGCACGAGGTCGGCCGCCTGCATGGACTTGAGGGTCGCCGAGGTGAGCAGGTCTGGGTGGCCGGGGCCGGAGCCGGCGAGGATGATCCTGCCGAGCCGTCTGGGGCCGGGGCCGGGACCGGGGCCGGGGTTGGGGCCAGGACTGGGGGGAGGGGAGCTGGGCCCCGGATACGCGGCCAGCAGCTTCTCGACGTCGTGGTCGGTGATGCCGGCGAGGCGCTTGAGCGGCCAGTACTCGCACATCTGGCCGAGCCATCGCATGCGGCGGCCGCGCAGGTCCTCGGCGGCGACGAGCCTGTTGAACAGGCTGCCCTGGTCGAGCGAGTCGTCTGCGTCTGCGTCTGCGTCGGCGGCCGCGGCGGATGAGGCGGCGAGGCATTCGTTGTCGTCCTCCTCCTGGATGCGCCTGCGGACCCGGCCGAGCTGCTCGCAGGCGGCGCCGAGGCCCCTCGGCAGCGACGAGGCCACCTCCCTGCGGATCCGCGCCGCGAGCTTGCACCCGCGGCCGTTTGTCGTGACGCCGATCTGCAGCGGGCCGTCGGCGTGGGCGGACAGCAGGGAGAAGGTGCAGAGGTGCGGCGCGTCGACGACGTTGACGGGGATCCGGTTGGCCTTGCACAGGGCCGAGACGTGCGCGGCGAGGGCGTCACCGCCGCGCGGGCCCGAGGTGACGAAGACGGCGTCGACGACGCGCCCGACGGCCTCGCGACCGAGGGTGAAGAGGTCGGCGTCCTCAAAGGCCCTCTGCTTCCACGCCACGAGGCCGTCGGCGATCTTGGCCTGCAGGTGGTGGTGGAGGAGCCGGGTCGAGGTCGAGGTCGTTGGCGCGAGGAGGATCGGGTGGGCGCCCGCGGCGAGAGACTGCGTGCAGCGCGCCGAGGCGAGGGAGTTGGTGCCGATGATGAGGTGCGTGTGGGCGTGGGCGTTGATGCCGGCGAGCATGGCGTTGTGGGAGGTGGCCGTGGCCGTGGCCGTGGCCGAGGCCGAGGCCATGGTTTGAACTTGACGGACTGACTGACTGACTGACTGACTGACGGGCTTGCTTCGTATTGTTGTTTTACTTGGTTGTTTGAAGCAGCGAGTTCGAGATGCAGCTGATGGAAAGAGAAGAGACAGATAGATATGCCTGGGCATCAAATCATTTTCGTCGACCAAAGCCGGCCGACGACCCGAGCACGCCATTGACAATTCCCATGCTTTGCACCACTAGTCCGTAGTTGACGCCATCCAATGGGTCCCGGAAAGCTGGGACACTCACCCGTCGGAACCAATCACCCTGCGTGGATTTGTCGAGAGAATGCGACTTTTTTTTTTTTTTTTTTTTTTTCTTATCGCTCGGGTCGTCGCACACACTTTGATCTCGCGCCGTCTCTGCTGCTTCCTGCTTATCTTATCTCGGCACGCCTTCTTATCCCAATCTACCCACTTGCCCCACCTGCCCCACCTGCCTGACCCGTTGTTGCTGTATCAAGTGCATCTCCGCGGCTTGCTGTTCCAGGATCAGTTGCGGAAATGCACTGGAATCTGGGGCGACTTTGTCCTGGGAGCATACGCACAAGTCCGCGACGAGACAATGTCGGACCATAATATTGATATTGTTTTCGTGAATTCTGCATGGTTCGATGACAATCGCCCGATAACGTGGCTGGCTGGCTGTACCCGAGGTATCTGCCAGGGTACAAGGGTGACGACGCTCTGTGCTTTCATGGTACAGTACAGCCGATGCATCCCGTGTTGTTGTGTACAGTGTAGTGTTCCAAAGCTGGTCGCCGTCATATTTGCGACACTGGCGTCGAGACTGTCTGTCCCTCTTTTCCAAGCCTCCCTTCCAGCTCTTGCAACTCCGCTTCTGCCTCTTCGTCTAATTCTTCGTCCAGAGCAGCTTCCTCCTCGGCTTCAGCGTCGAACAGCTCCTTCATGAGGTCTCGCCGCTTGGCAGCCTTGCTCTTTGGTCTCCTGTCCCGGGGAGCATTCTTCTCGTTTGCCGAAAGCCGTCCCTCGTCCATCGATAACTCGACCTTGCGGGCCTTCTTTCCGTCAGCTGCGGCGGCTCGCCTTCCACCGTCGTCTGGTCCGTTGCCGGCTCGGACGTTTCGCAAAACTCTCGTCTTTGCCCCCATCGCCCACAGGTCTCCCCACCGCGATTTTCTGGCGTCGTGGTATGCCAGCCTGCTGAGGCTCTTGGGCACGGTCCAGCGCTCGATTTTGCCTTCAGGGGTACACAAATCCAGCGTTACGTGGCCCTTGCGCTTGAGCGGTGGAAGAACCAGTCGTGGAAGTGTTTGCATGTCGGGAGCTAGCTCAGAATGCTCGAATCCTTGAAACGCCTTCTCTGTGGCATCTTTGCCGGTCGTGTTGCTGCTCTTGGGTACTCCTCTGCGAAATGCTACGTAGCTGAATTCCACTTCGCCCTGGTTGTTGTTGGCTTGTTTTCCAAGCATCTGAGCGTAGAATTGCGGCCGCACGAAGCGTTGACTGAAATGACAATAGTCTTTTCGTCCCCTACTCTTGCCAGCTTCCTTGTACATTGGGCATGCACCGTGATTGGAACAGGGCGCAATGATGTGACCTTGCTCCAGTTCCTTATGGTATGCTGGGTTGAATTCCTCGGGCCTCACCTGGGCCTCCCCTGCCTGCGGCAGGAGAAACTGATTCAGAATGCTATCTCGAACATGTGCAACAGCCTCGAAGCCTCGTGGATGAGCCTTCTCAATGACGATTAGAACTCCGCCGTCTTTGTTCAATAGGCTCCAAAGGTTGTTGAGAACGGCCTGCCTGTAATGGTCTTGCTTCTCCTTGAGAAATAAGTGAGACGCAATAATGAGATCGAAGCTCTTTCGAGTCTGCGGCTTCGAGCCAGCATCAAGATGCTCACCCTGCATCTTTCCCGAATGCTCGTAATCAGGTAGTCGAGGGAGAAACGTCGTGTCGTGTAGAAAGTTCTTGAGCCGATGTCTCAATCGGTCTGAAGCGGCGATCACGGTCTTCTTCCCTGTTGGTTGCGGCCCTCTTACCTCCCCCTTCTCCTCGAGCAAGTCCCATTCGGCCTTGGCAATCTGCTCCCAGGCGACTAGGCCAGCGCCTCCGGCACCGGCATCCAATACACTCAAACCGCCGTCTCGGCCTTGTTTCAGTCGCGATTGTATCCAATCGCTGCCGACTCGTTTTCGCACCTCGCTCATTATTGATACAATGGACGCATATGCAGGAGGCAAGTAGCTCGCCAAGAACGCATCTGCTTCAATTTCTGTCATGTGTCGCTGGTCAGGTGGAAGTCCAACGCCACCCATTCTACCGTTCTTCATCCCCTCTGGTGTCGATGGCGATGTCGGTAGGCCGCGTCCACCAAATGCTGTTTCGGCTGCTTCTTTGACATGTTTGACATGCGTTCGCTCGAGAAGGTCTCGAATTGGAGAAATAAACTCCTCCCGGGGCAATGAGATCTCCACGGGACTTCCATGAAATCTTCCGGCTAATGTGTAGCGGTGAAATCTTCGCGTCTCCCCTGTTTCTCTTTCTCCGATCACTTCAATTTCCTCGGGAGGCCAATATGGTGGCTGCTCCGCTTCCATCTGCTCTTCCTCATCTATCGCCACCTCGTCCTCTACTCTGTTGGCTGTCTTCTGTGCAGCTTCAAAATCCTGAACCAGTCGTTGAAGAGCTTCATGCTCTCTCCGGCTTCTTGCCACCATGTCGACATAGCCAGGGGCTTTTTCGACAAGTCCGGGACCATTTTTTTCAATCGACTTTGCGATGTCTTGCGCAAGATCCGACTCTTCTGGTTGCTTCTCAACTTTATAAACCACTTCCTCAAACTCTCCACTCTCCAACTCTCGTAACAAGGTACCCTCATCGCCCGATCGGGGAATACCAGGGCCCATGTCAGCATGCGTGGGAATGCCCACATCTTCTGGTTCGGTTTCTCGCAATGGCAGTCCGTATAATCGTTCATAGAGAGCGTACTCCTGCTCGTTGAGATAGCCCCTGGGCAATGTATCTCGGAATCGTTGTTTCGTCTCACGCACAACCTTTTCGATGTCTCCCGAAGAGTCTTCCTGGTCTTCGATCGAGGAACTGTGTCGCAGAGATCTAGAAGACGATATATTGCGTCTGTCGAGAGTGCCATCCGCTATTCTGCCATCGGTCCAGATCGAAGGTTGACTCGAGATGGCAGAATGTGCTCTAGCAGGGTGTCGATTTAATAATTGTCTGGGGCGCAAGGCACCCCTCGCACAGGCATTTCGAATGCCTCTAAATGACAGCATTTTACAGCATATTCTACAGCTAAAAAATTCGCAGAGGGTGCGAGCACGCGAGGAAGGAATTGACCTTGACCTGATGGAGCTTTTCTGTCACGTCATCACGTGATGGCGAATCTTGGTAATGTGGTGGCCATGATTGGTGGTAACAAGTGCGACAACGTTCTAATTGATGGATAGATATCGAACGACCAGGGAAAGAGGATAGATTTATCAAGTATCACCAAGATCTTTACGTATTGAGGAATATATGGAAGCTTGTCAGGACTCAGAACAACGGATAGAGATAAAGACCCTGCGTTCCTCTCCATCAACTTTTAACGATGCAAACTTGGAATTCAGCCTTTCAGAGGCCACTACGTAAACCTGGCAGAAAAAAATAGAAGAAAGACATCCGGCATGAACGCTATAAAAGTACACAAGAAAGAAGCCGAGCTTCGCGTAGTCGTTCATAGATCAGCCAACGTCTTGAACGCAGCTCTCTGTTGCGGACGAGTCGAACTACCCGAGGGCTTTGCACCAGACCCTGACCCAGACCCTGACCCCAATCCAGAGGCCGAGTTTGACGCGCGCGGAGCTGTCGATTGTCTTTGCTGTGCATTGCGAATGTTGAAACGAGACTGTTCGGCAGCCTTCTGCCCATCGAACTGTGAAGCGGTCGCTTGTTAGCAAACTCAACTTTCTCTTATTTGTAAGTCGTCTCTGCATTGTCACGTACCGAGAAGAACGACACCAAGTATAATCCAACAAACGAAACCAGGAGGCTCAGTAGATTGCCGAGCTGGAAACCCGATCCAAGTCTGGGGCCACGAGCCGCCGCCTCGCCACCCAGCGTACGCCCAGGGGTCTTGAATACAGCCTCCGGTGTTTTGCCCGCTCCAGCAAGCTGGACAGCTTTCGCAACAGCTTGAGAGAGGCCCGTCGGATCCGCGCCTTGGATAGTTTGGATGCACGACCCATTCTGGAAGATCTTGAATGTCGGCATGGCAGAAACGCGATTCTGCTGCGCTACTTCGGGCTGCGAGTCAACATTGACTTTGACAAACGCGACCTTTTTCGGTGAGGAATGCTGACTAGCAAGGCGTTGGAATATAGGGGCGATCTGTTTACAAGGGCCGCACCAGTCGGCGTAGACTGATGATCATGAGTTAGCGGACAAACCACTGCGTGCTTCATAGTACAACGGAGAGTTGTACACACAGTCGGCGACGACAACCGTGGTGCCTGAAAGCAGAGACTGCCACTCTGACGGCGACTTGATCTCTATGGGGCCACTCATTCTGAATGTGAAATTGCCTCGTAAATATTGTACGCTTGCTGAAATGCGATGCATGGGACTGCAAGTGGACAACGTGAAGCTATTCATTCGCAGGCTAATATCGGACCAACCCGTGAGGTGGCGTGTTTCCGGTTCGGAAGGCGGTGACCCAGGTGGGTTGCCATTCTGCCGGACGTATTTCACTTTTTGCAACCAACTTTTCGAGACGGCCAACCGGAAGGCTTCTCACCGACCCCGTTGCACTCACTTTGACAGATTTCAACGTGTAAAAGAGCAATCCCGGCTACAATGTCTTTTCATGAGCGTAAAAACAAGGTAGACTCCCTGTACCCGCCTTTTGAACTGATCAGAAAAACCGACATTGTGAATAGAAGCGAAAAACCGCCCACAATGGCCAGCAGGACAGAACCTCGTTCAAGCCGTCTGCGACATTCACACCGTTGGCAGGCGGGAGAGATTGGACAGTGTCGGTGGCTATACCGAGCAGTATTCTCACAAAGTAAGCTTCCCCACAGAGCCTCTCCCACAGATGATCCATCATCCCCTCATCAAATGAAGATCTTGACCCATGCTGACATGCAGACACCCAGCCTGGCCACAGCAGACCAGAGAATGACGGCCCCAGGCCGGATTGCGCGCGCCCTCGCCGTCTTCTCCGTCGATGAAGTCGTCGTCTTTGACGACTCGCCGCCCTCTTCCCGGCCTCGACAGACAGACACTGCTGGCTACACGGGCGACATCGATCCGTGCCACTTCCTCACTCACATACTCTCGTTCCTCGAAGCCCCGCCGTTTATGCGCAAAACCCTCTTCCCGCTGCACCCGAACCTGCGCATGACGGCACTGCTCCCCAGCCTAGACATGCCGCATCACCCCAACCCGAAGGAGTGGACCGCATACCGCGAGGGCGTGACCGTCGCAGGCAAGACGAGCACCGGCAAGGGTACACTCGTCGAAGTTGGTCTGGACGAGCCCGTGGAGATCGAAGAGGACATCCCGCCCAAGACCAGAGTCACGCTGCTCTTCCCCGAGGACCAGTCCCAGTACCCCGAGTGCGTTGATCCGCAGGCCCCCAGAACGGAAGGCGGCTACTACTGGGGCTATACCGTCCGCAAGTGCGGCTCCCTATCGACCGTCTTCACGGAGAGTCCATACGAGAATGGCTACGACATGAGCATCGGCACGTCCGAGAGAGGGACACCTATTCACAAGGCGTTTCCTCCATCAAAGCCTGCCAAGTTCAAGCACATGCTCATAGTCTTTGGTGGCCCCCGGGGACTGGAATTCGCGTCCATGAATGATGACGAACTGGCCAAGATGGATGTTCAGGGCTCAAAAACCAAGGAGCTTTTCGACCACTGGGTCAACGTGCTGCCGAACCAGGGCAGCAGGACGATTAGAACAGATGAGGCCATGTTCATTGCACTTACTGCGCTGAGAGGACTATGGGGGGACTCCAGTTGAGGTCTTTGGGGGAGGGGGGCAGCGGATGATCAGGTACTTGCGATACCCACTGATGAAGAAAAGAAATGATTCAAATTATAAATTACCGTGGTCTCAAAGGTTGTGAAATATGTTCAAGAAAGATTTGCGATGGTGATTATTCAACGTTGTCGTAAGGGCACCCCGCACGGATGTTGCTTGATATTATGAGCATCTCAACTCGATCTTTAGTGCATTCATCTATGGTCTCCCGCCACGTAGGAGTTGTGCCGCTGTTGAAGAAACCACCTTTACCGTTGAACCGACCCAGACGCCATTTATGCCCAAGTAACACTCTACCCTGGAAAACCGTCTAAATACCATGTCCTTTACAGACTCCCTCGCGAGAGAAGAAAAAAAAAAGAAAGGTATGTGATACGACATGGCTCAACGCGTCTCCGCCGCGTCCAAAGCCACGGCCTCCGCAATGTTGGCATCGGTAGACGCAGCAGCGCCTTTGCCACCAGCTCTCTTGCGCAAGATATTCTCGATGAACGCCTCACCAGCCTTGTATGAAGATCGCACCAGAGGACCGCTCGCGCAGTAGAGGAAGCCCATGTCCAGGGCGCGCCGCCGCCACATGTCAAACTCGTCGGGCGTGACATATTTTTCGACCTTGAGGTGGCGCTTGGTGGGGCGCATGTACTGGCCAAAGGTGACGATGTCGACGTCTGCTTCCCGGAGTTCTGTTGAGTGAGGGTCAGCATTTCATGGCAAGAAGAGGATGTGCGTTGTTGAAAACAAGCATTGACTTGACTTTGTTGAGGAGGAAGGGAGGGGGGGGGGCAACTCCATACGTCTCAAAGCGTCCATGACTTCGTGCTCCTGCTCGCCCAATCCCAGCATGATGCTGGTCTTGGTGATGATGCCCTCCTTGCCACGGACATCCTTGACGTGCTTCAGGACCCTCAAGCTTTGCTGGAAGGTGGCTCGTCGGTCGCGAACGTACGGCGTCAGAGCCTCTACGGTTTCGACGTTGTGGGCGTACACATCGAGGCCGCTGTCCGCCACGACCTTCACCATGTCGAGGTCGCCCATGAAATCGCCTGTCAGCGCCTCGACCAACAGCGATGATCTCTTCTGCTTGATCTTGCTGATTGTCTCGGCAAAGTGTCTGGCACCCCCATCAGCCAAGTCGTCACGGTCAACGCTCGTCAAGACGACGTAGCCGAGGCCCCATCTGGCCAGGGCCTCGGCCGTGTGCTCCGGCTCGTGAGGATCCAGCGGCGCGGGAGCCCGGTTCGTCTTGACGCTGCAGAAGCGGCACCCGCGCGTGCACGTGTCGCCCATGAGCATGATGGTGGCGGTGGCGGCACTCTTGTCAGAACCGCCCCAGCACTCGGAAATGTTGGGACATCGCGCCTCCTCGCAGACCGTGTGCAGTCCCAGTCCTCGCAGATCGCTCTTGATCTTTTTGAAGTTCTCGTTGCCCGATGGGATTGGCGTCCTGAGCCATTCAGGCAGTCGTGTGATGGTCCTTTTCTTGCCCGCGGGTCCGACTTGGGCAGTTCGAAGGGTGTACGCCTCCGTAGGCGAGAGCGGCTGGGCAGCAGATGAAGTGGCAATGAAATCGGACAAGGGCGCAACGGCCGAGTCCTTGAAGTACGTCTTGCGCCTTGGTTTTCCTGTTGAGTTGGGTTCGTTGGGGGTAGGCACTGTGGCGAAACTTTTCATGAGAGCGGACGGGGCGCCGGTGATGGCTCTGCGGGCAGGACCCTGCGCCCTGTGGAGTGACGTGGCCACGGATGCCATTTCGCGTCTGAGGTATGTCCGGCAGGAGAAATATCCCTAGACTCAGCGGGGAGGATGAATTGATGAGCCTGTCTTCGCGTTGTGGTGGGTGAACGATCAATGTAGAGAGGCAATTGCCTGGAAACATGGAGGATTACGGATTATTATTATCTATCTACTCCGCAATACAGTATCCACTTTCGAGCGCTGGGTTGGCGCCTCGAAGCCGATGGGACCCGCCCGTCCGTCCGTAGGCGTCAGTGCGACTGACTGGTCTCGTTCAATACATACATTGAATTCAACAGCACCAGCTCACAATTGGGCCGACTAAGGAGGTGCACGATCCTTCCACTTCCATTTTTTCTTGGATGTGCTGGTATGTCGCTGGTATGTAATGTCTGTTTACTTAGTTATGCCGAGGCCAGCTCTCCTCTTTCTCCCCTTCACACGCGCAACTTCTCGACCCCAGCAGCAGCTCCATCTACGTTGGCATCCTCTGGCTTCGCCGGCGCAGCGTCGCCTGCTGGCTTGCCACCACCAGGGTAGCGAGAGCCCTTGTCCTTGACCTTCTTCTCCTTCTTGGGCGGCGGAGGGTAAGCCTTCAAGGCGACCTCTTGCCAGTCCTTGGAAGCCTGGTAAGCGGTTTGAATAGGGGCGAGAAGCTCGTTGAGCGTCTTGGCAACGGCAGGTTTGAGTAGCTGAGGAGTAAGCTGTATGGTTGCGTGTTAGCGCTGCGCTGGTAGAATGTTTTTTTTCTGCTCTTCTGGCAAGAGAGCCTACCTTGTCATTCTTATAGTCTTCTTGCATTTGGGCAATGTTGTCGTAAACTAGAGGCTCCAGGCCATCGTGCTCACGTTCAACCTTGAACTCTCTCTTCCCTTCCTTCAGACCAGAAGCTGGCAGTAAGACGTATTCGACAAATGCCAGAACACCGTTGTCTTCGACGACGTGGGGAGCTGCAGTCGCCTTCTTGATTTTCTTGGCGACAACTTCCGGGGCATCGAGCAGGTCAATTTTGCTGTCTGTTCATTTTGATTGTCTGTCAGCAAAGGAAGTCTTACTTGAGCCAACATGGGCGAGGTACCTTGATCACTCGAGCTCATTTTACCACCCTGCAGACCGGGAACCATGGGGTTTAGCAAGTGTGCACGCTGTTGACTTGAATTAGTACTGATTCCTCCCCGCAGGCTCCGCAGAAGAAGGGGACAAAGGCTCACCTCCCTGTATCCAATTTTGGGCAGCCACTCCTTGGCAGCAGTGAACAGTTTCCTCTGGTCTAGGCCACCAAATTGTGCATCCACATCCAGGTACTGCTCATCAAGCACCTGTAGAATGGGGTAGAGTAGACCACTCAACGGCGCATTGGCAGTCTGCTTGACGACTTCGGCACCCGCCTTCTTGGCATCATGTTCCGATACCAGCGAAGTCAACTTGTAGAGATCCATGACATATTCCGGGCTCTTCTGGTAAGAGCTTCCCTGCACGAAGCGGAGCTTCTCGGTGGACACGCCGACGGCTTCGAGGATGGCGGTAATGACATAGCGGTAGAAGTGAACGCGCTGTTCGACGAGCTCGATGGGCGCTTTGAGGTTATCGAGAAATCCGTGGATATCGGCGAGGAGTATGGTAACATCGCAGCCCGCAGCGAGGAACTGGGCGATCTTGATGGCAGGCACAAAGTAGCCGCAGTGCGGACGGCCGGTGGTGGCAGTACCTGCAGCAGCCTTTTAGTTTTCAAGTACTGCCGTGATGGAGTTGGCGAGCTCAGAAAAATGCATTGAGAGCCATACCCCAGTAGATCTTGGGGCTTCTGCCCTCGGCGAGGATGGACTCGATAATCTCGGGGTTCAGAACCTCTGCGAGATTCTCGCGAAGGAGGGCAAACCTCTCGCAAGCGTCTGCGGCTACCATTGTAGCTTTCTTTCTCCCTGACTCCGTGTAGATCTCTTCTGTGAATGAATTGTTGCTATGCGCAAGCGATGAGCTTGGCGACCAAAAATCTCGAGGTCGTTGACTCAAGATGGGTGAGAGTCGCACAGTAAGCCAGCCAAGGCTGGCGGGGCAGATGTTCTTTGGCGGGGTTGATTTTGGAACCAGCTCTCTCTTTTTTTTTGGGGGGGGGTTTTTTTTTTTGGCCAGTTGCAGGCGAAGAAGTCGGAGCCACATCGGAGGGACAGGACAGTCAGCGCCCGCGAGAAGAGTTAGCAAACACCTTGATCCATTCTCATCTTCAGCGTAACTATCTAGAGATAGACTACTCCGTACTAGGGAAAAAAAAACAAAAAAGAAAGAAGAAAGAAAAAGCCCGCTCAATAATATGATTCGTGCCGTTCCACTGGTGCACCATTACCCTATTCTCTACCCCCTGAATTATTTTACAAATCTACATGCCCTAGTTATTTGTTCCTCTCCAACAGCTGTGATGAGCTGTAAGTAATACTATTATTACGGAGTAGAGAGCTATCTTCTTAGAGGTCAGAGACTGCGTAACTACGCATTCCTTATCTAAGATAATTAATTATCGCAATATAGTAACATATATAACGGAAAATTACTAGTAAAACTATTATAGGCTAATTTACATATATCTCCTTAAACGTGTTTCACCTTGTGGGGTCGCGTTAACTACATAGAGTCTGTATGTTTCAGAACCTAGAAGGTGTGCTAGGTTAGGCCACTAGACTAAAAGATTCACTAATGCTTGCTATCGCTTGCATTGCACCTTACAATTGATTATTTTAGGCTGCGCGCGCACCTGAAAGTGCGTATCTAATGATTCTAATCAGATAAAAATAAACTAGAGATACATACAATTTGCGGGGCTCCTAGACCCACAAGGTGGAACACGCTTAAGGAGATATCTATGTACTTTTAGTGTACTTTTATCCGATTGGATACAGACCCTAGTTAACGTGACTCCATAAGGCTTTTAACCTCTAAGGAGATAAGGGAAATATACAGGGTATATAGCACCACAAAAGAGTACATCTATTTCTATGCAAGTTCCTAGTATCAAAATATACTAACCCCTATTTCCTTCATTTCCTAGCCAGTATTTGATTGGCTTATTCATTTGGCTTAATTACCCGTGTCATGTACGGAGTCGATTTGTAAAATAATTTAGGGGGTGTACTGTACACCTTAACAACGTGCCTCGTGTTGATTTACTTGACTAACACGTAAATAGACTTAAAAGTATCCTCGGTAATATGTTCAAACAGACCGGTGAGCATGCTTGTTAAAGTGGAAGGGGATTCCGATTAACTCCCGATTGCAGAGACCCCAAGCGCCCCAAACACGCCCACACGGCCTCCTTTCGTGCTGGCGGTCCAAAAATGAATAACATAATTGATACTTGGTATATGCGAGACGGTGTGGAAAGTGATGATGATGAATTCAGCTATCTAGACTATCCACCAGTGGCACAACGAGGCTACACATACGAGGGCAAAAGAGGGTCTTTGCCCTAATAAGTGCCAAGGTCTTGTAACAAAGCCTCGAACAAAGCCTCGAAGAGGGAAGACATCGCGATGATAGTGATGCCTAAAATGTGAGGCTGCTACATCCAACAGTATATTCCATATAATCAATCTTAGGTTACACTTGATCTAGTAAACAAGTCGCGGTTATGGTCGCATTGGTATGTACCTCAGGTGTTCGGAGTTGCCAGGACCGACTGTAAACGCCGACGGCGCTAATTTTGGACCTCGGCAAATTACCACGTGCTCTCACCAACTCACCAACATCACATCGCACAGTCTTATTAAGTCTAACCTGCGCGGGGTGGCCACTATTCTAGCTCTTGTAGTGCCTGACAGAGGCTTGCATATTTCCTGCCGTGTCAATTGTTGCTGTCACCAGCTTCAGGCTGACTCTGTCTAGTTGCTCATTTTGACGGCCCAGTCCAAAACCCCGCAGACATGTCGTCAGTAGGTGAGTATTTCCCTCTCCCGGCTCATACACCGCTCATGACACACCCTCCAGCTGACTTTGCTCGTTGCGGAACGCTTCAGGTGGTTTGCTGGCTACTGCTGGCGGTCTGGCGGCCACGTCAGCCTATTTGGATGCCAAGTTGCATCTCTCCAAGGACTTGCGCTCTATTTCGAGAACCAAGAGAGCAGAGAAGAACCTGAACAGCGCAAGTAAGTTGCTGCTGCTGCTGTCATGTCCTGTCAATTCAAGTCTCTCTCGTCCATCCAAGTCGCTAATAGAGGAAAACAGAGAAAGCAAAGAAAGCATCTGGATACTTCTTGTTTGAAAACTGGGCTCAAAATCACCCAAATGAGCCATGTATCTGGTCTCGCCAAGGAGAATACACATGGGCACAGACTAATCAACGTGTTTCTCAGTACGGCCACTACTTCAAGGACCTGGGCGTACAGCCTTCGCAGTACGTGGGCGTGTACATGTATAACTCACCCGACTTCGTATTTGTATGGATGGGTCTGCTCTCGATTGGCGCCGCGCCCGCATTGATCAACTACAACCTAGCGTCCGGAGCCCTAATGCATTGCGTCAAGGTGTCTGGTACCAAATTTTTATTGTATGATTCTGCCCCGGACTGTGTGTCTCGTATTGAGGGGTCCGAATCGGAGCTTCGCGCACTGCGGATCGAGCCGCTTGTTCTGGATTCAAGTTTCAAGGCGAAACTCGATCAGTATCCTACTGAGCGGCCCAGCACGACTTGCTTTGATGATCCCTCTGCCGCTTTGCCGCTGGCTTTGATGTACACGAGGTAAATCCCTGATGAAAACGCACATGGACAGACAGGACAACTCACATATGTAATGTTTGATTTGGGCAGCGGTACTACAGGACTGCCAAAGGCTGCGCCACTAAGCATTGCATGGCAGTACGCGGCAGTCTCTTCGAACCCAAATTCGTTCGGGCGGCAACCGGGACCGGGGGGAGACAGATCATACTACTGTATCCCTTTGTATCATGGTACCGGCGGACTCGGGGCTATGAACGACCTGATGAGCGGCTTGTCGATAGCCATATCACCCAAATTCTCGCTCTCTCGCTTTTGGCAAGATTGCATCGATAGCAAGGCGACCATTTTCGTCTACGGTGAGTGACTTGACATTGTCGTCCAAAAAAAGCCTGGGAATGGCAAAAGCTAAAGCAAAACGACAGTCGGGGAGCTCGTGAGATACCTGCTATCAGCGGCCCCATCGATCAACGATAGGAAGCATCAAATACGACTTGCTTGGGGCAATGGTTTGAGTCCGGAATTATGGTCTCGGTTTCAGGTGAAAAACAACAACAAAAAAGACACCTGTCAAGCGTTCGGTATGAGAGTGAGAGATGTCTGACAGTCTTGAAATTCAATAGGAGCGCTTTGGAATACCGGAAATAGGAGAGTTTTATGCAAGTACAGAGACAGTCATGCACCTCTCCAATCATTACAGGGGCGGATATGGCCTCGGAGCCGTCGGCCACCATGGATGGCTTCTACGACATCAGTACCATGACATTTACGTCCCGGTAGAGGTCGACTCGGAGACTGGACATGTCTGGAGATCACCCGACACAGGATTTGCCAAACGGCTACCGTACGAGCAGGGAGGCGAGATTCTTGTGAAACTGCCGTCCCGGGAGGCGTGGGCGGGATACTACGGTGCCGATGAGGCGACCGCGAAGAAGCTGGTGGAGAATGTTTTTGAGAAGGGCGACCTCTTCTACCGCACTGGCGATGCCCTTCGCAGAGATGCCGACGGGTATTGGTACTTCATGGACCGGCTTGGTACGTACATACTCCGTACACGTGACTATTTTGATGGAGGGAAGCGACTGACACTCACTCAACTCTCACATTCACAGGCGACACCTACCGTTGGAAAGGAGAAAACGTGTCAACGACGGAAGTCACGCAGGTCCTCGGGAGGCACCCCTCCATTGCCGAAGCGAATGTCTACGGAGTCAAAATTCCTTCACACGACGGCCGAGCCGGCTGTGCAGCAATCGCGGTGAGCAGCGGCAGCGCAGACAAGTTTGACTGGGCGGGTCTGGCAACTCTGCTTCGAAAAGAGCTGCCTTCTTACGCCGTCCCGATATTCGTGAGAGTCCGCGAGGGAGTGGGAGGCATGAGCACCGACAACCACAAGCATAACAAGGTACATTTGCGGTCTGAAGGTGTTGACCCTCAAGCTCTGGGGACCAAGGTTGTCAATGGGAAGGGAGACAAGCTGTTTTGGTTACCAGCCGGGTCGCCCAAGTATATTCCCTTCACTCAGGGTGACTGGGATAAGCTGACGCAGTCGAGGGCTCGTATCTGACGTGCCGTGCGGAGTACGGAGTATTAATAGAGTTATGGCGGATTATCTTGACGCTGGCAGCCATGACATTCAAGGTACGGATTACATGTACATGTACGGACTACTCCGTAAGCTTTTCATCCGCATAAAACCTCCCCCTTGCAGAATAACTTTGTCAGTTGGTGCGACAGGCCTACATGCATCCTCTTGCAGGCACAGGCACCGACCCCTCTCTCTTTATGAAACACCGGGAGTTGGGCTAGGTACTCCGTAAATTCCCTTCCAATGCCCCCCCTGAATTATTTTACAAATCTACATAACAGGGGTATTTAATTCGTAAGCTAATTAAATACTAGCTAGGAAATGAAGGAGATAAGGGGTAGTATATTTTAGTACTAGAAACTTGCATAGAAATAGATATACGCTTTTATAGCACTACATACCCTACATATTTCCCCTGTAGCTCTCTTAAACAATACAGGGGTTCATGGACTTATAGCCAGAGTATTGTTTGTATTGTAGTTAGTGTAGTTTTTAGGAAAAATTTGTATTTATATTATAGTTTTTTTTTTCTTATAATTAGTGTATTGTATTTTTTTTTATAGTGTAATATAGTGTAGTTTTTTTTCTCTTATAATATAGTGTAGTAGTGTGAGGCCCCACTCATAACAACACCCGTAATCACTAGTGTACTCCGCGGGCAGGCTATGTCCTAGGGCTAGGTTTACGTGACACTAGCAAGCCACTAGCTATAAGCTAGTAACTCATATATATAACACACTTAGACCTAGTAAGCTTTAGTTAATATACTAAAGCCCTTATATCTCTTACTTAGTTACTATTATTCTTATAATTCTAAAGCTTCTCTTACTAGTTACCTAAGAGTAATATAAGGGGGAGAACTACCTAATTTACTAAAGTAATATTAGATAATAACCTAACCCTAATAGATAAGAGTTATATTTAATTAAATAAGGGTAATACTATAGGTAAAGATATATTATATACTAATAAAACTACCCTTATAATAAAACCCTTTATCTCTTATAGTAAAGCTATAGTAATACTAGAGTAAATTACTTAGTTAAAAAAACTCTAAAGATTATAAAAATAAGAATAAAAGCTTATTAACCTTATTAAGAGTAACTTAAGGGAAGTATAAGAAAAAAGTAAGTAAAAAGCTAGCCTTTCCTTAAGTAATAGTAGCTAAGAGGTTAGAGTTAAGAATATTACTAAGCTTTAATACCTTATAAACCCCTAGAGGCATAAGATATAGATAAATAACCTAAACTATACCTTTAATAAGGTAAAGAAAAAATACTAATATAATTACTAAAAGATCCTTTTTATACTTAATTATATATATACTAACTATAGGGTAAGATAGGATAGATACCTTAATAAATAATAGGCTAATAGCTAGAATAATCTTAAGGATAACTAGGATAAATTCTAGACCTAGATACTTATATTACTTAGGGACTTTATAAACTATAATGCTTAAATAGCTATATAGCTTAAGAATATAAAGTAATATAAGGGCTAAAGCCTTATTAAATTTAGTATTTTCCTAGATTTACTAGAGATATACCTAGAAAGAGCCTTAGAAAAGTCCTATACCCTTATATTCTTTATAAAGTTACTCCCTAAGCTATAGGACTATATTAACTTATATACCTTTATTACTAGGAAAATATAAGAGAAAGTTATATAACTTACCTAGTGATTTTAGAAGGCTATACTAAAGAGTAAGTAAAAGCCTAAATATTTAGGAAATAAGGGATTATATAAGAATCCCTAATATTATAGAAATAACTTACCCTAAGGTTATAAGCTATATAGAGATTAAAGAAATAAAGACTAGGAAAAGAGCCTAGCTATATACCTAAATAATAGCGAAGTTAGGGATAAGAGATAATATTTTAACTATAATAGCCTAGACTACCTTATAAATAAATATAATAAGCTAAGGAAAAATCCCTAAGATAAATAAGGAAACTTCCTAAGGTAAAAGTAAAGGCCTTTACCTTTACCTTAAATACTAAGGTACTAATTAGGCATTAATTATATATACTAGTTACTATTTATAAGTATAAAGATATTAAAATAGTAGTAAATTTAGATAGCTATACTATGCTTAATATTATTAGTATTAAATTTATAAGAAACTATAAGCTTAATTAGGCTAAGGCTATAGCACTTATTCTCTAGGTAATAAGGGCCTTTATAGTCCCTTAATCAGAGTATTGTTTGTAGTGTAGTTAGTGTAGTTTTTAGGAAAAACTTGTATTTATAATGTAGTTTTTTTTTCTTGTAGTTAGTGTAGTGTAGTTTTTTTTTTATAGTGTAATATATTATAGGTTTTTTTTTTGTAGTTAGTGTAGTGTAGTTTTTTTTTTATAGTGTAGTATATTGTAGTTTTTTTTTACTTATATTGTAGTGTAGTTAGTGTAGTTAACTACAAAAACTATAATGTAGTGTTAGTAAAAAATAAAGTGGGCCTTTTTATTATATAATGTTATTATAAGAATTAAAAGAAAGCTAGTTATATAGAAGCTTTTATTATTACCTATTTTACTTAATTAGTTATAGAATTTATAATATTTACTTTTTTTTAAGAATTTTACTATAACTAGGGTTATTTATAATATTATACCTTTTTAATAATACTATTATACTTATTACTTTATTTTACTAATATAACTTTAAGAAAAACCTTCTAATTATTTTATTTACTATTATTATTAATTATTTTATATTTTTATTATTAATTTAATTAAAAAATACCTTAAACTAATATAATTAAATTAAATTAGAAATCTAAATAAATATATAAAAGTTAATAGAATATATACTTAGTACTTTAATATTATTATTAATATAATAAGAACTTAAAAAAAGCTTAAACTATTTATTTACTATTTAAACTAATTAAATATTACTTTAAGCTTTATAATTCTAAAGCTTTAAGTTATATATAGTAACTTTATATATCTTATTATAATAATACATAAAGAAAGAATATAATAGACTAATATTTATAATTTATTAATAGATAACTAATAGTATTATTTTAATTACCCTATATAGCTTAAATAAGCTATAAAAAATAAGTTTAACTTGTTTTTAAAAATAATACTAGGACTTAGTTTTATATAATATATTATACTTATTATAAAAGCTTTAATAACTTGTATAACCTTAATTACTATTATTACTATAATTACTATTATTTTATATTTATTATTATTTTAAAAAAACACAAAAGAGAAAACATTTTTATAATATTAATATTTTTAAAAACCTTAAAATACTAAGTTATTAAAAACTATAGCTTTTACTATAGTAATTTACTTATAATTACTAGTATTTATATTTAAGTTATTTATTTATTATTTATTTATTATTAAACTTTAATACTAATAATATTATAAGTAATCTTAGTAATCTTAGTAATCTTAGTAATACTAGTAATATTAGTAATATTAGTATTATAAGCTATTATAAGCTATTATAAGCTATTATAAGCTATTATAAGCTATTATAAGCTATTATAAGCTATAATAAGATATAATAAGCTACTTATATTAAGTTTACTAGTAGTTCTTTTTATAGTTTTTTTAAAATAAGTAATAATAATAATTTATAGAAATATAAAATAATTTATAGAAATAGTAAATAATATAATGTGTGCCATGATACGCGCGCCCATAAACGCGCGTATTTGCGATGATAAGCACAAGGGATACAGGGGACCACAGGGATAAATAACATAACAAGGGATAACGATATTAGTTATCTAGGCAAAGGGACTATTTAATCTATAAAGAGATTACCTATAGCTAGATTCTTTTGCGGTTCTTTATACACGCCTAACTTTAGATTTTTAACTTAAATGCCTAGCGCTACTATAGCTACTATTGTGTTTACCTTAATAAGATAAATTAATAAGATTATTTCCCTAACTTAACTAAAAAGTCACTTCTAATCTAATAGACTATTTAATCTAAATTATCTCTATCCGTAAAGACTAATTTAGCTATTATTATAATTACTACTATTAAGTTAATTAACCCTTCTAATGTGAGTAAACATCACTGCTACCTATAACTATAGGCTAGTATTATGTATTTTAGGGTGTTATTTTCTGCTTAATAAAACTAGTGGATAAATAGGGAATTAAACCCCTAGGACCTTTTTGCTTTCTAGTTAATTTACTACTAACTAAGATTAATTAGAAGTAAGCTAATAATTACGCTCTTAGCTATTACTAAGCTAACCTACATAAAGACCCCTTTATTTACCTTCCTTACACTAAGATATAGATCTAAAGCCTTAACCTAACCTCTATAATAGTTATAGCATAAAGGAGAAGCTAGCTAAGCATACTAAGCTAAGGTAAGCTAAGAATATAAACTAGTGTTATATAGAAGCGTGAAAAAGGAGACTAGATAGTTTAGAGGTATACCCTATAAACACTAGCTAAACTATTAATCCTTTGCTAAAAGTCTCTAAATATAAGGCGCTAGGATAGAAAGCACTGCCTAGTGTTATAAACCATTTAATCTTAGGGCCTATAGCTAATTTTACTATTATTTAGCTATATATAGAGGTCTTATAGCTTATTACAAAGAGCTATATAATTATATTAGTAGCCTTTACTTATAGGTTACTTATTACTATAAACGCTACCTTATTAAAAGTTTTTCTTTAAGAAATTCTTACTAGTATTATAATATTTAGTTAAGTAATTACTCTTTTATAAGATTAATTAAAAGCACTTTTTACTAAGCCTATATTTAACCTTATACTATCTTACTCCTAATAGCTAAGTAAAGTAAGACCTAGTAAATACCTAAGTTACCTAAAGAACCTTTAGGACTTACTATTACTTAGTACCCTAGTTACTAGTTAGGAATTACTTAATCCTAAGATAGTTATTAGCCTAGCTTAAACTTAGTTTAATAACCGCTTAGGTAAAGACCTTAATAATAGAGGTAAAATACCTAGATCTCTTAGAGGGCTTAATATAAAAACCTTTATAAAGCTTCTTAGAGAGATAATAGTATGTGAAACTTCCCTTATTACTATGTAAAATAAGTATAATATTTAGTAGTTTTTAGGGGAAAATATAGCTAATTTTATTAAGGACTTTAAGGCAAAGATAAAAGTAATAGGTATTCCTAAAGCAAATTAGCATAAGATACTTAAGCGTAATATTAACCTAAAGCTCTAATAGGTAGTTAAAATGCTAACTATATTATAATCTTAGAAGGAGTCTAAGGAAGAGATACTCTTATAGTTTAATATAACTAGCTAGGATTAAATAGAAAATGCTAGAGAATAACTTAAAGATCTTAATCTAATATAGCTAAAGACTATTAAGGAAACCCATTACTAGTTATCAGAGTATTGCACTAAAACGTGTAGTGTAGTGTAGTATTTGTAGTGTAGTGTAGTAACTACACTACAAACTACATTACACTACAAACTACACTAACTACAAGGAAAAAAAAACTACATTACACTAACTATAAAAAAAAAAAAACTACAATACATTACACTACAAATTTTTTTTCCTAAACTACACTAATTACAAACACTACAAATGTAGTATTAGACTTTTATTAGTTATTAGTATTTATAAGGTTAAAAGAAAGCTAGTTATATAAAAGCTTTTATTATTACCTATTTTATTAAATTAGTTATAGAATTTATAATATTATATTATTTTTATAATTTTATTATAACTAAGTAAGGTTATATATAATATTATACTTTTTTAATAATACTATTTAACTTAATACTTTATTTCCCTAATATAACTTAAAGAAAAACCTTCTTATTATATTATTTACTATTTCTATAAATTATTTTATATTTCTATAAATTATTTTATATTTCTATAAATTATTTTATATTTCTATAAATTATTATTATTACTTATTTTAAAAAAACTATAAAAAAAACTACTAGTAAACTTAATATAAGTAGCTTATTATATCTTATTATAGCTTATAATAGCTTATAATACTAATATTACTAATATTACTAGTATTACTAAGATTACTAAGATTACTAAGATTACTAAGATTACTTATAATATTATTAGTGTTAGTTACACTAAGGAACGTTGCACTAGTGCGAAGAGGTTAAATTCAATGAAGTTAATAATAATAGCTAATAAGAAAGAGAAGAGAAAAGGGAGAAGGAGAGAAATCTAGCTAGAAGAGAAGGTAAGCAAAAAGGGGGAAAAGTAAGGCTACAGTGCGGTGCTACTACTAACAGAGCAGGGTAGCTCGCGATATATCTAATTGCATTGCGCGCATCCCTTTAGTAGCTTTACTCTTTAGCTATAGTTAGACTATCTATTATCTAAAGGTCTAAAGGAAGCCACACTAGCACTCTCTCTTTTCTTTGTGGCTAAAGGAGCCTAAAAACGTAATAAAAATTAGATTAAAGGAAAGTGTATATAAGTAAATCCCTTAATAGGAATTTACGGTTCTTATTAGCTATCATGGCTTTGGTTATTCTAATTAACCTAGTTATTATAATCTATACCTATATGCCTATTATATTAATTCTCCCCTCTGCCTAACCTTATAGGTCTCTTAACCTATTCTTTCACATAAATTATTAATTTATTTAAATTAATTAAGGTTAAAAGGGCTAAATTTAGCAATGCCTTTGTTATTACATTAGCTAGATTATTGCCACTATTAATCTATCTAACTTTTATAGACTTCCCTCCTCTTATATAACTGCTAAAGGGCTATAATATTAATTATTAGCTACTTCTCTTTTATTATACCTAGCTTTATAAGGCATTTATATAATAAGAAAGAGTCTATATAAAGAATTATTAGGATCTAAGGCATCTTTAATTAGTCTATGATTATTTAAAGGGTTATAGATATTATATACGCAATATTAGCACCTTAAACCATGCTATATAGCTTAGATATAAGTATGCTACAGGTTACACGCTTGCTTTTTATAAAGCTATATGTAATAATATTCCCTTTTAAGATAAAGGTGTTATTCTCCTTTATTACTTTATTACTAATTATAATAATATATCTAATCTATAAACTTAGATCTTTATTATTAGTAAGGGACTTATTTATAAATATAAAGAGCTTTGCTTCTTTAAGAGTTAAGGGGATGTACTATAATCCCTACTACTAATGCTTAATTTACTACTTAAGGCGTTTATTAAGTTATAAGATATTATTAAGTTATAAGATATTATTAAGTTATAAGATATTATTAGCAAAGGGTTCTTAGTGTTATATAGCAATTAATAGGTTATATAATGCCTCTAGTTAATAGACTATTATAATATAACTTCCTTAGGCTCTTTGCTCTACGTAATCTTACCTTACTATTAGTAATTAAGGGTTAATTTCCTTAATTTTCTAACTTTAGCCCTTTTAGGTTAGGGTTAGGGAGTTATTAGCGTTTTAGGTTAAGATATAGCTATTAAAGATAAGGGGATTTGTAGTTATAAGGCGTTGTTTTTCTTTAGCTATAAACTTTACCTTCTAGAGCTCTTTTTCTTCTTTCTTAAAGAAGTTATTATTACTAAGGCCTAGCGTGTTATCTATTTACATCCCTATAATACTAAAGAGGTTTTTATTATTTAAGGCCGTGATTAGCAGGCAGGGATTGTATATTAAGGTTGTTATATTAAGATTATCCCTATAGTAGCGAAAATATATTACCTACTAGTGGGTTCTAGCCTCTGTAATCCTATAGAGAGGCTTAATAACCTCTATTATTATGCCTTTTAGAAAGAGGTATGTAATTTGCTTTAGTAACTTTATGATAATTAGCCTATTTAGGGTTATTTAGGATTAAATGTAAGCTTATATAATGTCTTGTAGCTAAAGGTAAATTCCCTTCTGCTTTAATAATAAAGCAAGGGCCATAATAATCCGTTAGCTTAATCGCTATATTATTAGCAATTAGGTTAAGATAGCCTCTTTTCCTCTGTTATTATGCCCTTGCATAATAAGGCGTGATTTCTTATATAGTGTTTTAGTGCCTTTACCTTTAATCTCTTAGACTATATAAGAATTAAAGATCTAGTAGCCTCTATGCTTTACTAGATTAAACATTGTAAATCTAAACACATTACGAGCTTATAATGCGTTAATCTTAGCTTAATTAGATTATTTAAAGGGGCTCCCTAGGGTTATAATCTTTCCCTCTTAGCGGAGTTAAAGGGTAAGGTTCTAGTTAGCCTTTTCTTTTACTATAAGGAATACTATATTTAGCACTTCTCTAGCTATAATCTCCTTAATTAATACTTTCTCTTAGTCTTTATTAATAAATATAAGGGGCTCTATAGGTTTAATAAGCTCCTTAGGATTATAAACCTAGGCCCTAGTTACCTTTGCTTTTACTTCCCTAGAGCCACTAGCTTTATAGCTTCCTATAAGGGTAGCTTTAGCTACCTTAAGGCTTACTATAGGTTCTTTAACTCTATAGCTTCCTATAGGATTACCTTTAGCCTTAATAGCCTCTATAGGCTTCTCTATACCCTTATTAATAAAGAATTAAACTATAAGGTTTTTCCTTAGCCTCCCTTGCTTTCTCTTAACTAGTATCTCTTCCTTTTCTTCCTTTACCCTACTACCTTTTATAAGTAGCTTATTCCCCTAAGCCCCCTTAGCCCCTTTTTATAATAGGACTATAGCGTTAGAGAGAGCTATAGCGTAGGAAAGGGCTATTATTGAAATGTAGGGAGCTAGTTGCCAGCTGGCAACAGCTGTACAGGTGCGGCTCTACGGTCGGGGACTAATAGAGCCACCACGTTGAATATTCAACGCAACGTAACGGAAGGTTTCGGCAGTTATTAACTAATTAAATTCAATCTAGATGACTTTTACAATATCTTATATACTAATAGAATTGATTTTAGTGACGTTGTATAGGCAATGCGGCTGTTGGATTGAGAGGCCTAGCTATCTAGCTAGATTGAAAAGATCTTCTTCCTCTCATATACCCACTGACCGTATTAGTGGATCCGGACCACTAAAGAGGTCTTATAGGCCACTTTTTATTTTCCGCAAAATTCATTTGTATGTAAAATCCAAAAAATCGACTCACTACCATATAAACTAGCAACCCGTATGCACTAAATTTTAGTCTAAAAAATATTCCTGCATAAAATGAAAGCCCTGTCTTCTAGCTTTAATTTGCTATATATAAGACTTTTGTACGACCTCTAGTTAAAGAGAAAATCACTGTTAAAGATAGCTATAGGGTAACCTGCTTATATTACCCTAGCTTACCTAATTACTAGTGGCGCTGTGGTTGTGGCTGCGCTTGTAGCTATAACGCAATTGAATAATCCATAATTAATAATTGATTTGGATTAGTCATCTACATGGTTAGTCGTAGCTGTTAATAGCTATGACATAGCCATTAATAGCCACCTTCGCGACCGTTAATAGCTGCAGTGTAGCTATTAGGCTTGCAATATAAGCTAGTAATAGAAAGGTCCTTTAACTAGAAAAGGGCTAAAAATAGGTCTTATTTTTAACACCCCCTCTACAAAAGAATTACATATAAGCTAATTAAAAGCGTATAAAGTGATATAGGGTAAACAAGAACTTTTAGATAAAAACAGATAAAAGGGAAAAACAGGAAAAGATAAAAGACCCCCTTTTGAATTCCTAGCTATTGTTAAATATAGCTCCCTTTTTAGCGTTGTTTTTAGTTCCCTATTAAAGGGATTTAGTTGTTAGTTTTTAGTGATTATTAAGCCCTAAGAGCCTAATAAAAGCCTGATAAAGAGGCCTAGATAACGGTTTCGTTAAGCTATCTGCAAGCATTGACTTTGTATCTAGATATTCGATCTTAGCTAAACCCTCTAAAACCTGTTGCCTAATATAGTTAAACTTTAGTAAGGTATGCTTTGTACGGCTATGTAAGGCAGGGTTATAGGCAGTGGTTATAGCGCCTTGATTATCGTAATATATCTAGATAGGGGGAGAAATAGGGGTTTTTAGCTCCTTAAATAAGCCCTAAAGCCACTGTAGCTCCTGGAAGGTCTCGTAGATAGCGTTAGCTTTAGCTTCTAATGTTAATAGAGCTATCGTACTAGCTTTCTTTGATTTCCAGCTAATAGGTCTGCTAGCTAGCTTAAATAGATAAGCGTAGGTTAATTTAGAGGTCTTTTTATCCCCTGCAAAATCACTATTGCAATAACCTATTAGGCTTTTGCTAGCTATACCTTTAGGGTCTCCCCTATAAATTATAGCGAGGAATTTAGTCCCTAATAGGTACCTAAGCAGGTTTTTAGCTGCTTTTAGGTGCTCTATATAGGGCCTAGCTAGTGCTATAGATAGCCACTAAAGTGTAAAGGCCACGTCTAGCCTTATAAGTAACATTAGGTACATTATAGTCCCTATAATGTACTAATAGAGCTTGATTTCGCTAGCTATTAAAAGCTTAGTGGTCTGCGTAGCTAAAACGCCTAGCTAAAGAGGTATGCTAATAGGCTTACTATCTAGCATGTTAAATCGATTTAAAGCCTCTGAGATATACTAAGATTAATGAATTTTCAGGACCCTATTAGGTCTATCTTGTACGATTTAAACCCCTAAGAAGAATTTAGCTAGCCCCCTATCTTCTATTAGATAGACTTTATAAAGTTCCTTTTTAAGTCTTTGGATATAACGTAAATCCATTCTAATTAGAAGACAATCATCCACATACGTGATGATAAAGGTTTTAGTGAAGGAATTATAGAATATAGCTAGGTTAGAAATTAGAGGGCTAAATCCTAGGGACTTTAGCACTGCAATTAGTGCTTGTTGCCACTCCCTTAAGCTTTGTTTTAGGCTATATAAAGATTTCTGTAATAAAATTACTTAATCTTTAGAAGGTTTATAGCTAAAACTTTTAGCTAATTTAGCTAATTTAGGATTTGCTTCAAGGAATTTAATAAATCCGTCCGGAATAACTATATAAATCTGTTATTATAGCTTACTATTAAGAAAAGCTCCTATAAAATCGACCTGTTTGATTTCCTAGTTATTCTAAGCCGCTAGGGCTAGTAAAATCCTCTAGCTAAGGGGAATGCTTATGGCTACAAAGGTCTCTAGATAATCTAGACCTTCGATTTGCATAAATCCCTTAGCAATGAGTCAGGCCTTGTATTTTAAAGGATTATTTTCTTTATCCTTTTTAAGCTTATAAATAAGCCTATTCTTTAGTACTTTTCGGCCCTTAGGTACTTAGTCTTTCCCTATAAATTTAAAAGTACTAGCCTTTAGAAGCTGTTCGTATTCCTTGTACGTAGCTTCTATCTATTTATCCCTTTTAGGGCTAGATATAGCTTGCTTCCAGGTCTTAGGTTTGGGGCTATTAGGGTTGTTTTCCTTTAGCTTCTCCTATACCTTAAAGTAGATTTCTTTTATAAAATCTAGAGAAGAAGGGGAACTAATATTAACATCCATAGGGTCAATATTAGGGTTGAAGTCAGTAATTTTGTTAAAATCAAGGTCCGGAGTCGAAATCTGATTTCCTAGTGAAGTTACAGGCGTGGCCTCCTCTAAGGCCTCTGGAATCGGTTCCTTAGGGGGTTGTATAGGCCCTATAGGGTGTTTTTCTTAACCTATAGGGGGATTTTGATTTCCTATGTTATCTATAGGGTAATCCTTTAAACCTTAATTTAGATCTTAATCTTCTAAATCATTTTCCCCCTCTAAAGGGTTATCCCCTATAGAAAGCCTAGGTAATCCTTTAGAGACAGGACCTATAGGCTCTATAATCTTAATAAAGCTAGTCTTTATAACTAGCCTTTTAGAGGGGATGTACACTAGATAGGTGTTAGAACCTAGTGTAGCTAATAGCCTTCTAGGGATAGTCCTAGCTGCTAACTTCTAGGCTTTAGGTCGTTTTTCCAGGGGGATTAAAATCTCACAGTGAGATCCTATGGCTCTAATACTGCTAATATTAGTCGTACAGGGCTGATTTAGCACCCTAGCTAGCAGTTGTTTAGGGCTTTTATCCTTTGTGGTATTAGCAGTTATATTAACTAGGTTAATAACTGCAGGTAATACAAAACACTATAGATATAAGGGTAATTTTGCCCACTAGATAGTAGCCCTTAATTGATCTAGAATAGTACGAATAGAACGCTTTGCTAATCCATTTTGCTCATGGATATAGGGACTAGAAGTTGTAAATTTGATCCCTTTAGAATTTAACTAGGTTTAATAACTAGAATTGATTTCTTGGCCCCTATTAAAGTGAAGGTGCCTAGGATATTAACCTAGTTGATTTTTAAGCCCTCTAAAGAAGCCCTTAATAGCCCTATAAACAGTTGGGCCTTCCTTATTTAGTAATAAGAACACCCACTTATATCTAGTTTTTCGATTAACTAGAAATAAGCAAATTAACTGTTTATTGTATAGTATAGGGCTGATTTTTAGCGTATCCCTCTCTATTTGATCTAGAGCTCTAGGGGGGTTAGGGATAGCTAATTTCCTAGGTCTTCTAACTGCCTTAGATTAATCATAAGCTATACATTTAAAGTCTTTATCCTTGATTTTAGAAAAATCAGGGATTCCTTTAGTTATAAGGCTTGTTTTCTTTAGCAAAGGAAGCCCTAGGTGCCCTAATCATACATGCTATAGGCCAGCTAGTTCTAGTAACTTTTGATATTAAAGGTCTTTAGGGCCTGAATTAGGGTCTAGATTTGGGTCTAGATTAGGGCCCTCTCCGTTAGTCCCCTACTAGGCCCCTTAAGAACCATAGGCCTCTTAGGGAGGTATTAAGGACCTTTTTCCACTACTAAGGCCCTCTAACACCCCTAAATCTATTTCTTTAGATTTATAAGGGACCTAACCTAGGGCTATAGGCGTTAGAGAAGGGACTAAATCCCCTAAATTATCCCGTATGACTTCTTTAATATCATTATCTTCGTCGATTTTAGCGATTTTGTCTAAATTAGAAGCCTAATCCGGCTTTTTAAAGGGAATTAAACCTCTATAGGGTAGCTAATCAGATAGCTATGACCCCTAAAGCTAGCATAGGTAAAAGGTTAGATATAATGAGATTTTTTACAGGGCCCTTTATGTAATGTTAGTGTAGATTGGTTTTTAACGTGAAGGAAAAAACCATGTTTTACTATATCTAGGGCAGCAATACAAGACCTATCTTTAAGATAAAGATGGTTTTTTATAAAGCAACCGCCAGATATATAGTGAATAAGGCCACTAACTATATTAACATTAAGCTAAGGAAAATATAGAGCATCCTTTAGCACTAAGGTCCTATATTTATTAGGTTTCTTTTAATATAAGACCTTAAAAACAGTACTACTATAACCCTTAGGATAAATAAGGCCACCACTAGTTATAATAGGGTTAGATTCCCCCTTCTTAAAAGGGGTATAATCCCTAAAGACCTCCCTAGAATTAACTATATGTACAGTTAAACCTGTATTATATAATAGGGCCTTTTTCATGTCTTTACTGTAATAATTAAAACCATTTAAGGTATTAATTTCTTGTTTTTTATTATCCGAATCACTAGAGCTAGAATTAGAGCTACTATTGCTAGAGCTCTTATAACTAGTCTTGTAATTGCTAGGTTTCTTGTACGGATTAAGTGCTCCGTTAGAAAGGTTGTAATTTCCTAGTATAAAAGAACATTCTATAAGTTCTTTAGTATTCTTTTTATCTGATTTTTAACCCTTTTGCTTCTTTTTCTTCTTATTAGAATTAGAAGAGCCCTTATTTTCTTTAGAGCCTTCTTTCTTCTTCTTCTGACCTTTAGGGGCCTTTTCCTTGTCTTTAGCACCCTTTTCTAGGTCTTTAGCCCTATAATTTAGGGCTTTGGCTACCGTAGATAACTTATCCCTCTGTTTAGCTAGAAGGTTTACTATTAGAAATTCAAGATTTAGGGCTCCTAAGGGGACCCCTATAGCCCTATTTATACGCATGCTAAATCGTTGCCTCTTAGCCCACTAAGGGAAGGTTAATTTTAGGGATTAAAGATATTGATTAACCTGATCTATAGGATCAATTAGGACCCCTAAAATCGATAATCTAGCTAGTAGATTATTAAAGACTGCATTAAAAGCTTCTAAAGTCCCCTTAAATCCATGAAAATTTAGGTTATGAAATTCAGAATATAGGGACCCCCTCTGGATTTTAACGCTATGTGAATACTACTGTACAAGTAAATTATAGGCTTTTTTAGGTGATTTTTGCCAAGTTATAGCGGCTTAGGGGCCTTCCATATAACTATCCCTTAGTAACATTAAGATAATAGCTTAGTTAGCGTCCCCTAGCGCCCTAGAAATATCCGGATTATCTAGAAAATTAGGCATGCCTAAAGCTCTAAATTAGATAGCTAGGGCTTGTTTCCATTATTCGAAATTTTCAGCTCCTTTAAGCTTAGCAGTCTTAGGGAAGCTATAAACCCTCTTATTAAATTCTTTAATAATTGAATTATTAAAGGCAGCTTATACAGAGCTAGATTTAGGTGCCTTATCTTGCTAAATAGGCTGTTAAACTTGCTGCTAACTAGCAAGCTTAGTAGCTTCCACACCCTCTATAGATCTATTATTAATAGCTAAAGTCAAGGACTCTAGCTTCTATATTACTAGATTGATAGCATTTTGTTATCTAATAACCTGCTCTTTTAGCTAGTTATTTAGAACCTCTTACGCACTAAGATTAGGGACTGGAGGTCCCTAACCTTGTTGATTGGTATTTATCTTCTAATTTTATAGAAGGGAAGTCTTCTATTTATACTGAAATTCCTTTTTATAGAAGGGAAAAGCTTCTATTCTCACTGAATTTCCTTTTTATAGAAGGGAAAGCTTCTGTGTTACTTATGCGCTTCCTGTTTTATAGAAGGGAAGTCTTCTATAACCATAATGATTCCTTTTTTATAGAAGGGAATAGCTTCTATCTTGCAGGTCCTTCTTATTTTATAGAAGGGAAGTCTTCTATAACTATACGCAAAGTGCACTAGAAAGAATTTTATAGTGATAGGCTAGGCTTATAACCTATTAAATTTAAAAGAGTGAACTAATCTAACTACACCTAGGATTATAAAGCCTTATATATTTTTAACACTCCCCCTAGAATTGTATATCTAGGTGCCTTATTAGAGGTTTTTAAGCTTATACTAGCAATTGAATTTTCTTTAGTTATTTTAGCAGGGTTTAAACTTATAACCTTGCCTTGTAGAGTAGTGCCTTACTATAGTGGGCATAAACGCTTGTAGTGGGCCTAACCACTACGCCACTAGGCTTATAACCTATTAAAATGTAGGGAGCTAGTTGCTAGCTAGCAATAGCTATATAGATGTGGCTTTACGGTTAGGGACTAATAGAGCCACCACGTTAAATATTTAACGTAACGTAACGGAAGGTTTTGGCAGTTATTAACTAATTAAATTTAATCTAGATGACTTTTACAATATCTTATATACTAATAGAATTGATTTTAGTGATGTTATATAGGCAATGTAGCTGTTAGATTAAGAGGCCTAGCTATCTAGCTAGATTGAAAAGATCTTCTTTCTCTTATATACCCACTAACCGTATTAGTGGATCTAGACCGCTAAAGAGGTCTTACAGGCCACTTTTTATTTTCCGCAAAATTTATTTGTATGTAAAATCCAAAAAATTGACTCACTACTATACAAACTAGTAACCCGTATGCACTAAATTTTAGTCTAAAAAATATTCTTGCATAAAATGAAAGCCCTGTCTTCTAGCTTTAATTTGCTATATGTAAGACTTTTGTATGACTTCTAGTTAAAGAGAAAATCGCTGTTAAAGATAGCTATAGGGTAACCTGCTTACGTCACCCTAGCTTACCTAATTACTAGTGGCGCTGCGGTTGTGGCTGCGCTTGTAGCCATAACGCAATTGAATAATCCACAATTGATAATTGATTTGGATTAGTCATCCACACGGTCAGTCGCAGCTGTTAACAGCTGTGACGTAGCCATTGACAGCCACCTTCGCGACCGTTGACAGCTGCAGTGCAGCTGTTAGGCTTGCAATGCAAGCTAGTAATAGAAAGGTCCTTTAACTAGAAAAGGGCTAAAAATAGGTCTTATTTTTAACAGCTATGTTATAGGCAAGGACCTCTAGGCCTAGGTTATACTCCCTAATATCCTAAAGGCTTTGCTTATTAGCCCTTATATACTACAGGTCCTTATAGTATAGCTTTACTACTATAAAGCAAAACTTAGCTAGGCTATAGGGTATCTTAACTATATAGGTCTCCCTATTAGTGGCTAATAGCTTATAAGGGCTATGCTATCCGCCTTTTTCTCTCTATATACGTATATTAGCCTACAGTGGCAGCTAATGTATTAGCAATGTATTAGGGCTATTCTAGGCGCTAAGGGCCTTATAAACCTACCTCTTAGCTAGGTAATGGCAGACTTTATTAGTTACCTTCTAAATTACTTTAGCTTATTAAATAATAGAGATACTTAGTAGTAACTTATCTATTATCTATAGGTAAGCTCTAAAGACTAGTAAGGTTAGCATAAGGCTATTAGGGCCTGCTAAGTTATTAATAGCTTTAATAGCTATCTAGAGTTACTGCTTAGGAGTAATTTCCTTGCTAATTAAGTCTATAATAATATTATAGGCCTAGCAAAGAGGTCTGTAATATCTCTTAACCTTTCTAATGCTATTATAGGCTTTAATAGGCATATTATTAATATTAATTAACATTAAGCAAGTATAATGCCTAAATTTAGCTAAGGTAAAGTTATTGCTAGCATCGTGAACAATCTAGTCTAAAGGGCCTAGATATGTATTAATCTAGCACTCTCTAATTGTATCCTAGATATTATAAGCTTTTTACTTCTTAGGGTTAAGGAATTAGGCTACTTAAAATAAGGTTACTAAATTAATAATATAAAGGACTAGCTAGCCATTAATTTATATAATATTAATAATAATCTTATAGTTAAAGTTATAGTTATCTTTAAGGGAGAATTTAAACTAGCTAGGGGCTTTTCTATTTATCTAATAATAGTAATAGACTTTAGTGAGCTTCTTAATTACATAGCGTTTAACGTTATAACTAGCTTATTAAAGGATCTTTATAAGCCATTAAATTAAGGGATAACTAAACCTTTAGTGAAGTTAATAAATCTCTCCTTCTAATAGGTAAAAAGCAGCGGTTTCTCTTGCCTCTAGAAGCCACTAAGGGTAGCCATATTTACGCATAATAGGTATAGTCTTATTATTTTAAATTAACATATTAGTAAGGTTATTAATCTTAACCTTTATTTTATCTATATTAGTAAGGGAAAAGAGAAAGGGTGTGGTAGTGTTAAGAACGTAGAAGTTAATTTAGCTAAGCTTTGTAGGTATATAGATAATGCTATGTGTTATTACTAATCTAGCACTAAAGAAAATAACTTCTAGGTTATAGGGTTTAATTATTAATAATAGCATTAATCTTAGCAAGGCTTTAGCTTATGCTAGACTAGTAGTTAATTAGCCTAAGGCTCCTGTATCTAGTATGATTCCTTTAAAGATCTCTTTAGAATAGTGTCCTTTAGAGGTATAATAGATTAAATTATCTTTATTAGAAGCCTCTTTAAGGTATAGCTCTTGCTTAAGTAAGGCGTGTTAAAAAGCTTAATTCTTAAGCGTTACAAGGATGTTAATGTTATCTATTGTTTGTAATCCTACGTAGAAGAATTATGTGATGCTAAGTTATGCCTTTAATAATAGCTTTTTCTTAACATTATTATTACTATTATCTTAGTCCTAAGTAAAGGCCTTAAGCTATATTTCCTAGTCTTTTGTTTTCTCTTTATTATTACTATTATTTCCTTTAAATAAAATAAGGAATACCTAAAACTTCTTCTTTATAGAAGGTAAATAATAGTTCTTACTAGCTTACTACCTCTCTTTCTCTTTCTAATATTTAGCGTTAGTGTAGTTTAATAACTAGTAATTACTCTTACTATAAATAAAGCATTACTTAGGTTATCTAGAGTTACTATAATAACCTTCTCTTCCTTAGTCTCTTTAATTCTATTAGCTATATTAGCAGTTTATAAACATTACCTCTAATAGGTCTTTATCTTAATGCTAGTAGTATTAGTTACTCCTTGCACTACTCTTTGTAATTATAATTAATTTGCGGAGGTTACTAGCAAGGTTTTTAAAGCCTAGTGTGTGCATATACTTTACTACCTAATATTTAGGGATGCTAGAGACTGCGTTTAAGGTCTGCTTATAGAGCTCTATATTTACTATATTAGAGGGGTATAGCCCTCTATGGACTTTCTTTAAGGTAGTTAATAGAATCTTAAGGCACTTAAGCTTAGTCTTATTAAGGTTCTAAGTAATAATATTCTTAAGAGTTATATTACTTTATTTATATTAGTAAAATTATTAATTACTCTTTATCTTAAAGCGTTAATAGATATTTATAATTATCTCTTTATATAAGAGGTTCTTACTAGTAAGGTAATTAAGAAAGTGCTATTTAGTATCTCCTATTAATATAATAGGGAATGCTTTACTAAAATACAACTTAGGGAGGTTAATCTAGTTACACTTACTCTTAAAGAGCGTAAGCTTTAGCGAGAGAAAGTTATATAGCTTTCCACTATAATAGTTACTATCCTTATATATCTTTATAAGCTTAGAGATTTTCTTTGTGATTTACTTATTAGAAGGAAGGTATTAGGGAGGGAAATTAAACTATTAAGGGTTAAGCCCCTAATATAACTAAGATTATTATAAGGGTTCTTATAGAGGATATAGTGATTATTCCCTTTAGGAGCTAGGAACATTAGGTAAGGTCTTTATAGTAATAGCCTGTGGAGGTTATGTTTAAGGCGGTTTAGAGAATCTTAACCTTTCTTCTAGCTAATAAGGCATTAAGGTTTAATAAAGCACTTCTTTAAGCAATACTAGGATTAGATATCCTAGGCCTTGTTTAACAAGAACGCTATAATCTCGTAAAGAGTTACATAGCTCTCTCATAATGTCCTTATTTGCTCTTTTAGAGGTGTCCTTAGACTAGCTTTTAAAGTCCTCTTATGTCATGGTCTAGCCCATAGGGCTAATCGCGGGTGTCTGCGCCACCATGTGGGTTTGACTCTAATTCCATTGCGCCATAGCAAAAGAATACGCATTGCACAAGTCCCTGTAACTTGTGCAATTAACACCTATATTGCTAGGTCTAGGCAAAGCCTAGATCATCACATCTTAGAATAATTCCTAGAGGTTATTATCTCTCTAGCCCTAACGCTTACTAAGGTTAATAAACCCTGTAATATAATTATTAAGCTTAGGCTATGTGGTAGTCTTAGGATCTAGATTATTAGATTCTTTCTAATCCCTTATAAGCTTGCTAGCAAGCGGTTATAGACGTGGCAAGAGTTTATCCTCTTAAGGTCTTTTAAGGATAGTTATCTTTAAAGATGCTTATAGGGGTTTAGAGGAAAGAGGCGTGTTTTAGGGAGTGCCCCTTATTATTCTTTTGCCCTCTAGTTTTATCCCTCTAGTAATGTTAGTCTTAAATTAATAAGGCTAATAAAAATAGGGTAGAAGTGCCATAATTAACACAATAGAGCCTAGAGCTTTACTTATAAAATAAGCAGGATAAACAGGATAAACAAGATAAATAAGACGGAATAAATAGGATAAATAGAATAGGATAAACAGGATTAGTAGGATTAATAGGATTAACGGGATAAATAGAGGGAAACAACAAAAAACAACGGAAAAAGTATAAAAGAGGGAAAAAACAGCAAAAAGAGAGAAAAGCAAGCCGCAAAGATAGCGTAAAAGCAGAAATAACTTAATATTTAGAACACTAAGACGCAAAAAGCTATAAAGAGAGAAGAGGGGTTGTAAAGAGAGTGTAGAAGGAGGTTATATAGGTTAGCTAGCTTAGCTAAGGATTGTTTTTAACGTTAGGTTTAAATAAAATGCCTTATGGCAATAGATTTAGTTATTTAGTTAGTTTTCTTGTAATAGATAATAAGATTAATAATTAACTAAATATCCTAAAGGCCTAAGAGTTAATAGATTAATCTCTTAGAAGTCTAATAAGCCTGTTACTAGGATTCTAGTTTATTTTCCTTTAGCACACTTTGTAGTTATGCCTCTTTACCACAATGACCGTTAATTTAGTATAATAAGGGGTAGTAGCTATAGTGTCTGTAGAAATGTCTCTTCTTATAATACCTAACTTATCTATGGTTATAGTTAACCACTAATTAGTGTTAGTTACACTAAGGAATATTACACTAGTGCAAAGAGGTTAAATTTAATAAAGTTAATAATAATAGCTAATAAGAAAGAGAAAAGAAAAGAGAGAAGGAGAGGAATCTAGCTAGAAGAGAAGGTAAGCAAAAAGGGGGAAAAGTAAGGCTATAGTGCAGTGCCACTGCTAACAGAGCGGGGTAGCTTGCGATGCATCTAATCGCATCGCGCGCATCCCTTCGGTGGCTTCACTCTTTAGCCACGGTCGGACTATCTATCGTCTGAAGGTCCGAAGGAAGCCACAATTAGTGTTAAAGTTTAATAATAAATAAATAATAAATAAATAACTTAAATATAAATACTAGTAATTATAAGTAAATTACTATAGTAAAAGCTATAGTTTTTAATAACTTAGTATTTTAAGGTTTTTAAAAATATTAATATTATAAAAATGTTTTCTCTTTTATGTTTTTTTTAAAATAATAATAAAAGTAAAATAATAGTAATTAAGGTTATAAAAGTTATTAAAGCTTTTATAATAAGTATAGTATATTATATAAAACTAAGTCCTAGTATTATTTTTAAAAATAAGTTAAACTTATTTTTTATAGCTTATTTAAGCTATATAGGGTAATTAAAATAATACTATTAGTTATCTATTAATAAATTATAAATATTAGTTTATTATATTCTTTCTTTATATATTATTATAATAAGATATATAAAGTTACTATATATAACTTCTTAAAGCTTTAGAATTATAAAGCTTAAAGTAATATTTAATTAGTTTAAATAGTAAATAAATAGTTTAAGCTCTTTTTAAGTTCTTATTATATTAATAATAATATTAAAGTACTAAGTATATATTCTATTAACTTTTATATATTTATTTAGATTTCTAATTTAATTTAATTATATTAGTTTAGGGTATTTTTTAACTAAATTAATAATAAAAATATAAAATAATTAATAATAATAGTAAATAAAATAATTAGAAGGTTTTTCTTAAAGTTATATTAGTAAAATAAAGTAATAAGTATAATAGTATTATTAAAAAGGTATAATATTATAAATAACCCTAGTTATAGTAAAATTCTTAAAAAAAGGTAAATATTATAAATTCTATAACTAATTAAGTAAAATAGGTAATAATAAAAGCTTCTATATAACTAGCTTTCTTTTAATCCTTATAATAACATTATATAATAAAAAGGCCCACTTTTTTTTTACTAACACTACATTGTAGTTTTTGTAGTTAGTGTAGTTAGTAACTACACTAACTACACTACACTATAAGCAAAAAAAAACAAACTACAATACACTACACTATAAAAAAAAAAAAACTACACTACAAATACAAATTTTTCCTAAAAACTACACTAACTACACTACAAACAATACTCTGCTAGTTATAGAAGCATTATACTTTAATATCTAATGTAGACCTAATGGGATAGAAAACTATAATAACCTAGTCTAACTACATCTATAAAGCCTTACTAGAATACTTAATCTTAAGCTTTATAGATAGAAAGGGGTTTACTTATAAAGAAATCTTAGTTATATAGTATAAACTACTTTAGATAGCACTTAACGCATATGTTTGTATATAACTAGAGCTTAAAAATAAGGACCTAGAATTAGCTAATATAGAAAATCATGCTTTAGGTAAGAAGGACTTTAGCTTTAAGATATAGACACTATTTAATTAAGCTACCTTTATGTCAGAACCTGAAGGTGTGCAGGTAAGCCATTGAACCAAAAGATTCACCAATGCTAGCTCTCGCTCGCATCGCACCTTACAATTAATTATCAAGCCACGCGCGCGCGCGCACCTGACAATTATCCCTTCCCTCGTAAGGCTCGCCCCGAGCCAAGGGCCCCACATAGGCCAGTGGCTAGCAACGCAACCTTAGCTTGGATTAGGCCTGGTCATCCGTGGCCTCTAAGATAATCAATTAATTGTGAACCCCCAAGGCCCAGTATACACGGCAACTAGGCCTATACATCACCTAGTGCACGTGACCTTATGCAGGTGTGCGCCTATACCTGCCCTGTGAGCCTAACGCAAGCCACTAAGCCACTAGCAATTTAAACCTAGACCTGCCAGGTTAATCCAGCTACGGGAATTAAACCTAGGACTTAGCGCACGCCCCACCTACGAGGATTCGAACCTAGGACTAGCACACTAGAAGACCTATGAGAGCTAGCATTAATGTTAGAACCTAAAGGTGTGCAGGTAAGCCATTGAACCAAAAGATTCACTAATGCTAGCTCTCGCTCGCATCGCACCTTACAATTAATTATCAAGCCACGCGCGCGCGCGCACCTGACACTTTAATAGTTACTAGGCTACTTAAAAGAATTACTTAGCACTAGGTAATTTAAATAAGTAAGCTAAGAAGACTATCTTATTTAATACTAATATAGGATAATAAGGGGCCCCTAGATTAGCAAAATACTAAGATTAAATAAAAGATCTAATAAAACAACTAGTAAAGCTAAAAATCATAGTTATAGCCTAGGTAGTAAAGGAAATTAATATAATAAAGCTACTTAAGGAGAAGTATAGTGACTACCCTTAATATTAATAGCGAACTTATTAGGCAAACTATATAGGTTTATTTAATTTAGATAAGAAGCGCTATTTTAAAATAAACGTAATATTAGGAAGAGGCTACTAGTTAAACTGTTATTACTACTATAATAAAGAATTATATATTGCGATAAAGTGTAATACTTTAAAATATAATAAGATATTAAAGTTTACTATATATAACCTAGTAGTTTGTATTTTAGCTATTAGAGATAATATAAGATATTAAATTATACCTTTATTCTTACTTATAAAATTTCTCTCTATTAGTAGCTATACGTATAAACTAGCTATATTCTAGGTTAAGTACTTTAAGGACTATAAGATTATGTATATAATTCTAAGAATTAAGGAACATAGCCCTTGCGGAGAATTAAGCTAGGAAATAACACTAGAAGAATAGGAAGTATTTAATTAAATAGAGGGTATATTTAATCTAGTAGAATTTTAACCTAAAAGAGAGATTAATATAATGTCTATCTTAAAGCGTAAGATATTAGGCATAGTATTTGCTATTACCTTTAAGAAGCTAAGCGTAAGGGAGGAGGAAGATAAAGAGATTATTATAAAGTTTATAGCTATTAGTAAATAGTTAGTAAAACACCTAAGGATTAAAGACATTATAGAAGATAAGGTAAAAGACTAGTAATCTCACACTTAACCTATTTAAGATAATTTAGTAGTAACTAAGGGTAAGAAAGAGCTATTAAATAAAGTTAGATAAAGGATTCTTAATTAATTATATAATAAGGTCTTTTAGAAGAAGGTTAGAGTGCCCTTTTAGGATATCTATTATATTATGCTAACACTAGTAAAGGTAGTTAGCAATAAATATCTCTTATAAGCAAAAGGTATAGAAAATATCTACTACTATAATAAAGATATATTAAGGCTAGCTTCTCCTTTAAAAATATTTAGTATAAAACTAAACCTAAGACTAATTAATCTAGGGAACTAGATTAACTTAATTCTTTAATTAATAAAAGAGACCCTTAAGGAAGATAAGAAAAATAAAGCTATAGCTAAGAATAGCTTACTAATAACGCTTTCGCTAGAGATTAACATAGCCTTATAGGAACGAATTTAGGAGAGACTAGGAGCTTGCTTAAAATAGGGCAAACCTTAGTAAAATTTAATTAATCTTACTTAGATAAACTTTATGCTTAATATAATTTTAAAACTATAAGCTACTATTAATTACCTATAAGACTTACTATACCTCTAAGTCTAGCTAGATAACCTAGAAAGGGAGCTTCTCCCTAGGCTTATTAACATAGGATTATAAGGGAATATAATTATAGAAAGCATAGCTAGGTAACTTAAACTAAGAATTTACCTAATAGATGCGATAAATATAACATTATTCTTATTATATAGCATTAAGATAATTAGGCAGGTTTAGATAAGACTATATCTAGGAAATATCTAGATACTTACTAATTTCTATATTAGTCTAGACTTAGTTAATATTAGCCTAATTCTTAGAATACTATTTTTTAGACTATCCTAGATATAGTTTAACTACTTAAGAAGTAAAGAGCTTTATGCCTAGTATTACTTTAGGGATATTATTATTATCTTAAGAGTTATAGGAAGTATTTAATAGTAGTATACTAATAAGTAGCTAGCCTAGTAGCCCTTTATTAATGTTATCTTATTTAGTTACCTAGAAATAGAGGAAGATTAAATAGTTTGTAAAGGGTTAGAGATAGAAATAGATAATAATAAATAGTTAATTTCTCTTATAATAAGGGAAGGAACTAATATCTTCTAAGAGGTAATTAAGGATATAATAGTAAACTATACCTAATAACTTAAAGTAATTATAAAGGATTTTAAGCCCTAGTAATAACTAAAACCACCTAATCTTATAGTAAACATAATATATAAGCGAAAAGCTAATAAAATACATCCCTAAGATAACATTCTCTCTAATGGATTAACACTAGAAAGGGACCTAAAATAGAAGATAAAGAAATAGGAAGAGGCTAAGTTATATCTAGATATATCTAGGAAGTATAGCGAATATATTACTAGGAGATTCTGCGTAGATTTGCGAGGTTTTAGAATAACCTAGTAATATTTAAATTAAATAGTTAAAGGGGTATAAGAACATTTAATATAAGAAGAAGTTAATGTTTTTAAGGAAATTCTTTATAACTAAGAAGTAGCGCTAGCCTAGGACTTATTAGAATGTAAGAAAGTTAACCTACTAGTTATGCTACCGTAAGTTATAAAGGTTATTAAACATAAAGTATAGTAAGTAAGCTTAATTCTAATACCTCTTAGGTTATAAGGGAGATTAGTTAATCTTTTAAAGAAGAAGCTAAAGTATAGATATTTAGAGGAGAGTTATAGCTCTTATAGGAATCCTTATTTTCTTATTATAAAGAAGGATAAAGGGATTTGCCTAATTCTATCTGCTATAAAGTATAATAAGGTAATAATATAAGATACGCTAATTCCTTAAGGCGCAGAAGCATTTAGTAAGAGCTTTATAATGTGTAAGATCTTATTAATAGTTAACTTATTATCTAGATATAATTAGGTAGTATTAGCAAAGAAAAGTAAGGATATAATAATGATTTTTACTATAATTAGACTTTTGCGGCTCTATTACCTACTATAAGGAGCTACTAACTTAGTAGCTTAGTTTATTAGGATTATTAGATAAATCCTATTTAATTTAATCCCTTATATTTACGCACCTTTCCTAGATAATATTACGGTAAAGGGACTAATAATAACGTATAATAAAGAGAAGATTATACTAGGAGTACGTGAATATATGATAGAGTATTTAATTAATATTAATAAAGTTTTAGTTAATATTAAGCTCTCTAGTTACATAGCCTTAGTATCTAAGTTAAAGTTTTACTAGAAATTAGTAAAAATCATGGGATTTATGTGCAAGATAAATAGGCAAAAGCTAACTAAAGTGAAGATTATAAAGATTTTAGACTAGAAGGTTTGTTAAGATTAATTAGAAGTATAATCCTTTATTAAGTTAATAGGAGTTTACTATATCTAGGTAAAACACTATATATAAAAGGCAAAACCACTAGTAATTTTACTAAGGAAAACAAAGGATTAGGAATAGGGACTAGAGTAATAAGAAGCTATAGATATCCTAAAGAAGGCAATAATAATAGCCCTAATCCTTATTTTACTTAATCTTAGACTAGGCTTTAGAGAAATTATACTAATAGTTAATGTAAGCTTACTTAGATAAAGGGTTGTATTATTATAAATTATTAATAGCAAATAGTATCTAGTTTAATATAAAAGTAATACTTAGACTATTACTAAGGCTAAGTATAATATAACTAAGTAAGAATATTAAGCGGTTATTTATATATTAAAAAGACTATAAATTCACCTCTATAGAGTCCTATTTACATTAGAAATAGACTTATAAGTTCTTATATATTAGCTTAATAGCGTAGTTAATAACGTGCCTAGAGCTCTTATCACATAATGGATTAGTTATATCTTGCTTTTTGATTTCTCTATATAACACATTCTAAGCGAAAAGAACCACATTATAGATACCTTATCTAGGAAAGGCCCTAGGGCTTTAGATTAATTAAATTAAGAAGTTAAAGGGGATATTAAAGATTTTATTAACTTATATCTTAATAGTATTAAGATAAAGGAGAATAGTAAGAGGAATTACTTTAAAGAGATATAATAAGTTATTAAATTCTTAATAACCCTTTAAAGACTAATTAATCTTAGCGTAAAGAACTATAGAAAACTACGTAATAAAGTAAAGAAGTTTTACCTAGAAAAGGGTTATCTTTAGAAAAGGCTAATAGGAATCATAAAGGGACTAGCGCTAGTTATTAATATACTTAAATAATAATAAGTAATTATTAAAGCTATCTATAAGGAACTTAGCTAAAAAGGAGTTAAAGTGGTTTTTTAAGTAATAAAGTAATAATACTAGTGAAAAGGGCTCTAGAATATAGCTTAAGAGATATTAGCATGCTACGAGATATATTAGAAATTTATGCCTTAGTAACCACAAGAACTTTTAGTGCTAGACACGCTAGGGAACCTAATAAGTAAGATCTATATTAACACTTAGTATCTTCTAATTAATTATAGATATAAGTATCTCTTAGAAGCTAGGTGTAACCTAACTAGATAGGTAAAGGCTACGCTAGTTAGGAATGTAATAATACTAGCAATTAGGAAGTTCCTTTCCTCCTTAATTAGTAAATTTAGGCTTTTCTACTTTATAGTTTATAATAGAGGCCTAGAAATATAAGAAAACCTTAAAGAAGCACTAGTAGATATTAGCATTATAGGGATTTAGATATCTAGGTATAACCTAAAAGCGAACTCGCCTATTAAAGCTAGACATTAGTCCCTTATATTTACTCTAGTAAAGCTAGGAGAATTAAATAGGTAATAGTTAAAGTATCTTAATAAAGCCCTCCTTATAGACTATACCGCTATCTAAGAATTACATAGGAAGTCTGCCTTCTATTTAATCTATAGATAGGAGCTAATTCTACCACTAGAAGTAAAATTCCTAACCTAGAGACTAATTAATTAGGATATAATCACTTCTAGATAAGACTTATTTAAGGTATAGGTCTAGATACTTAAAAGGAAAGCTAAGGATATTAAGAAGGTAAGGAAAAAAGTATTAGAGTTTAGTCAGTGCCTTATAAACTAAACTAATAAGAACTAAGCCACTTCTCTTAGGAAAGATTAATTAAAACTAGGGGATCTTATCCTAGTATATAATATCTAAAGGAATATTAATATATTCACTATAAAGAAACTTATAATAAGGTAAAATAGACTATTTTAGATTTATAAACACGCGCTAGTCTTTAGAGCCTATTACCTATGAATATTAGATAGGATTTGCCTCTTAAAAACAATCTTAGAAGATTATATTAAGAAGTTTATCCTAGACTTAGAAGGCTAGTAAATATCTATAGTAAATAGATAGCTACATGCTCCCTAAGGTAGCTAGATAAAGGAAGTAACCCCTAATAAGTATAATAAAGAAGTCTTAGCTATTATGCTATTAGTAGCTTAGTATAATATATCTAATTAAATGGTTAATAATTAGCATATAAGCCAGTAGGAAAGATCTAACTAGGAAGTAATAATCCTTAAGGAAAAAGAAGTTAAACTCCTACCTTAGAGGACTTTATACTATAGGATTAAGGTATAGCTACCTTAACTAATAAATAAATAACATAAGGAGTATATAAAGTACCCTCCTATGCACTAATAGTGTATAGATTAAGAAACGTTTTCTTTATATTTCCTAAGTTTTATTTCTAAAATACATAAATATTAATTTAAATACTAAAGATTAAGTAATTAAGGCATAGCCTAGTAGCTAAATTATTTATTTTCCTTTATTTACTACCCTTTTCCCTAATAATTAACTATATTTTCTTTCCTTTATCTTATATTTATAAGCTATTTAGAAAAGGGGGAGGCATATTAATTACTAGGTAAGGAGAGTTTTTAAAGTTAATAGAGTTTAGATTAAGTAAAAAGGCTCTTACTATCTCTATAAACTATTTCTTACCTAAGGAAGAAGCTAGAGCTCTTTCTTATAATAACTAAGGATAATACCTAGAAGTAAAACACTACTTATAGCTTATTATATAAGACTTATTCTAGATATAATTACTATAGGCGCCTTTATAAACCCTAGGAATTAAAATATAGCTATAAAATAAAAAGCATATATATTTATTATAGAATATAATATACTATATATATAAGTTTAAATAATTAGAATAGAAGATACTATTTAATCTTCTATATATAAACACTAGCAAGGCCTAATAACGCTTAGGACACTAAGAAAAAGCGTGTAAAAAATACCTATTAGAATAAGCTACTTCTATAGGAATAAGGACCTAGTAGTAATAACTATTTTTAATAGTAAGGGCTAAAGCACTATTAGCCTTAGTGTAGCTCCTTATAAACTCCTTTAAGAGGTTTATCTTTCTTATAGCTATAATAAAGTAAGGAGGAGCTCCCTTAGGGATATTATTATTATTAGTAGTAGTATAAAGAGAAATCTTTATATATATTAGAACATTACTATAGCTAATATTAATCCTACTACGCACCTAGAATATAAATAGAAACTTATACTATAGTAATAATAACTATTAGCAAATATTAATTATAGGATTAAATAGCTCCTAAACCTATATAATCTCTGCTAATAAAAGGAGGGTAAAATTTAGTATAATTAGACTAATTAAAAGTCTTTATTAATAAAAGTTTATGCTCTAAAATGCTTACCCTTATAATAGCAGTAATATTAGGGAGTCTTTAATAAGCTAAATTAAGGGATTTTACTATAATTAATTAGTTATAAGAAATAAGGGTTTAAGAGAGAGAAAGAGAAGAGAAAAAAAGGGCTAGGAATTAGGTTTATAAAGACACTACCTAAATAATAGATAGTAATAACTAGTAAGTAATAGCTACTAATAACTAATTTATAACACTATAAAGGTATAAATTATAGGAGCTTGCTAACCTCTAAGGGGCACTTATAAATAGCTGCTAATAACTGTCTATATAGCTAATAAGGACTATAAGAGTAAGGCTAAGACTATAGGAACTATTTAATCTTACTAATCTCTATATTATTACATTACTTAGACCTTAAAAGCACTTACCCTCCACTATTTATCTATATCTCTTTTCCTCTCTTTTATTACTTTAACCTAGCTTTATTAAGTAAGCTACTATTCTCTATTTCTCCTTCTAAAAATATACTATTAATAATTATACTATTTAATCTAGTTAAGAAATAGCTAATTATAAAGAAAATATAGTTAATAAAAGCGCTTACACTAATATAAATAGTAGCACTATTATATACTTTACTTATAGCAAATATCTTATGCTATTCTATATCTATGTTTTAATCTATAGAACTAAGGGTTCTTTCTTTAGAGATAAAAAGGGAAGTACTATAAAGCTTAACCTAGTTAACCTTTATGGTTAGTAACCTTTGCTATTCTATCTAAGATAAAGCTAGCTATAACCCTTAACTAGGTTTAAAGTCTATTAAGATAGTAATAACTTTAACTAGGTAACGCTAATTAGAATAGGGTGGGATTAGTTAAGCTAGCAAACCTATTTAATAGATATCTATAAATTCCTAAGAAAAGCCTATAAGACACTAAGTAAAGACTAGCTTAACTAGTTTAAACTAACTACTATAGGTAAGATTATTATACATAGCCTTAAAGTAATAGTAGTTATACTACTATAAATATTTGTGATTAAGCTAATAGAAGATTTTAACTTAAACACTCTATAGTAATTAATTAGTTTAAAAGCTAGGAGACTTTATTCTAACTACTAGCCTATTAATATTAAGTATAGTTTAAAGTATAACCCTATTAACCTTTACTTAGATATAAGCTATTAACGCCTTATTATAGGATTTATATTCTTTATAAACCACTAGATATGCTTTCTATTTAATTAAAAGTAAGGGTAGCTTTATTACTTTAATAGCATAGAGAAAGGTTAAGTAATAAGGTTTACTAATTTCACTATAGGATAGAGGTAAATTATATAGCTACTAAACTACCTATATGATTTTAAAGTAATTATAGTTCTAGTAATAAAATAGAAAGGGAACTAGGAGTATAAATATACTTGTCTAGGGTTTCTATTATAAGCGATTTATTGCTAAGTTAGACACTAAGCACTTAATTTACTTTCTAAAGACTAGAACACACTAAACTAATATAATATTAAATTTAAATAGTTATATATATTTAGTAAGGATTTAAGTATTAGTTATTGCTTTAAGCTTTATTTAAGAGACTAAATAATTACTAATAATGTCCTAGACCTAAGGTATAGTTATACTAGAGCTCTTATAAGAACTATAAGAGTCCTATAAGACATAGCTATAAATAAATTAGGAGTTAGAGACTAGTTACCTAGGGAGTAATCTTACTAGAAGGACTTTAACCTCTAATACTTAATATATAATATAACAAAGCGCTAGCTACTTTATTTTATAACCTAAATAATTAGTAAAGGTTTACCTATTAGTATAGTAATTATAGCCTAGGAGAATAAAGTTAGTAATAAAAACTAACTAATTAAATAGTATACTAAAATAGCGTAAAGTAGTAGACTTTATATCTAGGATTATTAGTAGCCTATTATATATACCTTTACTAAGGATTCTAAAGTCTTTAATATTAGTATTTAAGAGATATTATAAGAATAGGAAAGGCAAATATAATAGGATATAGATAATAAGTATTAATAGGAAACTAAGGAATAAAGATTAAGTAAAAGGGTAAGTTCCTAGGTATTATAAAAGTCCTTATTAGGACTATTATCTTTAACTAGATATAAAGAGATACTATAGTCTTTAGCTATAAAACTTAAGGCACTCTAGTAAGGTAAGTAGGGATAAGCGCATAGTATTATAAACTAAACTCTTTAATAATAGTAAGTAGTAACTAATAAGTTATTCTAGATAGACATTAAGGATTAGCTAAGGTTATAGTAAATCTATAGAGTTATTAAGGAGAACTAGGTATATAACTATAAAACTCTAGTTAAGTAAGTAAAAGAGAATACTATACACTACCTCTTTAGAGATATAGGATAAGCTATAATAATTAATCTTCTTCCTTTTCTTAAGTTAAAATAAGTAGCTTAAAAGAAAATAGTTATATTACTACTAATATTATTTATATATACTTTAGTAGTGTTACCTAGCTTAGTTTCCTATAGAATATAGCTAGGGATTATTAAAGCTTACTAGTAAGAGAAAAGGCATGCTATAGGATTAATTAATTAATATAAGGATTAGGGAAAGAGAGCAAGCTAGCGAGATTTAAAGTAACCTACGCTACGCACTCCCTTACTAATGTTACTTACTACTTGCCTATAAACACTAAAGACACTAAAGCTCTCTAGGGAAATAAAAAATCTAGGTCTTTAGCTAGGGAGGTTTCTTTTCTATTTTCTCTCTTTTTTTTTTCTTTTCTATTCTTTTGTTTTTCTTATAAAAGCTTTAGACCTATATATACTAGATTAAATAATGCCTTCCCTTAAAATATAGCACCTTACTATTAGTTATACTTAAGAACACTTTAGTTATTACCCTTTTTATTACTATTTTCCCTTTCCTAGGGGCTAGGAAAGGAAAACAGTTAGGGAGGTGTTATATGCTATAATACACACGCCTATAAACGCGCGTATTTGCGATAATAAGCATAAGGGATATAGGGGACTATAGGATAAACAATATAATAAGGGATAATAATATAATATTAACGTGTCTAGGCTATTTAGTTTTATCTTAGGCACTATAATCTATAGTACTATTATTATCTCCCTAAGGCTTATAGTAATAAATATTATAGAAGTGTCCTTTCTCTAGTGTACCTAGCGCGCTTCTGTGGCCAGAGCATTGCATTACATTACATTACACATTACATTACATTACACCTTACCCTTAATAATTACATTACATTACATGTAATTATTTGTAATTATTTGTAATTATTTGTAATTATTTTTAACTTTTTAATATTAAGGTTATATAATTAGATATAGATAGTAAAAAATATAATTTAACTATTAAAAAGTTTATATTAAGTTTATAAAAATTTAAACTAAGGTCTTACTACTATTCTTACCTAAATTATAATTAATAAAACTAATAAAACTTATCTCTTAGGTTTATTTTAAAGAAAAAACCCTATAACTAAGTGTATTAGCTATAATATAATTAATATAATTACTTTTAGACTTACTTTTAAAATATCCCTTTTCTAGGATTAGATTATATATTAAAGTAAACAAACTATAATTACATATAAGGGAAGATTATTGGACTCACTTTTATAATATCTCTTTTCTAGGATTAGATTATATAGCAAAGTGAAGAAACTACAATTACATATAAGGGGTAATTAATAGGACCCATTTTTAGACCCACTTTTATAATATCTCTTTTCTAGGATTAGATTATATAGCAAAGTGAAGAAACTACAATTACATATAAGGGGTAATTAATAGGACCCATTTTTAGACCCACTTTTATAATATCTCTTTTCTAGGATTAGATTATATAGCAAAATGAAGAAACTATAATTACATATAAGGTGTAATTAATAGGACCCACTTTTAGACCCACTTTTATAATATCTCTTTTCTAGGATTAGATTATATAGCAAAGTGAAGAAACTATAATTACATATAAGGTGTTATTAATAGGACTTACTTTTAGACTTACTTTTAGAAGAAACTATATAACTAGGAAAGGGAAACTAAAGATAGTAAATATTATTAAACTTACTTTTAAAGCTTATTTTTAAATACCTTTAATATTAATAAAAATATATTATAAATATTATAAATATTTATTATAAAATAGTTAAGTCCTTTTTTATTAGCTTTTCTAAGGTTTTTTACTTTTTCTTTAGCATAAAAAACCTTAAAAGTTAATATAATTACCTATAATTATACTTAAATAGCTATATAGCTAGGAATTTCTTTATTATATATATTTAAATTTCTTTTTTATAATAAGAAATATATATATATAAATATATTATTATTAGAGTTTTAATCTTATTTATATATAATAAAAAGAAATTTCTTTAGGGTAATTATTATATTTTAAGTAAAGAAAGTATATTAAAAAGAATAGTAAATCTAAAAAAAAAGTTCTTTAACTAAAAAAACCTTTATAATTTAAAGAAAAAATAATAGTATAGTTTATTATTAGAATATACTATATTTAGCTACTATATACCTATAAATAGCTTATTAGTCTAAATAAGCTTAAACATTAAAAAATTATAACTAAATAACTAAATTATAATAATAAAAAATAGTAATATTAAGTTAATAGACAAAAATCTAAAGAATATTATAAGATATTAATATACCCCACTTATATTTTACCCTAACATTACATTTGTAATGAATGTAATGTATTGTAATGTAATGTAATGTAATGTGTAATAATTACACATTACATTACATTACATTACACATTACATCCAAACCCCAAATATTACATTACATTACATTACATTACATACTCTGTCTGTGGCATATAAGGACCTAATAATCCCCTATACTAGAGTCTCCACCCTACGCGTAAAGGCTTTAGAGACATATAAGCCCTCTGTCACTCTAATAACTAATTACTATTTTACTACGTAAATAACTACATTATAATGTTCTAGCCATAGCATCCTAAGTATAATATCTTATGTGAGGCCTAGGATAATATATATATTCTCCTATACTCTCTTTCCTTTCCTTTCTATTTTCACTATAGTCTAGATATACCTTCTCTTTAGTAACTATATAAGCTCTAGGCTAAACTGTTTTACTACTAACTTACTTATAGCACTATAATAATTATAACTATAATTAATCTAGATATTAATATAATAATATATATTAAAGAGTATAGGAATTAAGAATAGTAATTAGTTTATATATTATACTATATCCCGCTCTAACTCTATATAGCTTAAATAGTTATCCTATATTATAGTATATAGTTAGCCTCCTTACCCCTATATAAGACTTTACTTAGGGGCTACTTATTTTCTATAGGGGGAATATTTACCTCCTTATTTACGCTTTCCTTATTTACTTTATATAAGTTAATACTAACCTATAGGGGATAGAGTAGGAGAAAGGTACACTCCTAAATATAGTAGTCCTTAAATCTATATTATAGGTAATATCTCTCCTAATAGCGTTTAGCTAACTTTACTTCTAATACCTATTTAGCTTATTATGCGTTTATAGCTAGCTTTAGACCCTTCTCCTTCTTAACTAGCTTATTTTATTTCCCTAATTAAGTCCTTACTACACGCACCCTAGTTATTAGTATATTACCCTTATAATTAGTTTAAGGTATAGGTTTAGCTAGCTATAGTTTACATTAGAACTAGTACTTATTCTCTATAGTAAGGGCCTTAATATTAACTATAATCTTATAATACTATGTAATAGCTATATACTACACGCTCTAGCTAATACCCTAGCTTACGCTAATTTCTCTTAAACACTTATTAAGCGCTTATTAAAGCTTTACTAGTTTTATATTATCCCCTTAATAATCCCCTTTTACTAATAAGAGCTTCTCTATAAAGCAAATAAAGAACATAGAAAATAGCTCCCCTAGGCCTTATTTTATCTAGTTAAGTTCTATAAGGGCTATCTCCTACCTATATAAATTAAAGAATATAGACCTAAGGTATTCTAGGAATTTAGCTAGGTTAAAATTATAAATACTACCCTATTAAAGAAAGTAGCTACCTAGGACTAGACTTTAGAGAATAGGTTTTAGTAAATAAATATTTACTTATTCTTATTAGTTCTAATAAAGTCCTTATTTACCTATAGCTTATGTTTTATTAGGAACTTCTATGTGGTAAATAAGGCCTTATTACTATTATATAGGTTACCTATAGGGATAGGTTTTTATTTTACCCTAGGTATAGTTAAGACTAAGTTAAAGGTAAGAGGTAAAGTAAGGTTTACTATTAGTATATTAGGCTAGGCTATAATAAGTAATTAGGTTAAGGGTCCTATAGTGCTTATAGCTACTTATTATTAAAGGCATATAAGTTTTACTATTTGCTTATTAAGCATAAGTTAAAGTGTCTTAAATTAGGCTTATTAAGCTACTAGTAATGCTATAGCATTAGATAAGGGAGTTATTATCCCCTAGCTAGATTAGTCTTATAGTTAGAGCGTGTTTACTATATTTATTAATATATCTATTAGTGTTTCTATTATATCTTTTAGTAATTATTAAAAAGGACTAAAGGAAGTCTCTTAATTATTATAGACTAGCCCCTAGGCTACTATAAGAGGGCGTTAATATAGTATTAAGAGACTTAAGAAGAAAGGAGAAAAGGTAAGAGACTATCCCTAGTGGTGCCTCTTATACCCCCTTAGCTACTTATATAAGCCTCCTTTCCCTACCCTAACTGCTTCTACCACTCCCCTCTCTAACTGCTATACGAATAATGCTTAGGCTAAGCCTAAGCCCTTACAAGTAAACATAATATATAAGCGAAAAGCTAATAAAATATATCCCTAAGATAACATTCCCTCTAATAGTTTAACACTAGAAGGGGACCTAAAATAAAAGATAAAGAAATAGGAAGAGGCTAAGTTATATCTAAATATATCTAGGAAGTATAGTAAATACATTACTAGGAGATTTTGCGTAGATTTATAAGGTTTTAGAATAACCTAGTAATGTTTAAATTAAATGGTTAAAGGGGTATAAGAATATTTAATATAAGAAGAAGTTAATGTTTTTAAGGAAATTCTTTATAACTAAGAAGTGGCGCTAGCCTAGGACTTATTAGAATATAGGAAAGTTAACCCACTAGTTACGCTACTGTAAGTTATAAAGGTTATTAAACACAAAGCATAGCAAGCAAGCTTAATCCTAATACCTCTTAGGTTATAAGGGAGATTAGTTAATCTTCTAAAGAAAAAGCTAAAGTATGGATATTTAGAGAAGAGTTATAGCTCTTATAGGAATCCTTATTTTCTTATTATAAAGAAGGACAAAGGGATTTGCCTAATTCTATCTGCCACAAAGTATAATAAGGTAATAATATAAGATACGCTAATTCCTTAAGGCGTAAAAGCATTTAGCAAGAGCTTTACAATGTGTAAGATCTTGTTAATAGTTAACTTATTATCTAGATATAATTAGGTAGTATTAGCAAAGAAAAGTAAGGATATAATAATGATTTCTACTGTAATTAGACTTTTATAGCTCTATTACTTACTATAAGGAGCCACTAACTTAGTAGCTTAGTTTATTAGGATTATTAGATAAATCCTATTTAATTTAATCCCTTATATCTGCGTACCTTTCCTAGATAACATTATAGTAAAGGGACTAATAATAACATATAACAAAGAGGAGATTATGCTAGGAGTACGTAAATACATGATAGAGTATTTAATTAATATTAATAAAGTTTTAGTTAACATTAAGCTCTCTAGTTACATAGCCTTAGCGTCTAAGTTAAAGTTCTACTAGAAATTAGCAGAAATTATGAGATTTATATGCGAAATAAACAGGTAAAAGCTAACTAAAGCGAAGATTATAAAGATTTTAGACTAGAAGGTTTATTAGGATTAATTAGAAGTGTAATCCTTTATTAGGTTAATAGGAGTTTACTATATCTAGGTAAAACACTACGTGTAAAAGGTAAAACCACTAGTGATTTTACTAAGGAAAATAAAGGATTAGGAATAGGGACTAAAGTAATAAGAAGCTATGGATATCCTAAAGAAGGCAATAATAATAGCCCTAATCCTTGTTTTACTTAATCTTAGACTAGGCTTTAGAGAAATTATACTAATGGTTAATATAAGCTTACTTAGATAGGGGGCTATATTATTATAAATTATTAATAGCAAACAGTATCTAGTTTAATATAAAAGCAGTACTTAGACTATTACTAAGGCTAAGTATAATATAACTAAGTAAGAATGTTAAGCGGTTATCTACACATTAAGAAAACTATGAATTTACCTTTATAGAGTCCTATTTACATTAGAAATAGACTTATAAGTTCTTATGCATTAGCTTAACAGCGTGGTTAATAACATGCCTAGAGCTCTTATCACATAATAGATTAGTTATATCCTACTTTTTAATTTCTCTGTATAACACATTCTAGGCGAAAAGAACCGCATTATAAATGCCTTATCTAGGAAAGGCCCTAGGGCTTTAGATTAATTAGATTAAGAAGTTAAAGGGGATATTAAAGATTTTATTAACTTATATCTTAATAGCGTTAAGATAGAGAAGGATAGCAAGAGGAATTACTCTAAAGAAATGCAATAAGTTATTAAATTCTTAATAACCCTTTAAAGACTAATTAATCTTAGCGTAAAGGACTATAGAAAACTATGTAATAAAGTGAAGAAGTTTTACCTAGAAAAGGGTTATCTTTAGAAAAGGCTAATAGGAATTATAAAGGGACTAGCACTAGTTATTAATATGCCTAAATAATAATAAGCAATTATTAAAGCTATTTATAAGAAACTTAGCTATAAAGGAGTTAAAGTGGTTTTTTAAGCAATAAAGCAGTAATACTAGTAAAAAGGGCTCTAGAATATAACTTAAGAGATATTAGCATACTACGAGATATATTAGAAATTTATGCCTTAGTAACTACAAGAACTTTTAGTGCTAGACACGCTAGGGAACCTAATAAGTAAGATTCACATTAACACTTAGTATTTTCTAATTAATTATAGATATAAGTATCTCTTAAAAGCTAGGTATAACCTAACTAGATAGGTGGAGGCTATGCTAGTTAGGAATGCGATAATACTAGTAATTAGGAAGTTCCTTTTCTCCTTAATTAGTAAATTTAGGCTTTTCCGCTTTGTAGTCTATAATAAAGGCCTAGAAATGCAAGGAAACCTTAAAGAAACACTAGTAGATATTAGTATTATAGGGATTTAGATATCTAGGTATAACCTAAAAGCGAACTCGCCTATTAAAGCTAGACATTAGTCCCTTATATTTGCTCTAGCAAAGCTAGGAGAATTAAATAAGCAATAGTTAAAGCATTTTAATAAAGCCCTCCTTATAGACTATACTGCTGTCTAAGAATTATATAGGAAGTTTGCCTTCTATTTAATCTATGGATAGAAGCTAATTTTGCCACTAGAAGTAAAATTCCTAACCTAGAGACTAATTAATTAGGATGTAATCACTTTTAGACAAGACTTATTTAAGGTATAAGTCTAGATACTTAAAAGGAAAGCTAAGGATATTAAGAAGGTAAGGAAGAAGGTATTAGAGTTTAGGCAGTGCCTTATAAACTAAACTAATAAGAACTAAGCCACTTCTCTTAGGAAAGATTAATTAAAACTAGGGGATCTTATCCTAGTATATAATGTCTAAAGGAATATTAATATATTCACTATAAAGAAACTTATAATAAGGTAAAATAGACTATTTTGGATTCATAAACGCGCGCTAGTCTCTAGAGCCTATTACCTACGAATATTAGATAGAATCTGCCTCTTAAAAACAATCTTAGAAGATTATATTAAGAAGTTTATCCTAGACTTAGAAGGCTAGTGAATGTCCACAGTAAATAGATAGCTACATACTCCCTAAGGTAGCTAGACAAAGGAAGTAACCCCTAATAAGTATAACAAAGAAGTCTTAGCTATTATGCTATTAGTAGCTTAGTATAATATGTCTAATTAAATAATTAATAATTACCATATAAGCTAGTAGGAAAGATCTAACTAGGAAGCAATAATCCTTAAGGAAGAAGAAGTTAAACTCCTACCTTAGAGGACTTTATACTATAGGATTAAGGTATAGCTACCTTAACTAATAAATAAATAACACAAGGAGTATGCAAAGTACCCTCCTACGCACTAATAGTACATAGATTAAGAAACGTTTTCTTTGTATTTCCTAAGTTTTATTTCTAAAATACGCAAATATTAATTTAAATGCCAAAGATTAAGTAATTAAGGCATAGCCTAGTAGCTAAATTATCTATTTTCCTTTATTTACTACCCTTTTTCCCTAATAATTAACTATATTTTCTTTCCTTTGTCTTATATTTATAAGCTATTTAGAAAAGAGAGAGGTATATTAATTGCTAGGTAAGGAGAGTTTTTAAAGTTAATAGAGTTTAGATTAAGTAAAAGGGCTCCCACTACCTTTATAAACTATTCCTTACCTAAGAAAGAAGCGAGAGCTCTTTCTTATAATAACTAAGGACAATACCTAGAAGCAAAACACCACTTATAGCTTACTATATAAGACCTATTCTAGATATAATTACTATAGGCGCCTTTGTAAACCCTAGGAATTAAAACGCAGCTATAAAACAAAAAGCATATATATTTATTATAGAATATAATGTGCTATATGTATAAGTTTAAATAATTAGAATAGAAAATACTATTTAATCTTCTATATATAGACACTAGTAAGGCCTAATAACGCTTAGGACACTAAGAAAGAGTGTGTAGAAAATACCTATTAGAATAAGCTACTTCTATGGGAATAAGGACCTAGTAGTAATAACTGTTTTTAATAGTAAGGGCTAAAGCACTATTAGCCTTAGTGTAGCTCCTTATAAACTCCTTTAAGAGGTTTATCTTTCTTATAGTTATAATAAGGTAAGGAGGAGCTCCCTTAGGGATATTATTATTATTATTAGTAGTGCGAAGAGAAATCTCTGCGTATATTAGAACACTACTATAGCTAATGTTAATCCCACTACGCACCTAGAATGTAAACAGAAACTTATACTATAGTAATAATAACTATTAGCAAATGTTAATTATAGGATTAAATAGCTCCTAAACTTATATAATCTCTGCTAATAAAAGGAGGGCAAAATTTAGCATAATTAGACTAATTAAGAGTCTTTATTAACGAAAGTTTATGCTCTAGAACACTTGCCCTTACAATAGCGGTGACGTTAGGCCAGAGCTTTGCATGTAGTGTAGTAAATGTAGTATTTTGGCTTTCATTGTAGTATGTAGTGTAGTAGATTTTAGTGTAGTGTAGTATGTAGTGTAGTGTAGTAAATACTACACTACACTACAAATACTACAAATATAGTATTAGTAAAAAAAAAAGTGGGGTATTATATAGTTTTATAATATTCCTTAGATTTTTCTTAATTAAGTTAATATTAGCTGTTTTTTTTATTATAATTTAGTTATTTAGTTATAAATTCTTAAAGTTTAAGATTATTTAGATTATTAAGCTAATTATAGGTATATAGAAGCTAAATAAGGTATATTTTAGTTTATAATTATAACCTATTTTCTTCCCTTAATTATAGAGGTTACTTTATCTTAATATCTTTTTCTTTAGATTTACTATTTATTTTAGTATGCTTTTTTTGCTTAAAATATAGGAATTACCCTAAAGAAATTATTTTTTATTATATATAAATAAGACTAAAACTCTAATAATATTATATATATATATATATAACTATCTTATTAATAAGAGAATAATAAAATTAAACTAATAAAGAAGTTTCTAGTAATATAGCTATTTTATTAGAGTTATAAATAATTATATTAACTTTAAGGGTTTTTTTAGTAAAAGAAATAGTAAAAGTACTAAGTAAAGTTACTTAAAAAGAACTTAACTATTTAATTATAGATTTAATAAATATATATAATGAATTTTCCTTAGTATTAAAGTTATTTAAAAATAAGCTTTAAAAGTAAGTTAAATAATATAGATTATCTTTAGTTTTCTTACTTAGTAATATAGTTTTTTCTAAAAACAGGTCTAAAAGTGGGTCTAAAAGTAGGTCCTTATAACTATTAGTAACTTCTTTATAGCTTTCTTGCTTAAATATATAATTTTTACTTTAAAAGAGAAATTTATTTAAAAGTAGGTCTAAAAGTGGGTCCTTATATATATAGGTAACTTCTTTATAGCTTTCTTACTTAAATATATAATTTTTACTTAAAAAGAGAAATTTATTTAAAAGTGGGTCCAAAAGTGGGTCCAAAAGTGGGTCCTTATACCTATAGGTAACTTCTTTATAGCTTTCTTGCTTAAATACATGATTTTTACTTAAAAAGAGAAATTTATTTAAAAGTGAGTCTAAAAGTGGGTCCTTATAACTATAGGTAACTTCTTTATAGCTTTCTTGCTTAAATACATGATTTTTACTTAAAAAGAGAAATTTATATAAAAGTGAGTCTAAAAGTGGGTCCTTATACCTATAGGTAATTTCTTTATAGCTTTCTTGCTTAAATATAAGATTTTTACTTAAATAAAGGAATTTTTATAAAAGTAAGTCTATAAATAGGTCTTTATAACTATAAGTAACTTCTCTATAGCTTTCTTACTTAAATATATAATTTTTACTTAAAAGAGAGGGATTTTTATAAAAGTGAGTTTATAAGTAAGTTATTATAACTATAACTTACTTCTTTATAGCTTTTTTACTTATATATATGATTTTTACTTAAAGGAAATACTTATTAATACTAATAGCTAATAAATTTATAAGCTATTATAAGCTATTATAAGCTATTATAAGCTATTATAAGCTATTATAAGCTATTATAAGCTATTATAAGCTATTATAAGCTATTATAAGCTATTATAAGCTATTATAAGCTATCATAAGCTATTATAAGCTATCATAAGCTATTATAAGCTATTATAAGCTATCATAAGCTATCATAAGCTATTATATTACTAAATATAACAAAATACTACAAATACTACATGTAGTAGAAAAATCTCCTTGTAGTATAGTATGTAGTATAGTGTAGTATGTAGTGTAGTGTAGTATACTACACTACACTACATAGTTAATACTAGGGTTCTAAATAGTCTAACTAAAGGGCTTATATTATAGTTACTATAAGCTTATAGCTATTAGGCATATGTGCGTTTAGTAGTACTAATAGTTATTATTATGATTTATAAATTACCTATACGCAGTGCGTTAGATTACTTAAGGGGTCTAAGGTTAATATAAAAGAGACTAATTTTTCCCCCCTTTTACACTTTTCCTTTCTTTTATAATATCCCTTAACCTTATAAGTTACCCTTACTAGCTAAGTAATAGCTCTCTTACTACTATTACTTCGTAGTTACTAACCTCTTTTAGTCCCTAATTATTATTATTATTTATCCTTATTTATCTTAGTTTCTTGCCCTTATCTAGCTTATAAGTTTATACTCTTATTAGCATAACTTCCTTATCTAGTCTATTATAGCTAACTTATAGCTAGTTTACTATATCTAAGTCTTATACTTAAACTTTACTTTTATTAATACCTTAAGAAAATCTATTAACTAAGAAATCTCCTATAAAGTCTTCTTAAAAGCAAACTTTTTCTAAAATATTATTATAAGTTTATTATATCCTTATAGTGTCTTTATTACTAACTTATTACTAGTAAAATAACTTTAAAAAAGATTCTATATATACGCTATTATTAGTAAGTAATAATATAAAATATCCTCCTAAAAAATAGTACTTATAAGATTCTAGGATACTTTATTAATAAAAAAACCTTCCTAGCTAAATATAATAAATCTTTAAGTATAACTTCCTTACTTACTTATTACTTCTTTATAGCTAATATATAATAGGCTATTTAATAAAATATGCTTATTACTTCTAAAATAATAAAAACTATATTATAGTATATCTCTCTTAACTAAAATCTACCTAGTTATTACTAATATATTACTAGACTTTAGCTTAAATTATATAGCTTTATAATAAGCTATTTAAACTTATTAAAGCTACTTCTAAAGGTAGCTATTACTATTAAAATAAAGTAAGTATAATCTTATTTCCTAGACACTAGATTATTACTAACTTACTACTAGCCTATTATAAAAGCAAAGAAAAAGCTATAGAATTCTATCCTAGTTTATAAAAATTCTAATAAGTATAGTTATATTTACTATGCTTAAATATTTACTAATACTACCTATAAGGTAAAATATAATAAATACACTATAATAGTGCTACTAAGTAATACTATAAATCTAGAAACTTAGATTAATATTATAAACTATCTTTACTTTATAGCCTAGAATATCCTAAAGGTAAGCTTTCTTAATATATATAGCTAATACTTAACTAACTTACTAGTAGTTTACACTAAATACTATTAATTTACCTAAATATATTAGTTCTATTAAGCTCCTTAGTATACTTTAGGTTTATATATATAAAGAGAGAGATTCTAATAATAAAGATACTCCTAAGGCCTCTTTCTCTATAGCTTCTATAGTTACTAATAATAATAAGGGACTAGTAGTCTTAAGGGCTAACTCTATTATAAAGGGATAAGTGCTTAGTAGCTATATAATAGATTATTTAAGTTATCTAAGTAAATTAACTTTATTTTCTAATATCTTTAGTATATTAAGTTATAAAACATAACTACCTTATATTAACTTTATTACTTAGCTATTACTTATAGTTATTAATAATTTCTCTAGTAATAAAATCCCTTTTTAATACCTAAGAATTCTCTAAAGTATTATAGCCCTTCTATTTAACTAGATATTAATAATACCTTCTATTATAGTAATATAAAATAATTCTCTTAACTTTAAACTCTTATTTATTATCTTTAATAGTATCTTATAGTAAGGGCATATCTTCTATATTAATTAGGTCCCCTTTAAAAGGTTTAAGACTAGTAATATTAAATATATTATATAATTAAGTCCTAGGTAGTAATTTTAATTAATATACTAATCTATAACTTCTAATTACCTTTTTAATCTTATAAGGGCCTAAATACTTTATAGCTAGCTTCTTACTAGGGTATCTTAGGTTAATGTTTTTTATTAATAATAAAACATAGTTACTAACTTTAAACCTTATTAGAGTTCTCTTCTAGTTATAATATTTTTTATACTAAGTCTATAAGTTACTTAAAAGCTACTTAATTATAGTGTGCTTCTCTTTTAGTGCTAAAATCCTACTTTTAGCTTAATTATTTACTAAAGGGATATTTACTACTACTTACTATAGACCTCTAGGATTATAACCTTATAATGCCTTTACTAGTGTGTAGCTATACGTTAAGTGATTGCTTACATTATACGCAAATTACGCTATTAATAGGTTATTTACCTAATTAGTCTATTTAGCATAAGCAAAAGCCCTTAAATAATATTCTAAGACCTAGTTTAAACGTTTTATCTAACTATTTATCTAGGGGTAAAAAGCAGTGCTAAGTAATTACTTTATTATAAGAAGATAATAAAAAGTTATCTAGAAACCACTAGTAAAAATAGAACCTTAGTCTATTATAATACTTTCTAGGGCTCTATAGTCTCTAAAAACATATTCTAAGAATATAGTTACTAGCTTATTGCTAGTTAGTTACGTTAAAATAGGGATATAAATACTGTATTTTATAAAATAGTTAATAATAACTAAAATTACATTATAGGTTTAATTTAAATCTTTTACTAGTAAAAGTCTAGTAATAAAATCTATTAATAATTCTTAAAAGGGGCAATTAGGCACTAGTAATATAGCTAGCTTACTATATAGTTTATAATGCCTTAGTTTTAAAGTCTAATAATTTATATAAGTGCTAATATATACCTTTATATCTTTCTTTATTATTAGCTAATAATATTAGTTTATAATCTAATAAAGAGTTTTACTTACTCCTTAGTGCCTAGTAGTAAGGTTATTATAAGTTAGTAATAAAATTTCTTTCCTTATACTTAGAGAAATAAAAACATAATTCTTAAACATTAATAGCTTAAAGGGTCTAATTAACTATGTCTAGAATATAGCTAAATTACTGCTTTTAAGTAACTTTAATTAAGCTATAGTAAAGTTATTACTTTACTATGCTTTATATAATAAGACTTAAATTAGGGGTTTTAATTCTAAGCTCTTTTCTAGAAAGTTAGAGTTAAACTTAGAAGAGGTTCTCTAAATAGATTAAATCCTAGCTATAATATCTCTATAAGTAATTAGTTTAATAGATACTTCTAGTCTTATAAGGATATAGATAAGTAACGTTTTTAAGGGGTACCCTTGCTACTTACTAGTAATAACCTATGCTAGTCTATCCCTATTAGTAATAGCTAGTCTAATAGGAAAATTAAAATAATTAAGTAATAAATAATATATACGCTAGGTACTAATAGTATTACTATAGCTAGCTTATTACTTATTAACTAAAGTATAAAAAGTATTAAATAACCTTACTAATATAACTCTTCTAAGATTATCTAGATTATTAGGTTTTTTAGGAATATAGTTAAGTTATGATTTTTTAAAACCCTAGATATTAGTAGTATTATTATAGCGTTATTATAACTAACTATTAGTTACATTAAGTAACGTTTTTGTAAAGCCTATAGCATTAATAATATTACTATAGTGTTCCTATCTCTTAGTATCTATAAATTTAAATAAAAAGGCAGGAAGTTATATTGTTATTACTTTCTCTTTTCTTACCTTACTTATAAAATCTAGTTTTCTTAAAAGTAAGTTAGTAGGATTTAATTTCCCTATATAATATATAATCTTAAAGTTAAAAGGATAAAGCTTATTAAGTATAGTTACTTACTTACTAGTAAGCTTAGGCTTTATAGTAAGGTACTTATAGTTTAAATAATCTATAATAACTTTAATTATATAAGCTAAATAAGCGAGATAGTGTCTCTATATATGAAAAGCCTCTTAGATAGCTAATAATTCACTATTAGGTGTTAAATATTATAATTTAGTATTAGTTATCTTTCTTAATATAAACGTAACTAGGTGCTAGTAACCTAGCACTAATATTATAAGTATAGCCCTAATTATATGTCTAGATATATCTATCTCCACTCTAAGATATATAAGTGAGTTAAAATACACTAAAATTAGCGCTTCCTAAAATCTTTATTAAAGCTCTCTAAACGCTACTATCTTATAGGGTTTTAGTTTAAATATCACTAGTTAATTCCCTCTAAGGTAATCTATTAATAGAATAATAACTTTACTATACTATTTAATAAAATAGTAGTAAAATCTAGTAAAACTAAGAAATAACTAAATATTAAAAACACTATATAGTATTAGCTAGGTTATAATTACTTTAACTCTTACTAGGTCTATTATAATACCTTTCTCTAATATCTTAAAGCCTAAAAATTTAACTTCCTTAACTAAAAATTAACACTTCTTAAGGTTAATAAAAAGACTTACCTCTCTAAACCTATATAAAACTTATTTAATATGCTTTATATAATCTTTAACCTTACTACTATATATTAGCGTATTATCTAGATAGATAATATAAGTCTTATTAATAAGTCCTTTAAGAGTATTATTAATATACTCCTAAAAAGTCACTAGTGCGTTAACTAGTCTAAATAGCATTACTAGATATTTAAAGTGGCTATATTAATAATAAAATGCTATTTTCCACTTATTGCCTAAGTAAATACATAGCTAGTGGTATGTATCTTTTAAATCTAGGACTATAAAAATAACTACGCTTACTAATTAATTAAGAATTTTAGTAATAAGAGGCAAAGGGGCCTTATTCTTAATTATAATCTTATTTAGGCCCTTATAATTCATATAAAGCCTTAATTTCCCTCCTTTCTTTAGAATAAATAAAATTAGGGCCTTAGCTAGGCTAACTAATCTTCTAATTTACCCTTTAAGCTACACACTTATAAGGTACTCTTTAAGAACCTCTAGCTCCCTTTTAGCTAAATTATATATAGGCCTCTAAGGTAGTGTTTTCCTTTCTTCTAATTTAATTATATAAGTGTAACCTCCTAGTTTAGGAAGCTTACTTACTAACTCTTTAGAAAAAATATCTATAAACTCCCTATATTCTTCTAGGATTATTAGTGTAAGGCGCTTAGTGCTCTTATCCTAATTTAATATAGCTTCTTTACTGCTTATGTTTTCTAAAATTAGTATAACTATAATACCTTTGCTTTTTTATTATAAATAAGTATACTTAAGGATTTATATAGCTGCTTTACTATTTATTTATATATCTATTACTACTAGGTCCTTTAATTAGCCTTCTCCTTTTCCTTTTTAATTTTTATTTTCTAGAATACTTAGCTTAATCTTTATTACTTCTAATAATAAAGTAATTACTACTATTTTTTTCTCTTTATATACTTATTACTTACTATAAGTAAAGGAAAGACATTCTATTATTACTAGATATCTCTAGTATTTGTGCTCCTAACACATAATTATAAGTAAATACTCTTTAATCTAGTCTATACCTAGAATTATCCCTTTACTTATATTAGTAATAAAGTAGCTAACTTAGTAAACCTTTATAAATCCTATACTATCTTTTATCTTAACTAATTTTTTTAGAATTCCTTAATATAAAATCACTTTTTTACTTACACTCTCTAATATCCTATTTAATTAGATTATATTTTCCTAATCCTTTTTTAATAATAATTTTAGATAAATTATTAAAGACTATATGCCTATATTAAATAGCGCTTATATAGCTAACTACTAGTTATCTTATTATAAAGATACTTATATTCTTATTCTATTATCTATAGGGTATTCTATAGTAAGATTATATTCCTAGGTCTATGCTAATTAAACTAGTATTATATTAGGAGATATAGCTTTATTACTACTTTCCTTATGCTTCTTAGTTATATGTTTAGTACTTTTATAGGTAAAATAATCTAATGCCTAATAAGTTAGTATAATATGCCTAGGCTTTTTATATTTATAGTATACTAGGGATAATCTTCTCCCTTAGTCTTTGCTTTATTACTATACCTTATTTATAGGTAATATAAAATAAGAGTATTACCTCTTTCTTTTAGAGTCCTAACCTTTTTTATTATTTTAGCCTAAACCTATTATAACCTTCGCTTTCTTACCCTAGCCTTATAGTTAGCTCTAGGTTATTAGAATCTCTTAACTAATTATTTGCTTCCTTATAGCGTTATTTAAGCTATTTAGAAAAATTATAATTCTTAGATATATAGGGATTTCTTTAGGTAACTTAGCTTTTACCTTATCCTAGGCTTATATAAAGGATTAAAATAATTAGCTATTCTTTTACCTAAGATTTAGTAGTAACCTTATTACTTCTAAGTGTCTTATACCTATATTTATTATTCTAGTTTTTAACTATTCTAGGAAATTTACCTAGGTAATTAATAAATAATTTATATGCCTATTTATAGCTATATAATGTATTTACTATTGCTTTACATTACTAGCTAGGTAGCTACCTATATACGCTACCTTAGTTATATTATCCTTAAAGGTATAGTAGTCTAATTTAAATAGTATATCTAAGTTTACTAAGAAATTCTATAAGCTTTTATATATTTCCCCTTTATATATAAGTATTTTTATTTATATTTTAATAAGACTACCTTACTATATAATTACTACTATATTACTATAAACTATAGGTAAAATCATAGCTAATATTTAAGGGGTAATTATATGTCTAGATTAAGGGGTAATTATAGGTCTAGTTTAAGGTCTAGCTAATCCTAGATTTACCTTAAGCTCTCTAATTTACGCCTTTATCTATAAGACCTTTTATCTCCTCTAAAGGTAACATAGCTTAGATTATATAACCTTATAGCGTTACTATAATACCCTTTTTTCTTTAGTTATATTATCTATACCTCCACTTAAATTAGGATTAAGTGGCGTTTATTATACCTTATTATCCATAGTTCTAGATTATAGGGGTTCTTTATCTTCCTAATTATCTATAGCTTTATTATTATAAGGTACTAGCGTGTTTCTTATAGATCTTTAGAGTGTTAGCTATATAATAATCTAGCTAATAGTTTATATTCTTAAAAAGGTTAAGAGAGATTAATTTATTATAGCTTATACTAAAAGGTTAAGAATAAAGTAATAGCTAAGACTATTATAGTTACTACTAGATAAATACTAGCTAGGGGTAGGTGCGTGAAGGTTTTAATCTCTAACCTAGCACTAATAATATACGTAGTCTTTAATAAGTACCTTACTTTATAAGCACATGGCTATCTTGTAGCTAGCTAGCCTCTTTGTTATCCGCATGGCCTAAAGGTTCTCCGAAGACCTGCTTCGATAAACATCCTATCTTTGACCTCTACGCTCCTAACATATTACTTATTTTAAAAAAACTATAAAAAGAACTACTAGTAAACTTAATATAAGTAGCTTATTATATCTTATTATAGCTCATAATAGCTTATAATACTAATATTACTAATATTACTAGTATTACTAAGATTACTAAGATTACAAAGATTACTTATAATATTATTAGTGTTAAAGTTTAATAAATAATAAATAATAAATAAATAACTTAAATATAAATACTAGTAATTATAAGTAAATTACTATAGTAAAAGCTATAGTTTTTAATAACTTAGTATTTTAAGGTTTTTAAAAATATTAATATTATAAAAATGTTTTCTCTTTTATGTTTTTTTAAAATAATAATAAAAGTAAAATAATAGTAATAATAGTAATTAAGTAATAATAGTATTAATAGTATTAATAGTAATAATAGTAATAAAGGTTATTAAAGTTATTAAAGCTCTTATAATAAGTATAGTATATTAAATAAAAGTAAGTCTTAGTTTTATTTTAAAAAATAAGTTAAACTTATTTTTTATAGCATAGGGTAATTAAAATAATACTATTAATTATTTATTAATAGATTATAAATATTAGTTTATTATATTCTTTATTTATATATTATAGTAATAAGATATATAAAGTTACTATATATAACTTCTTAAGGCTTTAGAATTATAAAGCTAAAAGTAATATTTAATTAGTTTAAATCTTAAATAAATAGTTTAAGCTTTTTTTAAGTTCTTATTATATTAAGAATAAGATTTAAGTACTAAGTATATATTCTATTAACTTCTAGTAATTTATCTAGATTTCTTAATTAATTTTATTCTATTAGTTTAGGGTATTTTTTATTTAAAATAATAATAATAACATTTTAAAATATAAAATAATTAATAGTAATAGTAAATAAAATAATAAGAAGGTTTTTCTTTAAGTTATATTAGTAAAATAAAGTATTAGGTATAATAGTATTATTAAAAAGTTATAATATTATAAATTACCCTAGTTATAGTCAGAGTATTGCACTAAAACGTGTAGTGTAGTGTAGTATTTGTAGTGTAGTGTAGTAACTACACTACAAACTACACTACATTACAAACTACACTAACTACAAACTACACTAACTACAAACTACACTAACTACAAACTACACTAACTACAAACTACACTAACTACAAGGAAAAAAAAACTACACTACACTAACTACAAAAAAAAAACTATAATACATTACACTATAAATTTTTTTTCCTAAACTACACTAACTATAAACACTACAAATGTAGTATTAGACTTTTTATTAGTTATTAGTATTTATAAGGTTAAAAGAAAGCTAGTTATATAAAAGCTTTTATTATTACCTATTTTATTAAATTAGTTATAGAATTTATAATATAATATTATTTTTATAATTTTATTATAACTAAGTAAGGTTATATATAATATTATACTTTTTTAATAATACTATTTAACTTAATACTTTATTTCCCTAATATAACTTAGAGAAAAACCTTCTTATTATATTATTTACTATTTCTATAAATTATTTTATATTTCTATAAATTATTATTATTACTTATTTTAAAAAAACTATAAAAAAACTACTAGTAAACTTAATATAAGTAGCTTATGATATCTTATTATAGCTTATAATAGCTTATTATATCTTATTATAGCTTATAATAGCTTATAATACTAATATTACTAATATTACTAGTATTACTAAGATTACTAAGTATTACTAAGATTACTAAGATTACTAAGATTACTAAGATTACTAAGATTACTAAGATTACTAAGATTACTAAGATTACTAAGATTACTAAGATTACTAAGATTACTTATAATATTATTAGTGTTAAAGTTTAATAATAAATAAATAAAAAATAAATAACTTAAATATAAATACTAGTAATTATAAGTAAATTACTATAGTAAAAGCTATAGTTTTTAATAACTTAGTATTTTAAGGTTTTTAAAAATATTAATATTATAAAAATGTTTTCTCTTTTATGTTTTTTTTAAAATAATAATAAAAGTAAAATAATAGTAATTATAGTAATAATAGTAATTGAGGTTATAAAAGTTAATAAAGCTTTTATAATAAGTATAGTATATTATATAAAACTAAGTCCTAGTATTATTTTTTATAGCTTATTTAAGCTATATAGGGTAATTAAAATAATACTATTAGTTATCTATTAATAAATTATAAATATTAGTTTATTATATTCTTTCTTTATATATTATTATAATAAGATATATAAAGTTACTATATATAACTTCTTAAAGCTTTAGAATTATAAAGCTTAAAGTAATATTTAATTAGTTTAAATAGTAAATAAATAGTTTAAGCTTTTTTAAGTTCTTATTATATTAATAATAATATTAAAGTACTAAGTATATATTCTATTAACTTTTATATATTTATTTAGATTTCTAATTTAATTTAATTATATTAGTTTAGGGTATTTTTTAATTAAATTAATAATAAAAATATAAAATAATTAATAATAATAGTAAATAAAATAATTAGAAGGTTTTTCTTAAAGTTATATTAGTAAAATAAAGTAATAAGTATAATAGTATTATTAAAAAGGTATAATATTATAAATAACCCTAGTTATAGTAAAATTCTTAAAAAAAAGTAAATATTATAAATTCTATAACTAATTAAGTAAAATAGGTAATAATAAAAGCTTCTATATAACTAGCTTTCTTTTAATCCTTATAATAACATTATATAATAAAAAGGCCCACTTTTTTTTACTAACACTACATTGTAGTTTTTGTAGTTAGTGTAGTTAGTAACTACACTAACTACACTACACTATAAGCAAAAAAAAACTACACTACACTAACTATAAAAAAAAAAAAAACTACACTGCACTAACTATAAGAAAAAAAAACTACACTATAAATACAAATTTTTCCTAAAAACTACACTAACTACACTACAAACAATACTCTGGTTATAGTAAAATCCTTAAAAAAAGGTAAATTTTATAAATTATATAACTAATTAGGTAAAATAGGTAATAATAAAAGCTTCTATATAACTAGCCTTCTTTTAATCCTTATAATAACCTTATATAATAAAAAAGCCCACTTTTTTTTTACTAACACTACATTTGTAGTTTTTGTAGTTAGTGTAGTTAGTAACTACACTAACTACACTACACTATAAGCAAAAAAAAACTACACTACACTACACTATAAAAAAAAAAATACACTACACTAACTATAAGAAAAAAAAACTACACTATAAATACAAATTTTTCCTAAAAACTACACTAACTACACTACAAACAATACTCTGCTTAAGAGTAATAATCTTATATACTCTAAAATATTTAGGGTTTTTAAAGACTAAGCTAATAAGAAAAGTAAGTCTAATAGTGTAAATAAAGAAAGATAAGCTAGAATTTTACCTAGCTTATTATTACTAGACCCTTAAGCAAAGTATTGCATTACAATGTGTAGTGTAGTGTAGTTTTTGTAGTGTAGTGTAGTAACTACACTATAAACTACACTACACTATAAACTACACTAACTATAAGTAAAAAAAAACTATAATATAATATAATACAAATTTTTTTCCCTAAACTACACTAACTATAAATACTATAAATATAGTATTAGACTTTTTATTAGTGATTAGTATTCTAGGGATTAAAAGAAAGCTAGTTATATAAAAGCTTTTATTATTACCTATTTTATCTAATTAGTTATAGAATTTATAATATTATTTGATTTTAATAATTTTACTATAACTAAGTAAGGTTATATATAAGATTATACCTTTTTTATAATACTATTTAACTTAATACTTTATTTTACTAATATAACTTAAAGAAAAACCTTCTTATTATATTATTTACTATTTCTATGAATTATTTTATATTTCTATGAATTATAATTATTACTTATTTAAAAAAAACTATAAACTAATGTAATTAAATAAAATTAACTACTAATACACTTAATATAAGTAGCTTATTATAGTCTATTATAGCTTATACTTATAATAGCTTATAATAGCTTATATTACTAATATTACTATATATATTACTTATATTACTTATAATATTATTAGTGTTAAAGTTTAATAAAAAATAAATAACTAATAAATAACTAATATAAAAAAATATAAATACTAGTAATTATAAGTAAATTACTATAGTAAAAGCTATAGTTTTGAATAACTTAGTATTTTAAGGTTTTTAAAAATATTAATATTATAAAAATATTTTCTTTTTAATATTTTTTAAAATAATAATAAAAGGAAAATAATAGTAATAATAGTAATTAAGGTTATTAAAGTTATTAAAGCTTTTATAATAAGTATAGTATATTATATAAAAGTAAGTCCTAGTATTATTTTAAAAAATAAGTTAAACTTATTTTTAATAGCTTAATTAAGCTATATAAGGTAATTAAAATAATACTATTAATTATTTATTAATAGATTATAAATATTAGTTTATTATATTCTTTATTTATATATTATAGTAATAAGATATATAAAGTTACTATATATAACTTCTTAAAGCTTTAAAATTATAAAGCTAAAAGTAATATTTAATTAGTTTAAATCTTAAATAAATAGTTTAAGCTTTTTTTAAGTTCTTATTATATTAAGAATAATATTTAAGTACTAAGTATATATTTTATTAACTTCTAGTTATTTATCTAGATTTCTTAATTAATTTTATTCTATTAGTTTAGGGTATTTTTTATTTAAAATAATAATAATAATATATAAAAATATAAAATAATGAATAGTAATAGTAAATAAAATAATAAGAAGGTTTTCTTTAAGTTATATTGTGTGGCTAGGATTAAGACCTCTCAATCCCTCTCTTAAGACTTGTCACAAGACCTTCAGTCTCTAGACCTCGGCATCGTTAGATCTATTGGCATCGCCAGATTAATCGGATCCCTAGTCATGTGACTATCTAGCTAGATAAAATCCCTAGATTCCCTCCCCTTTTATAGAAAATTAACTCTCCCTTTATTGCCTTTAGCTTAGATTATTTAATAGATAAAATAACCTAGTATTATATTTAACCTAATAAGATAAATTTAACCTAATATTAAAAAGAGACCTCTTTTAGCTTAGATCCTCGCGATAGATTGTAAATATCGTAGACTTAAATCCCGTTATCTAGGTTTTAGCTTTAATATCGTTAAATTCGTTAGTATTGTTAGTATTGTTAATATTGTTGTTTTTATTGTTATTATTATCGTTGTCTTTTCCGTCGTTTTCGGGTAGTTGTTTTGGCCTAACAAAATATTAGTCAAATAAAGTAATAAGTATAATAGTATTATTAAAAAGGTATAATATTATAAATAACCCTAGTTATAGTAAAATCCTTAAAAAAAGGTAAATTTCATAAATTTTATAACTAATTAGGTAAAATAAGTAATAATAAAAGCTTTTATATAACTAGCTTTCTTTTAATCCTTATAATAACCTTATATAATAAAAAGGCTTACTTTTCTTTTACTAACACTATATTTATAGTTTTTATAGTTAGTATAGTTAGTAACTATACTAATTACACTACACTAGAAAGAAAAAAAAAACTACATTACATTACACTATAAAAAAAAACTACATTACACTAAATATAAGGAAAAAAAACTACATTACAAATACAAATTTTTCCTAAAAACTACACTAACTACACTACAAACAATACTCTGCCCTTAAGCACTAGAAGGGTATTATTTAAACTAATAAGATAGTAGTTATCTTATTATATTAAAGGGGAGGGTATTATATATAGTAATAACTAGAGTATTGTTTGTAGTGTAGTTAGTGTAGTTTTACGGAAAATTTTGTATTTATATTGTAGTTTTTTTTTCTTATAGTTAGTGTATTGTAATTTTTTTTATAGTGTAATATAGTGTATTTTTTTTCTCTTATAGTGTAGTGTAATTAGTGTAGTTACTAATTACACTAACTACAAAAACTATAAATATAGTATTAGTAAAAAAAAAGTAAGCCTTTTTATTATATAAGGTTATTATAAGGATTAAAAGAAAGCTAGTTATATAGAAGCTTTTATTATTACCTATTTTACCTAATTAGTTGTATAATTTATAAAATTTACCTTTTTTTAAGGATTTTACTATAACTAGGGTTATTTATAATATTATACCTTTTTAATAATACTATTATACTTATTACTTTATTTTACTAATATAACTTTAAGAAAAATTAACTTATTCTTTTATTTACTATTACTACTAATTATTTACTATTTCTATAATTTATTATTATTATTTTAATTAAAAATACCTTAAACTAATATAATATAATTAGTTAATAAATCTAAATAAATAATAAGAAGTTAATAAAGTATATACTTAGTATTAATATATTACTAGTTATATAATAAGAACTTTAAAAAAGCTTAAACTATTTATTTATTATTTAAACTAATTAAATATTACTTTAAGCTTTATAATTCTAAAGCTTTAAGAAGTTATATATAGTAACTTTATATATCTTATTATAACAATACATAAAGAAAGAATATAATAGGCTAATATTTATAATTTATTAATAGATAACTAATAGTATTATTTTAATTACCTTATATAGCTTAAATAAGCTATAAAAATAAGTTTAACTTGTTTTTAAAAATAATACTAGGACTTAGTTTTATATAATATATTATACTTATTATAAAAGCTTTAATAACTTTTATAACCTTAATTACTATTATTACTATTATTTTACTTTTATTATTATTTTAAAAAAACATAAAAGAGAAAACATTTTTATAATATTAATATTTTAAAAAACCTTAAAATACTAAGTTATTAAAAACTATAGCTTTTACTATAGTAATTTACTTATAATTACTAGTATTTATATTTTATTTATTTATTAGTTATTTATTTTTAATTAAACTTTAACACTAATAATATTATAAGTAATATAAGTAATATAAGTAATATTACTAATATTACTAATATTACTAATATAAGCTATTATAAGCTATTATAAGCTATTATAAGCTATTATAGGCTATAATAGGCTATAATAAGCTATAATAAGCTACTTATATTAAGTTTATTAGTAGTTTATTTTATTTAATTACTTTAGTTTATAGTTTTTTTTTAAATAAGTAATAATAATGATTTATAGTTTGTCAGGCGAAAACAACCACCCGAAAACGACAGAAAAGACAATGATAATAATAACAACAAAAACAACGATATTAACAATACTAATAATACTAACGAATTTAACGATATTAAAGCCAGAACCTAGATAACAGAATCTAGGTCTACGATATTTGCGATCTATTGCAAGGATCTAAGCTAAAAGAGATCTCTTTTTAATTTTAGGTTAAATTTATCTTATTAGGCTAAACATAATACTAGGTTATCGTATCTATTAAATAATCTAAGCTAAAGGTAATAAAGGGAGAGTTAATTTTCTATAAAAGGGGAGGGAATCTAGGGATTTTATCTAGCTAGATAGTCACATAACTAGGGATCCGATTGATCCGGCGATGCCGATAGATCTGACGATGCCGAGGTCTAGAGACCTAAGGTCTTGTGACAGAGGTCTCGAGAGGTCTAAATCCTAGCCACACAGTAGAAATATAAAATAATTTATAGAAATAGTAAATAATATAATAAGAAAGTTTTTCTTTAAGTTATATTAGTAAAATAAAGTATTAAGTTAAATACTATTATTAAAAAGGTATAATATTATATATAACCTTACTTAGTTATTGTTAAAAATAAGACCTATTTTTAGCCCTTTCTAGTTAAAGGACCTTTCTATTACTAGCTTGCATTGCAAGCCTGACAGCTGCACTGCAGCTGTCAACGGTCGCGAAGGTGGCTGTCAATGGCTACGTCGCAGCTGTCAACAGCTGCGACTGACCGTGTGGATGACTAATCCGAATCAATTGTCAATTGTGGATTATTCAATTGCGTTGTGGCTACAAGCGCAGCCATAACCGCAGCGCCACTAGTAATTAGGTAAGCTAGGGTGACGTAAGCAGGTTACCCTATAGCTATCTTTAACAGCGATTTTCTCTTTAACTAGAGGTTGTATAAAAGTCTTACATATAGCAAATTAAAGCTAGAAGACAGGGCTTTTATTTTTTGCAGGAATATTTTTTAGACTAAAATTTAGTGCATATGGGTTGCTAGTTTGTATAGTGGTGAGTCGATTTTTTGGATTTTACATACAAATAAATTTTGCGGAAAATAAAAAGTAGTGTAAGACCTCTTTAGCGGTCCGGATTCACTAATATAGTTAGTAGGTATATAAGAGGAAGAAGATCTTTTTAATCTAGCTAGATAGCTAGGCCTCTTAATCTAACAGCCGCATTGCCTATATAACGTCACTAAAATCAATTCTATTGGTATATAAGATATCGTAAAAGTCATCTAGATTAAATTTAATTAGTTAATAACTGCTAAAACCTTCCGTTACGTTGCGTTAAATATTTAACGTGGTGGCTCTATTAGTCCCTAACCGTAGAAGCTACACTTGTACAGCTGTTGCTAGCTGGCAACTAGCTCCCTACATTTTAATAGGTTATGAGCCTAGTCTATCACTATAAAATTCTTTCTAGTGCACTTTGCGTACGGTTACAGAAGACTTCCTTTCTATAAAATAGGAAGGACCCGCGAGATAGAAGCTATTCCCTTCTATAAAAAGAAATCATTATAGTTATAGAAGACTTCCCTTCTATAAAACAGGAAGCGCATGAGTGATACAGAAGCATTCCCTTCTATAAAAAGGAAGTTTAGTGAGAATAGAAGCTTTTCCCTTCTATAAAAAGGAAATTTAGCGCGAATAGAAGCTTTTCCCTTCTATAAAAAGGAATTTCAGTACAAATAGAAGACTTCCCTTCTATAAAATTAGAAGATAGCTACTAATCAACAAGGTTAAGGACCTCTAGTCCCTGATCTTAGTGCGCAAGAGGTTCTAAATAACCAGCTAAAAGAGCAGGTTATTAAACAACAAAATGCTATCAATCTAGTAATAGAGAAGCTAGAGTCCTTAACTTTAGCTATTAATAATAGACCTATGGAGGGTGTGGAAGCTGCTAAGCCCACTAGTTAGCAGCAAATTCAGCAGCCTATTCAAGATAAGGCACCTAAATCTAGCTCTATACAAGCTGCCTTTAATAATTCAATTATTAAGGAATTTAATAAGAGGGTTTATAGCTTCCCTGAGACTGCTAAGCTTAAAGGAGCTGAAAATTTCAATTAATGGAAACAAGCCCTAGCTATCTAATTTAGGGCTTTAGGCATGCCTAATTTTCTAGATAATCCGGATATTTCTAGGGCGCTAGGGGATGCTAACCAAGCTATTATCCTAATGTTACTAAGGGATAGTTATACAGAAGGCCCCTAAGCCGCTATAACTTGGCAAAAATCACCTGAAGAAGCCTATAATTTACTTGTACGGCAGTATTCACATAGCGTTGAAATCCAGAGGGGGTCCCTATATTCTAAATTTCATAACCTGAATTTTCATGGATTTAAGGGGACTTTAGAAGCCTTTAATGCAGTTTTTAATAATCTACTAGCTAGATTATCGATTTTAGGGGTCCTGATTAATCCTATAGATTAGGTTAATCAATATCTTCAATCCCTAAAATTAACCTTCCCTTAGTGGGCTAAGAGGCAATGATTTAGCATGCGTACGAATAGGGCTATAGGGGTCCCCCTAGAAGCCCTAAATCTTGAATTCCTAATGGCAGACCTTCTAGCTAAATAGAGGGATAAGTCATCTACAGTAGCCAAAGCCCTAAATTATAGGGCTAAAGACCTAGAAAAGGGCGCTAAAGATAAAGAAAAGGCCCCTAAAGGTTAGAAGAAGAAGAAAGAAGGCTCTAAAGAAAATAAGGGCTCTTCTAATTCTAATAAGAAGAAAAAGAAGTAAAAGGGTCAAAAATCAGATAAAAAGGATACTAAAGAACTTACAGAGGGTTCTTTTATGCTAGGAAATTACAACCTTTCTAACGGAGCACTTGATTCGTACAAGAAACCTAGCAATTACAAGACTAGTTATAAGAGCTCTAGCAATAGTAGCTCTAATTCTAGCTCTAGTGATTTGGATAATGAAAAACAAGAAATTAATACCTTAAATGGTTTTAATTATTACAGTAAAGACATAAAAAAGGCCCTATTATATAATACAGGTTTGACTGTATATATAGTTAATTCTAGGGAGGTCTTTAGGGATTATACCTCTTTTAAGAAGGGGGAATCCAACCCTATTATAACCGGTAGTAGCCCTATTTATCCTAAGGGTCACGGTAGTGCTGTTTTTGAGGTCTTATATCAAAAGAAACCTAATAAATATAGGACCTTAGTGCTAAAGAATACTCTATATTTTCCTTAGCTTAATGTTAATATAGTTAGTGGCCTTATTCACTATATATCTGGCGGTTGCTTTATAAAAAACCATCTTTATCTTAAAGATAGGTCTTGTATTACTACCCTAGATATAGAAAAACATGGTTTTTTCTTTTACGTTAAAAACCAATCTACACTAACGTTACATAAAGGGCCTTGTAAAAAATCTCATTATATCTGACCTTTTACCTATGCTAGCTTTAGGGGTTATAGCTATCCGATTAGCTACCCTATAGAGGTTTAAATTCCCTCTAAAAAGCCAGATTAGGCTTCTGATTTGGACGAAATCGCTGAAATTAACGAAGATAATGATATTGAAGAGGTCGTACGGGATAATTTAGGGGATTTAGTCCCTTCTCCAACGCCTATAGCCCTAGGTTAGGTCCCTTATAAATCTAAAGAAATAGATTTAGGGGTGTTAGAGGGCCTTAGTGAAGGAAAAAGGTCCCTAATACCTCCCTAAGAGGCCTGTGGTTCTCAAGGGGCCTAGCAGGGGACTGACGGAGAGGGCCCTAATCTAGACCCAAATCTAGACCCTAATTCAGGCCCTAAAGACCTTTAATATTAAAAGTTACTAGAACTAGCTAGCCTATGGCATATACAATTAGGGCACCTAGGGCTTCCTTTGCTAAAGAAAACAAGCCTTATAACTAAAGGAATCCCTGATTTTTCTAAAATTAAGGATAAAGACTTTAAATATATAGCTTGTGATTAATCTAAGGCAGTTAGAAGACCTAGGAAATTAGCTATCCCTAACCCCCCTAGAGCTCTAGATCAAATAGAGGGGGATACGCTAAAAATCAGCCCTGTACCGTACAATAAACAGTTAATTTGCTTATTTCTAGTTGATTGAAAAACTAGATATAAGTGGGTGTTCTTATTACCTAATAAGGAAGGCCCCACTGTTTATAGGGCTATTAAGGGCTTCTTCAGAGGGCTTAAAAATCAACTAGGTCAATATCCTAGGCACCTTCACTTTGATAGGGGCTAAGAAATCGATTCTAGTTGTTAAACTTGGTTAAATTCTAAAGGGATTAAATTTATGACTTCTAGTCCCTATATCCATGTAAGAGACCTAGAAGGTGTGCTAGGAATCCCAATAGACCAAAAGATCCGCCAATGCTAGCCGTTGCTAACATTGCACCTTACAACCAGTTATAAGGCCTGTCACCTAGGGCTCCATCTATGGTCCCCGTACACAGCGCCTCACAACTATCCCTTCCCTTCTAGAGGCTTGCCTCAAGCCACTTTAGGTCTCTGCCAGTACGCAACCTTCAAGGGATTAGGCCCGGACTCCGTGACCTCTGAGATAATCTAACCAATTGCGAACCCCCAAGGCCCAGTGCGCAAGCGCACCTGCCCTGTGAGCCTGACGTAAGCTGCCTAGCCTAGCGATCAATCCCAGACCCCGCGGGATTCGAACCTAGGACCTAGCGCAACTAGAAGACCCGTAACGGCTAGCATAATTATAAGAGACCTAGAAGGTGTGCTAGGAATCCCAATAGACCAAAAGATCCGCCAATGCTAGCCGTTGCTAACATTGCACCTTACAACCGGTTATAAGGCCTGTCACCTAGGGCTCCATCTGTGGTCCCCGTACACAGCGCCTCACAATCCATGAGCAAAATGGATTAGCAAAGCGTTTAATTTGTACTATTCTAGATTAATTAAGGGCTACTATCTAGTGGGCAAAATTACCTTTATATTTATGGTGTTTTGTATTACCTGCAGTTATTAACCTAGTTAATATAACTGCTAATACCACTAAGGATAAAAGCCCTGAACAACTGCTAGCTAGGGAGCTAAATTAGCCCTGTACGACTGATATTAGCAGTATTAGAGCTATAGGATCTCACTGTGAGATTCTAATCCCCCTGGAAAAACAACCTAAAGCCTAGAAGTTAGCAGCTAGGACTATCCCTAGAAGGTTATTAGCTACACTAGGTTCCAACACCTATCTAGTGTACATCCCCTCTAAAAGGCTAGTCACAAAGACTAGCTTTATTAAGATTATAGAACCTATAGGTCCTATCTCTAAAGGATTACCTAGGCTTTCTATAGGGGATAACCCTTTAGAGGGGGAAAATGATTTAGAAAATCAAGATCTAAATCAAGGTTTAAAGGATTACCCTATAGACAACATAGGAAATCAAAATCCCCCTATAGGTCAAGAAAAACACCCTATAGGGCCTGTATAACCCCCTAAGGAACCGATTCCAGAGGCCTCAGAGGAGGCCACGCCTGTAACTTCCCTAGGAAATCAGATTTCGACTCCGGACCTTGATTTTGATAAAATTACTGACTTCGACCCTAATATTAACCCTATAGATGTTAATATTAGTTCCCCTTCTTCTCTAGATTTCATAAAAGAAATCTGCTTTAAGGTACAGGAGAAGCTAAAGGAAAACAACCCTAATAGCCCTAAACCTAAGACCTGGAAGCAAGCTATATCTAGCCCTAAAAGGGATAAATGGATAGAAGCTACGTACAAGGAATATAAACAGCTTTTAAAGGCTAGTACTTTTAAATTTATAGGGAAAGACCAAGTACCTAAGGGCCGAAAAGTACTAAAGAATAGGCTTGTTTATAAGCTTAAAAAGGATAAAGAAAATAATCCTTTAAAATACAAGGCCTAACTCGTTGCTAAGGGATTTATGCAAATCAAAGGTCTAGATTATCTAGAGACCTTTATAGCCATAAGCATTCCCCCTAGCTAGAGGATTTTACTAGCCTAGTGGCTTAGAATAACTAGGAAATCAAATAGGTTAATTTTATAGGAGCTTTTCTTAATAGTAAGCTATAATAACAGATTTATATGGTTATTCTAGACGGATTTATTGAATTACTTAAAGCAAATCCTAAATTAGCTAAATTAGCTAAAAGTTTTAGCTATAACCCTTCTAAAGATTAAGTAATTTTATTATAGAAATCTTTATATAGCCTAAAACAAAGCTTAAGGGAATGGCAATAAGCACTAATTATAGTGCTAAAGTCCCTAGGATTTAGCCCTCTAATTTCTAACCTAGCTATATTCTATAATTCCTTCACCAAAACCTTTATTATCACGTATGTGAATGATTATCTTCTAATTAGACTGGATTTACGTTATATCTAAAGACTTAAAAAGAAACTTCATAAAGTCTATCTAATAGAAGATAGGGGGCTAGCTAAATTCTTCTTAGGGGTTTAAATCATATAAGATAGACCTAATAGAGTCCTAAAAATTTATTAATCTTAGTATATCTTAGAGGCTTTAAATCAATTTAATATACTAGATAGTAAGCCTATTAGCATACCTCTTTAGCTAGGCATTTTAGCTACGCAGACCACTAAGCTTTTAATAGCTAGCGAAATTAAGCTCTATTAGTGCATTATAAGGACTATAATATACCTAATGTTACTTATAAGGCTAGACGTGGCCTTTACACTTCAGTGGCTATCTATAGCACTAGCTAGGCCCTATATAGAGCACCTAAAACCAGCTAAAAACTTGCTTAGGTACCTATTAGGGACTAAATTCCTTACTATAATTTATAGGGGAGACCCTAAAGGTATAGCTAGCAAAAGCCTAATAGGTTATTGTAATAGTGATTTTATAGGGGATAAAAAGACCTCTAAATTAACCTACGCTTATTTATTTAAGCTAGCTAGCGGACCTATTAGCTAGAAATCAAAGAAAGCTAGTACAATAGCTTTATTAACATTAGAAGCTAAAGCTAACGCTATCTGCGAGACCTTCCGGGAGCTACAGTGGCTTTAGGGCTTATTTAAGAAGCTAAAAACCCCTATTTCTCCCCCTATCTAGATATATTGCGATAATTAAGGCGCTATAACCACTGCCTATAACCCTGCCTTACATAGCCATATAAAGCATACCTTACTAAAGTTTAACTATATTAGGTAATAGGTTTTAGAGGGTTTAGCTAAGATTAAATATCTAGATATAAAGTCAATACCTGCAAATAGCCTAACGAAACCGTTATCTAGGCCTCTTTATTAGGCTTTTATTAGGCTCTTAGGGCTTGATAATCACTAAAAACCAACAACTAAATCCCTTTAATAGGGAACTAAAAACAACGCTAAAAAGGGAGCTATATTTAACAATAGCTAGGAATTCAAAAGGGGGTCTTTTATCTTTTCCTGTTTTTCCCTTTTATCTGTTTTTATCTAAAAGTTCTTGTTTACCCTATATTACTTTATACGCTTTTAATTAGCTTATATGTAATTCTTTTGTAAAGGGAGTGTTAAAAATAAGACCTATTTTTAGCCCTTTCTAGTTAAAGGACCTTTCTATTACTAGCTTACATTGCAAGCCTAATAGCTACACTACAGCTGTTAATAGTCGCAAAGGTAGCTATTAATAGCTATATCATAGCTATTAATAGCTGCGACTAACTATGTGAATAACTAATCTAAATTAATTGTTAATTGTGAATTATTTAATTACGTTATGGCTATAAGCGTAGCTATAACCGCAGCGCCACTAGTAATTAGGTAAGCTAGGGTGACGTAAGCAGGTTACCCTATAGCTATCTTTAACAGCGATTTTCTCTTTAACTAAAGGTTGTACAAAAGTCTTACATATAGCAAATTAAAGCTAGAAGACAGGGCTTTTATTTTATATAAGAATATTTTTTAGACTAAAATTTAGTGCATATAGGTTACTAGTTTATATAGTAGTAAGTTGATTTTTTGGATTTTACATATAAATGAATTTTGCGGAAAATAAAAAGTAGCCTATAAGACCTCTTTAGCGGTCCGGATTCACTAATACAGTTAGTAAGTATATGAGAGAAAGAAGATCTTTTTAATCTAGCTAGATAGCTAGGCCTCTTAATCTAACAGCCGCATTGCCTGTATAACGTCACTAAAATCAATTCTATTAGTATATAAGATATTGTAAAAGTCATCTAGATTAAATTTAATTAGTTAATAACTGCCGAAACCTTCCGTTGCGTTACGTTAAATATTCAACGTGGTGGCTCTATTAGTCCCTGACCGTAGAAGCTACACTTGTACAGCTGTTGCCAGCTGGCAACTAGCTCCCTACATTTCAATAGTTATAGTAAAATTATTAAAATAAAATAATATTATAAATTCTATATCTAATTAAATAAAATAGGTAATAATAAAAGCTTTTATATAACTAGCGTTCTTTTAACCTTATAATACTAATAACTAATAAAAAGTCTAATACTATATTTATAGTATTTGTAGTTAGTGTAGTTTAGGGAAAAAAATTTGTATTATATTATATTATAGTTTTTTTTCGCTTATAGTTAGTGTAGTTTATAATATAGTGTAGTTTGTAGTATAGTAACTACACTATATTACAAATACTACACTACACTACACATTGTAGTGCAATACTCTGGTAATAACTAATAAAGAGCTTAGTAAAGAGCTATATTTATAAGTAATAGAAGGGATTAATAGAATTTATATTCTAGGCTATATTTAGCTAGGATTAGAAACGTCCTTACTACTATTAAAAGCTAGAGACCCTTATAGAGAAAAAGGAAGCTAATTAGGTTATTAAAGAATCAAATAAGAAGCTAGAACTTACTTATTATAAATAGTGGCTTCTAATATTAGGAATTAACTAGCTAGGGCTTTATAATAAGCCTAGTTAGAAGCTATAGTAAAATTAGATAAAAAAGAATAGGAAGCTTAAGTAAGAGAGAAAAGGGAAGAAAAGAGATAAGGGGATTAATTAGTACTAATATTAGAAGGAAATTCTAAATAAGAAGCTACTTCCCTTTATAAAGGAATATTAGAAGAAAAGGCTAAATATAATAGTATAAGAAAATAAGGCCTCCTTATATACTTATAGTTACTAATAGTTAGTCTATAATACTTAGGGGGTTAAGAAGCTACTATAGCTAGGGAATTCCCCTAATTTAAATATAATAGAACTTACTTAGTAGTATTTAAAGGTTAAGATAACCTATAAAGGCGCCCTAAAGAATCAGAAAGAAGCTATAGTAGCTTAGGAGAAAGTATAGGAAAAAATGCCTTAAAAATAGGTATAAGCTTAGATTAAAAGAATTCCTTATTATATTAAGGAAATAATTCGCTTAGAAAGGGATAATAACTATTATAAAGGTTATAAATATTAAGCTAATAGTTAAAGAGTTTAAAGGGTTGTTTTATAACTATTAGAGTTAGAAGATAAAGCTACTACTACTATTAATAATAATAAAAGAAAGCGGATTATAGACCCTTATAAGGTTAATAGTCCTAATAGTCCTAATAACCTTAATGCCTTAGATTCTAATAATATAAAGGAAGAATGTAATAATAACTAGGATAAGTTACTTTTATATATAGTTTCTATAGCAAAGGTACTTGATTTAATTTTCCTTGTGTTATTCTAGGCTATTTATGTGCCTTAGGCTACTACATTAATGCCTTAGGCCACTCTAGGCAGCAGGGTGCAGGGGACACGACTTTTGAGCTCGACCTCCGTAATGCTTTACTATTCTATGTGTACATTAGCAATGCTAGCCACTGCTTTTCTCACCAAACATACACTGGCGGATTGCACACTAGTAGGTTTCCCTCCCGGGGGCAAGGTGTCCAGGGGTAACTGCCCGGAAACTTCGGGTAGATACCGTTGTGACGATGATTCAGAACTAGTTCCCAAGGGAGGTGGAGATGTTGAGATTACGGTTAGTAAGCATGACCAGTTGTTTCGGATTGCTTGCCGTGTGAATGGGCCATCTCCGAATGTAGTTGATCTTGCCTGCAAGGGTGGAACGACCAACACGATTCTTCATAATGTATGTTCTAGGACGGGGATTCAGAATGTGTATACCTTTACTAAGGGAAAATGAGGCAATCTGAAGTATCATGGAGACGCGTTACCTAGACTACTTGAGAATACATACAAGTATCCTTACCATCCAATCAACTGGTTAGCATTTACATATGCAAGTCTTGACTCCCTGCGTGACACTAGCAGGGGGGGACTTGTCGGCATATATCCCTCGTACAGGTCCTATGACCTTGACCAACTGCCGTTGACGCCAAGGCCCCTGTCTTGTGATATCGTCGGTGAAGCCGATGAGGGCGGATGATATGCTAAGTGTGAGACAGTGTGGAAAGTGATGATGATGAATTCAGCTATTTAAGCTATTCACATGTGACACAACAACGAGGCTATATACGAGGGCAAAGAGGGTCTTTGCTGTAAGTGCCGAGGTCTCGCAACAAGGCCTCGAAGAGGAAAGACATCGCGATAGTGATGCCTAAGATGTGAGGCTGCTACATCCAACACTGAGCAAGTAGTCCGTACTCCGTACTCCGTATAAGTACGGAGTAATCCATGAAGAAAGGTGCAGATTCTATATAACCCAACGCTGTCCATATTTCGAACATCAGACGCAGAACCGGCACGTCGCTGTTACCACTCCGTACACAACTCCACCAAAACAGACCAGACCAGACCGACTCCCTCCTTCTCCGCCCTCACTACAGCTACTACAGCTACTACTTATAATGCAAATCTTTACATTGACAGTCCTGGCCGCTGCTTTTGCTGGACAGACGCTGGCGCGTTGCAGCCAGCCAAAATATGAACCTGGTAAATTCCGAGACGCCGGCCAGTGCGTCCCGAGGCAAAACAATGTGTACTACTGCGGTAATAAGGGGACGACGGTTGTTCATAAGCAAGGCCAGCTTATGGTACGGGCTGGGAGTGTTGATTCGTTAATTCGGATTACGTGTAACGGTCAGATCTTTCTGTACTTCTGCCCTGCTAAAGAGTCAGAGCGCTTTAGGGAGCCAAACTGCAAGGGAGCGGTCTACGAAGTGGAGAGCGCCACGGTTTAGACGTATTTATTATTCCGCAATACGAACATACATGTACTTGTACATGTACATAGCTCAATCTATTACCTCCCTCTCCGGCTTGACATCCTTTTCCTGCGGCCACAGCATTACATGTACTTGTATTATTCAGCTTCATTACTCACGTGAGGAAACTTGGTCCATTGCGGAAATGCAACCAGCCTCGAAGAAGTACTTGCTTCTTGCGGGTTGATGTCCGTGGACGTACATGCCTTTCCAGGAGACCTGAACGTACGGGCGTCTCACTCGGTGCTATTTCTACTCAACTGCGTTATTTGTCTTCTCCGTTGAAAAGAGGAAGAACCGCCTTTCCGATCCTCAGCGGTAATAGCATTGGTAATTCCACCAGAGGAGGGGATGACAACACGAAGGCTCCTATGACATGGCAAATACTGAAAAAGCTGTCATGCATAAGTGGCACCCCCTTCAGTCTTGCAGCAGGTTTAGCTCTCCCGGATAACAGTCCCTCTCAATAGCGACTGCGGCTGGAGCAGGGTTTTTTTTTTTTTTTAGTTTGAGAAGGATGCGTCGACAATTCCCATGGTCGCATCAACAAATGCGTTTGGTATCACGGAGACCACTGCATACAAAATCACCACGACTCTCGCAGACGAAGCTTTTCGGAACTAAGGGCCGGGCTTGCCTTCTATCTCCGGTGGTCAAGGACGCCGCTCGCTGTCTTGTCAGTGCATACAGCAAAGTCGGCAGGGGTAGGAAACTGTCTGCAACAGTCTCTAGGCTTGCTAGCTACTACGGCGTCTTGTCACACCCCGTCGGACGTTTAAAACATCCTGTCATCATTTCTCCCTCCGTTCATGATCCCCGGGAGGGTGGGGGGGTTGTGGGTGCAAGTTACAAGCACGACAAATGTTCCAAGTCGAGAGGATAAGTCAATGGGCTTCTAAATCTCTCAGAGCAGATCAAGGACTCTCACTTCACATAGGTGCATCGCCAGGACTACCCAGGTGAAAAATATGTGTCTTCTGCCGGAACAACGACTTGAAAGATGGCCTAAGAACTAACTAGTAGAGTAAGAAAATAAATCCAATACATGTTTATAAATCTTAACAATTCCTCATCCACCCGACTCCGTCAGCTCGGCTTTCATACAGCACAACTGCTTCATCAAGCCAAAATATCCTGACACTGTCATCACACGTCCCACCTGCGGGTAGAAGCGGAGGTGGTTTTCCCGGAGGACCCCGGAGGGCAGTGAAAGCAATGACTGCGAAGAAAGACGAGTTTAATCCGTAGGTCCCGACTGTTTAGCAAATACTGCTGCACTTGACATGGACGTGGTCGTCGGGACAATCGCACTTTATATAGAACATGTGGTGCCAACATTTTCCCATTCGGCAGCCACCCCAGTCGTTCCAACAGCCAGTGCTCTTGTAATGCGTATTAAAAGGCTGACAACACTTTGAGCTAGCTGTGGCGGTCTGGGCCATGAAGACTCCAACAAGAAGAAGCATTGCCGGCCCCATGATCTAGAATTCTAGCACAGCCTCGTCGGGCGCCCGGGGGTACTTGGTACTTGGTGTTGTCCCGTGGTGGGTGATCAGTAGTGATCGGTGACGGATGATGGAATAATACAGAGAGAAGTTGTGGCTTATGTTGCATTGCGAGTCTTGTCTCGATCTATATAATGGCCCCCCTGAATTATCTTACGAATCTACGGATTACATGCCCTGGTCTTTTGTTCCTCTCTAATAGCTGCAATTAGCTGTAAGTATTACTATTATTAGCGAGCTATATTATATATGCGGATTTGTAACATGATTCAGGCGCTGGCTGCAATTTTGCCTGTTTTGCGCGCACGGTCCGTGGTGTTTACCGTTCGTCCGGCACGTTCGGCCAGACTACGGCAGGCTGTTGTCCAATAGGATAATAGGCCTGGCATAGTCTAACCCCTGTATGATTTTACACGAGTCATATAACTAGGGGTATTAGGCTAATAAAAAATCACTAGGTAAGGTAAAGAGTACCTTAGAATACGTGAATTTTTGTGAGGCGCTGTGTACGGGGACCACGGGATGGAGCCCTAGGCGACAGGCCTTATAACTGGTTATAAGGTGCAATTCTAAAGCTTCTCCCACCAGCTACCTAAGAGCAATATAGGGGGGAGAACTACCTAATCCACTAGAGCAATGTTAGATAAGAACCTAACCCTAGTAAATAAGAGTTATACCTAATTAAATAAGGGTAATACTATAGGTAAAGATATACTATAAACTACTAAAACTTTATTTATAATAAAACTCTTTACCTTTTATAATAAAGCTATAGTAATACTAAAGTAAATTACTTAGTTAAAAAAACTCTAAAGATTATAAGAATAAGAATAAAAGCTTATTAACCTTATTAAAGGTAACTTAAGGGAAGTATAAAGGAAAAATAAGTAAAAAGCTAGTACTTTCTTTAGTAATAGTAACTAAGGGATTAAAGTTAAGAATATTACTAAGCTTTAATACCTTATAAACCCCTAAAGGTATAAGATATAAATAAATAACCTAAACTATACCTTAAATAAGGTAAAGAAAGCATACTAATATAATTACTAAAAGATTTTCTTTATACTTAACTATATATATACTAATTATAAGGTAAGATAAGATAAATATCTTAATAAATAATAGGCTAATAGCTAGGATAATCTTAAGAATAACTAAGATAAATTTTAAACTTAAATACTTATATTACTTAAGGACTTTATAAAATATAATACTTAAATAGCTATATAGCTTAAGAATATAAAGTAATATAAAGGCTAAAGCTTTATTAAATTTAGTATTTTCCTAGATTTACTAGAGATATACTTAGAAAGAGCCTTAGAAAAGTCTTATATCCTTATATTCTTTATAAAATTACTCCCTAAGCTATAAGACTATATTAACTTATATACCTTTATTACTAGAAAAATATAAAAGAAAGTTATATAACTTACCTAGTAATTTTAAAAAACTATACTAAAGAGTAAGTAAAAGCCTAAGTATTTAAGAGATAAAAAACTATATAAGAATCCTTAATATTATAGAAATAACTTACCTTAAGATTATAAGCCTTATAAGAATTAAAGGAATAAAAACTAGGAAAAAAGCCTAGTTATATACTTAAATAATAGTAAAGTTAGGGATAAGAGATAATATTTTAATTATAATAGCTTAGATTACCTTATAAATAAGTATAATAAGCGAAGGAAAAAGCCTTAAGATAGCTAAGGAAACTTCTTAAGGTAAAAGTAAAGGCCCTTACCTTTACCTTAAATACTAAGGTATTAATTAGGTATTAATTTTATATATTAGTTACTATTTATAAGTATAAAGATATTAAAATAGTAGTAAATTTTAGTAGCTATACTAAGCTTAATATTTATATTCTTTACGCTAGATAGCTAATTAAGTAGCTAGTCCTAGTACTCTAACCGCTTAGTTAAGAGGGAAAACCCTATACTAGGAAGAAAAACCCCCTTATATCTATATATAGGCTAGCGCTAGCCCTCTTACAGGCCTACGCTGCGTTAGGTGTGGCTAACCGTAGGTATTTAGTGTTAGCTTACGCTAGCCTTATCCTATAGAAAATAAGAGAAAAGAAAAAATATATAGTAGTAATCCTAGCTAGCTCCCTTTAATACTACTCTAGCCCTATACTAGTCTTACCTTATACCTCTTACTTTATTTTATAGTAAGGTAAATTTTAATTTATAATAATAATTTACTTTTTCTTTGCTTTACTTCTAGCTCCTTTAGTGCCTTACTTTTTAGCTAACTTTAGCCTAGTACTAGTCTAAATGCCTTATAAAGTCTAAGTATATAGTTTTATTTGCTTATAGTAAAAGGTAAGTAATTTAGGCCTAGTGCCTAGGTGATTTTACCTCTAGATTACTTACGCGCTATTTATATATTTATTTATCTTATACTTTATTTTCTAGGTAATATTATAATTTATTCCCCCTCCCTCTCTCTTAAGTATAAAAGAAAGCTCTTCCCCTTATAAGGTTCTAACCTTTTTCCTTTTCTTATATTAAACTTCCTATAGGTTTTTATTTTCCTTACCCTTTCTTAAAGCTATTTAAGGCTCTTCTAGCCTAGTATTAATTTAGTTACTAATATTTTATATAGAAATTTATAATAGAATATTAATAAATACTATAAGTATTCTATTATTAGTACTATTCTAGTTTTAATTTACCTAGGAAATCATAGCCTTAGAGAGGTATTTAAGGAAATCTGTTAGAACCTGAAGGTGTGCAGGTAAGCCATTGAACCAAAAGATTCACTAATGCTAGCTCTCGCTCGCATTGCACCTTACAATTGATTATCAAGCCACGCGTACGCGCGCGCGCACCTGATAATTATCCCTTCCCTCGTAAGGCTTACCCCAAGCTAAGGGCCCCACTAGCCAGCGGCTAGCAACGTGCGCAACCTTAGCTTAGATTAGGCCTAGTTATCCGTGGCCTCTAAAATAATTAACTAATTGTAAACCCCTAAGGCCTAGTACGCACGGCAGCTAGGCCTATACATCACCTAGTGCACGTGACCCCACGGTCGTAACGTAACCATATAGGCGTAACTATACCTGCCCTATAAGCCTAATATAAGCTACTAAGCCACTAGCAATTTAAACCTAGACCTATTAGGTTAATCTAGCTATAGGAATTAAACCTAGGACCTAGCGTATGCCTTACTTACAAGGATTTAAACCTAGGACTAGCACACTAGAAGACCTATAAGAGCTAGTATTAATATTAGAACCTAAAGGTATGTAAGTAAGCTATTAAACCAAAAGATTTACTAATGCTAGCTCTCGCTTGCATTACACCTTACAATTGATTATCAAGCCACGCGCACGCGCGCGCGCACCTGACAATTATCCCTTCCCTCGTAAGGCTCGCCCCGAGCCAAGGGCCCTACACAGGCCAGCGGCTAGCAACGTATGCAACGCAACGCAACGCAACCTTAGCTTGGATTAGGCCCGGTCATCCGTGGCCTCTGAGATAATCAACCAATTGTGAACCCCCAAGGCCTAGTACGCACGGCAACTAGGCCCATACATCACCTAGTGCACGTGACCCCACGGTCGCAACGTAACGCAACCGTACGGGCGTAACTATACCTGCCCTGTGAGCCTAACGTAAGCTACTAAGCTACTAGTAATTTAAACCTAGACCTATTAGGTTAATCTAGCTATGGGAATTAAACCTAAGACCTAGCGCACGCCTTACTTACAAGGATTTAAACCTAGGACTAGCACACTAGAAGACCTATAAGAGCTAGTATTAATATTAGAACCTAAAGGTATGTAAGTAAGCTATTAAACCAAAAGATTCACTAATGCTAGCTCTCGCTCGCATTGCACCTTACAATTGATTATCAAGCCACGCGCACGCGCGCGCGCACCTGACAAAATCCCTTATAGTAAAATAATTAGAGTAAGCTAAGTTTAAAGATCTTAAAGTAAGCTATTTCTACCCTTATTTTACGCTTATTCTAAGTCTAATCTAGGGTAGCTAGGTAAACCTTAAGCGCTATAGTGTATATCTTATAAGATATAATTAATTAAGAATCTAGGGCACTAGTACTATAATATTATTAGTAAGTTAGTTTATTACTAGCCTAGAAGCGAGGCTAATTTATATAAAAAGGGGTAATATCTAGCGCTTACTTTAACTATTAGGTCTATAACTATAGATATTCTAAGGTAATATTAGTATTTATACTTACTTTAAGCTTACTCTAATACTAATTTACTTATAGCTAAATATTACTAGCTAGTAAGGGAAGTATTAGTAATTAGTTAATACCTAGGCTAGTATAGTTACTAGGAGTAATATAAGTAGTTTTATTCTAGTATAGTAATAGCTTTAAGTTAGGGCTAACTTTAATTATCTAGGCCTTAGAGGACTATATAGCTTAGGTTAAGAAACTCTATGCTAAAAACTACACTAAGAAAAAATAAAGTGCTATAGTAATAAGCCTAGACCTAGCTAAGTCTAGGTTTACTAAGGAATAATATAATAAGGTTATCTTTTAGCTTTAGTAGCTTAATGCCTAGGTAATAGAAATAAACTAGCTCCTAGCTACTAGCCTATTAGCTAAGGGTAAGAGTAAGGTAATAGAGAATATAATCCTAGTTCCTAAAGAGAAATAGGGCTAATTTTAGGGCAGTGAAGGGGTAGTGGCTAGCTAGTGTAAAATAATACCTATAGTTTTTAACTTAAAATTAATCTAATAACTATTTTAGACCTATAGTCTTTTTATCTTAGTGTAATTCCGCCTTATTTCTAGCCTACCTCCGTAGCTATATTATCTCACCTAGTGTCTCTCTCTAGTTATTTACGGCGTCTGTTTATTAATTGTTTTGGTTACCTCTAGGGCGGCCTGGATCCTCCCCTAGTTTGCGTTAGCTAAGGGCTAGGTCTTGTGCTAATGTGTAATATTGGAGTCTTCTTGTGCCAAGGACCCATTTAGCTATATATCTCGCCCTTGGGAAGCTTAATATTATTAGTATTAAATTTATAAGGAATTATAAGCTTAATTAAGCTAAAATTATAGTACTTATTCTTTAGGTAATAAAGGCCTTTATAGTCTTTTAATATAGTATTTATAAGGTACTTACTATAATTAAAAACTTAAGAAAAGAAAAAAAAACCTTAAGTTATTATATATAGCTATAAATAAAGACCTAAGAGTAAGGGAAAGCCTTATCTTAATTAGAATATAAATACTTCCTAAGAAATATATATATCTTTATTTATATTTATAAAAGTATTTTTATTTATATTTATAAAAGTAATAGTTTAAGAAAAAAATAGCCATTTTACTTATAATTTATAAGTTTATAAAGATAATATATAATAAGGCTATTATATATACTATTATAAAAGTTATAAAAAATAAGTTTATTACTATTAAAGAAATAAGAAAGTAAAAGTACATAAAACTATTAAAAATATTCTTAAGAAACTATATAAGTTTAAAGATATATTTATAGTAAATAAGGTAAGTAATTTACTATTAAGGAAAAAGACTAATTATATAATTAACCTAATATCTAAGGCTATGCCCTTATATAAACTAATTTATTCTCTCTCCTAAAGTAAGTTAAAGGAGCTTTATAAATATATTAATAAAAACCTATAGAAAGGCTAGATAAGACCCTCTAAGAGCCTTATAAGTATACTTATCCTATTTATACTAAAGAAAGATAAAATACTCTAACTATATATAAACTACTAGGGACTTAATAAAGTAATATAGAAGAATTAATATACTCTTCCCTTAATTTTAAAGATCCTAAACTAATACTAAGGAGCTTATTACTTCTTAAAGATTAATATTAAGGATACTTACTATTAAATCTATATTAAAGAAAGTAATAAGTAAAAAACTATATTTTATACCTATTATAAATACTATAAATATCTTATAATACCCTTTAGATTAACTAATACCTTAGTTACTTTTTAAAGCTATATTTATAAAGCACTTTATAGGCTAGTAAATACTATTTATATAGTATATTTAAATAATATTATTATTTTCTTAAAAATATAAGAGAAGTATACTATATATATTAAGGAAGTTCTAGAATATATAAGGTTAGTAAAGCTATATATAAAACCCTTAAACTTTTTATTTTATTAGAAATTAGTAAAGTTCCTAGGGTTTATTCTATTAATTAATAGTATCTTAATAGATATATATAGAGTTAATATAATCTAGGACTAGAAAAAGCCTATAAGCTTTAAAGATATATAGTTTTTTCTAGGGTTTTATAACTTTTACTAAAGGTTTATTTACTAATACTTAGGGATTATAGTATCCTTATATATATTAATAAAAGGTAGTTAAAATAGTATTTAGACTAGGAAGTTTATATTTAAGGAAAGGGAATAGCTAGTATTTAACTAGCTAAAAGATACCTTTTAATAAGTACTTTTCCTTTATTATTATAACCTAAGTTAGCTAGTGTGTATTAAGATAAATACTTTAGTCTTTATAATAGTAAGAATCTTATCTTAATAGAATAATAAGGGCTAATAATACCCTATAGCCTTTTAGTTAAGGAAGTTTATAAATACTAAATATAATTATAGTATAGTAAATTAAGAGCTACTTACTATAGTAAAGTTATTTAAATACTAGTAATACTATATTAAAGGCATAGTAACCCTAGTAAAGGTTTTATTAGATTACTATAACTTATAGACTTTTATAAGATAGTAAAAGCTAAATAAGAGGTAATCTAAATAGTATATATTTCTTTATCTCTTTTACTTTATAATTAAGTATAAACCTAGGAAAAGTAACCTAGTTAAAAGGCTAGTTAGCTACTATAAATCTAGTAAAAGATTAGCTAAATAAGGGTAATTTCTAGGAGAAAGTAATATATATTTAAGATATTAGTATAGTATAAGAGATATAGGAGACTATTATACTACTAAATCCTTACTAATCTAAGCTAAATAAACTATTAGTGTAATTACTATAAAAGGCATAGGATTAAGACTTAGATTTATAAAGGTAAAATAGTAAGATTAATAATTCCTTAGTAAAAGGTAAGGGAAAAGCTAGTTTATAGTTATATAGTATAAGAGGCTTTCTGATATACTAAGACTAGGTAGTTATTCCCTAGGAGCTTATCTTATAATAGGAGCTTCTATAGCTATATTATAATAATTTAGTAGTAAGTTACTTTAGGACTAAATATACTCTTAAGCTATTAAAGTATTACTTCTAGTAGCTAGGTATAAGTAAGTTAGTATTTAACTATATTATAAGCTATAGGGTTTACTAGTAAATAGTAGCTAGAAGGCATTACTTATATAAAAGCCTTAAATCCTTACTAATACTATAGTAACTATAAGTAAAAATCTTAATAGATTTTATTATAGGATTACTTATTACCTAAGTAAGTAAATAAGAAACTAATATAATCCTAGTAATTATAAATTAATTTACTAAGTACTTTATTTTCTTACTTATAACTACTATAATTAATATAGCTAAACTAGTAAAGCTATTCTATAAAGAGATTAAGCTATAATTTAAAGCCCTAGAGGGCATTATGTCTAATAGAGAATTAGTCTTTATAAGTTAATTCTAGTTAAACTTCTACTACTTATTATATATAAAATATAGGCTTTTTATAGTGTTTTACCCCTAAACTAATAGGTAAATAAAGAGAATAAACTAAGTACTTAAGTATTACCTTTAATATTTTATTACTAAGAACTAATAAATATAGCCTAAGCTACTCCTAATAGCTTAGTTTACCTATAATAATATAGTAAATAAGACTATAAGCTACTTTTTAAATTATACTCTCTTAGAATACTTACTAGAGTTTTACCTAGCTCTTAGGGATAAGACCTAGGAAAGGGAGGTATTAAAACCCTATATATATATTATAAAACTATATAAAGTTAGGGAATAGTTAAAGTAAAACTAAGTAAAAGCTACTAAAACCTAAGTAAAGTACTATAATTAATGCTACTAATTACTAACACTAAAAAGAGGAAATCTAGTGCTTTTATTAGTAAAGAATATTAGACTTAAAGATATAAAATAAAAGCTAATCCCTAGATTTATTAGACTATTTTAAGTACTTAATACTATAGGGAAATAAGCTTACTAACTTACATTACCTAAGAAGTATAGCTAACTATATAATATATTTTATATTAGCTTACTAGAGCTATAGAATTACTATAAAGGCACTAAGGATAAGAAAATACTAATACTAGATCTTAAGGATAAAGAAAATAAATATAAAGTTAAGGAGGTTAAGGGCTATAATGTCAGGAGCGCAGAGGTCAAAGATAGGATGTTAGCTAGCCTCTTTGTCATCCGCACGGCCCGAAGGTTCTCCGAAGACCCGCTTCGATGAACATCCTATCTTTGACCTCTGCGCTCCTGACATATAAGAAGACCTATAAAGGTAATAAATACCTAGTAAAATAAAAAGGTTAGCTAAGCAAATATAACTAATAGGTTTTAGTAAAAGATATAGAAGGCACTTAATATGTAATTTAAGTATTTTACTAAAGTAAGTCTAGTAAGAAAGGTAGTAATATAGGATTAAAGCACTAATAAAGAAATACAAATATACTATAGAAAAGACCTAACCTTATTAGTTACTATAAAAACTATTGCCTAAAGGCCTAGGTTATACTACTAAATAATAAAGGAAAACACGCTTAGAGCATAAGTAAAATAATAGGAAAACCCTCTATTATAGCCCCTATATAGGAGACTATAGTCTAGCTATTAAAGCTAAACTTTACCTAGTTCTTATTACCCTAAATTACTTTCTCTATAGTGTAGTAAAAGTAGTAAACCACTATAATCTAGGCTATATACCTAGGGTTAAAGGGCTAGAGCTAAAGGACTATTCTTACCTCCTAGATAAATATAGTATTCTTAGGGTTCTCCTATAGAAAAGTTAGTAAAGACTAAGTAAAAAAATAAGGGAAAGCTATATATAAACTAAAAGAGAGGGAAAGGGAGTTATAGTTACTAAGGAAACTTATAGCTATTACTCTAAAACTAGATAGTTTTAGTATAAGATAAAGGTAACTTATATAAAAAAGTTAGTAAGAAATAGGTAAGAAGTAAGTAACTTAATACACATAATATGCCTTTATAGTATTAGTTAGCCTAAAGGTAATATAGTATATAGTATTAGTATAGTTAAAACCTATTACTAAGTTTAAGATATATATAGTAAAGCTATAGTAAGTTATATCTAAAAATATAGGGATACTCTTCTTATTCTTAGTAGTAATAGTAGTGTTTATAAAGGCTTAAACCTATTTATAAATAACTAAAAGGTCCTAGAAATTACTAGCTAAAGTTAGCATAGCCTAGTATAAAAAAGTTAGTAATTTATAGCTATAGGATAATAAAATACTAAGTAACTTACTATATTATATATATTACTATATTTATTATACTAAATATAATATTTTAATTATTTTCCTTTAGTTACTATCAGAGCTTTGTACTACACTACACTACACTACATACTACACTACATTACATACTACTAGAGTATTGCACTACATTGTGTATTGTATTGTATTGTTTGTATTGTATTGTATTAAATACAATACAAAATACAATATAATACAAATAAAATACAATATAAAAATTTTTGTATTAAATATAATATAATATAAAGACCTTTGTAGTAACTACACTAACTACAAACAATACAAATGTATTGTTAGGTAAAAAAAAAGTAGGACTTTTTATTAGCTAAGATTATTAGGATTAAAAGAGAATAAGTTAATAGAAACCTTTTATTATTAGCTATTTTATCTAATTAGTTATGTAATTTAGAATAGAATATTATTTTAAAGATTTTACTATAACTAGGGTTATATATAATATTATAACTTTTTAATAATACTATTATACTAAATACTTTATTTTACTAATATAACTTTAAGAAAAACCTTCTTATTACATTATTTACTATTACTTTTAATTATTTTATATTTTTATAAATTATTATTATTACTTTTTATTCAAAAAACTTAAACTAAAGGAATAATATAAAATAAACTACTAATAAACTTAATAGAAATAGCTTATAATAGCTTATAATAGCTTATAATAGCTTATAATAGCTTATAATAGCTTATAATAGCTTATAATAGCTTATAATAGCTTATAATAGCTTATAATAGCTTATAATAGCTTATAATAGCTTATAATAGCTTATAATAGCTTATAATAGCTTATAATAGCTTATAATAGCTTATAATAGCTTATAATAGCTTATAATAGCTTATAATAGCTTATAATAGCTTATAATAGCTTATAATAGCTTATAATAGCTTATAATAGCTTATAATAGCTTATAATAGCTTATAATAGCTTATAATAGCTTATAATAGCTTATAATAGCTTATAATAGCTTATAATAGCTTATATTAGCTTATATTAGCTTATAATAGCTTATATTAGCTTATATTAGCTTATAATAGCTTATATTAGCTTATATTACTAATATTAGCTTATAATAGCTTATATTAGCTTATATTAGCTTATAATAGCTTATATTAGCTTATATTACTAATATTACTTATAGTTATATTACTTATATAGCTCTTAATATTATTAGTGTTAAAGTTTACTTATAAATAAATAACTTATAAATAATAAAATATAAATACTAGTAAGTATAAGTAAATTACTATAGAAAAAGCTAAACTTTTTAGTTATTTAGTATTTTAAGGTTATTTAAAATATTAATAAAATAAAATACCTTTCTCTTTTATATTTTTTAATATTATAGTAATAATATAATACTAATTATTATTATTATAATAACTATAATTTATTATTTAAAAGTAAGTTATAATATTACTTTTAAAAATAGGTTAAACTAATTATAATTAAGGTTATTAAGGTTACTATAGTAATTATAATATATTATTTTAAAGTAAGTCCTAGTATTATTTCTTAAAAAAGGTTTAACTAATTATAATTAGGGTAATTAGGGTTATTATTGTAATTATAATAATTATAATATATTATTTTAAAGTAAGCCTTAGTATTCTTTCTGAAAATTAGTTAAACTAATTATAATTAAGGTTATTAGGGTTATTAGGGTTATTATAGTAATTATAATATATAATTTAAAAGTAAGTCCTATGATTATTTCTATAGATAGGTTAAACTATTTATAATTAGGTTATTATAGTTATTATAGTTATTTAATAATTATGATATATTATTTAAAATTAGGTCCTAGTATTATTTCTAAAAATAGGTTAAACTAACTATAATTAAGCTTAGGGTTATTAGGGTTATTCTAGTAACTATAATATATTACTTAAAAGTGGGTCCTAGTTCTTTTTCTAAAAATAGATGTAACTAATTATAATTAAGGTTATTAAAGTAATTATAATATATTATTATAAAGTGGGTCCTAGTATTATTTTTAAAAATAGGTTAAACTAATTGTAATTTAGGTTATTAGAGCTATTATAGTTATTATAATTTATGATTTAAAAGTGAGTCTTAGTATAACTACTAAAAATAGGTTAACCTAGTTATAATTAAGGTTATTAAAGCTATTATAGCTATTCTTATAATTTTTATTTATTATTTAAAAGTAGGTCCTAGTATTTTAACTTATAATAAGTTAAACTTATTTTTTTATAGCTTAATATAGGTATATATATATATATATATTCTTTACGCTAGATAGCTAATTAAGTAGCTAATCCTAGTATTCTAACCACTTAGTTAAGAGGGAAAACCCTAAACTAGGATAAAAAAACCCCCTTATATCTATATATAGGCTAGCGCTAACCCTCTTACAGGCCTATACTATATTAGGTATAGCTAACTATAGGTGTTTAATGCTAGCTTATACTAGCTTATACTAGGTTATAATAGCTTAAGATAGCTTAAGATAGCTTAAGATCGCTTATACTAGCTTATACTAGCTTATACTAGCTTAAGATAGCTTAAGATAGCTTAAGATAGCTTATACTAGCTTATACTAGCTTAAGATAGCTTATACTAGCTTAGGATAGCTTATAATAGCTTATAATAGCTTATAATAGCTTATAATAGCTTATAATAGCTTCTAATAGCTTATACTAGCTTAGAATAGCTTAAAATACTAATATTACTTAGAATATTATTAGTGTTAAAGTTTAATAAAATATATATAACTAATAAATAAATAAAATATAAATACTAGTAATTAGAAGTAAATTACTATAGTAAAAGCTATAGTTTTTAATAACTTAGTATTTTAAGGTTTTTAAAAATATTAATATTATAAAAATGTTTTCTTTTTTATGTTTTTTAAAATAATAAAAGTAAGATAATAGTAATAATAGTAATAATAGCAATTAAGGTTATTAAAGTTATTAAATCTCTTATAATAAGTATAGTATATTATATAAAAGTTAGTCTTACTATTATTTTTAAAAATAAGTTAAACTTATTTCTATAGCTTATTTAAGCTATATAGGGTAACTAAAATATACTATTAAGAATCTATTAAAATATTATAAATATTATAAATATTTTCTATTATATTCTTTCTTTATATATTATTATAATAAGATATATAAAGTTACTATATATAACTTCTTAAAGCTTTAGAATTATAAAGCTTAAAGTAATATTTAATTAGTTTAAATAGTAAATAAATAGTTTAAGCTTTTTTTAAGTTCTTATTTTATTAATAATAATATTTAAGTACTAAGTATATAGTCTATTAACTTATAGATTTTTATTACCTTTGCATACTTTTCCGCACTGACCCCAAGGTTTGGAATTGCCTCTAAAATACAAATCATATTAATATTTAAAATCCTTACCTTTATTTCTCCCCCCCTATAATATCACACTATAATAAAGCTAGTAATAGGAGTGTAAATAAAATACTAATAGTAATTAACATAGGCTTAGGAGGGCTAGCTTAGAGTAACTACTACCTAAATATAGGAATAAAATAGTTTAATATCTAAAGGAGTAAAGATAACCTAATAGTAAACTAAAACTAATTTATATACCCTAAAGATATAAAATATTATAATAAGATTACTAGCCTTATCCTAAGTAATAAAGTTACCTAAGTATAGTATATTATACTTACTATAGCTAACTAGGTAGTAAACCATGCCTAAGCTAAAATAAGAACTATAAACACTAATAATAGTAATATCTATACTACTAAAGAAGTATTAAAAATAGCCCTTAAGAAGGCTATTAGGGAGAAAGCTAAAGATAATAACTCCTTAACCTAGGCTAGTATTATAGCTAGGCTTGCCTTAAAATAACTAAATACTAACCTCCTCTCTCTCTAAGTCCCTAGAAGATAATATAAAGAAGTACTTATAAAAGGAAACACTAAATAAGAATTACTTTAGTCTAGGGGCGTAGAAGATATAGTTATAGCTATAAATAAAGCTATTAGGTAAGCCTTAGTAGTAGTAACTAGAAGACTCCCTAGTAAGGATATAATTATTACCTTTAAAGGAAATATAGTATAGTATAGAGAAAACTAAAAATAGATTACTAAAGTGTTTAGCCTAGAAGTAGCTATTTACTACTATATACTTAGTGTTATTATTAAGGGTTTCCTAATAAAGTATATATCTATTAAAAACCTAGTAATAGAAATTAGAAAAGTAAATAAAGTAAATATAATTAAGGTAACTATAAGATACCCCTAGGGTAAGAATACCTAGTAAACTACCCTAATTCTTAGACTAGCTAAAGTTAAAGATACTAATAAGATATACTAAGATAAAATAGTCTTTAAAGTAAAGCTATTTTAAACTAAACTATATAATAAAACCTTATAACTTAGATAGTGCTATAATTACTTTTAAATAGGATATATTACTAAGTTTTATAAGGTAATACTAAGGTATAGTAAGTGTAAAGCTAGCTAGTATAAAGATAGTAAGGCATTATACCTAATAATAAATAAATAACTTAAGGAAAACTATATCCTATACTTTAGACTATACCTAGCCTAGTCTAGAGACTACTTAATACTAAAAGAAAAGTAAAATATAGTAAAGGCTAGTTACCTAAAATAACTATTTTACTTTACCTCTAGCTCCCTTAGTAAGAACCTAGCTCTAGCCTAAGAGAGAGCTAGTATAGCTATAAAACCTATAGTAATAATAGGAAGAAAAAGAGGTTAACTTATAAATATAAAGTAAAGCACTAAATAGCTAAGAGCTAGGAGCATTAAGTACTACGTAAAATAACTTAGGGCTAGAATAAAACTAGCATAGGATAGCTAAGACTTACTACTACCCCCCTAATTAACATAGTAATATTATAAGTCCTTTTCTAAAATATAAATAAGAAGGATAGCTTAATATATATTATACTCTATTACTAAACTAATATAAATATAATAGTAATCTAAGAGTAAGAATATATAAAATATCTATAGCCCCTTATACTAGGCCTTGCCTAGTTCTAACTTGCATACTATAATAGGTATAATGCTATATATATTAATAAGAAACATAATATAAGGTTATAGTTAGCCTAGGGAGGGCCTAACTAGTTACTAGTGAAAATTCATAGGATTAATATTTATTCCCTTTATTTAGAAGGTTATAGTAATAACTAGAACACCCTTATATAAGATATTAATATAAAGACACTATATAACTAAAGTGTATTTATAGGAGATTTTAACTAAAAGCATTCTCTCTAGGATAAGCTAAATAAAACTACTAATAAAGTAAATAAGCTACTAGAACTTATAAGCTAGTAAAGGCTTAGACTAGTAATGCCTTAAGGGGAACTAACTAGATAATATAAGGATAATAAGGATAGTACTATAGACTTAGCGTAGGTAACCCTAGATATCTAAGTTTACTATAAAGGAGTAAAAAACCTTACTAAATCTAACTATATCCTATAGCTAATTAGTATTTTCACTAGCCTATAAGATAATATCCTATAGGCCCTTAGACATACGTAAAATATAATAAATAAACCGTATATAAAGGCAAAGGTAGTAGTATACTTTTAACCTAAAAACGCCCTAGATTTATAAGATAAAGAAGGGATAAATATATACGTTACTTAGCTTATTATAAACCTTTAATAAATAGTGGATAAGGTAGCCTTATAGAAGCCCTAGGGGCTCCCTAGCCTAGAGGTATAGTAGTTAAGGATAGTTAAAGAGGTAGTTACTATAGCTAGATAGGTAAAGAGATAATAAAGATAATAGAGAATAGAAGTAAACTAGTAAGCTTATACTAAGGTAAATAAGGACTAAGAATAGGTTATTAAAACTAAGAGAAGAAATATATAGAGAGATACCTTATAAAAGGCTAATATATAAAGAAAGGATAAGGGAGTGTAAAGACTAGAGAGATAGGCCTAGCTTTAAAGCTAAGCCCCCTTAAAACTACCTAGGCTACTAAAGCTAAAAATAACTAAAAATAACTTAAACCTAGCTACTATATATAAGAATAAAGTAAGCATACTAGCACTAAGGTTTTTCCTTAAGCTTATAGTAAACCTTTTCTAAATCCTAGACCTTACCTTCCTAAAGCTAGATAACACACTATTCCTAGATAATAACTAGTTTAAACTAGAAGAGATATTAGATATTATATTAAATATAGCTAGCTAGAAAGCACTAGGTAATAATAAGCTCCTAGTAAGCCTTATTAAGGCCTATAATAAGCTAGTAAAAGAAGCTATAGTCTAGCTCCTAAATACTATCCTTAAAGTAAGGTATTTCCTAGCCTAATTTTAGACTACTAGAGTAGTAATAATTAGGAAACTAGGTAAGATAATAAAAGAGATAAGGAGGGCTAATACTTAGAGGCTTATCTCCTTACTAAATATTATAGGAAAAATTATAGAAGTAGTAATTATAAAGTAACTTATAGCCTTTACTAAGGTAAAAGGACTTCTCCTAAAGCTATAAATAGGGAATAGGATAAATAGGTTAATAAAGACTATAATTAAGGTCTTAGTAAAGTGCGTAAAAGAGGCCTAGAGTAAGGGTAAAATTACCTTACTTACTTAGATAAATATCTTATTTACTTTTAATAGAGTTAGCTACCTATACTTAATTTACTTACTAATCCTAATAGAAATCCCTTACTAGCTAATAGCTATAATATAAAGCTTCCTAGTAAATAGAATAAGCTAGCTTAGCTTTAATAAAGGACTTTCTAAACCCTTTAAGATTAAGGCTAGTACCTTATAAGGATTTTCTCTTTTACTAATTCTCTTCCTCCTTTACTTTATAGAACTTTATATATACCTTTAGGCTATTCTAAGTATAGTAATAATTAGATTTACTAATAATATAAATATTATAGTATTTAGTAAAAATATAGTATAAACCTAAAGAAAACTTAAGGTTACTTAGAAGATTTATAAGGAATAAGTAAAGGAAGTAAGAGTAAAGTTTAACCTAGTAAAAACTAAACTTATATACTTTAGTAAGGCCTATAGGCCCTTATAAGCTAGGGTCTAGCTTAGTATAAAGGAGATAGTGCTAATAGAGATATACTAATTTCTTAAGGTATAGGTAAATAGGAAACTTAACTAAAGTGCTTATAAGAATATCCTTAAGGGAAAACTAGCCTAGTAATAGCTTATACTCTCTATATTAGTAGTGTTAGTATAGGGCATTAGCTTTAGAGATACCTAGCTTATATATATATAAGTAGTCTAGCTTATTCTTACCTATAAGGTAAGTGCTTATTATACCCTAACTAAGAAAGAAGGAAAACTATAAGAAATAGTTAGAAGTTTTATAGTAAACTAATTAACTTATCTTTAGACTATAGCTAGAGTATTTAAGGCTATACTAATTACTTAGCTAGAAGTTAAAACCTATATCCCCCCCTAGACCTTTACTTAAATAAGATAAAGCAAAAGTTTAAGAAAAGGATTATACTTAGTAAAATAATAAATAAAATATAGGCTATAGCTAACTTAGTATAAATAGTACTATAATATAGAAGAAAACCCTTACTTACTAATAATAAACTAGATATATAACTATATAAAGAGTAAAAGAAAAGATAGAAAAACTAGTATTTTAATAGGTAATAGAGATAATATAGGCATAAGAGAGAGCTAATAAAGAACTGCTTACTTACCTATAACCTAAAGGAAATCTAGAAATTTCACACTAGGCTTAATAAGTATATTTTCTTTATAATAGTATAATTATATATAGGAAAGATTAGCCTTAATAAGTTCCTTTTCTAAAGGTATGTTCCTAGGGTAGCTTTACCCCTATATAGCTATAGTTATATAGTTAAAGACTAGTACTATATAATTATTAACTACGCTAACTATAACTATAAATACCCCTAAATAAGATAGCCTAAAGATATATAGGAGGTAAGGCTAGCCTTAGATAATCCCCTAAAGGTAAGATATATTATAAAGTAATTCCTTAGTATAAGAAAACTCTAATACTATATATTAGTATAAGACCTAGCCTTTAGTTAATATAAACTAGGGGAGGATCTAGGCTACCCTAGAGGTAACTAAACTAACTAATAAATAGACACTGTAAATAACTAGAAAGGCACTAGGTAAAATAGTATAGCTATAGAGGTAAGCTAGATATAAGGTAAAATCATACTATAATAGGAAGACTATAGGTCTAGAATAGTTATTAGATTAATTTTAAGTTAAAAAGCTATAGGTATTATTTTATACTAGCTTACTACTACCCCTTTACTAACTTAAAATTAGCCTTATTTCTCCTTAGGAATAAGGATTATATTCTTTATTACCTTACTCTTACCCTTAGCTAATAGGCTAGTGGCTAGGAGCTAGTTTATCTTTATTACTTAGGTATTAAGCTACTAGAGCTAAAAGATAACCTTATTATATTATTCCTTTATAAACCTAGACCTAGCTAGGTCTAGGCTTACTATAGTAATGCTTTGTTTTTTCTTAGCGTGGTTTTTAGTATAGAGTTTCTTAACTTAAGCTATATAGTTCTCTAAGGCCTAGATAATTAAAGTTAGCTATAAAATAAAGCTATTACTAAGCTAAAGTAAAACTACTTATATTACTCCTAGTAACTATACTAGCCTAGGTCTTAACTAACTACTAATATTCCCCTTACTAGCTAGTAATATTTAGCTATAAGCAAATTAGCACTAGAGTAAGCTTAGAATAAGCGTAGGAGTTAATATTACCTTAATATATATATAATTATAAACCTAATAATTAAAATAGGCATTAGACATTACCCCTTTATATATAAATTAGCCTTACCCTTAGACTAGAAATAAACTAACTTACTAATAATATTATAGCACTAATAGCCCTTATTTTTAATAGATTATATCTTATAAGATATACACTAAATCTCTTATAGCTTACCTAGCTACCCTAGGTTAGACCTAGAAATAAGGTAAATAAAGGTAAAGGGGACTTACTTCTAAGCCTTTTATCTTTACTTAATCTAATTACTTCTAGGTTAAGGACTTCCTTAAATACTTATCTAAGGTTATAAGTTCCTAGGTAAGTTAAAGCTAGAATAGCACTAAAAATAAGGTACTTATAAAGCTTAGTAATATTATAGTATGTTTTTCTATGTAAAATATTAGTATTTAAACTAGCACTAGACTAAAGAAGCCTTAAATAGCTTCTAAAAGGGATAGGAAGGAAAAGAACCTATAGGAAATTTATTATAAGAAAAGGAAAAAGATTAAAACCTTAAGGGAAAAGAAGCTCTCTTTTATACTTAAGAGAGAGAGAGAGGGGGACTAACTATAATATTAGCTAGAAAATAAAGTATAAGATAAGTAAATATATAGATAGTATATAACTAATCTAGGAGTAAAACCGCTTAGTTACTAAGCCTAAATTACTTACCCTTTACTATAATTAAATAAAACTATATACTTAGACTTTATAAGATATTTAGACTAATACTAGGTTAGATTTAGCTAAAAAGTAAGGCACTAAAAGAGTTAGAAGTAAAGTAAATAAAAAGTAAATTATTATTATAAATCTAAATTCACTATACCCTAGGGTAAAGTAAGAGACATAAAGCTAGGTTAAAGTAAGACTAGACTAGCACTAAAGGGAGCTAGTTAGGACTATTACTATACTTTTTCCTTTCTTTTTTTTTATTTTCTTTAGGATAAGGCTAGCGTAAGCTAGCACTAAACACCTATAATTAATTATACCTAATGCGGTGTAAACCTAGAAGAGAGTTAGCGCTAGCCTATTAATAGATATAAGGGGGTTTTTCTTCCTAGTAAAGGGTTTTCCCTCTTAACTAAGCAAATAGAGTACTAGGAATAGCTACATAGTTAGCTAGCTAGCGTAAAGAATATATATAGATTTTTATTTAGATTTCTAATTTAATTTAATTATATTAGTTTAGGGTATTTTTGAATTAAATTAATTAAATTAATAAAAGAAATATAAAATAATTCCTAATAATAGTAAATAAAATAATTAGAAGGTTTTTCTTAAAGTTATATTAGTAAAATAAAGTAATAAGTATAATAGTATTATTAAAAAGTTATAATATTATATATAACACTAGTTATAGTAAAATGTTTAAAATAATATAATATTATAAATTATATAACTAATTAGATAAAATAGCTAATAATAAAAGGTTTCTATTAACTAATTCTCTTTTAATCCTAATAATAACCTTAGCTAATAAAAAGTCCACTTTTTTTTTTTACCTAACAATACATTTGTATTGTTTGTAGTTAGTGTAGTTACTACACTAACTACACTACAAAATAATTTGTATTTAATACAATACAATACAATAAATACAAATTTTTTCAAATACAATACAAATACAAATTTTTCCGAAAAAATACAATAAATACAATACAAACAATACTCTGCATACTACACTACAAGGAGATTTTTCTACTACATGTAGTATTTGTAGTATTTTGTAGTATTTGTAGTATTTTGTTATATTTAGTAATATAATAGCTTATAATAGCTTATAATAGCTTATAATAGCTTATAAATTTATTAGCTATTAGTATTAATAAGTATTTCCTTTAAGTAAAAATCATATATATAAGTAAAAAAGCTATAAAGAAGTAAGTTATAGTTATAATAACTTACTTATAAACTCACTTTTATAAAAATCCCTCTCTTTTAAGTAAAAATTATATATTTAAGTAAGAAAGCTATAAAGAAGTTACTTATAGTTATAAAGACCTATTTATAGACTTACTTTTATAAAAATTCCTTTATTTAAGTAAAAATCATATATTTAAGCAAGAAAGCTATAAAGAAGTTACCTATAGTTATAAGGACCCACTTTTGGACCCACTTTTATATAATATTTAAGTAAGAAAGCTATAAAGAAGTTACTAATAGTTATAAGGACCTACTTTTAGACCTACTTTTAGACCTGTTTTTAAAAAAAACTATATTATTAAGTAAGAATACTAAAGATAATCTATATTATTTAACTTACTTTTAAAGCTTATTTTTAAATAACTTTAATACTAAGGAAAATTCATTATATATATTTATTAAATCTATAATTAAATATTTAAGTTCTTTTTAAGTAACTTTACTTAGTACTTTTACTATTCCTTTTACTAAAAAAACCCTTAAAGTTAATATAATTATTTATAACTCTAATAAAATAGCTATATTACTAGGAACTTCTTTATTAGTTAAATTTTAATATTCTCTTATTAATAAGATAGTTATATATATATATATAATATTATTAGAGTTTTAGTCTTATTTATATATAATAAAAAATAATTTCTTTAGGGTAATTCCTATATTTTAAGTAAAAAAAGCATACTAAAATAAATAGTAAATCTAAAGAAAAAGATATTAAGATAAAGTAACCTTTATAATTAAGGGAAAAAATAGGTTATAATTATAAACTAAAATATACCTTATTTAGCTTCTATATACCTATAATTAGCTTAATAATCTAAATAATCTTAAAATTTAAGAATTTATAACTAAATAACTAAATTATGATAAAAAAAAACAGCTAATATTAACTTAATTAAAAAAAATCTAAGGAATATTATAAAACTATATAATACCCCACTTTTTTTTCTACTAATACTATATTTGTAGTATTTATAGTGTAGTGTAGTATTTACTACACTATACTACATACTACACTACACTAAAATCTACTACACTACATACTACAACGAAAGCCAAAATACTACATTTACTACACTACATGCAAAGCTCTGGTTACTATACTAACTAAAGAATAGGGGAAACTATATATAATTACTAGTAAAAGGATTTTAATTAGTAAGTGCTTCTTAAAGTCTAGGTACTTAGTCTAAAGATAGTATATATATAAGTAAATATAGAAGTAAATTATATTTAGCTTTATAGTAAAAGAATATAAATTAAGAGTTAAAGAGTTAAGGTAAATAAAGTATAAATAAGGTTAATTAAAGTTAACTATATTTACTAGAGGAAAAAGGTTATAATATAATAAGGAGTTATAGATAAATTTATATATAAGCGCTATCTATTATTTATTATTATTTTAATTTAGCTAATACTTAGTAAATAACTATAGGGTACCTAGTAAAAGCTATTTAAAAGCCTAGCTATAAGTAAGGGGGTAATTATAAGGTCTTACTTATAATAATAATACACTAGCACACCCTATAGGCTAGTAAGGCCTTAGGGCTAGGTTTATATAATACTAGTAAGCTACTAGCTATAAGATAATAACTTATATATATAATACACTTAGACTTAGTAAGCTTTAGTTAATATACTAAAGCCCCTATACCTCTTGCCTAGCTACTATTGTTCTCACAATTTTACTAGGACTATTTAGTACCTTTATACCCCTATAAAATCCCTAATAGCTTTACTTACTATAGCTACTTATAGCTAATAGCTAATAGTGCTTGCTCCGCGTGAGGCTTGTAGCAAGTGTAAAATCATTCAGGGGTTAGACTATATCCGAAGACGACAAGTCGCTAATAATGGGGGGGGGAGTCCGCATTTCTTCGACGCAGGCCGGCAAGGCCCCGCCTCGTACCTGCCGGATGAGGAATGGGTTGGTTGAGTTAGTTAGGAGACGTTAAGCATCTCCTTATGTACTGTGCTCATTTATTTATCTTATTTATCGTAGCTAGGCAACTAAACACGCATATGTCAAAAATTGAACACGCATATGCTATTCCTAATCAAGATAGACAGCCTACCCACCTGTACTTAGTGTACTCGCGTCTATTAATCTTTGTAGCTTTATTAAGCATTCCCTAATAATTGCTATTACTAATAATATAATTTTTTTTTAAATTAATAACCTACTAGTAGGGCGTCTATAATAGCTTTAAAAACACAGAAGGTATTGTAATTAACTTAATAAAGCTATAAAGATTAATAAACGCAAGCCACACTAAAAATAGGTAAGTAGGCCGTCCATCCCGATTAGGACTAACGGCATATGCGTGTTCAATTTTTGACATATGCGTGTTTAGGCGTCCATCGTAGCTACTGTTATTAGGGGTGCGCACTCCGTTTTTGGCTGTTTGGCCTAGCTTATTAGCGAGACTCCACTTGGAGATTACCTTGTGGGAAGTGTTAGAGATATTGCAGCCTCACATCGTAGCCTCAAATCTAAGGCACCACACTTGCTATTCACTCTTTGTTTAACAATGCAGATTCCTACATTACGTTTTATAATAGGCTTTGTTTGTACACTTAATTCACTTATCTAATAGACTTTCTATTACTTAGGTCTTTGTTAAGAGCTTTACAGCTTATATATAGCTTCCTTTCTTGCTATCAAATTCTAGAATTCCTAGATAGTTATTTATCTTTCTCTTCTCTTCTCTTCTAATCACTCTTTGACATGGCCTGCATCCTTCCACAGAAAGTGTCTGGCGTTTTTTCTTGGCAATGCAGCCCCCAATGGCTCATTACATTTTTTTTTTTTTTCGAAGCACAACGGGCTTCGGAGCAGAGCTAACTGGACCAGGGCTGGCTGCCCGAGACAATGCGGGCGCGGGCGGGCGAGCGACCTCGTGATTTCTTCATTCTCCCGTCAAAGCGAGACTTGGCGGCTTGGCGGCGTGCCGATCCCCCTTGGCGTAGAACGCCACGGCTTTTACCGCAAATCGCAGATGACGTACTCCGTGGGGAAGAGGCAGCGTTCACTTTCCATAACTTCAAAAGCGCGCCGTTGACGAGTCCAAATCCAGGCAATCTCAGTAACCTCGTTGCCACCTATACATACGGAGCACGTCGGAAAGAGCACGAAAAAAAAAAGAAGAAGAAGAAGAAGAAGCACGACATGAAGTCCACCACTGCACTCGTCTACGGCCTCGCCGCCGCCGCCGCCGCAGCCATCGCGGCTCCTACAGACGCCCAGCCATTGCGCACCGAGGACATCTCCATCACCGACCTCTTTGTGCGCAAACACGTCACCGGCAGTGAAGAAAGGATCGACTCCGTCGGCTTCAAGCTAAGCGGCGACAACGCCACCGACCTCGACTGCGTGGCGCAGAACCCAGAGTTTCCGGACCCGAAAAGGGCGACTGACTGCGGCACGTCTAAATACCGCTTCACCCTGCGCCCTGGCAGGGATGGGTCCGGGTTCATGCTGCGTATCTATCATGAGCTCGGTACTGCGTACGTTTTTTTTTTTTCTTTGTCTGTTTCTCTCTGTTCTGTCTTCTTCGCCCCGCGCCCTGCCCTTTTGTTTGCTCCAGAATCATCGCGTTGGCTGACGAGAAAGGGGGTTTCCGGGATAGCGTCGGACTCTGGGGTCAAGGGAATTGCCCTCTTCACTGCCATACTGTCGGTAGCGGGCCCAGCGATGTTGCCTGTACGCAGGTCGCGGATTTGAAAATTGTCCTTGGCTCGTCGGGTCCCCCCGTTGATCCCTGATCTGATATCGGGCTCGCTCACGACACTATGCAGAAAATCTGGGCGTCCCAGGCTTCATATTGTATAGCATTGAGGAACAAAATAGTGGGAGATTTTTTTTTAATCCTAATTCGATTGCCTCTACGGATGTCCAAGTCAAAAGTCGTGTCCCCTGCACGCTGCTGCCTAGAGTGGCCTAAGGCATTAACGTAGTAGCCTAAGGCACACAAATAGTCTAGAATAATATAAGGAAAATTAAATAAGGTATCTTTACTATATAAACTATATATAAAAGTAACTTATCCTAGTTATTATTAGATTCTTCCTTTATATTACTAGAATCTAAGGCATTAAGGTTATTAAAACTATTAGGACTATTAAGCTTATAAGGGTTAAAAACCCACCTTCTTTTATTATTATTAATATTATATAATAAGCGAAGATAAAAGTAGCTAGGTAAGGGAAGCAGCTAGATAAGGCAAAAGCTAGCTAACTTTAGTAATAGTTATAGCACTAGTAGTAAAAGCAAGCAAAGAGAGGGGAACTAGAGAAGAGGTAAGCCTCTTATTTAATTTACCTAGTAAGACTATGACCCCGCTAGCTAATTACATCCTTAACTAGGGTCGCGTGCAGGGGACACGACTTTTGACTTGGACATCCGTACGTCGCTTGAATCCTCAACTTGCTATATAATGGATCCATTGACCTAACTGCCCATGTCGATCGAACCTGCGTACTATGGAATTATCTTTTGAGATTACAAGTCGTGTTCTCCACTCTCAAGGCACATCTTATTTGGAAGAGAACCAAGGATTACTACTTGTACATGTAACAGTATGGTCCGTCGACTGTAGACATGGAGTCGCCAACTCTGGCCATACCACCGGCGTATACCATATCCATCCACGTGTCGACAGTCACTTCAGAACTTGGAGGGACTGCGGGGGGAAAAGAAGAATTGTTAACTGAACAAACATGATCATGTAGAGGGGAAAAAAAAGGGGGGGGTGGGGGGGTGCAGTCAACAACTTACGATTTGCGAATGTGCTGGTTCCGTAAAGCGCATCTTTTCTTCCTGCCCAGTCCTGTGCCTGCCAGATGGACCAGAGTCGATCAATCTGGGCATGTATGAAGTAAAAAGCACAGTCACTGGGAGAAGTGAAGAAGTCAAAGACATCACCGCCAATGGCGGCATGCATGCCAGCGTGAATGCCCCCTTCGAGAAGCGGGCGGAACTGATCCATGGTTGGGGTCTGCAGCAGACTGAGCACACTGTCCCAGTTCAGCTTCTTCTCGGAGATGGAGGGTGTGAAGCTGCGCCTCAGACATCGCGGGTTGTACTGCTCTCCGAAAGTGTCGCCGGGAGTGGGTGGTGATCCGGGCATAACTGGCCCGAGTGACGCGTTGAAGGACACGAAGGGGCCCGTGGTCATGCAGCCGCCTCCCGTGCCTGCGGGCATGGTGAACGAAAAGGGCCGAGGTAGGCCTGGAACTGACACGTTTCCTGGGTTTCTCGTTCACGTTCACGCCGTTCCCGCCCAGGCTCGTGGGTGATCCATCAAAGAGGGGAGAGGACAGCTGATCATCAGACCAACGGGCCAAGTCCCTGACCAACAACCAACACGGTAGTCTAGTCAGCAGCCAGGTTTTCCGTGTTGTGTCCGAGCGAGAACGAGGAAGGGGGAGGAGGGGACATGAGAACATGAGCCAACGTTACGTACCAGTAGGGATGATATCCTTTGTAACCGCACTCTTCACGAAGACTTTTCTCGAATTGGAAAACAAGGTTTCGGTGCCACGGCAAAAGAAAACCCTGGCCATGAATGAAAACCACGTGTTAGCGATGAAGAGTCCCCCACATGACATTGTATATGTGTATTTTCATATGCAACATCTGTTTTGTTCGTTTGGCGTCACATGAAAACATTGGGCAACCGCGATTCCATACCGATCCATGCACGTGCAGGGTTTGATTGATGTGGGTGTAGGTGAAATCGTCCATGCGATTCCGATTGCCCGGCGATCTTGCAGGATCCGCTAGGCTCGGCTTGCTATGCAGACACTTCATGGCCCGTATGTAGTCCAGACGCTCGTCGGTAGAGAGCTTGTGCCTGCCGCCCTCCAGAGGGTCAGCAAAGTCCTGGCTGGCTGGCAGTGGCTGGCCAGCATCTTTTGCGAATCAACATCTGCGAACAAGAGCTGCCGTGAGGCTTACCAAGAGCGCCGGATGGCGATATGCCCCGTTTGCAGTTGCAGTCGTCCCGGTTTGCCTCTGCCACCTTCTTCATACTATGTCTGTACTTGGTCTCGTAGTGTTTGAAGGCTGCCGGTGGCTTGATTCCTCCCTTTCCCTTTTTGACAGCGTGGCCATGTCGAGGTGCTACTAGGGGAGAACCGAAAGACAGGGGGAGGAGAAGGAAGAGAATCCATTTGTTGCTCAGCATGGTGCCAAGTCCAAGAATAGGGGCAAGTCTTTTCCAAGACGTCTGGTTCGGATTCACACGAAACCCTTTTTTTGTCTCTCGGGGTTCGCGAATGGGCTTCAGCTGGTGAGTGACAAAAGAACGGACAACTTGCGGTTTGTTTTGCCAGGGCATGGCATGGCGAACTCGCTCTAAATAAGCAGTTTCTGCCCCTGGTATTATTGAGCCCAATCTGCCATGCCAAACTAAAAAAATAACTCTTCCTTTTATTACAAAGTGTTCCTCCTATTACAGCGTTTATTCCGACTAAGCGGCGCGTTGTCACTTGGATAGCAAGCTATAACAATAAATCGTACTAATAAGCAAAGACAAGATTTGCAGCTATAAATAAATACATTATGCCACCTGTTAAATAAGCATGATATTCATCGCGTTGCGCGGCTAAGATGGATTCGTTTTTTATATATTTTCCTACGGAGTAGTCCGTATGTTCATCGGACTGAAACATGATCGAAAAGGCCAATCGACTCTTCATATTTCGGCCGAACGTTGCCTCTCGGAGCTGCATCTTCCACACCTCCTCGGAGCTGTACCCACCACCAACTTGATAATAGGGCTACATCCCAATATCCCACGCCCTGCTATATAATCGAGCAACTCAACGCGCAGTACGGACGTACGGAGCAGTAAGATAACTCAAATGCGCAGTATTATGTAGTGGCCAACATGGGTCATCATCGTCCACGGTCCATCGGATCATCACGTCGTACAGAGATTCGAGCCGAGCCGAGCCGAGAACCGAGATCGCCGGCCAGCGAGGATGGCTTCGGTCGAGAGAGCATTTTGGAGGCTGCCAAAGTCATGACTGCAGGAGTTCGACGTCATCACCAGATCGAGACGAGACGAGACATGTGTATATGTATATCCATACGCCACCTTGACACGCGGGACATGTCTGTCTTGAAGCGAACACAGCATCATCCGACCTGCGAGAGAGCTCTTTTCGTTTGCTCATTGGAAAGTGTCGTGCGATGCATTTGCCAGGCTCGGTTCCTGGTCAAGTTTGCCCGACAAATTAGGTGTTGGAACAAGCATCATGTCAATTTACTGTACGCGATTTCCCTCGTGGGTTGATGACCGCGGCCAGCGTGGCTAGGTCACGTGGCTGCCCGCGACCCCCTCTTCCTATATAAATCACGCACTACGATCCGGGGCATAATTCTTGTACAAGTGTATGCGCAACTCGTTGCGGCGGCCGTTTCAGAACATCTCGGGACAATTTCGAGTCAACTTCCGCTGGGGTCATTTTTAGATCTGATCGAGACGGTTACTTCGGACAATTTCCATCGAGTACATGTGGCTCTGCGAGGTGCCTTGGGAAGCAGAATTGTCATCGACTTCTGTTTGGACGACCGCTCATGGTCGTGCGATTGTCTGGTTCGCATCATCATGGCCATTGCCCTGCATCATTCAGGTGAGGTCCAGACGAGGTTTTGTGACGGCTTGTGGACCAACAAAAAAAAAGAATCCAACCAAATGAATATGCAAACCATCTGTACAGTTTGGAAAGGAGGCGGCCGAGGGGCCGTATACTGGTATTACAAACTGAACATTCCTCATCATCTTCAGCATAGCACCGAGCTTCTTATCCTCACCTGGGCAATGATTACAGCTTTCTCTATTCGGAACTTGTATGACCATTCTAACAGCGATCCGCCTGAAAGACCAGTTCGAAGAGCCATTGATGTTGATTCCCAGCTCGTGTGTCAATTTTCTCACTGGCGGGGCATCGCTGGCAATCTCGATGTCTTCCCAAATCAGATGCATTGGCCACAACCAATGAACGTAAAAGATTGAGAAGAAAAAAAAGGAATTTCCAGTCCCGCAAAGACCACAGGTGAAATCAAATCCTAGGGATGAGTTGCTTTCGTGTGCGCTGTTTGGCACGGGCCTACCCTATATGAGAAATCGTCAACGCAACTGGAGCTGATCAATATGCCATGTGCTCTGTATTATGGGGGGCAGGCAATGAGTCGCGCTCATCTCTTGAAAATCACGCAAAACTCGCCAGCCCCCCTCAATAGTGTTTTTTTATGGGCTACTCCGCTGTAGCACGTATATCACTCTATAGCATAAGTATGATATATCACCATGTGGACTTTGCAAAGAAAAAATTTGTTTCTGATCGTGAACCGCATTCGCTTACCACAATGATGCTATACCCTCGAGGCAGGGATGAGTGTTTGAATGGGGATTGAATGTCGAACGTGAGCATTGCGAAACTCGACGGGTCCGCTACAGACATGTTCCTACTCCGTACAGATAAAAAGCTTTTTTCAGGCTACATACAGTAATACGGGGGTGTCAGGGGTGTCAGGCGGTTGTGCAGGTGCCAGCGAGCATATACAACAATGTTAACCATTCGTATTCGTGCTGCAAAGACACTCGGACTGTAAGACCGGGGATAGCCTTTGCATATCGTGCTGGCTGGGGGTTTCTTATTTAAGCATGCACGTATCTCGTACTCCGTTTCATCTTTACGCGGCAGGCGACGTCGGACAAGCGGCACTGTCCGCGCGAGCTGCCAATCTCGGCCTCCTCGTTCTTCATGTTTCGCCACCTGAGAGGCTGAGATCGACCTCCAGCTTCCTTCCAGGCCGCCAGTTGCGGCCGCTGTTTCAAACAAACCCGCACCGACGCTGCGGAACATCAAGGCCCAATCCACCGACCGGCATTCGACCCCTCCTTGAGAGACCGTGGCGGTTCATGGACTTTTCATGCGAAACTGCCTGATGATGCTTCTCGTTTTGTGAATCTCTTTGCATCGAGTTCTCTTTTCTGCTGGGCCGGGCCGGGCATTGGCTCGTGACATTGTGTGCTACATGCATCTCACATCCCCTCCTGAAACAACTTCCAAGGGCAGACCCGCCCCGGCTATGTGTGATGTATGAGGAAGCCGAACAACGGGTGAACAAGTAATAACAGCGCAGATGGTGGGTGACCTTTTCCGGCTCCACGGTGAGGACTTTGTTGGTTGCACACATAACATGTCGCGGGTATGTTTTCCACTTGCGGCAGGCTGCCGCTGCTGTGACCGGTTTCCCAGCTTCTTCGGAATATATCCTTCAGCCTAACCTCATGGTTACGCACGATCGATAATTTAGCATCTGACAAGATTTGTGATTGGAGGGAAATGAAAATGGACGGTACGCCTCTTGAAGAGTTCTCGCCGTCTCCCGAGTCTATGGTTGCAAAACCATTCGTGGTAGTCCGTATATCGCGCGCACCAAGTCATGGCGATGGACGAGGCCTCGCCCGCGGCCGGCCACGGTGGAAGAAGCATGTGGGCGCAGCAATTCTTGTGCCAAAACCCCAGTTGATATTTTTGCCCTGTATTAATGAATTAAGCGCCAGAGGTGACAATCCGAGATGTGGGGAGTCGCATTTCGACCAACTGATGATCTACATGTACGGAGTACACAGCTCGGCTTGCTCCTTCCTAAACAGGGCCGGACGAGGAGATCCGAGTGGCACGAGTGGCACGAGGCGTCGTGGAGCGAGTGCATTTTGAAACGATGTGCGTGGCGTTGAAGGATCTCCTTGAGCGTGTTAGAGCTTGTGGAGTCACGTTAGCTAGGGGTCTGTATGTATCCAATTAGATAAAAGTAAACAAGAGATACATACAGACCCTAGTTAACGTGACTCCACAAGCTGTAACACGCTCAAGGAGATAAGGAGACGGGACAGGGCAAAGAAACACCAGTGCACAGTGCAGGCAGGGCAGAGCCCGCCACACGACGTAAATGGGCACGAGTGTCATCCCCCTGGTGCGTGTGATTGGTCAGCGGTCATGATGGCATTTCTGTCCCCGTGTCTCAATTATACCGTCCGTCTGCATCCCTACGGACGTACACAGAGGGACTTGAATTTTCTCAGATTTGAATTACGGCCAAAGAGGAAGCCGGCGTGCATGCAAAACCATGGGAGAGGAGAGATGAGGGCGGTTTCAGGGGCGCGTCACATCCACATCATCAGGTGCATACATAGCTTGTTTAGTGGGGGCCTGCGCAATCCGGCTTCGCGGTTGGTCGGCTTGATCGCGGACTGGGAAGGGGGGTACGGATTAGTTTAGATTAATGTGATGAGGGAAAGCAGGAAGGGGCAGCAAAACTCTTTTGCAAAATGATACGGATTAATCCGTACACCCCGGACCAACCACCGCCCGATCGACAGCCTCGAGACGTGGACCCTACACAAATATGCTCCGTAATGTATGTATATTATGATGATCCGAGGGTAATCCATGGCATTGCCACCAATCTTCATTCGTCATCTGCTCAATTTTCCGTCCGAGATGGCGGGCACCTCACTTTTCGTCCCATCTACGGAGTACCCTTGATGAATTCTCTTCTCCGTAATCCTAGCATCTCATGAATTTTTGTAACCTGCGGGCGAGCCCGGTCATACGGTTGTATTGCTGATGTACGGATTACAAGGTGGAGGGAAACTCTTGCAGTTACAGGAAGCCACGACAAAGGGCGAGCAGGCATCGGACTCGGAGTGAGATCGATCAGATGGATGCGAAATTAAGGGAGATGGATGGGTCCAAGTTTTTGGAGGCAAGTGGAAATGAGGCCGATGGAAGTTTTTCAGCAATGTCGTTTGGGCTGGAGTCCATGCACGAGCGAAATCTGAGCCATGGTTGTTCTAGAAATTGGCACAGCTCCGTTTCCAGTATCTGTTCATTGCGCTCCTTGTTGGAGATCCAAGCGGAACAATAAAAAATAAGCGAGTAACCCATATTAATGACGAAAGAGCCCTGGTCTGCTGAACTCATGCTGTCCAGAGTGCCACTGCATTCACCCCCCACAACAGCGATCAAGCAGCGGGCCCCCGCGCGCCGAAGCGCCAGGGGCACAGCGGCTCCGTTGGCAACAACTTGGGATTGTCCCTGCAATCGAGCAAGTCCATCGGATGCATCTGGACAAGGGGGGAAGGGGTGGGGGCGACGATGATTCATCCAACATCCAATCTGCCTGACTGTGCATTGTCGGGTGCACCTGTCATTGAGAATATGCTCATTTGTTTTCGAGTCTGTGTTGAATCGTTGAATCATTGTGCTAGGAGTCAGTCTGTTGATGGGTAGTGATGAGGCACAGGATGGCTTGTCAACAAAGACTGGCTGCTGAACAGGATTGAAAGTTGGCACCGATATGACTCAAGTAGCTCCAAGGCGGTGGCCGTGGGCAACCAAGTAGCCGCCATTCCCTTGGCACTTGGCACTCACGCGAGCCTCCAGCCTCCATCCATCATCCATGCCTGCATGCCATGCCTGCATGCCATGGTGGCCGGGCACACCCTGGCCGGTTCCCACTGCTCACGTAAACCCGGGCCTCGAGCAAGCAGCTGGCTGCAGGTGCACGTACCGCAGATGGCACAAGTGGCAGGAAGGATCTCCATTCGTCCCTTCCTTATTTACATCGGTCCGCCGCGCCGTCTTGAGTCTTGTGTCTCTTGTTGGTCCACACTCCTCATTTTATCACTCTCCCTCTCCCAAAGCAAACGACCTGGATTGTCGAGCTGCCTTGACGGCATTGCTGCTTTTCTTTCCCAACTACACTCATTCGATCTTTCGATCTCGTCTTCGCAATCCGCCCCTTCGTGTGTCCTCCAACTGCACTTCACGCTCCTTGTGACCTTTCACTATTTTCGTTCTTCTAACGGGCTTATCACCCTTTCGCCGTTGTCTTTTCAAGGTCCCTCTGGTCGGGTATCCGTTTCACTGTCCCTCTCTGAAGTTCTCACTACTACCACCTCGTCCGTCTATCAACTCCCGAGTCGTGTTTGGCCGCCGTTCGACTTCGAAACGCCGAAATATCTGCCGGAAAACATACGACAACGAAGACCAACAGTAGTGTTACCCAGCTGGTTCCTGAAGCAGACAGACTTCACACCGCGATTTTGAAGAATTTCTTCATCCCCAGGTACGGCAAGGCTTTTGCATTTGAATACTCTTTCGCAAGTTTTGTATCGATGCAGAATCTGCAACTACATACTCTACATAGAGAGCTGTTGGGTCGTCATTTTATGGATGTTACTCTATATAAGAACCAGACATCGGAGCTTCGCGCACAACTTTCTGGGACCGGACAAGTGATCGCCCGCAGAAAACAGCTGGCTGTCAAACATGATCCCGAATCTCTCGGACGAACTTGGTGGTGTGCAGAAACGTCCGAAAACAGCAAGTTTGGTTGTCAGGTCTCCAGTCACCGTGTCCAACCAAACTTGAATCCATTGTTTCGCCATGCATTCCCCATAAGGGTCGACATTCCCGAGCCCTCAACCCCCAGCCACCTCGGCTCCGCAATCCAGAGCTTCCAGCGCGCGACAAACAAGCAGTTGGTTTGCATGCATTGTCTGCTTCTGTGCTTCTGTGCGCGTGCACCTGCGAATGTTGCCGGGCGTCATCGTGGCTGCGTGACAGTTGCATTGAGAACCCTGTCTCATTGTTCTTCACCGGATGCTGTCGCTGAATGCGGGCAAGCCAACATACAACATAGTCTCTCTGGCTGTTTTTATATAAATCGGATTGTCTTTCATTCTCAGCATGTTGCTAACTCGTATACAGGTCGTCAACGCTGTTCGAAATGAAGGCATCATTGTTCCTTGTCGCCACCAGCGCCTTGCTGGCCTCGGCTGGTCCTCTGAGAAAGCGCGCGAAGGTCACGAATTGGGTTACCGAGTTTTACACTGTCACTGTCACTGATGACGGTAGCGCACCCACTCCTGCTGCCATCTTTGTCGAAGGTTCCAAGAACGCTCCTCCTCCAGCTGTCGTTGTGCCAGAGCTTCCTCCCAAAGTCGTCGTCAATGCCCCAGCTCCTACTCAGCCGCCGCCGCCGCCACCGCCACCTACTCCGAAACCCAAGGCTGAGGCCCCTGTGGCCGAGACCCCTGAGATCAAAGTCAAAGTTCCTGCAGTCAAGATTCCCGAGGTGAAGCCAGAGGCCCCTGTGGTCAAGACCCCGGAAGTCAAAGCTCCTGCAGTCAAGACTCTCGAGGTGAGGCCAGAGGCCCCCAAAAAATCTCAAGCTCCTGCACCTCCCGCCACCAACGACCTGAACAATTATCAGAAGACTGTGATTGAAAAACACGACCTCATTCGTCAGAACCACCGTGTCGCCGGCCTGCAGTGGGACGATACCCTTGCCCAGTACGCTGCCAACACGGCCAATGGCTGCGTCTTTGAGCACGACATGTAAGTTCTATTGGGCACAATGAGTGGGAATCTACAGATAATTATGACATGTGCTGATTCTTCGATTAGGAAGCAGGGCAGCGGTGGGTATGGTCAGAATCTTGCTAGTCAGGGCTCCAGCGGCGACATCGACAATTTGAAGGACAAGTCAGTAGCCCAAGCTATCATTAACCAATGGTACAACAGCGAAATCAAGAACTACAATTCCTACGGCATGGCCAACCCCAACGTTCCCCTTGGCAAAGTTGGCCACTTTACTCAATCTGTTTGGAAGAGTACTAAGAAAGTTGGCTGTGCCACTGTCAAGTGCCCCGCCGGCAGCATATTCGGCATGCCTTCTTGGTACACCGTCTGCAACTACCAGCCTGCTGGTAAGAGTTCTCCGATCACCCAAAGTCTTCAACTTCGCACCATGTACTGATATGTCGTGCACAGGCAACTTTGCTGGCGAGTATGGTAATAACGTTCTTCAGCCCCTTGGCTTGAGCATTCCCGTCGTGTAAGGGACCTTGTAAAGCCCCAGACACGTCCCAACAGATGTTTTACGACCATCTCATCTGCTAGCTGAACGCCATGAACGCACGACATGCCGTGAACACTTTTTGACGAATCAAAGACATCTCTAAACATGCAAGTTGACAGAATGTGGAGATGGAGTTCACATGTCAAAAATTCAATCATGGCTGACGCCGGGATTATATGGGGAGCTCGCAGCAGACATCATGAATTTCGCTTCTTACCTGTACGTTATGCCACACGGTATATAACGATCCTGGTCTTTATTTTTTTTCATTGGACTAGGATCTTTTTTCATTTCACTTCTCTTCTTTGAACCCCTCTTTTGAAAAAAAAAAACTCGGTTTGTGTGGCTTCGGATACGAAATCTACTTCTCCAACATATATAGCATGTGCTTGGCGCCATCACGATGATGCATTACGGAATATCGGGCATACGTGCGGAAGTCACGGCGGGATGAGAAGGAGAGGAATTATAGGAACTGTAGTGCGCTGGATTTTTTCGCCTGTTCCGGCTCTCCTCCTTATCTAGCAAAGATATTACTTTACACAATCGTATGGTCCTCGCCAATAGCATGCCCCACCTGTGCTGTGCAACCTGACAGGCTCACTATTTGTCTATGCGACTGAAGGCTCGGACACGACTCGAAACGTCTAGTCGATTGCGTGATGAGTTGGTGCACTAGTCATGTCAAATATGCAGAGTAGAGATATGTACGGACTAATATAATCTGCATACATCAACAGCAATTGCCCGCACGCCATATTTCCCAATTCAACTACCACATTATCACTCCTCGCCCAGCCAAATGAAGATTGACAAACCTTGTGCTTCATGCAGTACCTAATGACGTGTACAGTGGGTCCCAGTAATTCCGAAGCAGCAGCGACGCGACCACGTATTGCGCGTACCTAGTGTAAATATTTAGACCCGGGATTTCTCCACTAATTCAAGTTCAATTCAACTTTTATTATAGACAGTGAGTACCTTGATGAATTCTCCATGAGTAAGTACAACTAATCCTTGGTATTACTCCGTACTACTTACCCATTCTGCGCGCCGCAGCCCGACTTCACGACGGCGCGCTTGAAGACGGCGCGTCCCCCCCCCCCCCAACGACGTTCCCACCGTGTACTCCGTGCCGGCCCATTCACCCGAACTCGAGTCTTTGGGCCCCGCGTGCAACGGGTTGATGGTGGTGGGCATCCATTTCGGAGGCCATTCCGTACTCCGTACCTCGCGGGAGGAGGTCGATGACGGACTGGGGCTATCAGATAGATGGTCGTGGTTCTTTCCACGGCAGAAAACAGGGGGGGGGGTTTGTAATCCGTAGATGGAAGCCGGACGGAGAAATGATGCGAGGTTGGCGTGCCAAGACAGCGGGGAGCATGCTGGTGGCACGCGAGCAGGGGTGGTAATGCATATATGCAGAATCTTATTACGGAGTATATTGGGTCAAGATGCGACATATATATATAAAAGGTTAGGTTCTTTGCCTAGGAATGAGACTTGAACCGATCATGCGACCCAATGCAGTAATACAACATGCACAAATGCAAAAATGCAACACAGTTCTTATCCAAATTGGCGCCCGCAAAACAAAACATTTTGCCGACCGACATGGTGGTTCCCAGACTCCGATAACTCCTCGCTCCAATCCCGAAATAACTCCGTGCGCCAACAGTCTCGCTCGCAGTCGTGGAGTAGGAAGATGGCCCATATATGCAAAAGAGGCCGACTGATTTAGATATAAAAATGAGTCACGTGAAGAATATATGATTACACACGTTGGTTTTTGATCATCAATTGGGGAGCAGAATGTAAAAGAAGCATTGCTCGGTCCGCGGTGCGTTGAAGTTAGGTGACACGATGGGCACTGTAAACGTTAGTGACATGTAGCGGAAACCAAAGAACAAGAGTGGAGGGGGAAAATATATAGACCTACTCAATGATGAGCTCCTCGCCCGACCACATGCCACTGGCAACCCATAGACCACAGTTGACAATTTCGGCGTACCTCTTGTCGGGTGTCTTGACAGTGGCAAACATGCGGAAACTATACTGACGAGGGTCGATATCTTTTGGCTGGCCTGGACCGAGGAGGGCGTCCAGGATGTCGCATGGACCAGAGAGGGATCCCCGGGTTCGCATCTCGAGACTGTTGAAGGTCGTTAGTCGGGCATAATCTGACAGGTGAGATGGCATATGACGACATACATGGCAGGTGGTTGATCGGTAGTTTGCATGACAAAGGCTCCTTCAACAATGCGAATGGGTCTAAAGCCTCGTGCTTGGCCCAAGTCATAGCCTCCAGCCTGCGCAACAATTAGAATGGGCTTGAGTAAGTTGTCATGCCCATCAGTCACTTACAAGAACCCGACCGTTGCCAAAAGAGCCGGACCACTGTCCCGCGGCCACGGTCGTAATTTCCTTTCTGACCTTGTTCTCCACACGCGACGGCTCCGGGTTCAGCGCGACGACTATGCGGAAGTCGAACTCCAGAGCAGGCATGGGAAATGAAATGGCCGGTCTTGGAAAATGCGGCAAAGCTCTCCTGCATGATTCCTCTACACTTGGTTGACTGAATATGCTACCACTAGCAGAAAAACTACCACGTTAGTGCCGAGTGACAGACATGTATATGAAAGCAAATAAACTTATACCAGATAGGCAGGTATATGAAAAGCCTACCTGCTGATATTGCTGCTCCCAGAGTCAGACATGTTATCGCGATATTCGCCATGTTGCGGTCGGCCCATGGGGTGCGCCATAAACTGGGTCGGATTCGTCGGGGCTGAAGCAGGTTTGGAAGCAGGCATCAGACATGGGGTAGTCATTTTGGTGTCCCAACCTACAGAATCACACTCGCCCATTCCGCAGTCCCGGTTGGAATTGGCCATGTGTGAAGGTTGAAAATGCGCTGGCGATGCAAAGTCGGTCGGGACGGATGTAGGAGGTAGTAAGAAAGCGTCGGTCTCGGTAGCCATGTCTGTATTTTTTTTCTTCTGTATGAAAATATCCGTTGTTTGATGTTTACGTTTGTTCGAGATGGCGGAACTATACGAGGAACTGCAAAGTGTTTGAATGAAGGAATTGCGCGCCAGGTCCAGGAAAAGAAAAAGCAGCGATGCAGATGGAGGAGACGATCGGGAGTTGTCGATGTGGAGGCGTGGACTGAAGTACCAATGGTACAGTGGGGTGTAGATGGGGGATGGGGCGTCTCTTTTGACAGGGGGCAGGTAGGCAGGCAAGAGCGGATTCCGAGTCGCACTTGCCCAGAACAATCTCCGCAGCGAGACCACAGAAAAGACGCGGCCGGCATGAACTAGGGAAGCCGTTCCGCGTTCCGGATTTCCAATCGGTCGGTCTGCAAGTTGTTTAAACCCGCCAGCAAGCGCGCCGCGGACGGTCCGAGGCCGCGCGCACTTTCTCGTTTGTCCATCCCTTGGCTCCGGGAGTTGGCCAAAGTCCGCTGTGCATGTGGGGAAGGAACGAGGAAAGCCCAGCCAAGAATGGGCATGTCTCATCTCACACCTGCATCTCATACCTGCATCTCACACCTGCATCTGACCCGTTGCGGGCACTTCAGGGGCCACCGCCGGACTTTTCGGCTCCTCACCTCCAGTCGATTATGATGGCTCCGTCGGGGCGCACGTCGTCGACGACCACACATGTGTGTATGGGTTATACCTTGTACGGACTGAAAGAAGTTGAAGTACGGACGTACTCTGCCAGGAATGCGACCAACATTGAGATTCTTCAAGTGCCGGCGTACCAGCACCCGAAGCGATCTGATGATGAAATCTAGGCCACTTTGTGAAACCTCCCCCGTCATGTCGTCATGTCGGGGAGATGTATCCATCAACGCCGAGTAATTGCGTGGCCGAGGCTCTGTTCTCGGATGTGGATCCGTCCGACTCCGACCTGGGGTCGAGCGGCGAAGTTATTATCGATTCGACGATGACTCCGTAAGTGCCCGAAAATCGAATAACGTATCGCAAGAGTGGAAGCAAAGCCAGGCCGGAGTCCAATTAACGACACTCTGACGATGCAGGATCCGCAATTCGAGTTTGGGGGCCCCGATGCCGATGCTAGCAAACGGGGCGTGCAGGAGGAGATGCTCATTGCATGCCTAATGGAGAAGATCGGTCGGATCGTCCGAAAATGGGCACAAGGCGACCCAAGGAAAACACAGACCCCCCTAGGATTTCTCAGCCCCATCAACAAATGGGGAACTGGCCGATTCCTGCATGTCACAAAACGTCTCCCTCCACACAATGATGCAGCCGCTCACAGCGCGTTCGCACATGCATGTTCCCTTCTTCGCAAGGTGACCAACCCAGCGTGCCAGCGTAGCTCATTTCAACGAGATAAGCACCTCCAAGCAGCTCACGTTCCGGACCCTGCTCTCATCGGCGCCAGTTTCATCCTGTAGAACAACGTCGTCCACCGTCTTGATCGTCTTTGTCCGCAAAGCCACATGGCAATCACCTTGCTGCTCGAACCAGCTCGCCAGACTGAGCGTCTTCTCGATGGCCTTCCCCGTGCCCATCACCGTGACGACCAGAGGTCGATGGCCCTCGCTCGCAGTGTTGGTGCTCCGCTTGAGCGCCTCCACGCGTGAATGGAGAGAGGCGTTCTTCGGAGCGGGAGCGGCGCGAAGAGAGCGAGTGAGTAGTTTGCGGACGCGCCTGACGGCGGAGATGAAGGGGGTTTTGGACGAGATGTAGATGGTGGGGGATCTGGATGACGATGAGAGCTGGGGTCTTGTGAGGGGGCGTTTTTGGACATGTGCGCCTGTTTCCCGGCCGTGTTAGTTGTACGTCCTATCTTCATGGTTGTGTCGTTAGGAAATACCTTTTGGGATGGGGGCAAGTTTGTCTTGCTCGCGAGGTGAGTGCGAGTTGGCCATGATGGTGGCACGGAAATAGCTCTGTTGGGTATATCTTGGGCTGCCTTGTAATTTTGGCGGATTGGATCTTTCAATGTGCGTCGAAGCTGGTGGTGGCACGCAGAACACTAAAACAATTGAAAAATCGTCAGGAGTAGAATTGGTTGATGAACTTGGAGGGTCCGAGGATCCATCCAAGTCGTGGAAGGGTTTCGTGGTGGGGTCGAAATCCCAGCGAATGAGCGTAGTGCTGCTTTTCATACTTTTTTCAATTCAATGCAATGGCGCGTGTCTGTCTTCGCCGCGATCAGCTGTTCTTGTATATTTTCCTACACGTTTCTGTCTCGTGTTTCTCTATTCTTTTAATATCCTCTTATATTCTACTCCGTATATAGTTCTTATTAGCAAAGCTCCCCCTGGATAAGACAGCATAGTCAAAAGTACTGGCTGCCGCCACCACCGCGCGACGTCCACCAAACACCTCAACGTATTTTTTTCGTGCTAAAATGTAGTAAAATGTAGTTTTTCTAATTTGCAGCCTAAGTACCCACTTTTATATATAACTACACTATAGTTTTTAGGTTATCTATCTAAAAATCAAAGTTGTATATCTCTATATATTTTCTAAGATTAGATATGAATTATTTGTTCGAAAAAAAAAACTACAAGATGTAGTGTAGTGCAAAGCTCTGCCTAGTGTTAGGTAGGGGTGTAGATGGATGATAAATAATTAGAGAAGAAAGTGCATAACTAGGCTAGGTAGCTTACGTTAGGCTCACAGGGCAGGTGTAGGTCTCCACACTAGGCCTTAGGGGTTCGTAATTGGTTAGATTATCTCAGAGACCACGGAGGTCCGGGCCTAATCTCTTGGAAGGTTGTGTACTAGCGAGACCCAAAAAGTAGCTTGGGGCGAGCCTCTAGAAGGGAAGGGATAGTGTCAGGTAGGGGTGTAGATAGATGATAAAAAGTATTCCATTCGATTAATTAGAGGTGCAGACAGCAGCTGACTTTTATACCTAAAAGGTACATAATGCGCTATAGTAATAACTAGTTTATAAAGGTACTTCTAATATATTTATCTTTACTAATATCTTATAATAGGTTTTATCCTAGTTGTTACGTGGCAAAACTAGCTCGGCCACTCTTAGCAAGGACAAGGACAAAGTTAGCATTATAGTTAGGAGAATTAATGTTGGTTACACTAAGGTGCCTGCGCAGGTAATAGGATAACCCCGTAATATTAAAGTCAATGATAGTTAGATAATTAGCGAGGAAAGAGGGAGAAGAGAGGGAAAGTCTAGATGCTAGGAAAGTAAGCGAAATCCGTATATAAGGCAAAAGAGGGGGTAGCAAATTAATATAGCTAATTACATCACGTGCATCGCGCTAGACCTACACTTTAGTCTAGTCTTTAGCTATAATTAAACTAATAAAGATCCGAAGGAATTAACACTAGTAATCTCTCTTTTTCCTTTGTAGCTAAAAAGCTTAAAAACGTAATAAAAATCAGATTAAAGAAAAGTATATATAAGTAAATCCCTTAATAAGAATCTACTACCTTAATTAGCTATTATGGCATTAGTTAATTAAATTAATCTGTTAGTCCTTGCCTAAGCCCTTATTCCCTAATATTATAGGTCTCTTTACCTATCCTTTAATATAAATTATTAATTTGTTTAAATTAATTAAAAAGAAAAGTAATAAATTTGGTAATAATTTAGTTATTATATCTGCTAGATTATCATTACTATTAATCCACCTAACTTCGTAGATCTCATGCCTTTTATATAATTAACAAAGAGCTATAATATTAATTATTAGTCTTTTCTCCTTTATAGTTCCTAGCTTTATAAGGTATTTATATAATAAAAAAGAGTTAGTATAGAGAATTATAAGGATCCGAGGCATCTTTAATTAATTTGTAATTTAATAAAGAGTTATAGAAATTACATAGGTAATATCTACGCCTTAAACTATTATATATAACTTAGAGGTAAGCGCGCTATAAGTAACTCGCTTACTCTTTATTAAGCTATATATAATAATATTACCTTTTATAATAAAGGTATTATTATCTTATATTATCTCGTTACTAATCACAATCACGTATCTAATCTATAAGCTTAAATCCTTATTATTAGTAAGTAATCTATTTATAAACATAAAAAGCTTCGCCTCCTTAAGGACTAAAGGGATGTATTATAGTCTATATTATTAATTCTTAATCTACTATTTAAGGCGTTTATTAAGATATATAATATCTTTAGTAAAGGGTTCTTAGTATTAAGCTATAATTAATAAGTTATAAGAAGCTTCTAGTTAACATATAGTTATAATATAGCTTCCTTAGGCTTATTATTCCACGTAATCTTACTTTACTATTAGGAATTAAGGATTAACTTCCTTAATCTTCTAACTTTAGCCCTTCTAGGTTAAGATTAATAAATTATTAGTGTTTTAGGTTAAGATGTAACTATTAAAGATAAGGGAATTCTTAGTGGTTAATCATTGCTTTTCTTTAGCTATAAAGTTAGCTTTCTAAAGCTCTTTCTCTTCTTTTTAAAAGAAGTTATTATTACTTAGGCCTAATATATTATTAGTTTACATTCTAATAATACTAAAGAGGTTCTTATTATTTAGGGTAGTAACTAATAAGCAAGGATTATAAGTTAAGGTTATTATATTAAGGTTATCCCTGTGGTAATAGAAATACGTTACTTACTAGTAGGTTCTAGCCTTTGTAATCCCATATAGAGGTTTAATTAATTCAATTATAGTCCCTTCTAGGAAGAGGTATGCAATTTACTTTAGGATTCTTATAATAATTAGCCTTATTAACACAGTCAATGACCCCAAAAAAAATTAAAAATCAATTAGCCTTATTAGTATTCTTATAATAATTAGCCTTATTAGTATTATATATAATTAAGTGTAGGCTTACGTAATATCGCAAATCCAAAGGTAAATACCTTTTTTTCTTAATAACAAAGCAATAGCTACAATTAGTTATTAGCTCACTTATTATATTATTAGCAATTATGTTAGGATGAATTCCTTTCCTTTATTATTATAGCCTTGTATAATAAGGCAGGATTTCTTATATAGTAAGTCTATTCCTTTACCTTTAATCTCTTTAACTATATAATAATTAAAGATTCTATAACCTCTATACTTCACTAGGTTAAACCTAATAAATTTAAACATATTATAAGCCTATAAAGTATTAATTTTAGCTTAATTAAATTACTTAAAGGGTTTTCCTAAGGTTATAATCCTTTCTTCTTAGCAAAGCTAAAGAGTAAGGTTCTAATTAGCCTCTTCCTTTACTATAAGAAATACTATACTTAGTATCCCTCTAGCTATAACCTCTTAAATAAAGGCCTCCTCCTAGTCTTTATTTATAAGTATATAAAGCTAAATTAGGCTAGCGTCTTTCTTAGGGCTATAAGGTTTTCTTTTCCTTACTTTCATTTCTTTAGGGTAAGGTAATAAGTCTTTAACTTAATAGCTTTCCCTTAGGGCTACTTAGGCTTTATAAGCCTTTTCTTTAGACTTTTTTATACTTATAAATTAAACTATAAGGGCCTTTCTTAGTCTCCCTTACCTTCTCCTAGCTAGTACTTCTAGCTCTTTACCTTCTTTTATTAAAGAATCTCTCTTATTAGTAGTAATTAGTTATATAGTTACTTCTTTCTCTATATTACTAGGCTTTATCTCTTACTACTCTAGTAAATTATAAGGCTTAATCTCCTATTACTTTAGTCCCTTTATAATATATAAGTCTTTATAATAAGGCTTTACTACTATGAAGCAAAACTTTACTAGGCTATCAGGTATATTAATAGTATAGGTTTCTTTATTAGTAGTAAGTAGCTTATAAGGGCTATACTAGCTACCCTTCTCTCTCTATATATATATATTAGCTTACAAAGGTAGCTAATATATAAGCGCTATATTAGGACTATTCTAGGCTCTAAGGGTATTATAAACTTACTATAAAGCTAGATAATATTAGACTTTATTAGTTACTTTGCGAATTACCTTAGCATATTAAATAATAGAGATGCTTAGGGGTAACTTATCTATTATTTATAAGTAGCCTCTAAAGACTAGTATAATTAGGATAATTCTATTTAGGCTTATAAAGTTATTAATAGCTTTAATAGCTATTTAAAGATATTACTCTAGCGTAAGTTTTATTCTAATTAAGTCTATAATAATATTATAGGCTTAGCATAAAGGTCTATAATATTTCTTAACCTTTCTAATACTATTATAGGCTTTAATTAGTATCTTATTAGTCTTAATTAATATTAATTAAGCATAATACTTAAATTTAGCAGAAGTAAAGTTATTACTAGCATTATGTATAATCTAATCTAGAGGTCTAAGATAAGTATTAATCTAATATTTACAGATAGCATTCTAAATGTCTTAAGCCTTTTACTTCTTTAGATTAAGGAATTAGGTTACCTAGAATAAGGTTACTAAATTAATAATATAAAGTACTAGTTAGCTATTAATTTACACAATATTAATAATAATCTTATAGTTAAATTCATGATTATCCTTAATCATGAATTTGAATTAGCTAGGGGCCTTGCTATATATTTAGTAATAGTAGCAAACTTTAGTTAATTTCTTAATTACCTAGTGTTTAACTTTATAACTAGCTTAGTGTAAGATCTTTATAAGCTATTAAACAGAAGGATAACTAAGCTAATAATATAATTAATAAATATCTTGTTCTGAAAGGTAGAAGGCAACTATTTCTCTTACCTTTAGTAACTACTAAGGATATCCCTATTATTATATAATAGGTATAGTCTTATTACCTTAGATAAGTATATTAGTAAGGTTATTAATCTTAACTTATATCTTATCTATATTAGTAATTAAGAAGAGAAAAGGGGTAGCTATATTAAGAATATAAAATTTAACCTCTCTAAGTTCTATAAGCACATAAAGGATGCCTTTTATAACTACTAATCTAGCGCTAAATATAATAATTTAGGGCTTATAAGGGATTACCTTTAATAAAGGTATTAATCTTAGTAAAGCCTTTACTTATACCTCTCCTACACTTAACTTCCCTATAGCACTAGTATTAGGTAAGATTTCTCTAAAGACCTCTTTAAAATATTATTCTTTAGAGATATAGTAAATTAAGCCTTTATTATACTCTTATAGCTTATAAAGCTCTTATTTAAGGAATATATATTAAAAAGCTTAATTATATAAGGTCATAAGAATATTAATATTAGTAGCGTTATAATTAGTCTGTAGTCTAGAGTAAAAGAATTATATAATACTTAGATATGCTATTAATAGTAGCTTCTTTATATTATTATTATTATCTTTAGCTTCTATATAAGCTATAAGATATACTTCCTAATTCTAACCTAAGCCTTTATTAGGCTTATTATTATCCTACCCTTTATAGAAGGTAAGAAATACCTAGAATCTCTTCTTTAAAGGGGGTATATAATATATTTTACTAGCTTACTTGTAGTCTTTCTCTTTTTAGTATTCTTTAGTAAAGTAATTAGAAGACTAGTAGCTACTCTTACTATATATAAAGCAGCGCTTAGTGCCTAGCCTAGGGCTTTCAGAGCTTTGTACTACACTACATCCTGTAGTTTTTTTTTTTCTAACAAATAATTCATATCTAATCTTAGAAAATAAATAGAGATATAAAACTTTGATTTTTAAATAGATAACTTTAAAACTACAGTGTAGTCATATATGAAAGTGGGTCTAAAAGTGGGTCCTTGGGCCACAAATTGGAAAAACTACATTTTACTACATTTTAGTACTAAAAAAATACTACAAATGTAGTATTTGTGATTTGTGGAGCGAGGGCCCACTTTTAGACCCACCTATATATATAGTATTTTTCTAAGAATTTTCCTCTATAAGATCACGTGATTTTTAGGATAATAACTTTAATTATAAGCCAGATATAAAAATAAATAGAAATACTACAAGAAATACTACACTACACGAGTGCAAAGCTCTGAGGGCTTTACTTATAATAGTTCCCTTTACTATAGGATTATTATCTATACTAATAATTAGTAAATATAGCCTCTAGAGGGTTTTCTTATTAGTACTAAAGGTATTAGGAGAATTTCTTATTTAATTCTATAATAGTAATTACCTTACGGAGGTCTCTAGTAAGACTTTTAAAGCTTATAGAGTGTATATATTCTACTATCTAACATTTAGGCACACTAGCTATAGTATTTAATACTTACTTATAAAGTTTAGTATTTACTATTTTAGTAAGGTATAGGCCTTTATAAATTTTCTTAAGGGTTAATAATATAATCTTAAGATAATTAAGCTTGCTTTTATTAAGGTTTTTCTTAATTATATTCTTTAGTATTATACTACTTTACTTATAGTAATAGAATTACTAGTTACTTTTTATCTTAAAGTATTAATAAATATAAGTAATTATCTCTTTATAAGAATAGTTATTCCTAAAGAGGTAATTAAGGTAGTATTATTTAGTATTACTTATTAATATAATTAGGAAAGCCTTCTAATAATATGTTTAAGGAAGGTTAATTCTATTATACTTATTTTTAAAGAGTATAATCTTTAGCATTAAGAAGTTATATAGCTTTTTACTATAGTAATCACTATCCTTATATATCTTTATAAGCTCCAAGATCTTCTTTATAATCTAGTCTTTAAAGGGGAATTACTATCAAGGCATAATTTGTTATAAATAATAGTTTACTAGTTATTCTTAATAATAATTATCTAGTTTGTCGGGGAAAAACAACCACCCCAAAACAACGGAAAAGAGGGATCTGATGATAATGATGATGATGACGAAAATGACGATATTGACGGTATTGACGAATTCGATGATATCAGTAATTGAACCTAGATATCGGGATCTAGGTCTGCGATATTTGCGATCCATCGCGAGGATCAAAGCTAGAAAAGCTGCCTAGCTAGGCAGCTAGATAATCTCGGATAATCTCAAAATAATTCCATAATCTTCTTAGGTAAACATAGGTAAAAACACGATTTGAACAATCCAAGCCAAAGGCATCAAAGGGAGAGTTGATTTTCTATGAAAGGGAGGGAATCTAGGGTTTTTATCTAGCTAGGGGGTCAGGGGCTAGGCCGGATCCAATGTGGTTGAATTGATCCGACAATCCGATAGATCCGAGGTTGAAGGGGCTAGAGGTCTCGAGGGATCCGATAGATCCGAGGTCCAAGGGGCTAGAGGTCTTGTGAGAGGTCTCTAGGGGTTATATTCCTAGCCACACACTAGGTAAAGCTATTAATATTAAGGCTCTAGGGGTTTAGAAGATTATAGTCTTTCTTATAATCTTTCCTATAACTAAAGAGGTATTAAGGTTTAATAAAGCACTTCCTTAAGTAATACTAGGATTAAATATCCTAGGCCTTGCCTAATAAGAACGCTATAATCTTATAGAGAATTATATAATTCTCTAATAACTTCCTTAGTTACCCTTTTAAAAGTATCTTTAGACTAGCCTTTAAAGTCTTCTTAGAATAATTCCTATAGGTTATTATCTCTCTAACCTTAATGCTTACTAAGGTTAATAAATCTTATAATTTAGTTATTAAGCTTAAGCTACATAGTAGTCTCTAGATCTAGCTTAATAAATTCTTTCTAGTTATATAAGAAGTTATAAGTAAGCTATTAAAGGCATAAGGGTAACTTATGCTCTTAGGGTCTTTTAGGGGTGATAATTAAAGCCTTACTATTACTAGTAGCCCTTTCTCTTATAAAAGGTCTAGATTCCTCTACTATCTTTAACTATAAAAGAAACGTTTAAGTTATTATTCTTTATTACTAATTAAGCTCCTGTTTTTATTACCTATTACTAGTCTTCTTTTGCATTTTAGGAGCGTTATTACTCTAATAAAATTAGAAGATTATAAAGATAAGGAAAAGTAACATAAGAAAAAGTAGTAAAAGTAGCAATAGGAACAAATTAATAAGGATAAATAAAGTAATAGAAGTGCTAAAAGTAGCTCAAGGTAATAAGAAAATAACAAGGAAATAATAGGAATTACTACTTCCTATTTTTTATAAAAAGAAAGGAAGGAGGTAATCTCTCTTTCTTACTAATAAGCATAGGGTAAATAGCACTAAGAGTAAAGAGGGTAAGAAATAAGTAGTAAATACTTATAGGGAGAGATTAAGGGTCTATTAGGAGAAGGGAATATTTATAAAGAAGTTATAAATATATTAGCTAGCTTAGCTAAGGTTATTTAACATTAGGTTTAAAATAAATACCTCATAGTAATAGATTCGGTTATTTAGTTAGTTTTCTTATAATAGATAATAGAATTAATAATTAATAATAATATCCTAGATAAATATAATAAAGTTATATCCCTTAGCCTAAGGGTTTATAAATTAATTCCTTAGAAGCCTAATAAGCCTATAGCTAGGATTCTAGTCTTTTCCTTTAGCACACCTATATAATTATATCTCTCTATTATAATAACTATTATAGTATAATAAGGGGTAGTGGTAGTGGTATCTATAAAAATATCTCTTCTTATAATACCTAGCTTATTTATAGTTATAAAGTTAACTACTAATTAGTATTAGTTACACTAAGGTGCTTGCGTAGGTAATAGGATAATCCTATAATATTAAAGTTAATAATAGTTAGATAATTAGCTAGGAAAGAGGGAGAAGAGAGGGAAAGTCTAGATACTAGGAAAGTAAGTAAAATCCGTATGTAGGGCAAAAGAGGGGGTAGCGAATTAATGTAACTAATCGCATTGCGTGCATTGCGCTAGACCCACACTTTAGTCTAGTCTTTGGCCACGATTAAACCGATGAAGATCCGAAGGAATCAACAATTAATTTACTTCTAATATTATAACCTACACCTAATAGTAGCTTTTATAAGTAAACTTAGTATAACTTATAACCTTACGAATCTATTAGCCTCTCTAATAGATTTAACCTAATAATATACATAGCTAGCATATAATAAGTAGTAGTAATTAGAGATTCTTTTATTACATACCTCTAGTAAACTAAATATAATATTTATATATCTAAAACTAACTATCTATAGTATAAATACTAGTAATAACTAAATACTTTCCTAGTTACTAAGAGCAAATTATACCTTATTTACTAGTTCTAGACTTTTAATAATATAAATCTAGATTTTAAATATTAAAAGTAAAAGTGTTAGAACGCGCATGATATTAACAAGGCTACGCGCCTCTGATTGGCTGGGCGCGTTGCATCGCGGACCCACATATCTGGCCTAACCGCGCCACGGTTAGCATTAGCACATGTAGCCTCTTCGCTAATAACCCTAATTAAGGCCCCTTTTCCTATAATAAATAGTATACCCTCTTTACTTCTATTTAATCCCTCTTTTACTTGCTTTAATAAACTAGAATATAAAATATTTATGTATACTTTAGTTTACCCTAAAAACCCTATGTATAAGTTACTAGTATCCTATAGTACTAATACTAATTAGTAGTTATCTCTATAAATACTATAGATTAGTAAGACTTATAGAAAAGGTATTAGTATTATAAACTTACCTTATAAAAGAGAAAGGTTACTCTAGATACTAATATACTAAGGAAGAAGTATATTCTAGCTCTCCTTTTACCTTAAGTAACTATAACTAGCTTTATACTAAATCTAAGCTTATTAACTGAATTAAGGCCTAGTTAGTAACTAACCTAACCTATCTTTATTTATTTAATTAGCGTGTTTATTATATAAATAAACCCTTAGAAGTATGTTTATTAAATAATTAAGGCCTAGTTAGTAACTAACTTAGCCTATCCTTAATTATTTAATTAAACTTACTAAGGGGTAAAGATAATAGCTTTACTTATAATCCTTTAAACCTCTATAACGTCTTTATTTCCCTTACCCCCTTATTTACTACTAATATTATAGTAAAGTATTAAGATTAACTAAAGGGATTTAGAGCCTAAGATATTCCCTTTAATTATAAATACACTACCTCCCCTAAGGATACTAAAAGAGAAGCTAATTTATAAGTTATATCTTATCTCCTTAACTATATATTCCCTAATTTACACTAGTATATTATATAATAAGCACTAGAGAATAAGGAATTATTTAATCTTAAAGTAAATACTACCCCTAAGGAACTTATAGCTTAGATTCTTATTAAGAAAGTAACCTATAAATATAAGAACCTATACTTATAAACCTTATTTACTATCTTTAGTAATAACTTTAAAGAATAAAAATAAAAGATATTTTAAGTAGTAAATCCTAAACCTATAAAGAGTCTTTAAGACTTTCTTTTCTTTAGTAATATTTATATAAACTTATAAAGTTACTATAAGATAATAGTCTTACTTAAAGATATTATTAACTATAATAGATTTTATAACTAGAAAGAAAAGGAAATATAGAAAGTTACTAGGAAGTATTTACCTTTTAAGAGATAAATAGTAAAGAAGGACTTCTATAAAGACCTCTTTCCTATTAGTATCCCTTCTTTTAAAGATTAACTAAAGTAACTAATTACTTTATATTATCCCTAATCCCCTTAACTACTATAATTACTTTTATTCTATTCCTAGATTCTATTATACTAATCCCTAAGTATACTAAGTATAAGGTAAAGGCATAATAGTAAAGGTAATCCCCTTATTATAAGCCCTTAACTATAACCCTAGACCCCCCTTACTTCCTCTCTTATAATAAGGTATTATAATCCCCCTCTAAAGTCTAGGACTATAGTACCTTTTTTATAAGATTTAATTATCCCTATTCCCCCTTAAGAGATAGGCTAATCTTTATTAAAGTAATTACTTAATCTTAATAAGTTTTATAATAATAAGAGTATTAAGTATAGCGCTAAGGAGTATAATATTCTTAATATTAAGCTCTTAACTTATTAAAGGAAGTATAAAATACTAGGAATTATATAAGAATAGTTAAGCTATAGTTTTAAGTTTATACTAAAAGGAAAGTCTCTTAAGTACTTCCTAGAGAACCTTTTAGACTAAGGAGACCCTTAAGATCTCCTAACTCTTATCTATAGGATTAGGTAGAAGTTTAAGATAGATAATATATATTAAAAAAACTATTTATTATAGGGAAGATTATAGCTACTTATAATTATCTAAGAGAACCCTAGTAAATTAAAGATTAAATACTTTAAAAACCTTATAATAAAGCTTTTAAATCTCTAAAGAGCAAACCCTTATAAATCCTAGTTAAAATTAGACCTCTATAGTTAGATTCTAAATGCTTATAAAGGAATCTTAGAATATAGGGCTTATATTATTAATCCTTCTATTAACCTCTAATACTTTTATAAATAGATAAGGATATTAATTAGTAAATCTAAAGCTTTAATTAATTAGTAGTAGTTCCTTATAGAAGCTAATACTAAGGAACACTTTTAAACTAACTATAAGTATAATAGGAAGGGTAAGGAAGCCTAATATAGTTAATTTATATTAAAGAGTAAGCCTTACTACTTAAAAAAGTATTATATATATAGTAAAGAAGGTTATTAGTTAACTAAACACTTAGATAAGGACTAGAAGAAAGTATTCTAATACTTTAAGAATTACTCTTATATAAACTTAATAGCTTCTTTATATAATATATTCCTAATATAATATAAAGGTAATAATAATTCTAAGTTAGCTAAAGATAATAATATTAACTAATACCTAATAAAACTTAGTTTTAGTAAAGAAAATAATAATAGCTAAGTGCTTATAAGCTTCTTTATATATAGAACTACTTATAATAGCTATATAACTACTAAGATTCTTATTAGTAAAGTAATAACTTATACCCTAGCTAAGAAGAATTTATTTAATCTTTAGAAACTAAATAAAGTACTAAGTATATTTACACTTAAGGGATAATATTTATCTAAAATCTTTAAGGGTATTATAGCTAATATAAGTACTATAGGATATTTATTAGTAAGCTACCCTTAATTCTTAGCTTTATAAAGTATAATACTAACTATTATACTTAATAAGTTAAATACTAGGAAAGTAAAGATTAAATTTAGCCCTAGAGAACTAATTAAGGCACTTAGATTAATTAAAGTACTAACTCTATTTAGAATTATTTTCTTTTAGGTAATCCTTATAAATACTCCCTTTCTCTTATACCTTAATAATATAACTTACTTAAAGATTAATTTTTATATATTAGAGAATGTTTTATAGTAAAGGAATATTAAGGTTCCTATTATATATAAATAGGGGCACATATAGATACTTCTTAATAAAGAAGAAAGTATTACTTAGAGTTATCTTATAGAGATTAAGCTTTATTAATTATATTAACGCTTTAGATACCCTTTAGTTTAATATCTTTATAATTTACTATATAAATTAGGGTATAAGGTTAAGTTTAAAGCTATTAAGAAACTAACTAAGGTTTACTAGCAGTGCTAATTATATATAGATAGCCTATATTAATTTAAATTCACTCTTTAGGATAAATACGCCTATAATTATGAAATTATTATAGATATTATATATCTTAATAGTAACCACCCTATTCTATAAGTTATTAATATAGCTATATCCTTTAATATAGCTAAATTTATTAAAGATATATCTATAAAGACTATATAGAAAACACTCTATCTTTACTAAATTAATATCTATCTAGGCCCCCTAGATTTAATTATTATAAATACTAGAATAACCTTTAGAGGCAAGGAGTTTAAGTAGCTTATATTATTAATAGTAATTAAGATTAAAGATATCCCTATGAAGGCTTACTATAGCATTAGTAAGGTTAAGCAATATTATAGGCTACTTTAAAAAGCCTATAATATTATTAGATAGGAATACCTAATAACGCCAGAGCCTATAGCATTATAAATAGTAGTTAAAGCTATAAATAACACTATAGGATTAAATAGTCTTATACTAATAGTCCTTGTTTTTAGCGCATATCCTTATATAGTTAAGGAATTACCTTTATCACTAGATATCACATAATAAGCCCTTGCAATACAGCTAGTAATAAAGGAAGTTAAGCGCATTTATGCCTAACAGAAGGTTAGTAATGCCCTTGCTATAAGGAATAGTCCTAATACCTTTATAACTATTAACCTCTTACTAGGATTGCTTGTGTATATATGGTTTAAAGGTAAGGGATAAAAAGGCCCCTATAAGCTATTAGTTATAAAAGGTAAGACCTACACTCTTAAGCTCCCTTAAGGCCCTAAAGCCTTTAGATTAATATTTATTAGGCCTTTTTATAAAGATTCTAATAAAAAAAGACCTCCTAAGAGCGTAGAGGACTAAGACACCTCCCTATAACCTATAGCTACCCCTCCTATTAATCCCCTAAGGCAAGAACCTAGAAGACCTTAGAAGAACCCTCCTATTATTATGTCTAATATTAATTTTATAAATTAAATAAAAAACAAGACTAATGTCTTTCTATTAGCTAAGGAAAGCTTTAATCTTAAGCTTATAATCTAATTATATAAGGAAAGAATTATTAAGACCCCTAGTCAGAGCATTACATTACATTACATTACATTGTGTAATGTTTGTAATGTAATGTAATTATTACACATTACATTACATTACATGTAATTATTTGTAATTAAATGTAATTATTTTTTATTTTTTAATATTTAGGTTAAGTAATTAGAAATTAATAGTAAGAAATAACTTAAATTATTAGAAAAGTATATATTAGGTTTCTAAAAATATAGATTAAGGTTAAATTACTATATAAATCTTAATTATAACTTATAAAACTAATAAAACTTACTTTTTAAGCTTATTTCTTAGAAAAATATTAAAAACTTACTTTTAAGTATACTTTTTTAATAGAAAATCATATATATTTAAGTAAATAAGCTATAAAGAAGTTAATACTATTATTAGTTAGACTCACTTTAGACCTAGTTTTAAGTATACTATCTTTTTAAGAGAAAATCATATATATCTAAGCTAATAAGCTATAAAGAAGTTAATAGTATTATTAGTAAGACCCACTTTAGACCCACTTTTATATATACTTCCTTTTTAAGAGAAAATCATAAATATTTAAGCTAATAAGCTATAAAGAAGTTTATACTATTATTAGTTAGACTCACTTTAGACCCACTTTTAAGTAGACTATCTTTTTAAGAGAAAATCATATATATCTAAGCTAATAAGCTATAAAGAAGTTAATAGTATTATTAGTTAGACCCACTTTAGACCCACTTTTATATATACTTGCTTTTTAAGAGAAAATCATAAATATTTACTAATAAGCTATAAAGAAGTAAATACTATTATTAGTTAGACTCACTTTAGACCCACTTTTAAGTAGACTATCTTTTTAAGAGAAAATCATATATATCTAAGCTAATAAACTATAAAGAAGTTAATAGTATTATTAGTTAGACCCACTTTAGACCCACTTTTATATATACTTCCTGTTTAAGAGAAAATCATAAATATTTAAGCTAATAAGCTATAAAGAAGTTAATACTATTATTAGTTAGACCCACTTTAGACCCACTTTTATATATACCTGCTTTTTAAGAGAAAATCATAAGTATTTAAGCTAACAAGCTATAAAGAAGTTAATACTATTATTAGTAAGACTTACTTTAGACTCACTTTTATATATACTTCCTTTTTAAGAGAAAATCATAAATATTTAAGCTAATAAGCTATAAAGAAGTTAGTACTATAATTAGTAAGACTTACTTTAGACTTACTTTTAAACTTTCTCTAGAAAATACCTTTTTTTTAAAATAAAATTATATATAACTAGGTAAATAAGCTATAAAAAAGTTAATTATGTTATAAATAAACCCTATTATATACTTAATTTTTATTTATACCTTAAATAAACTATATTATTACTTTATAGCTTTAAATTCTTATAAACCTCTATAACTTATAGGCTTTTTAATTCCCTTTACTAAAAAGAAATAAACTTTTATTTTAAAAAGTATAATATTTATTTATTAACTTTATAAAATTAGATTTTATATTCTATCTTAAATTAATTTACTTTTAATAATATAGGCTTTTTAAAGATTTCTTTATTAGTCCTTAATATAATTATTTAGACTTATAATATATTATTTTATATTAAATTTAAAAGTATATATAGGGTATTATTTAGTAAAATAAACACTTAGGTTAAATAATATAATATTTAATCTTAGAAATTAGATTTATTAGTATATTAAAATCGTATAATATAAAACAAAATTCAAGGATTTCTTTTATACTCTTAAACCTATATAGTATACCCTACACCCTAATATATAACTAATAATCTAAAATTAAGGAAACTTAAATAATTTATAGTAAATAAACTAAAATAGTAATTGAATTAACACTAATATTAACTTAATAAAGAAAAATCCATATAATATTATAAGATCTTAATATACCCCACTTTTATTTTTCCCTAACATTACATTACACATTACATCCAAACCCCAAATATTACATTACATTACATTACATTACATGCTCTGCCCCTAGTAAACCCTTTAAGCTATCTACTAAAGCTAAAATTAATACTTTAATGAAATAAAGCATATTTAAATTTATTAAGTATAATAAAAGAGAGTATAGTAAAGTTTAAATTTTTAATTCCTATATTATTAACAAGGTAGAGGGTAAGATAACGGATCTATATGAGAAGTTAAGGCTTATAATCTAAGGTTATAGTAATAAAGAGAAGCTAGCAATCCTCACACAGGCCCTAATAATCTAATAAGCTAGCTAGCAATTAATCCTTATAATAACACTTACGTTATTATTACTAAGCCTTATTCTTTAGCTTCGTGATATTATATAGGCCTATGTGTAAGTATAAACACTTCTTAGTTATATAATCCTAGCCTGAATCCCTATCTAAATCCATTACCTATACCCTATAGGCATAATAATATAAGTAATTAAGCCTCTATATAGTATTATAAAAGCTAGTACCTACTAGTAGGTAATGTATTATTATTACTATAGAGAAATGCTCTAAATAATAACCTTTATATTTAACCTATACTTACTTATAATAATAAAGAAAAACCTAACCTTAATATATATAGGGATATAAACTAATAATATAATTAGACTATCTAACTATAAGTTCTTTTAATAAGAGAAAGATTAATTAAAAGCTACTTCTTTTACTACTAAACTAAAGTAAGTCCTTTCTATAAGGAACTTACTAACCTTTAATAGTAGTATTATTACTCTTAAAAATAATATAATTACGCTAAGGTAAAAGAGCTAGAGTAAAAAGCTTTAATTAATCTTACTAACTAATTTAAAATAAGCATATATAAAATAATAAGCTTAAGGCGTATATATTACCTTAATTTTCTAGCCTAAAGCTTATTTTAACCTCTCTATTACTATATTATAACACTAAGACCTATTGCCTTAAGATATAAAGAACCTAAACTAATAAATTTAATAGTAAATTCATAATCTAGACTAAGGATTAAGGTTTATACTATTTAATTATAAGAAAGTAAAGCTCTTTATATTTATAGATAGATTATTTACTAATAACTAAGACCTTACTTCCTAACTAGGCTATATACTTATTTTAGCTAGTAAAGTCTAAAAGGAAAGCACCTTTATAATCTAAGGTAATATTATACACTATAGCTTTACTAAGAGCAAGAGAGTTATAAGAAGTGTGCTTACCTCTAAGATTTATAGTATAGTTACTAGTACTAATATAGCTTACGTAGTCTTAATAACACTTAGATTAATCACCTATTAATTAAACCTCCCTATAATTCCTATTATTATTTATGCTAATTTATACTCTTTATATAAATACCTTATTAAGCTTAGTACTACAAAAAAGAAGCGTCTTATAATTAATATTATAGCTCTTTATTAATTATATAAGTAATAAGAGATCTATAAGATTAGATAGATTAATAGGAATAATAACCTTGCTAATATATTTATAAAGGCATTGCTAAATAAGGCATTTAAGAGGTTTATCATAAGTAATAAAGTAACTATTAGGATAGAAGGGTAGGTTATATAATTATAACTCTTATATTAATCTAATAAGATTAAAGGTATTAAGATTAGGCTTACTTATCCTTATATAAGCTTATAGATTAAATATTATCTTTTATTATGCCCCTTTCCCCTACCTTTTTCTTATAATATTATTTATAATTATTTAATCTTACTTATTTCTTAATTCCTTTTTAATTATCTTATTAATATTATATATTAATAGTTATATTAAAAAGAGAGAGTTTCTAATATTAGAACCTATATAATATTAATAAGGCTACGCGCCTCTAATTAGCTAGGCACGTTACATTGCGGACTTATATATCTAGCCTAACCGCGCTACGGTTAGCATTAGCATATGTAGCCTCTTTGCTAATAACCCTAATTAAGGCCCCTTTTCCTATAATAAATAGCGTACTCTCTTTGCTTTTATTTAATCCCTCTTTTACTTGCTTTAATAGACTAGAATATATAATAATTACGTGCACTTTAGTCTACCCTAAAAACCCTACGCGTAGGTCACTAGTATCCTATAGTACTAACAAAAAGCTTATTAGGATTAATAATTAAAAAGACTTATATAAACTTACTTACTATAAATTTAATAATAAAATAATAAAGAAGTATAAATAGCTAATATCTTAGGAGCTACTTATTTACTAAAACCTAATAGATTTATAAACTATATACACTATTTAGACTTAAGTTAGGAGTTATATCTCTAAGGCTAAATCTAAAGGATTTATTAGTAATTTTATTAGATTAAAAGAAAGTAAAGCCTTAGGGTAACTATCTAAAAGCATTACTAGCCTTATAAAGAGTAATACTATTACTAGAACTAAAAGAAGTATAAAGATAAGTAAAATTAATAAAGGGAAGAGGATTATAAACTACCTTAAAAATAATACTATTACTGTTAATTCCTTCGGATCTTCATCGGTTCAATCGTGGCCAAAGACCGGACCAAATTATGGGTCCGGCGCAATGCATGTAATGCGATTGGCTGCATTAATTCGCCACCCCCTCTTTTGCCCCACATATAGGTTTTGCCCACTTTCCTAGTATCTAGACTTTCCCTCTCTTTTTCCTCTTTCCTTCCTAGCTAATTTAATTAACTATTATTAACTTTAATTATATAGGATTACCCTTATACCTACGCAGGACCTTAGTGTAACTAACACTAATTAGTAGTTAACTTTATAACCATAGATAAGCTAGGTATTATAAGAAGAGACATTTTTACAAACGCCACTACTACTACCCCTTATTATGCCGTAATAGTTATTACGGTAAAGAGGCATAACTATATAAGTGTGCTAAAGGAAGAGACTAGAATCCTAGTTATAGGCTTATTAGGCTTCTAAGGAATTAATCTATTAACCCTTAGGCTAAGGGATATAACTTTATTATATCTATCTAGGATATTATTATTAATTATTAATTTTATTATCTATTATAAGAAAACTAACTAACTAACCAAATCTATCGCCGCGAGGTATTTATTTCAAACCTAATATTAAATAACCTTAGCTAAGCTAGCTAACACACCTATAAATTCCCTTTAACATATTACCTTCTAATAAACCTTTAATCTCTCCTTATAAGTATTTACTACTTGTTTTTTACCCCCTTTACTCTTAGTACTATTTGCCTTATACTTATTAGCAAGAGAGAGAGATTACCTCCTTCCCTTCTTTTTATAAAAAATAAGAAGTAGCAAATCCTATTATTCCTTTATTACTTTTCCTATTATTTTCTAGTTACTTTTAGAACTTCTATTACTTTCTTTATCTCTAGTGATTTATTCTTATTACTGCTTTTGCTACTTCCGCTGCTTTTTCTTCTATTTTTCCTATTTTTATAATCTTCTAATTTTATTAGAGTAATAACGATCCTAAAATATAAAAGAAAAACCTTATAATAGTAATAGGCAAATATAGGAGCTTAATTAGTAGTAAAAACAATAAATTAGTAATATTTCTTTTATAGTTAAAGATAGTAGAGGAATCTAGACCTTTTATAAGAGTAAAGGCTACTAGTAATAGTAAGGCTCTAACTATTACCCCTAAAAGACCCTAAGAGTATAAGTTACCCTTATACCTTTAATAGCTTACTTATAACTTCTCTAGTAATTAGAAAGAATCTATTAAGCTAGATCTAGAGACTACTACATAGCTTAAGCTTAATAACTAGATTATAAGATTTATTAACCTTAGTAAGTATTAAGGTTAGAGAGATAATAACCTATAGGAATTATTCTAAGAAGACTTTAAAGGCTAGTCTAAAGATACCTTTAAAAGGGCTATAAAGGAAGTTATTAGAGAATTACATAATTCTCTATAAGATCATAGTGTTCTTATTAAGCAAGGCCTAGGATATTTAATCCTAGCATCCCTTAAAGAAGTGCTTTATTAAACTTTAATACCTCTTTAGTTATAGGAGAGATCACAAGAGAGACTATAATCTTCCAAACCCCTAGAGCCTTAATACTAACAGCCCTAATAACCTACCCTAGAAATCCACCTTCCCTAACCCTAAAGACTATGTAAACCTTTATAAGAGCCCCTATGACAATTGCTATTAAATTAATAGCTTTATCCTAATGATTATTACTAATAACAACTAGGGGACTATTATTCATAACAAAATATGCCTTTATAGTAATTCGCCTCTAAAGATTAGATTACAAAGAAGATCTTAGAGCTTATAAAGATGTATAAGGATAGCGACTACTATAGTAGGAAGCTATATAACTTCTTAACGCTAAAGATTACGCTCTTTAAAAATAAGTGTAATAGAATTAACCTTCCTTAAACGTATTATTAGAAGGCTTTCCCTATTATATTAATAGGTAATACTAAATAATACTTCCTTAATTACCTCTTTAGGAATAACTATTCCTATAAAGAGATAATTACTTGCATTTGTTAACATTTTAAGATAGAAAGTAACTAGTAATTCTATTACTACTAATAGAGTAGTATAATATTAAAAAATATAATTAAGAAAAACCCTAATAAAAGCAAGCTTAATTACCTTAAGATTACATTATTAACCCTTAAGAAGATTCACAAAGGACTATACCCTACTAAAACAGTAGATACTAAGCTCTATAAGCAAGCCTTAAATACTATAGCTAGTGTGCCTAAATGTTAGATAGTGGAATATATATACTCCCTAGGCTTCGAAAGTCTTACTAGAGACCTCCGTAAGGTAATTACTATTATAAAATTAAATAAGAGGTTCTCCTAATACCTTTAGTACTAATAAGGAGACCCTCTAGAGGCTATATTTACTAATTATTAGTATAGATAGTAATTATCCCCCTGTGGTAAAGGAAGCTATTGTAAATGGAGCCCTAGGCTAAGCACTAAGCACTGCTTTATATGTGGTAAGAGTAGCTACTAGTCCTCTAATTACTTCGCTAAAGAATATTAAAAGGAAAAGGACTACTAGTAAGCTAGTAAAATATATTATACACCCCCTTTAGAGAAAAGATTCTAGGCATTCCTTGCTTACTATAAAGGGCAGGATAATAATAAGCCTAATAAAGGCTTAGGTTAGAATTAGGAATTATATCTTTTAGCTTACACAGAAGCTAAAGATAATGATAATGTGGAGGAGCTACTATTAATAGTACACCTAAGTATTACATAATTCTTTTACTTTAGATTATAGACTAACTATAATGCTACTAATGTTAATGTCCTTATAACCCTAAATAATTAAGCCTTCTAACACGTATTCCTTAGGTAAGAGCTCTATAAGCTATAAGAGTGTAATAAAGGCTTAATTTACTATGTCTCTAAAGAATACTATTCTAAAGAGATCTTTAGAAGGATTATGCCTAATACTAGTGCTATAGGAAAGTTAACTATAGGAGAGGCATAAGTAAAGGCTTTATTAAGATTAATGCCTTTATTAAAGGTAACCCCCTGCGAACCCTAAATTATTATATTTAGCGCTAGATTAGTAGTTACAAGAGGAATCCTTTATATGCCTATAGAACTTAGAGAGCTTAAATTCTATATCCTTAATATAGCTACCCCCTTCCTCTTCTTAATTACTAATATAGATAAGATATAAGTTAAGATTAATAACCTTACTAATATACTTATTTAAGGTAATAAAACTATACCTATTATGCGATAATAGGGCTATCCTTAGTGGTTACTAGAGGCAAGAGAAATAGTTGCCTTTTACCTTTTAGAAGGAGATATTTGTTAATTGCATTATTAACTTAGTTACCCTTCTGTTTAATAACTTATAAAGATCCTTTACTAAGCTAGTCACGAAGTTAAATACTAGGTAATTAAGGAATTAACTAAAGTCTGCTACTATTGCTAAATACATAGAAAGGCCCCTAGTTGATTTAAGTTTATAATTAAAGATAACCACGAATTTAACTATAAGATCATTGTTAATATCATGTAGATTAATAGCTAACTAGTACTTCACATCGTTAATTTAGCAATATTATTCTAGGTAGCCTAATTCCTTAATCTAAGGAAGCAAAAAGCTTAAGATATCTAGGACGCTATCCGCGAATATTAGATTAACACTTATCTCGGACCTCTAGAATAGATTATACATAACGCTAGTAATAACTTTACTTCCGCTAAGTTTAAGCACTATGCTTAACTAATATTAATTAAGACTAATAAGATACTAATTAAAGCCTATAATAGCATTAGAAAGGTTAAGAGATATCACGGACCTCTACACTAAGCTTATAATATTATTATAGACTTAATTAGGATAGAACTTACACTAGAGTAATGCCTTTAAATAGCTATTAAAGTAATTAATAACTTTACAGGCCTAAATAGTATTATCCTAACCCTACTAGTCTTTAGAGGCTACTTATAAATAATAGATAAGTTACTACTAAGTGTCTTTATTATTTAATATACTAAAGTAATTTATAAAGCTACTAATAAAGTCTACTACTATCTAGCTTTATAGTAGGTTTATAATACCCTTAAAGTCTAGAATAGCCCTAATATAGCGCTTATATATTAGCTACCCCTATAGGCTAATATACATATGTAAAGAGAGAAGGGTAGCTAGTATAGCCCTTATAAGCTACTTACTACTAATAGAGAGACTTATATAGTTAATATACCCTATAGCCTAGCGAAGTTTTGCTTTATAGTAGTAAAGCCTTACTATAAAGACCTATATATTATAGAGGGACTAGAGTAGTAGGAGATAGAGCCTAATAATATAGAGGAAGAAGTAACTATATAACTAATTACTACTACTAGAAAAGATTCCCTAATAGAAGAAGGTAAAGAGCTATAGGTACTAGCTAAGAGAAGATAAGGGAGACTAAGAAAGGCCCTTATAGTCTAATTTATAAGCGCGGAAGAGTCTAAAGAAGAGGCTTATAAAGCCTAGAAAGCCCTGAAGGGAAGCTATTAAGTTAAAGACTTATTACCTTGCCCTAAAGGAATAAAAGTAAGGAAAAGAAGACCTTATAGCCCTAAGAAGAACGTTAGCCTAATTTAGCTTTATATACTTATAAATAAAGATTAGGAGGAGGCCTTTATTTAAGAAGCTATAGCTAGAGGGATGCTAAATATAGCATTCCTTATAGTAAAGGAAGAGGCTAATTAGAACCTTACTCTTTAACTTTGCTAAGAAGGGAAGATTATAACCCTAGGAAAACCCTTTAAGTAATCTAATTAAGCTAAGATTAACGCTTTATAAGCTTATAATATGTTTAAATTCATTAAGTATAACCTAGCAAAGCATAGAGGTTATAGAATCTTCAATTCTCGTATAGTTAGAGAGATTAAAGGCAAAGGAACGGACTTGCTATATAAGAAATCCCGCCTTATTATATAAGGCCATAATGATAAAGGAAAGGAATTTATCCTAATGTAATTGCTAATGATTTAATAAGTAAGCTAACAACTTATTATAGCTATTGCTTTATTATTAAGAAGAAGAGGTATTTACCTTTAGATTTGTAATATCACATAAGCTTACACTTAATTGCACATAGTGCTAATGAGGCTAATTATTGTGAGATTACCAAAGCAAATTACATATCTCTTTCTAGAAGGGACTGTAATTAAATTAATTAGACCTCTTTATAGGATCGCAGAGGCTAGAACCTACTAGTAGGTAACGTACTTCTATTACCACAGGGATAACCTTAATATAACGACCTTAACCTATAATCCCTGCTTATTAATTATAGCCCTAAATGATAAGAATCTCTTTGGCATTATTAGAATACAAACTAATAATACATTAGGCCTAAGTAATAATAACTTCTTCTGAAAAGAAGAGAAAGAGCTTTAGAAGGCTAATTTTATAGCTAAAGAAAAGCAACAATTAACTACTAAGAATCCCCTTATCTTTAATAGTTATATCTTAACCTAGAACACTAATAACTTGCTAATATTAACTTAGAAAGGCTAGAGTTAGAAGATTAAGGAAGTTAATCCTTAATCCCTAATAGTAAAGCAAGACTATATAGAATAATAAGCCTAAGGAAGCTATATTATAACTATATGTTAACTAGAAGCTTCCTATAACTTGTTAATTATAGCTTAACACTAAGAACCCTTAGGGGAAGATATTACATACCTTAATAAACGCCTTAAGTAGTAGATTAAGAATTAATAATGTAGACTATAATACATTCCTTTAGTTCTTAAGGAGGCAAAGCTCTTTGTGTTTGTAGATGGATCGCTTGCTAATAATAAGGATCTAAGCTTATAGATTAGATACGTGATTATGATTAGTAATGAGATAATACAAGATAATAATACCTTTATTATAAAAGGTAATATTATCACGTATAGCTTAATAAAAAGTAAGAGAGTTACTTATAGCGCGCTTACCTCTAAGTTATATAGTATAGTTTAAGGTGTAGATATTGCCTATGTAATTTCCATGACTCTATATTAGATTACGGATTAATTAAAGATACCTTGAATTCCTATGATTCTCTATACTAATTCTTTTTTATTATATGAATATCTTATGAAGCTAGGAACTATAAAGGAGAAGAGACTAATAATTAATATTATAGCTCTTTATTAATTATACAAGAGGCACGAGATCTACGAAGTTAGGTGGATTAATAGTAATAATAATCCAGCGGATGCGATAATAAAAGTATTGCCAAATTTATTATTTTTCTCTTTGATTAATTTAAATAAGTTAATGATTTGTGTTAAAGGATAGGTGAAAAGACTTATAATATTAGGAGACAGGAGCTTAGGCAAGGACTAATGGATTAATTTAATTAACTAATGCTATGATAGCTAATTAGAGCAGCGGATTCCTATTAAGGGATTCACTTATGTACACTTTCCTTTAATTTGCTTTTTATTGCGTTTTTAAGCTCTTTAGCTATAAAGGAAAAAGAGAGACTACTAGTATTAATTCCTTCGGATTTTCATTGGTTTAATTGTGGCCAAAGACTAGACTAAATTGTGGGTCTAGCGCAATATATGCAATGCGATTGGCTGTATTAATTTGCCACCCCCTCTTTTGCCCTATATACAGGTTTCGCCTACTTTCCTAGCATCTAGACTTTCCCTCTCTTTTTCCTCTTTCCTTCCTAGCTAATTTAATTAACTATCATCGACTTCAATCATACGGGATTACCCTTATACCTGCGCAGGACCTTGGTGCAACTAACAATTACTCTAAGTATAAAGCCCCCTAACCCTCTAACTAAGCTAATTCTAAAGGGTTTATAGCTAGAATCCTTAGGAAGTATATTAAAACTAAGGGAAAAATATATTAGGATAAATAAATATAATACTATATAGTTTTCATAGGGAATAATAAAGTAGTAGTAAGATATATAATAAGCTATACTAAGCTAAATAGTAAATGAAATAAACTATCTAGTAATAAGACTAATATCTAAAATTAGGAGTTTATAAAGTACTACTACCTTAGTAAGTTTAATACTATTAGCATAGAATCTTATATAAGAAATAGTATATTTACTAAGTAACTAAGGTTAATATAATAGTTACTTAAATACTTAATCTAGAATAATAGTATAACTAATAATACTATAGTACTAGCAAGAAATCTAGTAGTAGTAGTTAAATCTATATAATCCACCATAGCTAACCTTATATTACCTAGACTAGGGATAGTATATTAACCCTAGTTATTAAGGAAGAGCAAATCTAGCACTAGATTAGGATTAGTATAATTAATAACTAGAGGTAATAAAACAAAATACGAATTTAACATAGAAGATTATAGATATAGGACATTTCAAGCCTTATAATAAACTAAAAGAAACTAGTATTAATCTTATTACTTATAATAGGAAATAGACTATCTTTTATAATATTAAATTATAGGTCTAGGCTATTAAGGACTATTTATATTATACTAATCCTAGCTAATAAGATATTATCTAAAAGAAAATCTAGATGCTATTCTAAGGAGATGTAATAGTATAGTATAGATAGTTGTGAGAACAAAGGGATAGCTAGGCAAGAGGTATAGGGGCGCTCGTATATTGACTAAAGCTTGCTAGGTCTAAGTGTGTTGTGTGTGCGAGTCACTAGCTTATAGCTAGTGGCTTGCTAGTGTTACGTAGTCCTAGCCCTTAGCGTAGTGTGCTAGCGAGGTGTATTTGTATTATGAGCGGGGCCTTATAATTATCCCCTTACTTATAGCTAGGCTCCTAAATAGCTTTTATTAGCCTTAATATAGCTATTTACTAACTAGCTAATAATTAAAATAATAATAAATAAATTAGTTAGCTTTATAATATAAATTCTATTATAACTCATTATTATATTACTCCCTTTTCCTCCCCTTTACTTTAGCTTACTTTAATTAATTTTAATTAGACTTTATTTACCCTAACTTATTATATACTTTTACTTATTGTTTTATTATAGAGGCTAATAGTATTTACTTTTATGCTTACTCTTATATATATTACTTATATACTAGGTACGCTAACTTTAAGAGATACCTACCTATTAAGGCTACTTTACTAAGGATTATATATAGTTTTCCTTATTCTTTAGTCAAGGGCATTACTAGGAATAAGTAATTAAAATATTACCTTTAGTATAATAAATATAGTAATACCTATAAGATAGTAAGTTACTTAGTATTCTATTACTATATACCCCTAACTTACTAATATTTTTATACTAGGCTATAGTAATAATAGCTAGTAACTTTTCTAACCTAATAGTTATATATAAGTAGGTAAAAGCCCTTATAAGTACTACTATTTTTACCTTAGATAAGGAGGCTATTTATGTTTTTTTAGAGAAGACTTACTATAGCTTTACTACTTATATCCTTAATTTAGTTATAGGATTTAACTATATAAACACTATATACTACATTACCTTTAGGTTAACTAGTGCTATAAAGGTATATTAAGTCTATTAAATCTTAACTTAATTACTTATTATTTACTAATCTTTCTATATAAGTTACCTTTATTTCTTACTAGAACTATCTAGTCTCTTAGTAGTAGTTATAAGTTACTATAGTAGCTATAGCCTTATTTCCCTCTTTTTTAGTTTAGTCCTAGCTTTTTATTATCTATTTACTAAGGCTTTACTAATATTTTAATAGGAGAACCTAAAGGATACTATAGCTATATAGAAAGTATATATAGTTCTTTAGCTTTATTTATTAGATCTAGGCTATATTACCTAAGCTATAGTAATACACTACTTTTTTTATACTATAGAGAAGGTGGTTTAGGCTAATAAGAATAAGGTAAAATATAGGTTTATAAATAATAAGGTTATCTCCTATATAGGGGCTATAATAAAGTGTTTTTTAGTTACTTTACTTATACTTTAAGCACTATTTCCTTTATTTTTCTATAATATAATATAAGCCTCTAAGTAAAGTTTTTAGGTAGCTAATAATATTAAACCTTTACTATAGTAATATTATTCCTTAATACTTATAATTTACTTATATCTTATTATGCTTTCTCCTTATTTTACTTTAATAGAAGGTTTAAATTATATATTAAGTGCCTTCTATATCTTTTACTACTACTTATTAGTTATATTTACTTAGCTTACCCTTTTATTTTACTAGGTATTTATTATCTTTATAAGTCTTCCTATAATCCTTAACTTCTTTAACTTTAAATTTATTATCTTTATCTTTAAGGTCTAGTATTAGTATTTCTTTATCTATTATATTTTCCTAGTAATTCCATAGCTTTAATAGGCTAATGTAAAATATATTATATAGTTAACTATACTTATTAGGTAGCGCTAGTTAGTATACTTATTTACCTATAGCGTAAAGTATCTAAAATAGCCTAATAAATCTTAGGTTTAGCTTTTATTTTATATCCTTAAGTCTAATATTCTTTACTAATAGTAGTACTAAATCTTCTCTTTTCAAGGTTAATAGCTAGTGTTACTAGTTATAGTACTTTACCTATGCTTTAGTAGCTCTTGCCTAGTTATATACTAGTTTCTCCCTAACCTTATATAGCTTCTAGATATATATATAGGCTTCTAGGACCTCCCCTTCCTTACTCTTACCCTTAAGAGCTAGATAAAACTTAGGTAAATAGCCTATAAGAGCGTAGTTTAAGAAGTAACCTATTATTTTATTAATAGTATTATTATATATAAATTAGGCTATTAGAAGTAGTTTTAGCTATAGCTATTGGTTTTCTTTAATAAAGTATTATAGGTAATATTCTAGTACTTAATTTATTCTCTCTATTTACCTATTAGTTTAGGGGTGAAATACTATTAAAAGCCTTTGCTTTATATATAATAGGTAATATATATCTAACTAGAATTAGCTTATAAATACTAATTCTCTTTTAGATATAATACCCTCTAGCGCCCTAAATTAAAGCTTAATTTCCTTATAGAATAACTTTACTAATTTAGCTATATTAATTATAGTTTATATAGTAAGGAAGATAAAGTACTTAGTAAATCTATCTATAATTACTAGGATTATATTAGTTTCTTAGTTACCTAGCTATACTAGTAGTAATCCTGTAATAAAATCTATTAAGATTTTTACCTATGGTTGCCTTAGTATTAGTAAGGATTTAAGGCTTTTATATAGGTAGTGCCTTCTAGCTACTACACACTAGTATACTTTGTAGCTAGATATATAGTCTAAAATAGCTTTACTTATTACTAGCTACTAATAGTAATATTTTAGTAGCTTAAGAGTGTGTTTAGTCCTAAAGTAACCTACTAGTAAATTATTATAGTATAGCTATAAAAGCTCCTATTATAAGATAGGCTCTTATAAAATAACTACCTAGTCTTTATATATTAGGAGACCCCTTACGCTATATAACTATAGACTAGCTTTTCCCCTCCCTTTTACTTAGGAGTTAACCTTACCTTTATACTCTTATAAATCTAGATCTTAGTCCTATGCCTTCTATAGTAGTTATACTAATAGTTTATTTACTATAAATTAGTAAGGATTTAGTAATATAATAGCCTCCTAAACTACTTATACTATGCTAATATCTTAAATATATACTACCTTCTCCTTAAAATTACCTTTATTTAGCTAACCTATTACTAAATCTATAGTAGCTAACTAGCCTTTTACCTAGGCTACTCTTACCTTAGTAGGTTTTAAGACTAGTATTATACTATAACTTCTTTAATATATTAGTACTTCTTTTTCTACTATATAAATATTTATTATCTTCCTTTAAAGCTCTAGTAAAAGTGCCTTATTTAATATAGGTTTACCCTTATAATTAAACCTTCTTAATAGTATATTTATAAGGTTACTTTTCCTTAGTCTATACTTAATTATAAAATAGAAAGAGCAAAGGAATATATACTATTATGCTTATTTTCTATTTAGCTTTAACTACCTTATTAAGGTCTATAGGTTATAATAGTCTAATAGGACCTCTATAGGTGTCTCTATGCCTTTAATATAATATTACTAGTGTTTAAATAACTTTACTATAGTAAGTAGCTCTTAATTAGCTATACTATAGTTATATTTAGTGTTTATAAACTTCCTTAACTAGATAGCTACTAGATGCTAATAGCCCTTATTATCTTACTAAGATAGGATTCTTACTATTACAAAAATTAAGGTATTTATCTTAATATACACCGCTTAACTTAGGTTATAGTATTAGAGTAAAGGCACTTACTAAAAGGTATCTTTTAGCTAGTTAAATACTAACCTCTTCTTTTCTCTAAATATAAACCTCCTAGTCTAAATACTATTTTAACTACCCTTTATTAATATATGTAAAGGTATTATAATCCTAGAGTATTTATAGATAAACTGTTAGTAAAAGTTATAGAATCTAAGTAATAACTATATATCCTTAAAACTTATTAGCTCCTTCTATTCTCTAATTATATTAACCTAGTAAGTATCTATTAATATCCTATTAATAGAGAGAATAAATCCTAGGAATTTTACTAATTCTTTATAAAAAGAGCACTTAGAGGGTTTTGCGTATAGCTCTGCTAACCTTATATGTGTTAGGAGCACGGAGGCTAGGGAGTCACGGACAGGACAGTTATATAATAGAGCCCTCGGATAAGCCTTAGCTTATATAGATAACTAAGTAACTACTAGATAGCTATATACATATAGTAAGGTATTTAAATAAGGACTACCTATAAGAAATATAGAAGGTTAGAGTTTAAGACCTTTATATACTTACCCCTAAGTAGTAGCTCTCTAGCTATAAATAAGAGTCTTAGCCTTTACTTTATTTATATCTCTATTACTATAGTTATAATAAATTAAACTCTTAAACCCTTTTAGGAAAACAAACTATTAGCTAGATTTAAATATAAAGGAGCTATAGGATATTTACTTAGAATATACTTATACTACCTAGTAAGGAAGCCCTAAACCTATAGTATTTAAGTAGTAACCTAAATACTTTAACTATAGAATATAATAAGGTATAGTAAACACTACCTAACTAATATAGTAACCCTAAATTTAAAAATAATAATAATCTAGACTAGCTATAAAGGTAATATAAGGTTATATAAGCCTAGCTATGTAATACTTATATAAGATAAGAGATCTTAGAAATAAAAGCATAGCTTAAAGAAATAGAAGTAAACTTATAATTAGCTAGATTAGGTAAAAGACTTATAATTACCCCTTAGATAAATACACTCATAAATCCTATATTCCTAGGTTTCCTACCTAATACTAAGTTTATAATAAGTATATACTTATAAAGCTTTATTAAGATATAGTATAAGGTACTTATATATAAGGGAAATACTTATAAGAATTTATAGGTATATTTATAGGATTTAAATATACTATTTTAGTTAGACCTAAGAACATTCTAGGATAATATAATAAAGGTAGTGTATACTAGTAGCTACCTAGCTAATAATACAAAGTATTAATAGATATATTATATAATAGTAAATAAGATAGTTAACTATATAGCTTACACCTAGAATAGATTTATATCTTAGCTAAATACTAGTATAATAAATAAAGATATAAAGTGCTTAGAAGCCACTAGGATATTACTAAACCTTAGGTAAAAGTATAATTAATCTTTCTAATCTTTCCTAAGACTCTAAATAAAGGTAAAAGCTAAATTACCTAACTAAATCCCCTTATATTTAAGAATAGTAATATTCCTAAATAGCTTAAATAATACTATAAGGTAGTATATAGTTAGCTAAGAGTTCCTTATATCTTAAAGCTATCTATAGGGCTAAGGTAAAAAAGCTAAAGTTATAATAATATCTATAATAAAGAATTATAATAAAAGCTATAATAAAGAGAGTAGGAATAATAAGAAATAACACTCTAGCTCCCTTATAAATAACTTATAGTAAGGTTCCTAGTAATCAGAGCATGTAATGTAATGTAATGTAATGTAATATTTGGGGTTTGGATGTAATGTGTAATGTAATGTTAGGAGGGAAAAAAAGTGGGGTATATTAATATCTTATAATATACTTTAGATTTTTCTCTATTAGATTAATATAATTGTTTTTATAATAGGTATTTTATTAAATTTACTATTAAATATCTTAATTTCCTATCTTTTAGACTATTAGTTATATCTTCTAGTATAGGGTATATATAGTAAGTTTATAAGGTTAATTAGATTCTTTAAATTTTTTTATATATTATAAGATATTATATTAACTATATATCTATTTTCTTATAATTATATTTTTATTATTTTAAATAAGACTTTTTATTACTAAAAAATACCCTATATATACTTTTTTAAATAATATAAAATAATATATTATAAATCTAAATAATTATATTAAGAAACTATAATTAAACTTTTATATACCTTAAATTTAATATTAATATTATAACTTTTATTTAGAATAATAGTTATTTTTTTAGATTTAATATATATTCTTTTTAAATATCTTAAATTCTTTTCTTTTCTTTTATAAAATCTAAAGTTAAAAAAGAGTGATTTAGGAATAAAAAGTTAAATAAAAATAGTATAAATAAATAAATAAGTAAATAATATTATTTATATTATTTAAATGAAAGGCTTTACTTATTATAAAAGCTTTTAAGTATAATATAAGTAATATAAAACTATATATTAGTTTTTAAAATAATATTTTAATAAAAAAAAATCGTAGTTTATTTATTTATTAAGTAATCTAAGGAATTTAAAGTATAATTAGCTTATAATACTTATATAATACCTAATTTATCTTAATTTAATACTTTAATATATAAGAAATAATTTTTATAAAATAAAATAAATAATTTCATAGTAAAATTTCCTAAAAAAAGAGTAGAAAAAGAGTATAAAAAGCTAAATTTACTAGATTTAAAATAATACGGTTATTATTTAGAATTAATATAAGCTATATCAAAAAGTGGGTCTTTTATGGGTCCTTGCTTGTCTGATTGGATGATTAGGGTTAGTTGTGGGTCCTTCCTAGTCTGATTGGATAGTTAGTATATTACGTCATTTGTAACCCACTTACGAAAAATTTTCAAAAGAGGGGTTTTCCTTCACCTTCTCTTTTCTTTCTTTCTTTTCTCTTTCTTTTTACTTTAGTAAATCCAAAAAAAAACTACAAAAACCCTTACATAGCTTTACTACTTATTATGCTTACTTTTATTTTTTTAGTCTTTTTGCTTTATAAATAACTTACAAAAACACATAAAAAAGAAAAAAATTAGAAAAATTAGAAAAATCAGAAAAATCCAAAAAAATCAAGGAAAATCGGAAAAAGGTCGGAAAATATCGGAAAAATCAGCAAAAATTAGCAAAAATCAGCAAAAAATCAGGAAAATCAGAAAATTAGAAAAAAAACCTACTTCAATATGAATTCCTCTTTTCACCCCTCAGATAATAATTCTGATGCTAGTATGCCTAGCCCTTCTAGGCCTAGCTCTTCTAGGCCTAGCTCTTCTAGGCCTAGCTTACCTTCTAGGCCTAGCCAAGCTAGCCTAGCTTCAAAGCCTTCTTAAGCAAGTCTTCAAGGGTTATATGAGAAAACCCTTGAAAATCAACAAGATTACGAGTTTTCTTCAAAAGCATATATTTTTACCCATAATTTATTTAATTATCAGTTATCTAATATTAAATATAATAAAGAAAAGGAAATTATATGCTTTTGTACGCAATCTAATTACACTTTTACTTTTAGAAGTAAAGCAAGAAGATTCCAAGCTTCTAATAGTGTTTATCACTATCGAATTAAGCATCTGGAGATTACTACTTCTAAATCTAAAGAAAAACAACCTAAAAAGATTACTAGTAAGTCTTTTATTCTATTTTATTCTATTTTATTCTATTTTATTCTATTTTATTCTATTTTATTCTATTTTATTCTATTTTATTCTATTTTATTCTATTTTATTCTATTTTATTCTATTTTTTATATACTAATATTATTTTTAGTACCTAAGATTCCAGTAGTATCAACCCCTACAAATCAATCTTCTTTAACCTCTTTTTTTTCAACAAAAAGACCTCGAAATCACACTATTTCAGAGGAATTTTCATCTAAAGAAGCAGTTATTCTAGTTATTAAATTTATACTAGAAAATAACCTTTCTTTTGCTACAATTAATAGCAAATCTTTTAAAAATTTGCTTAATTATTATTCTAGGTAAGTTATTTCCTTTTATTAATCTCTTATAAAATTAGTTATTTAAGCTAATTTATGTATATAGGAATAATAATTTAGCTTCTTTACTTAGCCACTAAACAATAACATATAGGATAAATACTATGTATTATTCATCTAAGCAAAAAATCCTTCAACAAATCTAATATCAAATTAAACATCAAGGTTTAATTTCAGTTCAACTAGATATATGGACTTCGTTTAATTCAAAGTCTTATCTAGGGGTTATTATAAGCTGGCTTAATCCGAATTTTAAGCTTAAGTATAAGCTAATTGGTAAGTCTTTTAATTATTCTTATTATTCTTATTATTTACTAACTATTTACTTATAGGATTTGAATATCTATCAAATTCACATACTAGAGCTTATATTCACCAATGCTTTAATAATCTTATTAAGGATTATTACTTAGAGCCTAAGGATATCCTTAGGTAAGTTATTTCTTTTAATAATAACTAATATTATTATATATTATATAATTCTAATTCTAATTATATACAGTTTTACTTGGGATAATGGTTCTAATAATAATACTTTTATAACTTCTTATATTAATAAGAGTTATAATAATATTAGTATTGAACCATATGATATCCGATGTATAGCTTATGTTTTAAACATTATAGCTAAGGATATTATTACGAGTTTTATTAAATCTACATCTTCTAAGGAAGACTTAGAAAGCTTTAAGAATAGTGAATATCTTCACTATTCTACAGAAGAAACTTCACATATCCAAGGAAATCCTAATTTTCAATAATTTAAATCCTTAGCTAATGGTAAGTAATTATTTTACTATTTTTACTATTATAATACTAATATTAGTTATAGGTATCCTAGGAAAGGTTAAAAGGATTGCTATTCTTATTAAGAATAACCAAGCTTTATATAAAACTTGGTTAAAATGCCTTAGAAAAGCAAAAAAACAAGGCAACTTAGCTAAGAATTGTAATATTACAAAAATCCCTTTAGGTAAGTCTTTATTTCTTTTTATATTATTCTTATAAGTTATAACTAATTTATAATATCTTTAGCCAACGAAACTAGGTGGAATTCGACCTATAAGATGATTAATACTTCTTTAGAGCTTAAAGAAGCTATTATTTTTCTTAATAGGGAAACTAATATTGCTGCCCTTAAGGATGCAATGCCTACAACACAAGAATGGGCTGATTTAGCTGCCTTAAGCAGTATTTTAAAGGTTTTCTATGAGCCTACTATTATACTTCAAAGCCAGAAGTATAATACTTTAGGTCTAGTCCCACTTTTTATTATTAAGATATATGAATATCTTAATAATATTAAAGAGGACCAAAAGGCTTATAATAATCAGGTATGTATCTTTTTTACCTTTTCTAATTAAATTATACTAACCTATTTAACTAGAAACATGTTTATAATCCTTTTGGTAAGGTCTTTATAGCCTCTATAGATATTGGCTTAGAAAAGCTAGGTAATTATTTCCCACAAGACATAGGGAATAATTATCACTTTTATAAGCCTTATTTATATGCTATGTTATTAGACCCTAGGCTTAATCTTATTACTATAAAAGATAAGCTTAGATTACAACCAAAAACAATAAAAAGGCTACTAGATAACCTAGAAAAGGATTATGATCTATAAGTATAATGTTTATTATTATTATTATTATTACTAACTTTACTACTAGGCTTCTTCCTACTTATAAGGAAAATCAGGCTAATTTAGGCCTAGGGCTAGGCTTAGAGAATTCAGAGAATTCAGAGGCAGAAAATACCCGATTTCAAGTAGAAATTAGGGGGCCTATTCAGCCTAGAACCTTTTCTAACCCTCGGCCTAAGCCTAAATCTTCTAACCTTTATAAAGGGTTATTCCTAAATGAGAGGGATAAATCTATTCAAAGAACTCGAAAGAATGAAATCCCTACTTTTACTAACTTAGACCCTAGAGAGGATAAGGTAAGTAAATATTTATTCCTATCCTATTATATTACTATACTAATATTATAATAAAGGAAGATATATTTAAATGGTGGGAAGATAACCAAAAATCTTTCCCTATTTTAAGTATACTTGCTAGAAGATATCTAGCTATTCCTGCCACTTCTGGTGCAATAGAAAGCACTTTTAATACTGGAGGTAATATTATTACTAAGCGCCGAACCTCCTTAAAGCATTATACTATTAAGTAACTAATTCTACTAAAGAATTGGGAAAAGGAGGAAAATATTGCTATTAAGCAATATTCGGAGCTATATAATTATTATAGCTCTTTATCTGAGGATTCAGATACTATATCTTCCTCTAAGGATAAAGAGAACTTAGATAAATCCCAGGATTTATCTAGTTCCTCTTCCTTAGAAGATATATATTCTAACTTAGATTAAGTAAGTCTATATAAGGGTTTTTTCCTAGTTTAGTCTAGTTTTCCCTTAATAGATATTTTTAACATTTATAAACGTTTCCCTTTATTTAATATTATTATTACTATTATTACTATTATTACTATTATTACTATTATTACTATTATTACTATTATTACTATTATTACTATTATTACTATTATTACTATTATTACTATTATTACTATTATTACTATTATTCCTATTATTACTATTATTACTATTATTACTATTATTACTATTATTACTATTATTACTATTATTACTATTATTACTATTATTACTATTATTACTATTATTACTATTATTACTATTATTACTATTATTACTGTTATTACTATTATTACTATTATTACTATTATTACTATTATTACTATTATTACTATTATTACTATTATTACTATTATTACTATTATTACTATTATTACTATTATTACCATTATTACTATTATTACTATTATTACTATTATTACTATTATTACTATTATTACTATTATTACTATTATTACTATTATTACTATTATTTATTATTTTTAAAAAGAAAAAGTATTATTACTATTATTACTATTATTACTATTATTACTATTATTACTATTATTACTATTATTACTATTATTACTATTATTACTATTATTACTATTATTACTATTATTACTATTATTACTATTATTACTTTATTACTATTATTACTTTACTATTATTTTTACTATTATTTTTACTATTATTTTTACTATTATTTTTACTATTATTTTTACTATTATTTTTAAAAAAACATAAAAAAGAAAAGTATTTTATTTTATTAATAATTTTAAAAACTAAATAATACTAAATATAACTTTTTAATAGTAATTTTCTTATACTTACTTATATTTATATATAAGTTATTTATTTACTATTTAAATTTAATTAAACCTTAATACTAATAATATTTTAAGTTATATAAGTAATATATATTATATATATAAGCTATTATAAGCTATTATAAGCTATTTTAAATTATTATAAGTTAGTATAAGTTATTATAAGCTATTATAAGCTATTATTAGCTATTATAAGCTATTATTAGCTATTATAAGCTATTATTAGCTATTATAAGCTATTATAAGCTATTATGAAGTATTATAAAGTATTTTATAAACTATATATATCTTATAATAAAGGAATAAACCTTAATATTAAAAAATCAAAACTAATTACAAATAATTACAAATAATTACATGTAATGTAATATAATGTGTGAAAGGGGGGTGTAATGTAATGTAATGTAATGTGTAATAATTACATTACATTACAAACATTACACAATGTAATGTAATGTAATGTGATGCTCTGCTAGTAATAAGGCATAGGCTAGAAGCTATTTAAGTGCTATAAATATAGTAGCCCTAGATATAGTATAAATAAATATAAAGTAGTAAACTACTTAATCTATAAAAGTAATAAGTATACTACTAAGAAGTATAAAGATAGTAGTAATAAATCTTTAGACCTAAATAAAATTCTAATTAGTTTAGTATAGGCCTAGGATAATAGTCTTACTATAAAGAAACCTATAGATAAGAGAATAAGGATATAGTTATCCCTATAGTAAGATAACTACTAGTTAGTAATACTAGTATTATTTAATATAGGAGTAAAGTATTTAATAATTTACCCTAAGCTATTATTAAAATAGGACTAGAAGAATATAGTAAAAGTAAAGGTAATACTAGAAAGCATAAGTAAGAATAAGATCTTATACTAAGGAATTTTACATAGACTAGTTAAGGTAATGTGAGGCCCCACTCACAACACTAGCGCGCTAGCGCACCACTAGGTAAGCACACCACGCCCTAGGGCTAGGTCCACGTAATACTAGCAAGTCACTAGCTATAAACTAGTAACTCACATATATAACACACTTAGACCTAGCAAGCTTTAGTTAATATATAAACGCCCCTATACCTCTTACCTAGCTATCCCTTTATTCTTATAATTCTAAAGCTTCTCCTACTAGCTACCTAAGAGTAATATAAGGGGGAGAATAACCTAATTTACTAAAACTATACTATATATTACTTAGGATTAGCTAGATAATAGTAATACTATAGCTAGGGATATACTATATTCTATAACCCTATTTAAAGCTATACCCTTTACTATAGTAGTAAAAAAGGTAGTAATTAGGGAGTGAATTACCTAGCTTAAGTAACTTAAGGAACTATAGGATTAAGAAAAAAAGCTTACTAACTTAATATAATCTTATAAAGAACTAGTAAAAAGAGGCTAAAAGGATAGTTTATCCTTAAGCCTTAGTAGCTAAGAAGTTAAGGTTTAAAATATTATAAAACTCTAATACCTTATAAACCTATAAAAGCATAAGATATAGCTTAATAACCTTAACTATACCTTTAAGAGGGTAAAGAAGAAGTATTACTAAGATAACTAAAAAATTCTCTTTACACTTAACTATATATATATAAACTATTAGGCTAGATAAGACTAATACATTAAAGAATAACTAGCTAATAGTTAGGATTATCCTAAGGATAACTAGGATAAGTTCTAAGACTAAACCCTTATACTACTTAAAGACTCTATAAGTTATAATATATAAATAGTTACGTAGCTAGAAAATATAAAGTAAAAGGAGGGCTAGAGTCCTATTAAGTTTAGTATTTACTTAGATTTACTAAAGAAACACTTAGAATAAGCTTTAGAAAAGACCTATACTCTTATATTCTCTGTAAAATTACTTTCTAACTTATAAGATTATATTAACCTATACGTAAATATTACTAGTCTAATATAAGAAGATATTATATAACTTACATAGTAATTCTAGGAGGTAATATTAAAGAATAAGCGAAAGCTAAATAATTTAGAAGAGAAAGGGCTATATAAGGTAGCTTAACACTAAAGATATAACTCCCTATAAGGGCATTAGCTAAATAAGAACTAAAGAGATAAGAATAAGGATAAGAAAAAGACCCTAGCTACCTATCTAAATAATAATAAACTATAAGGAAGAAAATAATGCTATAACTATAGTAGTATAAAGTATTTCTTTTATAATTATAATAAGCTAAGGAAAGACTAATAAGAAGGTTAGGAAAACTCCTAGAGGTAAAAGTAAAAGCCCTTACCTTTACCTTAGATACTAGGGTACTAGTAGGATACTAATTCTATACACTAGTTACTATTTATAGGTATAAAGACATTAAAATAGTAGCGGATCTTAATAGTTATGCTAAGATTAATATTATAAGCGCCTAATTTACATAGACTTATAAGCTTAATTAGGCTAAGGCTATAGCACCTATCTTAAAGGTAGTAGGGGCTCTAATAGTCCCCTAATATAGTATCTATAAGGTGCTTATTTTAAATAAAGATTTATAAGGTAAAGAAAAAGACCTTAAGTTACTATATATAGCTATTAATAGGAACCTAAGAGTAAAGGGAAGCCTTATATTAATTAGAATATATATGCTTATAAAAGAATATATATATCTTTACTTATACTTATAAGAATAGTAGTTTAAAAAGAGAAAGGTAGCCTTTTTACTACTAACTCCTTATAAGTTTATAAAGATAATATGTAATAAGATAATTATATATGCTATTATAAGCGTAATAGAAGATAAGTTTATCCCTCTTAAAGATAAAGAGAAGGTAAAAGTATATAGAACTATTAAAGATATCCTAGAGAAACTACGTAAATTTAAAGATATATTTACATTAGATAAGGTAAGGAGCCTCCTATTAAAGAAGTTAACTAACTATATAATTAATCTTATACTAGGAGCTACACCCCTATATAGACTAATCTATTCTCTCTCCTAAAGCAAACTTAAAGAGCTCTAGGAATATATTAATAATAACCTAAAGAAAGGCTAAATAAGACCCTTAAAGAGCCTAGTAAGCGTGCCTATTTTATTTATACTAAAGAAGAATAGAACACTATAGCTATATATTAACTATTAAGGGCTTAATAAGGTAATATAAAAGAATTACTACACTCTCCCCTTAATTTTAGAGATCCTTAATTAATACTAAGGGGCTTATTTCTTTTCTAAGATTAATATTAAGGATATATATTACTAAATTTATATTAAAGAGGGTAATAAATAGAAGATAGCTTTTTGCATATATTATAGGCACTATAAGTACCTTATAATACCTTTTAGGTTAATAAATACCCTAGCTACTTTCTAGAGTTATATTTATAAGGCGCTATATAGGCTAGTTAATACTATTTATATAGTATATCTAGATAATATCTTAATCTTCTCTAAGATAAAGGAGAAGCATACTAAATACATTAAGTAAGTCCTTAAATATATAAGGTTAGTAGAGTTATATATAAAACCCTCTAAGTACTCTTTTTATAAGGAATTAGTAAAATTCCTAGGGTTTATTCTCTTTATTAATAGGATATTAATAGATACTTACTAGGTTAATATAATTAGAGAATAAAAGAAGCTAATAAGTTTTAAGGATATATAGTTATTTCTTAGGTTCTATAACTTTTACTAATAGTTTATCTATAAATACTCTAGGATTATAGTACCTCTTTATATATTAATAAAGGGTAGTTAAAATAGTATTTAGATTAGGAGGTTTATATTTAGAGAAAAGGAGTAGTTAGTATTTAACTAGCTAAAAGATACCTTTTAGTAAGCGCCTTTACTCTAATACTATAACCTAAGTTAGGTAGTATATATTAAGATAAATACCTTGATTTTTATAATAGTAAGAATCCTATCTTAGTAAGATAATAAGGGCTATTAGTATCTAGTAGCCTTTTAGTTAAGGAAGTTTATAAATACTAAATATAACTATAATATAGCTAATTAAGAGCTACTTACTATAGTAAAGTTATTTAAATACTAGTAATATTATATTAAAGGCATAGAGATACCTATAGAGGTTTTATTAGACTATTATAACTTATAAACCTTTATAAGGTAGTAAAAGCTAAATAGAAGATAAGTATAATAGTATATATTTCTCTACCCTTTCTATTTTATAATTAAGTATAGACTAAGGAAAAGCAACCCTATAAATACACTATTAAGAAAGTCTAATTATAAGGGTAAACCTATATTAAATAAGGTACTCCTACTAGAGCTTTAAAGGAAGATAGTAAATATCTATATAGTAAAAAAAGAAGTACTAATATATTAAAGAAGTTATAGTATAATACTAGTCTTAGAACTTACTAAGGTAAGAGTAGCCTAGGTAAAAAGCTAGTTAGCTACTATAAATCTAGTAATAGGTTAGCTAAATAAGAGTAATTTTAAGGAGAAGGTAGTATATATTTAAGATATTAGTATAGTATAAGTAATTTAGGGGGCTATTATATTACTAAATCCCTACTAATCTATAGTAAATAAACTATTAGTATAATTACTATAGAAGGTATAAGACTAAGATCTAGATCTATAAAAGTATAGAGGTAAGGTTAACTCCTAAGTAAAAGGGAGGGGAAAAGCTAGTCTATAGTTATATAGTATAAGAGGCCTCCTAATATATAAAGACTAGGTAGTTATTCTATAGGAGCCTATCTTATAATAGGAGCTTCTATAGCTATACTATAGTAATCTATTAGTAAGTTACTTTAGGACTAAATATACTCTTAAGCTACTAAAATATTACTATTAGTAGCTAGTAATAAGTAAAGCTATTTTAGACTATATATTTAGCTATAAAGTATACTAGCGTGTAGTAGCTAGATAGCACTACCCCTATAGAAGCCTTAAATTACTACTAATACTAAGGTAACTATAGGTAAAGATCTTAATAGACTTTATTATAGGTTTACTACTAGTGTAGCTAGGTAAGTAAGAAACTAATGTAATCCTAGTAATTATAGACTAATTTACTAAGTACTTTATCTTCCTTCCTATAAAGACTATAATTAATATAGCTAAATTAGTAAAGTTATTCTATAAGGAGATTAAGCTATAATTTAAAGCGCTAGAGGGTATTATATCTAATAGAGGGTTAGTATTTATAAGCTAATTCTAGTTAGAGGTATATTACTAGTTATATATAAAGTAAAGGCTTTTAATAGTGTTTTACCCCTAAACTAATAGGTAAATAGAGAGAATAAATTAGGTACTTAAGTATTACCTATAATATTTTATTAAAGAGAACTAATAACTATAGCTAAAGCTACTCCTAATAGCTTAATTTATATATAATAATACTATTAATAAGATAATAAGCTACTTCTATAACTATACTCTTATAGGCTATTTACCTAAGTTTTACCTTACTCTTAAGGGTAAGAGCATAGAGAGGGAGGTCCTAGAGGCTTATATATATATTAAAAAGCTATATAAGATTAGGGAGAAACTAGTATGTAACTAGGTAAGGGCTACTAAAGCGTAAGTAAAGTACTATAACTAGAGATATTAGCTAATAACCTTAAAAAGAGAAGACTTAGTACTACTATTAGTAAAGAATATTAGACTTAAGGATATAAAATAGAAGCTAAACCTAAGATTTATTAGGCTATTTTAAATACTTAATACTATAGGTAAATAAGTATACTAACTAGCGCTACCTAATAAGTATAGCTAACTATATAATATATTTTATATTAGCCTATTAAAGCTATAGAATTACTAGGAAAACACCTTAGATAAGGATATACTAATACCTAACCTTAAAGATAATAATAATAAGTTTAAAGTTAAAGAAGTTAGGGATTATAGGAAGATATATAAAGGTAATAAATACCTAGTAAAATAAAAGGGCTAGCTAAGTAAATATAATTAATAAGTAGTATTAGAAGATATAGAAAGCACTTAATATATAATTTAAGCTTTCTATTAAAGTAAAATAAGTAAAAAGTATAGTAAGATATAAGTAAGTTATAAGTAATAAGGGATAAGGTAATTATAGAAAAACCCTAGCCTTATTAGCTACTATTACACTTTAATTAAAACCCTTATTAGACTATTTACTAAATAATAAAAGAAAAGATACCTATAAGGAGAGAAGTCTTATAGGAAACCCTTCTATAGTTACCCCCTTATATATTAAAATAACACTATTATAAAGGAGGTACTTAGTACCCTTGCTCTTATTCTCCTAAACTACTACCTCTATTACCTAGAAAAACTAGTGCTTTACTACCCCCTAGGGTATAAATCCTAGATTATAATATTATAGCTATAAAGTTATTTTTCTCTTCTAGGAATTATAATATATAGCGTAGTTTAGCTATAAAAGTTAGTAAATAGGTAGTAAAGGAGAAGTAATAACTTATAATCCCTAGGGTAAGGGTAGGATATATAGTATCTAAAAGTTACTAGTATAAAATAATATACTAATTATATATAGCTAAAGTAGCTTACCTAGGGAGTAAGTAAAGGTCTAGAGAATATGTAATAAAATATACCTAATAGACCTTAGTAGCCCTAGTTGAACTAAAGGAAATATAATAAGCTATGTTAGCGTAATTAAACCCTAAAATAAGGTTTAGATAATAAGTGCTAAAATAGTAGTAAGTTACCTTAGAAAATATATAATTATTAGGGTTATTAGGGTCCTAATTACTAAGAGTATTTATTAAAGTTTTTACCTAATTAAGGATAGTAAGAAGATCTAGAAAATCCCTTTATATAGTTAGTATTACCTAGAGAGATATAGGTAATTAGGGACTAAAAGAGTAGAGAATATAATATACTTACTATCTTATAAGTATTACTATATTTAACACACTAGATATAACACTTTAAATGTTTCCCTTTAATAATAGTAGTTAGTATACTAGGGAATTAATAGTTAATCTAAGGGATATTAGGCTTAGCTAGAGGATTTTTCTTAAAGTCTGTATAACTTATATATAGATAATATATATAAGAACATCCTCTTAAATAGATATTAGGGATAGCTATAATAATAATGCTCTTAATGCTTTCCCTATTTAATTCTATTCTAATAATAAGGTAAGTAGTAAAGGTAAAGTTATAGTAACTAATAATATAATAGTATCTAGGGAAAAGTTTACTATAGATAAGAAAGGGAAAAGTTAGTAATATAATAAGGAGTTATAGGTGAATTTATACTTAAATACTAATATTATTTATTATTATTTTAGTATAGCTACTACTTAGTAAATAGCTATATAGTACTTACTAAAAGCTATTTAGAAGCCTAGCTAAAAGTAAGGGGGTAATTATAAGGCCTTACTTATAATACTAGCACGCTAGTGTATTACTAGGCAGGCGTACTACGCCCTAAGGCTAGGTTTACGTAACACTAGTAAGTTACTAGCTATAAACTAGTAACTCGTACGTATAATACACTTAGACCTAGCAAGCTTCAGTTAATATACGAACGCCCCTATACCTCTTGCCTAGCTATCCCTCTGTTCTCACAGGTAAAGGATAGTATAGGCTATATAAGGGTTTACTAAGTTAGCTACTATATTACTAATACTAAAGAAGGAATACTCCTAGGAATAAACTAAACCTTAGAGTATAAACCTATAGTAATAAATTAGAAGTAAGGTTTTTAGAGGTTCCTAATAACTAAAGAATATATTATATTTACTTTAAGTTAGTAATAACTATATAAGGTAGTAAAGTAGTCTTTTATTATACTATTACTAGTATTACTAAAAGTTAAAGTAATTAAGCCTAAAATAAAAAAGAGAGATACTAATAAAGTTTTACTAATAAATAATATAGTAAGTAATAACCTAACTTATAATATAGTTATAGTAATAGTAATAAATAATATCTAACCCCTAAAGAAAAAGAAACTAAGAAGTATAATAGTACTTTAAGTAGTATTTTATAAGAAGCTAGTAGTGTTTATATAAGAAATAGATAGTAATATACCCTTTATAGTAAATCCTAGAGGAGTATATAAAATTTATAAATATATTTTTAAAAGATTTCGCTAGTAAGCTTCTAAAACTTAGGGGCTATACTTATATAATTAAATTAGAAAAGGGGAAATAGCTACTATAGGGACCTATATATAACCTAGTGAAAAAAGAGCTAGAGGTACTTAGGGAGTACCTTATAAGTATATAAGAGAAAGGGTAAATTAGAAGATTAATAAGCCTAGCTAAAGCCTTAATTTTATTTATCCTAAAAGAATTAGGGAAATTAAGGCTTTATATGAATTATAAGGGTCTTAATAGGATTACTATTAAAAATAAAGCCCTTTTATTATTAATCTCTGAAATTCTTAATTAACTAGTAAGTATAAAAGTTTTTATATTATTAAATCTCTAAGAGGTATACTACTAGCTATATATTCGCAAGGGTAATAAGTAGAAAATAGTGTTCTATTACTACTATAAGCACTTTAAGTACCTTATAATACTACTTAGATTAGTAAATATACTAGCTACTTTTAGGAATATATTAATAACGCTCTTAAGGGACTTATAAATAAATTCTATATTATTTACCTTAATAATATCCTAATATATAGTAGTAACCTTATAAGATATATAGAGTATATTAAAAGGGTACTAGAGTAACTTTAAGATATAAATCTTTATATTAACCTTAAGAAATACTAAATTTTGGTATTATAAGTGAAATTCCTAGGGTTTATTATATTTAAAAAAGGCATTAAGATAAAACTATTAAGGGTTAAAGCTATTATAACCTAGCTAATACCCTATAGTGTATTTAATATTTAATTATTCCTTAGGTTTATAAGGTTTTACTAATACTTTATAAAATAGTATAGTAAGGTAATAGTCTTACTAATAAACTATCTAAAGGGTGTTTAACTAGTAAAGTTTAAGCTAAAGCCTAGTAAACTTATAGTATTTAGAGAACTTTAAAAGAAGTTCTAGGAGGTACTAATCTTAGTGCACTTTAACTTACTTTATTTACTAAGAGTAAAGATAAATGCATCTAGTTATATAATTAAAGCTATACTTATAATATTAGTGCTAGGTAGCTAGTACCTAGTAGCGTATTTTTTAAGGAAGTTAACTAATATTAAGCTTTATTACTTAACCCTAGACACTAAGTTATTAGTAATCTAAGAGGTATTTTAGGCCTAGAGACACTACCTTATGTATTTAACTTACTAGATTATAGTTATAATAAACTATCTTAATTATAAGTACCTAGCTATAAAGCTAAAGCTATCTAGTAGGTAGGTAATAGTATTAGATAAGCTTTATTTATTTAATTTTAGGATTAAATATTATATAAGTAAGCTAAACCTTACTAATACCTTATTAAGAAAAGTAAATTATATTAGTAAGAAGTATAAGGTAAAGGCTATATTCTTATAGCTACCTAACTTCTTAGCTAAGTTTATAAATACTAAGTAGTAAGTGCGCTATATATATAATAGTATAGTTATAGGCCCTAAGGTTATATTACTTAGTATAGTTAATAGTTTATTATAAGAGCGCTATAAGGGCTATTCTAGCCTCTAGGGTTTTAAGAAAATATAACTTAATTATATTATTAAGGAACCTAATAGTCCTATAAAGCCTATAAGTAGTATACTAACTAGGTTTACTAATTATAAGTAATAAGGTTATACCTTATTTATATTATTTAATATTTCTATAAGTCTAGTAAGCCTACGGGTTAGGAGTCTAGCTAGGTTAGTAGTTAGTAAGTAATATAAGCGCCCCCTTAAAACACTACTTAGCTATAATTTATTTATAAGTCTAAAAGTATACTATAAGCTAGCTACTTATAGTAATATTATAGTAATAATATAAGTAGTCTAGTAAACCTCTTCTAAGTTTATATATAATACTTATCCTAAGTATATAAAATTAAAGACTTTAATTTAAGTTATATTATTTTAAGTATAGTAAGGTAATAACTTTACTATAAGTTAGAGAAAGTTACTTAAAAGTAGTAACCTAGAAGTATTATAGATATAGTCTATTAGGCGCTCTAAGCTATTAATATTTAAGAATAGAGTTTTTATTTTAGTAAGTATAAGGAAAGAAGTTTTAATACTTACTTATAATAACCTAGTAGTAAGCTACTAGGGAGTTAGTAAGACCCTTTACTAAATTATAAACTAATACTACTAGCTATTAATAAAGAAAGACACTAAGTTATATATATAAACTTATATAAGCTATGAAACTTTAAAGCTAAGGCACTATAAACCTTATAGTAAGCTAGTAGCACTACTAGTGCCTAATTAGCCTTTTTAAGAATTATTAATAGACTTTATTATAGAGCTATTACCTATAAAGATATAAACTAGACTTATAATATAATCTTAGTTATTATAAACTATTTTATAAAATATAGTATTTATATCCTTATTTTAATATATATAACTAGTAATAGGTTAGCTACTATATTCTTAGAATATGTTTTTAGGGATTATAGTGCTCTAGAGAGTATTATTATAAACTATAGTTTAATATTTACTAGTAGGTTTTAAATAACCTTTTACTATCTTATTATAACTAAGCGGTAACTAAGCACTGTATTTTACCTATAAATAGATAGTTAGATAGAATATCTAAACTAAGTTTTAGAGTATTATTTAAGAGCCTTTACTTACTTTAACTAAACTAATTAGGCTAATAACCTTTTAATAGTATAGTTTATATATAATATAAGTATTTATTTAACTTATAGCTATACCCTAGCTAAGGCGCTATAAGGCTATAACCCTAGGGGACTGTAGTAAGTGGTTATGGATATTCCTATAGTAAATAACTAGGTAAAAACTTATACTATTATGCTAAAAGATAGATATATATTAATTAAGTAGCTCCTAAGTAACTTATAAGTCTAGTACACGAAATACTATAATAAGAAGTAGACCCTAATAAAGTTTAGTATAGGTAACTATGTTTTATTATTTATAAAGAATATTAACTTATAGTAACCTATTAGGAAGCTAAGTATAAAGTACCTAAGCCCTTATAAAATTAAGAAAGTAATTAGTACTTATAGACTTATATACTAATTAAAGCTACTACCTAAAATATATTTATATAATATTTTTAATATTACTAACCTTAAACTATTTATAAGGGACTTATTTAGTATAAAAGATATATCCTTACTATAAGAGAATATTATAGATAATAAGTAGGAGTTTAAGGTTAAAAGAATTATATTATATTATTATAATATGAGATATTAGAAATACCTAGTTAAATAGAAGGGCTATAATACTTTAGAAAATTCTTAGGTAAAAAAAAAGACATTTTATTATAATAAATATTATTAAGGATTATAAGTGGTAACTAAGTAACTAGTTTATAGATATAAAGGTATATTTAATAGAGTTTAGATAGTAGTAGTAATATATAAAAACAAATCTAGATAATTTCTTAAATAACCTAACTTATAGCTACTTTACACTAATTACTTTATTAATATATTACCTGCCTAGCCCTTAGTAATCTTACTAGTGCTAATAGAGGTAGAGGATTTATCCTTATTATTAGAAGAATCCCTCTCTTTATATATATATATATAAAGCTTGCTAGGAAGGTCTAGTAGCTTAATATAAGTAAGAAGTATAAATATATTAGTAGTAAGCTACTAGTAAGTTAGTAAAGCTATAGGCTAGAGTGTAAGGAGTATATATAAATAGAAGGTTTTATATAATAAAATATAAGCTATTAGAAATATTAATCTAGACTTCTAGATTAATAGTATTAGCCTTATATATAACTTCTACTATAAGCTACACTTACCTTATCTAACTATACTCATTAGTATTTTTAGTAGTTAGGAGTATATTATAAAGTTTTTTCCTTTATATATTTTAGGCACTAGTAGTATATTAGTAATAACTAAGTTATAGGAATAAGGGATATATATATTATTAAGAAAGTATAAATTACTATTAGGATTACTATAAGCATTAATATACTTAAAAAGCGTATAGTATAACTAGGTAAACTAAGTAAGATACTAGTAGTGTGTTAGTATATATATTAGTAGTAAGAAAAAGGAGGATATACCTTAGAATAGTCTTTATTATTTTATAAATAATATATATATTTTATTAAGTTACTTATATAAGTTAGTAATAACCTATAGTAAGATAGTAGTAAAGTTATACTTAGGGAATTAGTATACTATATTAGGATAGATTTACCCTCTATAAGATATTATAGCTTTATACTATTACTATCTTTAGGTATAATAGCCTATATTACTACTTACTATATATAGTATATATAAGGAATTTTTATTTTACTAGCACTACTAGCTATAAGTTAGTAAGGTAAGCGCTAGAGGGATATAAATATTATACTTATATAGAAATTTTAAAAGCTAAATATTTCTTACTAAAAGACTTTAAAGGGAATATTATAGGAGTCTTTATACTAGAGGGAGGTAGTAGTAGTAAAGTAATTACTTATATTAAAGATATTATTAATTACTAGTAAGTTAGTAGTAATATACTATAAGAAACTTATAGGTAAAAGGTAAGTAACTAATATCTTAGTATTTAAGAGAATTTAAATATTTTAAATAAGGATAAATATAAATAATAAAGTAATACTATAAGATATTAGTAATTACTATAAGAGAAGCTATAAAGCTACTAGCTTATAAGTAAGGGTAACTTATAATACTAAGAGAGAATATAAAGAGAAGAAAAGTATATAAAAGTAAGGGAAAGTAAGCCTCTTTTATATTAGCCCTAGACCCCTAAGTAATTTACATACTATATATAGCTAATCTAGGAATTATAATATTTATAGTTATAGCTATTACTAGTAAATACATATACTAGCTACAAACTCCTAGTAAGATTAATATAATATCCTTAATATTAGATAAGAAGTTATTTATTTTAAATAGTATATATTACCCTATCTATTTAACCTAATTATAAAACTTAATATAGGTAGTTTACTTACTTAGCGCTAATAACTTATTAGATAGAGGTATATATATTAAAGGTAATAAAGCAGTAAGTATATAGCTATTTATAATCTAGAGATTATAAGAAGGATTACCTAGGTCCTAATAATATTTACTTTATTATTTAAAGTAAATATAATACTATACACTAATAGTATAGCTAGTAATATAAATATTATTATAGGCTATATATAGTAAATACATACTAGCTAAGTAGCTCTTTATAATTAAGGATAATTATATATTAGGGGGGTAATATATTAGGAGCATAGAGGCTAGGGAGTTATTAATAGGATAGTTATATAATAAAGCCCTTAGATAAGCCTTAGCTTATATAAATAACTAAGTAGCTACTAGATAGCTATGTGTATATAGTAAGGTATTTAGATAAGGACTGCCTATAAGAGATATAGGAGGTTAGAGTTTAAGACCTTTATATACTTACCCTAAAGTAGTAGCTCTCTAGCTATAAACAAGAGTCTTAGCCTTTACTCCGTTTGTATCTCTCCTACCACAGTCGTAACAATATGTTCAAGGACTTGCTTAATGTGTTTAGTATGCTCCTCCTTTGTCTTAGAGAAGATTAAGATATTATCTAAATACACTACACAAATAGTGTTAACTAGCCTATGTAGCGCCTTATAGATATAACTCTAGAAAGTAGCTAGGGTATTAGTTAACTTAAAAGGCATTATAAGGTACTTATAGTGCTTATAATATATATGAAAAGCTATCTTTTACTTATTACCCTCTTTAATATAAATTTAGTAGTATATATCCTTAATATTAATCTTAGAAAAGAAACAGGCCCCTTAGTATTAATTAAGGATCTCTAAAATCAGGGGGAGAGCATAGTAATTCTTTTATATTACCTTATTAAGCCCTTAATAGTTAATATATAGCTAGAGCGTTCTATCCTTCTTTAGTATAAATAGAATAGGTACGCCTGCTAGGCTCTTTAAGGGTCTTATCTAGCCTTTCTTTAGGTTATTATTAATATATTCCTAGAGCTTTCTAAGTTTGCTTTAGGAGAGAGAGTAAATTAGTTTATATAGGGGTGTAGCTCCTAGTATAAGATTAATTATATACTTAGTTAACTTCTTTAATAAGAGACTCCTTGCCTTATCTAATATAAACTTATCTTTAAACTTATATAGTTTCTCTAGGATATCTTTAATAGTTTTATATACTTTTGCCTTCTCTTTATCTTTAAGAGAGATAAACTTATTTTCTATTACGCTTATAATAGTATATATAATTATCTTATTATATATTACCTTTATAAACTTATAGGGAGTTAGTAGTAAAAAGGCTACCTTTCTCTTTTTAAACTACTATTCTTATAAGTATAAGTAAAGATATATATATTCTTCTATAAGTATATGTATTCTAATTAATATAAGGCTTTCCTTTGCTCTTAGGTTCCTATTAATAGCTATATATAGTAACTTAAGGTCTTTCTCTTTACCTTATAAATCTTTAATTATAATAGGCACCTTATAAATACTATATTAGGGAACTATTAGAGCCCTTACTACCTTTAAAATAAGTACTATAGCCTTAGCCTAATTAAGCTTATAAGTCTATGTAAATTAGGCACTTATAATATTAATCTTAGTGTAACTATTAAGATTCACTGCTATTTTAATATCTTTATGCTTATAAATAGTAACTAGTGTGTGAAATTAGCATCCTACTAGTACCCTAGTATCTAAGGCAGAGGTAAGGGCTTTTACTTTTACCTCTAGGAGTTTTCCTAACCCTCTTACTAGTCTTTCCTTAGCTTATTATAATTATAAATAAGGTGCTTTATATTACTATAATTAAAGCACTATTTTCTTCCTTATAGCTTATTATTATTTAGGTAAGTAGCTAGGGACTTTTCTTTATCCTTATCCTTATTCTTATCTCTTTAGTCCTTATTTAACTAATAGCCTTAAGGAAAGTTATATCTTTAATATTAAGGGGCTTTATATAAGCCTTTCTATTTTAAATTACTTAGCTTTTACTTATTCTTTAATATTACCTCCTAGAACTATTAGGTAAGTTATATAACCTCTTCTTATATTAACCTAGTAATATCTATATGTAAATTAATATAGTCTTATAAGTTAGGAAGTAACTTTATAAAAAGCATAAGAGCATAGGTCTTTTCTAGAGCTTATTCTAGGTGTTTCTCTAGTAAATCTAAGTAAATACTAAACTTAATAAGGCTCTAGCCCTCCTTTTGCTTTATATTTTCTAGCTATGTAGCTATTTATATATTATAGCTTATAGAGTCCTTAAGTAATATAAGGGTCTAGTCTTAGAACTTATCCTAGTTATCCTTAGGATAATCCTAACTATTAGCTAGTTATTCTTTAATATATTAGTCCTATCTAGCCTAATAGTTTATATATATATAGTTAAGTATAAAGAGGATTTTTTAGTTATCTTAGTAATACTTTTTCTTTACCCCCTTAAAGGTATAGTTAATGTTATTAAGCTATATCTTATACTTCTATAGGTTTATAAAGTATTAGAGTTTTATAATATTTTAAACCTTAACTTCTTAGTTACTAAAGCTTAAGAATAAACTAGCCTTTTAGCCCCTTTTTACTAGTCCTTCTTTACTATAAGATTATATTAAGTTAGTAAGCTTCTTTTCTTACTCTTATAGTTTCTTAAGTTACTTAAGCTAGGTAATTTACTTTCTAATTACTACCTCTTTTACTCTTATAGTATATCCCTAGCTATAGTATTACTATTATCTAGCTAATCCTAAGTAATATATAATATAGCTCTAGTAAATTAAGTTATTCTCCCCCTTATATTACTCTTAGGTAACTAGTAAGAGAAGCTTTAGAATTATAAGAATAAAGGGATAGCTAGGTAAGAGGTATAAGGGCGCTTATATATTAACTAAAGCTTACTAGGTCTAAGTGTGTTATATATATAAGTCGCTAGCTTATAGCTAGTAGCTTGCTAGTGTTACGTAGTCCTAGCCCTTAGCGTGGTGTGCAACCGGGTGCATCCGTGTTGTGAGCGGGGCCTCACAATAGTATCTTAATATAAAGGAATAAGCTACTATATTTAGTAATATATTATTAGTATTTACTATAGTATAAAAGGAATTTAGTATTTAAGTATAGGATATAATAGCGTAGCTTAATAAGGTAAAATATACTAAAGAGAATATCCTTAAAGAAGTATCCTTTTATAAATTTATATTAAAGATTTTCTAATATATAAGAGCTAATAGTAAATTAACTAACCTTTATTTTCTAATATGTTTACGCCTTAAGCTTTATCTAGGATTATATTAGATATATCTAATGCTAACTAATAAGGACATAAGATTAGTATATATTACTATAGTAAATAATAAGAGATATAACCTACGTAATTACTTATATAATAAAGGATAGGGCAAAAGCAAAAAAAGTAAAGAAAAGGTTAAAGTCTATTTTAACATAAATATATCTAATAGTAAGCTAGAAGATAATAAAACTAAGATATAAGCTAACTAAAATAAACTAATAAACATGTAATTTTAGCCTAGAAATTAATAATACTAATAGGATAATAGGAATAAATAAGATGTTAGAACAAAGGTAATATCAATCGCGCGTCGCAGCTGTAATTACCTAGCAAAAGCTTAGGCTACGCGCGCGCCCTATATATAACCTATAACCTAGCGCGTTAATTAGCTAGGAAATATAAGGATATAAACGCGTAACCTCTTTTCCCTTCTAGTATTATAACTTCTAGCTTTTAATCTCTCTTTTTATATATAACTTAATTAATTATAATAACAAATAATGTTATTGAAATGTAGGGAGCTAGTTGCCAGCTGGCAACAGCTGTACAAGTGCAAGCTCTACGGTTAGGGACCGATAGGGCCGTAACGTTAATTTAATTAACGCAACGCAATGGAAGGTTATAGTAGTTATTAACTAATAGAATTTAATTTAGATTACTTTTATAATATCTTATAGAGTAATAGAATTGATTTTAAATACGTTATACAGGCAATGCGGCTGTTGTTAGTTAAGAGAACTAGCTATCTAGTGTTAGGAGCACGGAGGCTAGGGAGTTACGGACAGGACAGTCACATAATAGAGCCCTTAGGTAAGCCTTAGCCTGCGCGGATAACTAAGTAGCTGCTAGATAGCCACGTGCACGTAGTAGGGTATTTAGATAAGGACTGCTTATAAGAGATATAAAAGGTTAGAGTTTAAGACTTTTATATACCTACCCCTAAGTAGTAGCTCTCTAGCTATAACTAAGAACCTTAGCCTTTACTCCGTTTATATCTCTCCCACCACAGTCGTGACATCTAGCTAGTTAAAAAGATCTTCTTCCTCTCATAGACTTACTAACCTTATTAGTGGATCTAGGCCGCTAACGGGGTCTTACGGGCTACTTTTGATTTTCTGCAAAATTCATTTATATGCAAAAACCAAAAAATTAACTTACTACTATACTCGCTAGTAACCCGTATACACTAACTTTTAGTCTAAAAAATAACCTTACATAAAGAGAAAGCCCTATCTTTAAGCTTTAATTTGCTATATATGAAACTTTTGTATGACCTCTAGATAAAGAGAAAATCGCTGTTAAAGATAGCTATAGGGTAAGTTATGTGTAGGGTAACCTGCTTACGTCACCCTAGCTTACGTCACCCTAGCTTACCTAATTACTAGTGGCGTGGTTGTGGCCACACTTGTAGCCACAACCAGAGCTTTGCACTCGTGTAGTGTAGTATTTCTTGTAGTATTTCTATTTATTTTTATATCTGGCTTATAATTAAAGTTATTATCCTAAAAATTACGTGATCTTATAGAGGAAAATTCTTAGAAAAATACTATATATATAGGTGGGTCTAAAAGTGGGCCCTCGCTCCACAAATCACAAATACTACATTTGTAGTATTTTTTTAGTACTAAAATGTAGTAAAATGTAGTTTTTCCAATTTGTGGCCTAAGGACCCACTTTTAGACCCACCTTTATATATAACTACACTGTAGTTTTAAAGTTATCTATTTAAAAATCAAAGTTTTATATCTCTATTTATTTTCTAAGATTAGATATGAATTATTTGTTAGAAAAAAAAAAACTACAAGATGTAGTGTAGTACAAAGCTCTGGCCACAACGCAATTGACTAATTAGTCATCCACACGGTTGGACGCAGCTGTCAGGCTTGCAATGCAAGCTAGTAATAAAAAGGTTCTTTAACTAGAAAAGGGCTAAAAATAGGTCTTATTTTTAACAAATGTAGCCTAGAATAGATAATTAATAATAATACTATTCTTTAGGCTTATAACTATATTATATTAAATTTAATACCCTATAAATCTAACACTAATTAGTAGTTACCTTTATAGATAACTACATAGTCTTTAAACACTATAAATTAGTAAGGTTAATTAGAAAAGGTAGCTTATCTAATAATAACTTACCTTATAAAATAGGAGGGCTATATTTAATAATAAGTTATGCTAATAGAAAGGTATAATATAGCTCTCTTCTTACTTTAGTATTAATATCTATATTTATATAGATTTTGAAATAATAAAGAAAGGTTTAATACTAGTAACTAAGCTATCCCCTTATCTTTCTTTATTATATATTTTATTATATATTTAAAGTTAACTACCTTACCTTATAATCCTTTATATCTAAAACATATTATATAATCATATTTATACCTCTTATTTTCTTATATTATAAGATTTAGTTCCCTTAATTAGTTAAAATATTAGATATAGCTAGACTATCTAAGACCTCTAGTTAATTTAGAGTTCCTAGTAAAAGTAATAGCTATAATAATACTATAGAAAGTATTAAAGCTAGAGATAGTAATAAATACCTTAATAAAGGAAAAACCCTTATTTATACTAACCTATACCCTTATATCTCTATAAGACTTGAATAATATATTATAGAAAAACTACTTTATTAAATAGGAAGTTCTAAATATAAAGAGATAATAATACCTAAGGAAATTAGTCTCTATATCCTTATAAAGACTAAATAATATAAGGAGTAAGAATTATTTAAAAGAACACTATTCTCTAAATTTAGTAATAACTTCTATAGATAGTTAAGGGATAAGTTTATAGAAGGAAGAGACCTTTCCTAGAATAAACTTTAAGACTATCTCCTTTATAATAAAGTATATATAATAGTTAAAAAAGGCACTAAGATAGTAAATAACCTTAAAGAAGTAGTAAACTAGGAAGAATTCTAATTTTAAACTCTTAAAGAAATTAAAGAGGCTAGGAAGAAGTATATAGGCTTCTAGAAAAACCTATAGAATAAAGAGTTCTTCTGTAATTTACTAGATAATAGTAATATTAGAACCTAATAACTTACCCCTTTACCTTGCCTATTAGTATAATTACTATTAAAAGGATTAATAAGCTAAACTCCTCTAGAAAGGCTAAGCTAATCTCCTTTAGGAAAGTTAATTAACCTAGAATTAAGACTACCTAAGAATGCTATTTATAAGCATCCGCGGGTAACTCCCTTACCTATACCTTTAACTAAGATAAGTTAGTAATATTACCCTAGAAACACTACTAATAATGCCCTTAAGTAAAAGAGTTACTAATAAAGGTAACCTTTACTACCTAGGGCTAGTAATGCCCTTATTAGCATAGCTTAGAGAGCTATACTTTCTTCTCCCTAATATAAGAAAGAGAAAGAATAGAGGGAATAATAAGCCCTAAGGGTACTACCTATAAAGCTACCCTCTTACTTCCTAAAGACCTTACTTGTTATGGACTCGAGCTGTGAGCTCGGGTCAAGTCTAGCTCTGGAAAGGCTCTAGAAAGTATGCGTACTTTATACAAAGAGGTTAGGGCTTTGCGTAAACTATGCACAGACCGCACATAAGGGGCTATATATCTAAATACTATGTAACTACTAGTAAAGTCCTTCTTTTCTTCTATAAGAATAATATTCTTATTCTAAATAATTATATATAGTAGCTATAAGGCTAGTTTATAATATATATTATTCTTAACTATAGAAATAACCTAGCTAGAGAATACGCTATTATTACTAGATATAATAGATACTAATAAGTTAGCACTCCTATAGTAATAGGTAAAATAGTAAGTAGCATAAATCTAGTACTTAGCTAATTTATAAAATATAATACCTATACTAATCTAGATTAAGTAGAAACCCTTATCTATAGGCCCCCCTTTTAATAGTAATAAGGTCTTATTTATAACTTAGAAAGGCCTTATAACTTATAAGCTACTAGTAAATAAGGAGTTTATTAGTAGTAATTAGGATTAGTGGTGCTTTATTTACTAGAACCTATTACCTAAGGTCTAGGTATAGGTTATACCCTTCTTTAAGAAGGGCTACCTAGAGGACTTTTATTTATCTAGATTTTTAGACTATCTAGGGGAAATATTTAATAACCCTTACCGCTAGGAAATAGTAATTATAGAACTTAACTAGTTAATATAATAATAGAATAAGAGGTTTAGTGACTTCTATATTTACTTTAAATAAAAACTAGCCTTAGCTAGGGAGTTTAAGTAAGTAAACTTAGTAAAGTTATTTAAGTTATATATAGTGCTTAATAAGTAAATAAGGGACTATAGTATTAGGTAGGATATACCTTAGGCTAATTATATAGTAGCTATAGCTTACTATTAAAGTATTATATTAGATATTAAATCCTACTAACTAGAGGAAAAACACTATATATAGAAATAAGGTAATCTAGCGCCTAACCTAATTAAGGCTAAGCTATAGGATAATAATATGCTAATAATAGATGTTTACTCCATAGGTATAATAGGCACTTAGTAAGGTTTTAGAAAGTCTATAGGATACTAAAAGTTAGGTAATAAGAAGGGTAGTAAGCAAGCTAAGTAGGTTACTTAGGATATTCTTAATATATGCTATAATAAAGGCTAATATTTATAATATAGCTTCTCTAAGTATTTTACTATAGTAAACTTATTATATTTTACTATTTGCTTATAAAAGAAGTCCTTTATTAACACTTATAATATAGAGAATACACTTACTATTAACTTAGATAATAAGTTTACGAATTAGTTAGAAAAAGAATAACCCTATTATTAAGTTATTTAATAAGGGATAAATAAAGGAAGCATAGAGAAGCTTTATAGTATATAGTTATTACTAATAAGAACTTTAAGAAGATCTAGAGAAATATAAACTTAGCTCCCTTCTTAGTCCTTGCTTTAATTAATAAGACTACCTTTATAAAAACTTGAGTTAATACTAGCTATAACTACTATACTACTATAAGTAAACGCCTTATTTAAAAGCTTTAATTAAAACACCTCCCTTTTCTAACTAAAAGGTTAGTTTATATAGCTGTTAGTGTAAAATAAGGGGGAAAAGAGAGTTAGGAGAAATAATTATATATCTTATATATTATTTGTTTTTAGTTAGATTTAGATAGATAGGAAATGCTAATTATAGCATATGTAACCCTAGGACTAATAAGGTAACTAATCCTAGGTATACTATAGATAAAACAGAACGAAATTAGCCTAGATATAGCGTAATAATATATATATATAGGATTAGCTAATAGGCTACTTATATAAGCTATAGCTAATAGAAAGGTTACTTAACCTATAGTCTTTATTCTAGGTTTAATATTTATAGGGATAGTATAATAAGTAAAGAGATAAAGGGAGAATATTTAGCTTTACGCTATAAGCCTAAGGGAAATCATATCTATCTTACAGATTAATATAACCCTAAAGCTTATAAAGGAGGAGCTTCTAACTTCCTTACTAAAGGTATTATAGGACTTTAAAGACCTATTTCTAAAGAGTAAGGTAAGCGCCTTATTATTATACTAAGGGAAGTTAGACTACTATATTTGCCTAAAATATAATATAGATAGAAATAAACCTAACTTACTATAGGCGCCTTTATATAATATACCTTAGAAGTATTTACTAGAAATTTAGAAATAGGTAATTGTCAGGAAGAGCTCCTTGAAGCATTGGATGTGTGGGCACGGATCGCGCATTGACTAGGATAAAACCCGTTGTAAGACATTAGTAAAGACAAATGTATTAGAAGTACCTCTATAGACTAGTTATTACTATAGCGCACTATATACCTTTTAGGTATAAAAGTTAGCTACTATCTACACCTCTAATTAATCAAATTAAACACTTTTTATTATCTATTTACACTCTTACTTAATAATTATAAGCCTAGGTAGTTTCTATTACTAAATTTTATTATTATCTTTAAAGATTATTAGCTTTATTAGATTAATTTAATTAATACTTACTAATATTGTAAGATAAACACTCTTATTATATTAATTAATAGTTAACCTTTATAACTTATACTTCCCTTATATAGTGTATTTCCCTTTAATATATCTAAAAAAACTCTAAATATAGTATTATTATTAAAGAAGAACTAAATTAAGTAGTATATATAAATTAAGAATTATATAGAATCTTATAGGGTCTAGGAGTATATTAACCTAAATAAGGTTAAATTACTTAAAAACCCTATAATACCTACGTACCTATAGAGGGGTTAGAGACTAGAGATTATAGAGAATAACCCTAATACTCTTAAGGATTAGAAGCTAGTATATAAAGATATAAAGAACTACTTTAATTTTAAATATAAAGAGCTTTAATTTAAGCTTATAAAGTATTATAATCTAGCTAAATAAATACTAAAGATTAGGGAATATATTTATAAGACCCTTTTAAGGAATATTTAAGATTCCCTTAACTTTAATACTAAGGTTAAGAAGAAGGAGTTTATTTAATACTATATTTAAAAAATACTCTTACTTCTTTATAAGTAATATAAGCTAAATATAAAGAAAATGCTAATTCTTATAGAGAACTATTTAAATAATTATTTATAAGCTAAAGGTACTTATAATTAGTATAAGTAAGCTGTAATAATTAAAGTACTTTAGAGAAATTATCTAAACCTTAAGACCTAATAAATAGAAAAGATAATGCTATATAAGTTTATTATACCTCTTTAAAGTAAATATAAGTTATTTTAGAAGAAATAGAATAACTTACTTAATAAAGGGATAAAAATAAGCTTAATTAAAGCTATTACTAAGTTTAAAAGGGATTATAAGGCTTTGCTAAAGGAACTAAAGACTACTAATACTCTTATAAGTAATAGATTAAATAATTTAATAAAGCTAGAGAAGCTAGAGAGGCCTAAGTGCCCTAGATATACAAATTATAATATTAAGAATACTATAAAGTAATAAGAATCCTATAATTTATTTAAGGCTCTTTATAAGCTAGAAGCTACTCTAAAGAACTAGGAAGTTAGGAAGAACTCTAAAGAGAATATTAAGAACTATCTTAAGGCTAACCTATAGGAGAAATTAAAGGCTATAAATTAGAAGCTAGAGAAGAAAGGTAATAATATTATTATACCTTTATAAAACCCTATAAATAACTTAGTAGCTATTACTCTAGGTAAGAAGTTAGCTAATATATTATTATTTATATACTTTAAGTGCGTTGAATTATTAAAGGAAAGCATAAATTTATTAAACACTAGGAATAACTTAGAATTAAGAAGGAATATAGTCCTCTATAACTCTAGAGCAAATGTTTATATCTTTAATAATATCTAATGGTTTAAAAAATTTAAATTTAATAAGGATATTATAATAGAGGTTAGGGCTAGTAGTATAATCTATATGGCTTTAGGTTAAGGGCTTATAAGCATATTTATTATAGATCCTGTATTATAAAGTGTAAGAACTATTATATTAGAGTTAGCTTTGTTTATTCCTAAATTCTATATTAATCTAGTATTAGTAATAATTATAATAAAAGTAAATATCTTCTAGAATTAAAAGAAAGGATTTTTATATAAAGGAAATTAGCCTATAGCTAAGGTATATAATATTAATAAGCTTTATATGCTTTTAATATTATTAGAGAACCTAAAAGAGGCTAATACTATACTAAGCAGAGCTCCTAGGCTACTTATAAGAGGAGATATAAATCTCTAGTATTATAAAAGTGGTTATCTAGGTAAAAGGGCTTTTATAAAGCTTATAAATATAACTTTAGGCATTAAATTAATAGGATCTAAGCTTATAGAGTGTAAGATCTATGCTATAGGTAAGGCTAAGTGCTAGAGATTATAGGTTATACTTCCCCTCCTAGGCACGAGGTAAAACTGCTTAAATTATAGATCTCTATTTTTCAACACCTTTTCCAAATATCTAGCCTTCTTCTCTAGCTTTTTATTTCCCTTCTTCTTCTCACTTTTCCTAAATTCCTTGATGTTTTCTTCGGTTTTTTGAATTTCCTTATCTGGAATTTCCTCGGATTTTTAGATAGCCATTAGGTTCTGTAGCCTAGTGGTTATAGCCCCTAGCTTGTAGTCACCCTTAGCCATACTATTTTCTAATTAGTTAGTTATTAATTAGTTAATTAGTAGCCCTTAACCTACCTGCAGAGCTTTGCACTACACTACACTACATACTACACTACACTACACACTACACTACAAGGGAATTTTTTTACTACACTACACTACATGTAGTATTTTGTAGTATTTGTAGTATTTGTAGTATTTGTAATTTTTAGTAATATAATTACTTATAATAGCTTATAATAGCTTATAATAGCTTATAATAGCTTATAATAGCTTATAATAGCTTATAATAGCTTATAATAGCTTATAATAGCTTATAATAGCTTATAATAGCTTATAATAGCTTATAATAGCTTATAATAGCTTATAATAGCTTATAATAGCTTATAATAGCTTATAATAGCTTATAGTTTATAAGCTACTATAAGCTATAATAAATTATATTAACTTATAATATTATTAGTGTTAAAGTTTAATTAAACTTAAATAGTAAATAAGTAACTAAAATATAAATATAAATAAGTATAAGGAAATTACTATAGAAAAAGCTATACTTTTTAATTACTTAGTATTTTAAGCTTTTTAAATATATTAATAAAATAAAATACTTTTCTTTCTTATATTTTTTAAAATAATAATAATAGTAATAATGGTAATAATAGTAATAATAGTAGTAGTAGTAGTAATAGTAGTAATAGTAATAATAAATTTAATATCTCTTTTTAAGAAATAATTCTATAACTAATTAAAAAAAAGTATAAACTCTAAGTAAAAGGCAACTATAAGGACCTACTTTAGACCCACTTTTATTAATTCCTTCTTTTTCTAAGACTAGATTATAGAAAAAAGCATAAAAGTTATTAGGAAGTAGAAGTATAATTATAAGGACCCACTTTAGACCCACTTTTATTAATACCTCCTTTTTCTAAGACTAGATTATAGAAAAAGCATAAAGGTTATTAGTAAGTAAAGGTATAATTATAAGGACCCACTTTAGACCCACTTTTATTAATACCTCCTTTTTCTAAGACTAGATTATAGAAAAAGCATAAAGGTTATTAGTAAGTAAAGGTATAATTATAAGGACCCACTTTAGACCCACTTTTATTAATACCTCCTTTTTCTAAGACTAGATTATAGAAAAAGCATAAAGGTTATTAGTAAGTAAAGGTATAATTATAAGGACTTACTTTAGACCCACTTTTATTAATATATCTTTTTCTTTAGACGAATTTATAGAAAAAGCATAGAAACTATTAGTAAATAAAAGGTATAGTTAATAAGGTTTACTTTTAAACCTACTTTTTAGTATAATATATAGCTAAGTAAGTAAGCTAAAAATAGTATATATTCTTAAGCTTACTTTTAAAGCTTTTTTTTCTAATTTTAGTAATAAAGGAAAATATATTATATTTCTTTTTAATATTATAAGAATAATATTCTAGCTACTTTTTCAAAGCTTTTTTAAGGGTTTTTACATTTCTTTTAACTTAAAAAACCTAAAAACTTAATATAATTATTTATAATTATAATAAAAGAAAATATATAGCTAAAAACCCTTCTATAATATAAAGTAAAAATATTTATTTATTATAAATAGCTTATCTTTATAAATATATTATTATTAGATTTATTATCCTATTTATATATAATAGTAAATAATTTCTTTAGGGTAAATCTTAGATTTAAAGTAAAAAAAGTATATTAAAATGGATATTAAATCTAATTAAAAATCTAGAAAGATAAAGTAACCTTTAGAATTTAGGAAATAAATAGAGTTATATAGTAATACTAAAAATACCATACCTAGCTACCCTATTCCTATTATAAGCTTAATAGTTTAAATAAGTATAAACTTTAAAGATTTATAACTAAATAACTAAATTCTAATAAAAAAGAAAGCTAATATTAAGTTAATAAAGAAAAATCTGAAGAATATTATAAGATATTAATATGCCCCACTTTTATTTTTAGCCTTATACTACATGTAGTATTTGTAGTGTAGTGTAGTATTTACTACACTACACTACATACTACACTACACTACAATTCACTACACTACATACTACAAGGAAAGTCAAAATACTACATTTACTACACTACATGTAAAGCTCTGCCTACCTGTGAATTCGAATTAGAGTGAAGTTAAGTAAGAATAAGTTATGTTTTTTTTTTAGGGTTTAAGTTTGCCTTAGAGCTTTAAAGGATAAGTAATAAGATAGAAGAGATATAGAGAGATAAAATAAACATAGTCGTAGAGGAAGGGGGAATTACGTTAATTTATGCTATAAGTAAAACTTAAATGGATTTGAGTTTGACTACGGTCGCGAATTATAACTCTTGCGCAATCATAGCCACAAAGTTTATTATAAACTTTATATTAACTTTTTAGCCCCTAAATTTATAGCTTAAAGCTTATTCCTTTTATGTTTTACCTAACACTGCGGTGATTATTGAATTTGGTTGTTACATGTGGCCAGGCAATTGTACTCGTGTAATGTAATTGTTTTGTAATTGTTTTCTTTATTTTTATATCTAACTTATGATTGAAGATATTATCCTAATAATTATATAATCTTATAGAGTAAAATTCAAAGAAAAATACTATATATAAAAGTGGGTCTAAAAGTGGATTGTTGAGCTATAAAGTAGAAAAATAACTTTTGTACTTATTTTTAGTGCTAAAATGTAATTGTTTTTAGTATTTGTAATTACAGACGTACGACCCACTTTTAGACCCACTTTTATATATTATACTTTACTTCGATTTTTACTCTATAAGATTACATGATTATTAGTATAAAATCTTTAATTATAAGCTAGATATTAATTCTTTAAGAAAAACAAACAATTACACGATGTAATTGTTTACAATACTCTGCATGTGGCACTAGCCAGGTATTGCTAGTAATTTTTTTGGTTCCTTGAAAATTAGATGCATTGGCCACAGCCAATGACCCCAAAAAAATTTAAAAATCAATAGGTTATACTTAAAGGGCTTCCTTAAGGACTAGGTTATAGGCTTTTAGTTAATCTAGAGTACTATAACTTTCCTTATTAGAATAGTAAAAGGTATTAGTGTGTTTTTATATGCCTTATAACCTTAATATAATTCTTCTACTTATTTAAATCAAAGGATAGGATTTATAATAGCTTCTATATAATAGTAGTGTTTCTAAGCACTTAATTTAGGGTTTAGCTATGATTTTTATATAGTAATATTAAAAAAGCCCTCTTTATAAAGAACATAAAGGATAAGATAGCCCTTACAGGTATTATAGTCTATAATTCAGCTCCCTTAACACCTAGTTAGAATAGCAAGGCAGAGAGATCTAGGGGCATGGTTAAGCAGAAGGCCTATATATTAAGTCTAGAGGCTAGATTCCTATTAGAACTTAATAATAAGATCTTTAATATAGTAGTTTATTTATTAAATTAAACGCCTTTTAAGTATTATAGGAAATAGATTATACTATATAAACTTTAGTGGAATTAGGCTAGGAAAACCATCCCTACCTATTTATAAATATTAGAGATCTAAAAGCCCTTAATTTCACACTTATAAGCTTATAGATATAAAGTATTTCCTATAATAATAAAAGCCCTAGAGTATATTAAATTAAATAACTTAATCCCTTAGTTAAAGTAGAAAGCTTATATTAAATACCTAGTAAGTTATAAGGGTAAATCTTAGTATATTATCTAGGTTCTAACCCTTTGTAATTATAAGGTTATTATATTAATATGTGTATAGTTTAATAAGGCCTTATTCTTTAAACTAGAAGAAGAGATTAAATTAGCCTAGAAAGAGAAAATATTAATAATTACACTGCTTAAGGAGCTTAAAGCTAAAGACCTTAATAAAGAAATTAGTTAAGATGTTGATTCCTTCGGATCTTCATCGGTTCAATCGTGGCCAAAGACTAGACTAAATTGTGGGTCCGGCGCGATGCATACAATGCGATTGGCTGCATTAATTCGCCACCCCCTCTTTTACCCTACATACAGGTTTCGCCCACTTTCCTAGCATCTAGACTTTCCCTCTCTTTTTCCTCTTTCCTTCCTAGCTAATTTAATTAACTATTATTAACTTTAATTATACAGGATTACCCTTATACCTACGTAGGACCTTAGTGTAACTAATACTAATTAGTAGTTAACTTTATAACTATAGATAAGCTAGGTATTATAAGAAGAGATATTTCTATAAACACTACTACTACTACCCCTTATTATGCCGTAATGGTTATTATAGTAGAGAGGCATAACTATATAAGTATACTAAAGGAAAAGACTAGAATCCTAGTTATAGGCTTGTTAGGCTTCTAAGGAATTAATTTATTAACCCTTAGGCTAAGGGATATAACTTTGTTATATCTATCTAGGATATTATTATTAATTATTGATTTTATTATCTATTATAAGAAAACCAACTAACTAACTGAATCTATTGCTACAAGGTATTTATTTCAAACCTAATATTAAATAACCTTAGCTAAGCTAGCTAACACACCTATAAATTCCCTTTAATATATTACCTTCTAATAAACCTTTAATCTCTCCTTATAAGTATTTACTACTTATTTTTTACCCCCTTTACTCTTAGTGCTATTTACCCTATGCTTATTAGTAAGAGAGAGAGATTACCTCCTTCCCTCCTTTTTATAAAAAATAGGAAGTAGTAAATCCTATTATTCCCTTATTACTTTTCCTATTATTTTCTAGTTACTTTTAGAACTTCTATTGCTTTGTTTATCTCTAGTAATTTATTCTTATTACTACTTTTACTACTTCTACTACTTTTTCTTCTGCTTTTCCTGTTTTTATAATCTTCTAATTTTATTAGAGTAATAACGCTTCTAAAATATAAAAGAAAAACCTTATAATAGTAATAGGCAAACATAGGAGCTTAATTAGTAGTAAAAATAATAAATTAGTAACGTTCCTTTTATAGTTAAAGATAGCAAAGGAATCTAGACCTTTTATAAGAGCAAAGGCTACTAGTAATAGTAAGGCTCTAACTATTACCCCTAAAAGACCCTAAGAGTATAAGTTACTCTTATGCCTTTAATAGCTTACTTATAACTTCTCTAGTAATTAGAAAGAATCTGTTAAGCTAGATCTAGAGACTACTATGTAGCTTAAGCTTAATAACTAGATTATAAGATTTATTAACCTTAGTAAGTATTAAGGTTAGAGAGATAATAACCTATAGGAATTATTCTAAGAAGACTTTAAAAGCTAGTCTAAAGACACCTTTAAAAGGGCTATAAAGGAAGTTATTAGAGAATTATATAATTCTCTATAAGATTACGGCGTTCTTATTAAGCAAGGCCTAGGATATTTAATCCTAGTATCCCTTAAAGAAGTGCTTTATTAAACTTTAATACCTCTTTAGTTATAGGAGAGATTATAAGAGAGACTATAATCTTCTAAACCCCTAAAGCCTTAACACTAATAGCCCTAATAACCTACCCTAGAAATCCACCTTCCCTAACCCTAAAGACTACGTAAACCTTTATAAGAGCCCCCATAATAATCGCTATTAAATTAACAGCTTTATCCTAATAATTGTTATTAATAACGACTAGGGGACTATTATTTATAACAAAATATGCCTTTATAGTAATTTGCCTTTAAAGATTAAATTATAAAGAAAATCTTAGAGCTTATAAAGATATATAAGGATAGTAACTACTATAGTGGGAAGCTATATAACTTCTTAATGCTAAAGATTACGCTCTTTGAAAATAAGTGTAATAGAATTAACCTTCCTTAAACGCATTATTAGAAGGCTTTCCTTATTATATTAATAAGTAATACTAAATAATACTTCCTTAATTACCTCTTTAGGAATAACTATTCCTATAAAGAGATAATTACCTATATTTATTAACGCTTTAAGATAGAAAGTAACTAGTAATTCTATTACTACTAATAGAGTAGTATAATATTAAAAAACATAATTAAGAAAAACCCTAATAAAAGTAAGCTTAATTGCCTTAAGATTATATTATTAACCCTTAAGAAGATTTATAGAGAACTATACCTTACTAAAATAGTAAATACTAAGCTCTATAAGCAAGCCTTAAATACTATAGCTAGTGTGCCTAAAAATTAGATAGTGGAATACATATACTCCCTAGGCTTTAAAAGTCTTACTAAAGACCTCTATAAGGTAATTACTATTACGGAATTAAATAAGAGGTCCTCCTAATACCTTTAGTACTAATAAGAAAACCCTCTAGAGGCTATATTTACTAATTATTAGTATAGATAGTAATTATCCCCTTATAGTAAAGAAAGCTATTATAGATAGAGCCCTAGGCTAAGCACTAAGCGCTACTTTATATATAGTAAGAGTAGCTGCTAGTCCTCTAATTACTTCGCTAAAGAACGTTAAAAGAAAAAGGACTAATAGTAGGCTAGTAAAATATATTATACACCCCCTTTAGAGAAAAGATTCTAGGCATTCCTTGCCTCCTATAAAGGGTAGGATAATAATAAGCCTAATAAAGGCTTAGGTTAGAATTAGGAATTACATCTTTTAGCCTACATAGAAGCTAAAGATAATAATAATATAGAGGAGCTACTATTAATAGCATACCTAAGCATTATATAATTCTTCTGCTCTAGATTATAAACTAACTATAACGCCGCTAATATTAATATCCTCGCGACCCTAAATAATTAAGCCTTCTAATATACATTCCTTAGGCAGGAGCTCTATAAGCTATAAGAGTGTAATAAAGGCTTAATTTACTATATCTCTAAAGAACGCTATTCTAAAGAGGTCTTTAGAGGGATTATACCTAATACTAGCGCCATAGGAAAGTTAACTATAGGAGAGGCATAAGTAAAGGCTCTATTAAGATTAATACCTTTATTAAAGGTAACCCTATATAAACCCTAAATTATTATATTTAGCGCCAGATTAGTAGTTACAAGAGAAATCCTTTATATACCCACAGAACTTAGAGAGCTTAAATTTTATATCCTTAATATAGCTACCCCCTTCCTCTTCTTAATTACTAATATGGATAAAATACAAGTCAAGATTAATAACCTTGCTAACGTACTTATCTAAGGTAATAAGACTATACCTATTATATAATAATAAGGCTATCCTTAGTAGTTACTAAAGGTAAGAGAAACAGTTGCCTTTTACCTTTAAGAAGGAGATATCTATTAATTACATTATTAACTTAGTTACCCTTCTGTTTGATAACTCACAAAGATCCTTCACTAAGCTAGTTATAAAGTTAAACACTAGGTAATTAAGGAATTAACTAAAGTCTACTACTATTACTAAATATATAGAAAGGCCCCTAGTTAATTCAAGTTTATAATCAAAGATAACCACAAATTTAACTATAAGATTATTATTAATATTATACAAATCAATAGCTAACTAGTACTTCATATTATTAATTTAGCAATATCATTCCAAGTAGCCTAATTCCTTAATTTAAGGAAGCAAAAAGCTTAAGATATCTAGGACGCTATCCGTAAATATTAGATTAAAACTTATCTCAGACCTCTAGAATAGATTATACATAACACTAGCAATAACTTCACTTCTACTAAGTTTAAGCACTATACTTAACTAATATTAATTAAGACTGATAAGATACTAATTAAAGCCTATAATAGCATTAGAAAGGTTAAGAGATATTATAGACCTCTATGCTAAGCTTATAATATTATTATAAACTTAATTAGGATAAAACTCACGCTAGAGTAATGCCTTTAAATAGCTATTAAAGCAATTAATAACTTTATAGGCCTAAATAGTATTATCCTAACCCTACTAGTCTTTAGAGGCTACTTATAAATAATAGATAAGTTACTACTAAGCATCTTTATTATTTAATATACTAAAGTAATTTATAAAGCTACTAATAAAGTCCACTACTATTTAGCTTTATAGTAAGTCTATAATACCCTTAAAGTCTAGAATAGCCCTAATATAACGCCTATATATTAGCTACCCCTATAGGCTAATATACATATATAAAGAGAGAAGGGTAGCTAGTATAGCCCTTATAAGCTACTCACTACTAATAGAGAGACCTATATAGTTAATATACCCTATGGCCTAGTAAAGTTTTACTTTATAGTAGTAAAGCCTTACTATAAAGACCTATATATTATAGAGGGACTAGAGTAGTAAGAGATAGAGCCTAATAATATAAAGGAAGAAGTAACTATATAACTAACTACTGCTACTAGAAGAGATTCCCTAATAGAAAAAGGTAAAGAGCTATAGGCACTAGCTTAGAGAAAATAAGGGAGACTAAGAAAGGCCCTTATAGTCTAATTTATAAGCGTAAAAGAGTCTAAAGAAAAGGCTTATAAAGCCTAGAAGGCCCTAAAGGGAAGCTATTAAGTTAAAGACTTATTACCTTACCCTAAAGGAATAAAAGTAAGGAAAAGAAGACCTTATAGCCCTAAGAAAAACATTAGCCTAATTTAGCTTTATATACTTATAAATAAAGATTAGGAGAAGGCCTTTATTTAAGAAGCTATAGCTAAAGGGATACTAAATATAGTATTCCTTATAGTAAAGGAAAAGGCTAATTAGAACCTTACTCTTTAACTCCGCTAAGAAAGGAAAATTATAACCCTAGGAAAACCCTTTAAGTTATCTAATTAAGCTAAAATTAACGCTTTGCAAGCTTATAATATGTTCAAATTCGTTAAGTACAACCTAGTAAAGCATAGAGGTTATAGAATCTTTGATTCTTATATAGTTAAAGAGATTAAAGGCAAAGAAACAAACTTGCCGTACAAGAAATCCTACCTTATTATACAAGGCTATAATAACAAAGGAAAGGAATTTATCCTAACGCAATCGCTAACGATTTAACAAGTAAGCCAACAACTTATCATAGCTATCGCTTTATTATTAAGAAAAAGAGGCATTTACCTTTAGATTTATAATATTACATAAGCTTATACTTAATTACACACAGTGCTAATAAGGCTAATTATTATAAGATTACTAAAGTAAATTACACATCTCTTTCTAGAAGGGACTATAATTAAATTAATTAGACCTCGTTACAGGATTATAGAGGCCGGAACCTACTAGTAGGTAATGTACTTCTATTACCATAGGGATAACCTTAATATAATAACCTTAACCTATAATCCCTACTTATTAATTATAGCCCTAAATAATAAGAATCTCTTTAGTATTATTAAAATGTAAACTAATAATATATTAGGCCTAAGTAATAATAACTTCTTCTAAAAAGAAGAGAAAGAGCTCTAGAAAGCTAATTTTATAGCTAAAGAAAAGCAATAATTAACTACTAAGAATCCCCTTATCTTTAATAGTTATATCTTAACCTAGAACACTAATAACTTGCTAATATTAACCTAGAAAGGCTAGAGTTAGAAGATTAAGGAAGTTAATCCTTAATCCCTAATAGCAAAGCAAGACTACGTAGAATAATAAGCCTAAGGAAGCTATATTGTAACTATATATTAACTAGAAGCTTCCTATAACCTATTAATTATAGCTTAACACTAAGAACCCTTAAGGGAAGATATTATATACCTTAATAAATACCTTAAGTAGTAGATTAAGAATTAATAACATAAACTATAATATATTCCTTTAGTTCTTAAGGAGGCAAAGCTCTTTATGTTTGTAAATGGATTACTTGCTAATAACAAGGATTTAAGCTTACAGATTAGATACGTGATTATGATTAGTAACGAGATAATGCAAGACAATAATACCTTTATTATAAAAGGTAACATTATTACGTATAGCTTAATAAAGAGCAAGAGAGTTACTTATAGCGCGCTTACCTCCGAGTTATATAGCATGGTTTAAGGCGCAGATATTGCTTACGCGATTTCCATGACTTTATATTAGATTACGGATTAATTAAAGATGCCTTGAATTCCTATGATTCTTCATACTAATTCTTTTTTATTATATAAATATCTTATAAAGCTAGGAACTATAAAGGAGAAGAGACTAATAATTAATATTATAGCTCTTTATTAATTATATAAGAGGCATAAGATTTACAAAGTCAGGTAGATTAATAGTAACAATAATCTAGCGGATGCGATAATAAAAGCATTGCCAAATTCATCACTTTTCTCTTTAATTAATTTAAACGAATTAATGATTTATATTAAAGGATAGGTAAAGAGACTTATAATATTAGGAGATAGGAGCTTAGGTAAGGACTAATAGATTAATTTAATTAACTAATGCTATAATAGCTAATTAGAGCAGTGGATTCCTATTAAGGGATCCACTTATATACACTTTCCTTTAATTTGCTTTTTATTATGTTTTTAAGCTCTTTAGCTATAAAGGAAAAAGAGAGACTACTAGTATTAATTCCTTCGGATCTTCATTAGTTTAATTATAGCTAAAGACTAGACTAAATTATAGGTCTAGCGCGATGCATATAATGCGATTGGCTGCATTAATTCGCCACCCCCTCTTTTGCCCTATATACGGGTTTCGCTTACTTTCCTAGTATCTAGACTTTCCCTCTCTTTTTCCTCTTTCCTTCCTAGCTAATTTAATTAACTATTATTGACTTTAATCATATGGGATTACCCTTATACCTGCGCAGGACCTTGGTGTAACTAACATAAGACCTTATAGGAATAAACCTAGAAGAGGAGAATTATAATTTTTAGCCTTTAGTTATAAAGTAAGAAAATAATTAGTTTAAAGCAGAAATACTACCTTATATATTAGGGTAAGAAAGTAGCTATATTAGTGCTTTTTTAACCTCTCCTAACTTTTCTTATAAGGCACTAGTTACTATAGGGAATATAAAGCTTTAGATATAAGGTAATAATATATTATTTTATAAGATTAATAAATTTATAAGTAATATAATAGCTAAATATATAGAGACTACTACAGAGACTAGTAAAATTACTGCTAAGAGTAGTAAGACTATAAAGAATTATAATTCCTATAAAAATAGTATTGATCTAAATAATATTATAACTAGAAAATGTTAATAAAAGGATTTAAGGAAAGCTAAGTAAGTATAGTTTTCTTCTGCTTTCTTTATAGTGCTCTAAGGGACTTAGTATAATTTATAAATTAAAGATATGCCTCTAGAACCTACTTATTATTACTAGGTAATAGTATTACTATATTATATCTACTAGAAGGAAGTAATTATAAAGGAGCTTTTAAAGCTTTTATCCTTAAACTACTAGGAGAATATACCTAAGGAACTAATTAATCCTAATAAGTATAAGGAAACCATTAACCTTAGCTAGGTTTTTAAATATAAAACTAATAAAAAGGGTATAGTTATAGAGTTTAAGGCTTAAATAGTAGTATAAAGTAATTAATAACTAAAGGATAACCTTAATAACTACGCTAGAATGCTTACTTCTTAATTCCTATAAATACTACTTATAGTTTACTATGCTAATAATCTTAATACTTAATAATATAATATTTAGAATACCTTCCTATATGTAAAACTTAAAGAACTTATTTTCTATAAGCCCCTAGAGGGTATAAATATAAAAGGTTATCTCTAGAAGATAATTAGAGCTTTATATAGGCTATAGGAAGCTCCCTAATATTAGTTTCTTTATTTAATAAGATTCCTTTTAGAGCTTAGCTTTATCTAAGGGAAAGAAGACCTATGTATCTTTATAAAGGATAATTTTATCCTATTTTTCTATGTAAATAATATTATAGTGCTATACCCTAATAGATTTGAAGTAGAATTTAAAGAATTATATAAGTAATTAATAAATAGCCTAGATATTAAGGATTAAGGTAAATTAAAGTGGTTCCTAGGTATTAAAATCATTAGAAATTATAATACTAAAGAGATGTGGTTATTATAGGAATTATATATTCGAAAGATCGCTTAGAAGTTTATTTCTAATATTATTAACAGCAAGTTAAAAAGCTTAATTATAGCTCCTCTTCTAATAGCTATAACTTACCTAAATAATAACAAAGCTTTAGATAAAGAAATTAGCTACTATAGAGTAATTATAGGCTCTTTAGTATACCTTTACATTATTAGAAGACCTAATATAGTGTTTATAGCTTTAAAGCTAGCCTCTTTTATAATAAATCTATTAGTAGAGCACATTAAGCTAGCATAAGGTGCTCTATTATACGCTTAGAATATAAAAAAACTTTACTTATAATATTTAGGCGTAGATAGCTTTAATATATTATTTTCTAGTATAAATACTTTACTTAGTAATAATCCTAAGACTTAGAAGTTAACATAAGGCTATATCTTTATTATATATAGTGCTATAATTAATTAGAAGTCTAGGAGGTAATATTAGGTAATAACTTTAAGTATAGAAGTAAAGCTCTTTACCCTAAATTATAGTATAAAAAAGCGTATTTCTCTTAGTAAGTTACTTTATAATATTAATATATATATACTATTACTCTTAATTATTTAGTGTAATAATAAGTAAATAATCTAAATTACTAAATATATAAAAGGAAGGCTTTAAACTAGCCTTAATGTGAGGCCCCACTCATAACACTAGCGCGCTAGCGCACCACTAGGCGGGCGCACCACGCCCTAGGGCTAGGTCTACGTAACACTAGTAAGTCACTAGCTATAAGCTAGTAACTCATATATATAACACACTTAGACCTAGTAAGCTTTAGTTAATATATAAACACCCCTATACCTCTTACCTAGCTATTCCTTTATTCTTATAATTCTAAAGCTTCTCCTACTAGTTACCTAAGAGTAATATAAAGGGAAGAATAACTTAATTTACTAGAACTATACTATATATTACTTAGGATTAGCTAGATAATAGTAATACTATAGCTAGGGATATACTATATTCTATAACCTTATCTAAAGCTATACCCTTTACTATAGTAGTAAAAAAGGTAATAGTTAAGGAGTAAATTACCTAGCTTAAGTAACTTAAGAAACTATAGAATTAAGAAAAGAAGCTTACTAACTTAATATAATCTTATAGAGAACTAGTAAAAAGGGGCTAAAAGAATAGTTTATCCTTAAGCCTTAGTAGCTAAGAAGTTAAGGTTTAAAATATTATAAAACTCTAATACCTTATAAACCTATAGAAGTATAAGATATAGCTTAATAACTTTAACTATACCTTTAAGAGAGTAAATAAAAAGTATTACTAAGATAACTAAAAGATTCTCTTTATACTTAACTATATATATATAAACTATTAGGCTAGATAGGACTAATATATTAAAGAATAACTAGCTAATAGTTAGGGTTATCCTAAGGATAACTAGGATAAGTTCTAAGACTAGACCCTTATACTACTTAAAGACTTTATAAGTTATAATATATAAATAGCTATATAGCTAGAAAACATAAAGTAAAAGAAGGGCTAGAGTTCTATTAAGTTTAGTATTTACTTAGATTTACTAGAGAAACACCTAGAATAAGCTCTAGAAAAGACCTATACTCTTATATTCTTTATAAAATTACTTCCTAACTTATAAGATTATATTAACTTATATATAAATATTACTAGTCTAATATAAGAAAATATTATATAACTTACCTAGTAATTCTAGGAGGTAATATTAAAGAATAAGCAAAAGCTAAATAATTTAGAAAAGATAAAGCTATATAAGGTAGCTTAATACTAAAGATATAACTTCCTATAAGGGTATTAGCTAAATAAGAACTAAAGAGATAAGAATAAGGATAAGGAAAAGACCCTAGCTACTTACCTAAATAATAATAGACTATAAGGAAGAAAATAGTGCTATAACTATAGTAATATAAAGTATTTCTTCTATAATTATAATAAGCTAAGGAAAGACTAATAAGAAGGTTAGGAAAACTCCTAGAGATAGAAGTAAAAGCCCTTATCTTTACCTTAGATACTAGGGTACTAGTAGGATGCTAATTATATATACTAGTTACTATTTATAGGTATAAAGATATTAAAATAGTAGTAAATCTTAATAGTTATGCTAAGATTAATATTATAAGCGCTTAATTTATATAGACTTATAAGCTTAATTAGGCTAAGGCTATAGTACTTATCTTAAAGGTAGTAGGGGCTCTAATAGTCCCCTAATATAGTGTTTATAAGGTACTTATTTTAATTAAAGATTTATAAGGTAAAGAGAAAAACCTTAAGTTATTATATATAGCTATTAATAAGGACCTAAGAGTAAAGGAAAGCCCTATATTAATTAGAATATATATGCTTATAGAAGAATATATATATCTTTACTTATACTTATAAGAATAGTAATTTAAAAAAAGAAAGGTAGCCTTTTTACTACTAACTCCTTATAAGTTTATAAAGGTAATATATAATAAGATAATTATATATACTATTATAGGTATATTAGAGAATAAGTTTATCCCTCTTAAAGATAAAGAGAAGGTAAGAGTATATAAAACTATTAAAGATATCCTAGAGAAACTATATAAGTTTAAAGATATATTTATATTAGATAAGGTAAGAAGCCTCCTATTAAAGAAGTTAACTAACTATATAATTAATCTTATACTAGGAGCTACACCCTTATATAGACTAATCTATTCTCTCTCCTAAAGTAAGCTTAGAGAGCTCTAGGAATATATTAATAATAACCTAAAGAAAGGCTAGATAAGACCCTTAAAGAGCCTAGTAAGTATACCTATTTTATTTATACTAAAGAAAGATAAAACACTCTAGCTATATATTAACTATTAAGGGCTTAATAAGGTAATATAAAAGAATTACTACACTCTCCCCTTAATTTTAAAGATCCTTAATTAATACTAAGGGGCCTATTTCTTTTCTAAGATTAATATTAAGAATATATACTACTAAATTTATATTAAAGAGGGTAATAAGTAGAAGATAGCTTTTTATATATATTATAGGCACTATAAGTACCTTATAATGCCTTTTAGGTTAATAAATACCCTAGCTACTTTCTAGAGTTATATCTATAAAGCATTATATAGGCTAGTTAATACTATTTATATAGTGTATCTAGATAATATCTTAATTTTCTCTAAGATAAAGGAGAAGCACACTGAATATATTAAGTAAGTCCTTAAATATATAAGGTTAGTAAAGTTATACATAAAACCCTCTAAGTGCTCTTTCTATAAGGAATTAGTAGAATTCCTAGGGTTTATTCTCTCTATTAATAGGATATTAATAGATACTTACTAGGTTAATATAATTAGAGAATAGAAGGAGCTAATAAGTTTTAAGGATATATAGTTATTTCTTAGGTTTTATAACTTTTACTAATAGTTTATTTATAAATACTCTAGGATTATAGTATCTCTTTATATGTTAATAAAGGGTAGTTAAAATAGTATTTAGACTAGGAGGTTTATATTTAAAGAAAAGGAGTAGTTAGCGTTTTACTAGCTAAAAGATACCTTTTAGTAAGTGCCTTTACTCTAATACTATAACCTAAGTTAGGTAGTATATATTAAGATAAATACCTTAATTTTTATAATAGTAAGAATCCTATCTTAGTAAGATAATAAGGGCTATTAGTATCTAGTAGCCTTTTAGTTAAGGAAGTTTATAAATACTAAATATAACTATAGTATAGCTAATTAAGAGCTACTTACTATAGTAAAGTTATTTAAACACTAGTAATATTATATTAAAGGCATAGAGATACCTATAAAGGTCCTATTAGACTATTATAACTTATAAACCTTTATAAGATAGTAAAAGCTAAATAGAAAATAAGTATAATAGTGTATATTTCTTTACCCTTTCTATTTTATAAATAAGTATAGACTAGAGAAAAGTAACCTTATAAATATACTATTAAGAAAGTTTAATTATAAGGGTAAACCTATATTAAATAAGGCGCTTTTACTAGAGCTTTAAAGGAAGATAGTAAATATCTATATAGTAAAAGAAAAAGTACTAATATATTAAAGAAGTTATAGTATAATACTAGTCTTAGAACTTACTAAGGTAAGAGTAGCCTAGGTAAAAGGCTAGTTAGCTACTATAGATTTAGTAATAGGTTAGCTAAATAAGGGTAATTTTAAGGAGAAGGTAGCGTGTATTTAAGATATTAGTATAGTATAAGTAATTTAGGGGGCTATTATATTACTAAATCCTTACTAATCTATAGTAAATAAACTATTAGTGTAACTACTATAGAAAGTATAGGACTAAGATCTAGATTTATAAAAGCATAGAGGTAAGGTTAACTTCTAAGTAAAAGGGAGAGGAAAAGCTAGTCTATAGTTATATATTATAAGGGGCCTCCTAATATATAAAGACTAGGTAGTTATTCTACAGGAGCCTATCTTATAATAGGAGCTTCTATAGCTATACTATAGTAATCTATTAGTAAGTTACTTTAGAACTAAATATACTCTTAAGCTACTAAAATATTACTATTAGTAGCTAGTAATAAGTAAAGCTATTTTAAACTATATATCTAGCTATAGAGTATACTAGCATGTAGTAGCTAGATAGCACTACCCTTATAGAAGCCTTAAATTACTACTAATACTAAGGTAACTATAGGTAAAGATCTTAATAGACTTTATTATAGGTTTACTACTAGTGTAGCTAGGTAAGCAAGAAACTAACATAATCCTAGTAATTATAAACTAATTTACTAAGTACTTTATCTTCTTTCCTATAAAGACTATAATTAATATAGCTAAATTAGTAAAGTTATTCTATAAGGAGATTAAGCTATAATTTAGAGCGCTAGAGGGTATTATATCTAATAGAGAGTTAGTATTTATAAGCTAATTCTAGTTAGAGATATATTACTAGTTATATATAAAGTAAAGGCTTTTAATAGCATTTTACCCTTAAACTAATAGGTAAATAAAGAGAATAAATTAGGTGCTTAAGTATTACTTATAATATTTTATTAAAGAGAACTAATAACTATAGCTAAAGCTACTTCTTATAGCCTAATTTATATATAATAATACTATTAATAGAATAATAAGCTACTCCCTTAACTATACTCTTATAGGCTATTTACCTAAGTTTTACCTTACTCTTAAGAATAAGAGCATAGAGAGGGAGGTCCTAGAGGCTTATATATATATTAAAAAGCTATATAAGATTAGGGAGAAACTAGTATATAACTAGGTAAGGGCTACTATAGTATAAGTAAAGTACTATAACTAGAGATATTAGTTAATAACCTTAAAAAGAGGAGACTTAGTACTACTATTAGTAAAGAATATTAGGCTTAAGGATATAAAATAGAAGCTAAACCTAAGATTTATTAGGCTATTTTAAATACTTAATACTATAGGTAAATAAGCGTACTAACTAGCGCTACCTAATAAGTATAGCTAACTATATAATATATTTTATGTTAGCCTGTTAGAGCTATAGAATTACTAGGAAAATGCCCTAGATAAGAATATACTAATGCCTAACCTTAAAAATAATAATAATAAGTTTAAAGTTAAAGAAGTTAGGGATTATAGGAAGATATATAAAGGTAATAAATACCTAGTAAAATAGAAGGGCTAGCTAAGTAAATATAATTAATAGGTAGTGTTAGAAGATATAGAAGGCGCTTAATATATAATTTAAGCTTTCTATTAAAGTAAAATAAGTAAAAAGCATAGTAAAATATAAGTAAGTTATAAGTAATAAGGGATAAGGTAATTATAAAAAAGGCCTAGCCTTATTAGCTACTATTACACTCTAATTAAAACCTTTATTAAACTATTTACTAAATAATAAAAGAAAAAAATACCTATAAGGAGGGGAGTCTTATAGGAAACCCTTCTATAGTTACCCCCTTATATATTAAAATAATACTATTATAAAGAAAGTACTTAGTGCCCTTACTCTTATTCTCCTAAACTACTACCTCTATTACCTAGAAAAACTAGTGCTTTACTACCCCCTAGGGTATAAATCCTAGATTATAATATTATAGCTATAAAGTTATTTTTCTTTTCTAGGAATTATAATAGTTTAGCTATAAAAAGTTAGTAAATAAGTAATAAAGGAGAAGTAATAACTTATAATCCCTAGGGCAAGGGTAGGATATATAGTAACTAAAAGTTACTAGTATAAAATAATATACTAATTATATATAGCTAAAGCAGCTTACCTAGGAGGTAAGTAAAGGTCTAAAGAACACGTAATAAAATATACCTAATAGACCTTAGTAACCCTAGTTAAACTAAAGGAAATATAATAAGCTATATTAGTGTAATTAAACCCTAAAATAAGGTTTAGATAATAAGTGCTAAAATAGTAGTAAGTTACCTTAGAAAACATATAATTATTAGGGTTATTAGGGTCCTAATTACTTAGGGTATTTATTAAAGTTTTTACCTAATTAAGGATAGTAAGAAAATCTAGAAAATCCCCTTATATAGTTAGTATTACCTAGAGAGATATAAGTAATTAAGGACTAAAAGAGTAAAGAATATAATATACTTACTATCTTATAAGTATTACTATGTTTAATACACTAGATATAATACTTTAAATGTTTCCTTTTAATAATAGTAGTTAGCGCGCTAAGGAATTAATAGTTAATCTAAGGGATATTAGGCTTAGCTAGAGGATTTTTCTTAAAGTCTGCGTAACCTATATGTAAATAATATATATAGAAATATCCTCTTAAATAAATATTAGGGATAGCTATAATAATAATACTCTTAATACTTTCCTTATTTAATTCTATTCTAATAATAAGGTAAGTAGTAAAGGTAAAGTTATAGTAACTAATAATATAATAGTATTTAAGGAAAAGTTTACTATAAATAAGAAAGGAAAAGTTAGTAATATAATAGGGAGTTATAGGTGAATTTATACTTAAACAGTAATATTATTTATTATTATTTTAGTATAGCTATTACTTAGTAAATAGCTATATAGTACTTACTAAAAGCTATTTAGGAGCCTAGCTAAAAGTAAGGGGGTAATTATAAGGCCTTACTTATAATACTAGCGCGCTAGCGTACCACTAGGTAGGTATACTACGCCCTAGGGCTAGGTCTATGTAATACTAGTAAGTCACTAGCTATAAGCTAGTGACTTGTACGTATAACACACTTAGACCTAGCAAGCTTTAGTCAATATACGAACGCCCCTATACCTCTTGCCTAGCTATCCCTCTGTTCTCACACTTAAGCACCTTAATATAAATTAAATATAGATTTAAGAATAATATACAATAGGTAATATTAAGGTAAATTTGATAAAGACCTTTAAGATACCTGCAAATAGCTTTATAAAGCCTTTATTAGGTTAAATATATAGGGACTTCTACTATAGAATTAGTCTAAGGGAGATTCCTACCTAATTATAACACTAGAGATTATTTATAATCTCTTCCTATGCCTTAGAATATTAGCTTTAATAGATATCTTAGCTATAGGGGGTATGTTAGGAAGAGCTCCTTAAAGCATTAGATATATAGGTATGGATTATGTATTAACTAGGATAAAACCTATTATAAGATATTAGTAAAGACAAATGTATTAGAAGTACCTTCGTAAACTAGTCATTACTATAGCGCACTGTGTACCTTTTAGGTACAAAAGTCAGCTGCTGTCTGCACCTCTGATTGATCGAATTGAACACTTTTTATCATCTATTTACACCCCTACCTGACAGTAATAGACTTAATAAATAAGGGTTAGATTTAAGCAAGCTCCTTATTAGCAATAGCCTTAGTATTACTAGTAAAAAAGCCTAGTAAGGGTTAGAGGTTTTGCGTGGACTATTATATGCTTAATAAGATTATAGAATAAAACTATTACCTACTACTACTAGTAAAAGAAATATTATATTCTTTAGCTAAGGTAAAGTAATTTATAAAGCTAGATATATAATTAGTGTTTTACTATATATATATTACTAAGGGTAAGGAACACTAGACTATATTTTAGATAAGGTTTAGCTTATTTAAATAGCTAGTATGCCCCTTTAGGTTAGTAAGTGTGCTAGTAACTTTTTAGAGGTATATTAATAGTGTGTTAAGTAGTATCCTTAGTAATTATATTACTATATATCTTAATAATATGCTTATGTACTTAGGTGGATTATAGAAGGATTATATACAGAAAGTCCGCGGCATGCTATCTAGACTATAATAAGCTAGTCTAAACCTAGATATTAAGAAGTATATCTTTATAACTAAAGAGGTTAAGTACCTTAGTTTTATTATCTAGGTAAGGAAAGCTATTTATCTAAATAAGGAGAAGATTATAGTAATTTAGGATTAGGAGGGACTAACTAGGGTCTACGGAGTCTGTAGCTTTCTAGGTTTTACTAACTTTTATTATGATTTTATACTAAACTTCTTAGATATAGTAAGCCCCCTTATTAACTTAATAAAGAAGAGAACCCTATTTTACTAGTTAGAGAAGTATAATAAGGCTTTTAAGGTACTAAAGTTAGCTTTTATATTATACCTAATCCTAGCTTAGTAGGATCCTAAAAGAAATACTTTAGTAAAGGTAAATTACTTAGGAATAGCTTTAGGTAAGTATCTTTCCTAGTTTAGTAATAATAGTATTTTATATCTAGTAGCCTACTATTTAGCTTAATTATAGGTAGCTTAGTGGAATTATATAATTTATAATAAGGAGCTACTTATAATTATCTCTTATCTTAAGGTATAGTTAGCAAAGCTATAAAGCATAAGTAAGCTATTTATAATACTAATAAACTATAAGAACCTTAAGTACTTTATAGTACTAAGGGAGATATTAGAATATTAGGCATAGTAAGTAGAGACTCTAGCACTCTTTAATTTCTATTTATATTATAAGCTAGGCACTTAAGCAAAACATCCGGATGCGTTATTATAGTGTTATCTAAATAGGCTAGAAATAAAAAGGGTAAAGGCACTAATTATTTAGTTAGTAATAAGCCCTATAAAATTCTCCTTTAAGGGGGGATAGCTATACATTTACCTTAGACTAGTTATAGTAATAGATAGAATTTCCCTAGGGGGTAGCCTAGCTATATTAAGGAATCTACCTACTAGTAAGTTAATATTTATAAATAAGTACCTTTAGTCTCTATAGGATTAGTTAGTAGCTTAGGATAAAGCTTATAAGCTATATGTTGATTCCTTCGGATCTTCATCGGTTTAATCGTAGCCAAAGACCGGATTAAATTGTGGGTCCGGCGCGATGCATATAATGCGATTGGCTGCATTAATTCGCCACCCCCTCTTTTGCCCTACATACGGGTTTCGCTTACCTTCCTAGCATCTAGACTTTCCCTCTCTTTTCCCTCTTTCCTTCCTAGCTAATTTAATTAACTATTATTAACTTTAATTATATAGGATTACCCTTATACCTACGTAGGACCTTAGTGTAACTAACACTAATTAGTAATTAACTTTATAACCATAGATAAGCTAGGTATTATAAGAAAAGATATTTCTACAGACACCACTACTACTACCCCTTATTATACTATAATAGTCATTATGGTAGAGAGGCATAACTATATAAGTATGCTAAAGGAAGAGACTAGAATCCTAGTTACAGGCTTATTAGGCTTCTAAGGAATTAATCTATTAACCCTTAGGCTAAGGGATATAACTTTATTATATTTATCTAGGATATTATTATCAATTATTAATTTTATTATCCATTATAAGAAAACTAACTAACTAACTAAATCTATTACTATAAGGTATTTATTTTAAACCTAATGTTAAATAACCTTAGCTAAGCTAGCTAACACACCTATAAATTCCCTTTAATATATTACTTTCTAATAGACCTTTAATCTCTCCCTATCAGTATTTACTACTTATTTTTGCCCCCTTTACTCTTAGTGCTATTTGCCTTATACTTATTAGTAAGAGAGAGAGATTACCTCCTTCCCTTCTTTTTATAAAAAATAGGAAGTAGTAATTCCTATTATTCCCTTATTACTTTTCCTATTATTTTCTAGTTACTTTTAGAACTTCTATTACTTTCTTTATCTCTATTAATTTATTCTTATTACTACTTTTACTACTTTTACTACTTTTTCTTTTATTTTTCCTGTTTTTATAATCTTCTGATTTTATTAGAGTAATAACACTTCTAAAGTATAAAAGAAGAACCTTATAATAGTAATAGGCAAACATAGAAGCTTAATTAGTAGTAAAAACAATAAATTAGTAATATTCCTTTTATAGTTAAAGATAGCAAAGGAATCTAGACCTTCTATAAGAGTAAAGGCTACTAGTAATAGTAAGGCTCTAACTATTACCCCTAAAAGACCCTAAGAGCATGAGTTACCCTTATGTCTTTAATAGCTTACTTATAACTTCTCTAGTGATTAGAAAGAATCTGTTAAGCTAGATCTAGAGACTACTATATAGCTTAAGCTTAATAACTAGATTATAAGATTTATTAACCTTAGTAAATATTAAGGTTAGAGAGATAATAACCTATAGAAATTATTCTAAGAAGACTTTAAAGGCTAGTTTAAAGATACCTTTAAAAGGGCTATAAAGGAAGTTATTAGAGAATTACATAATTCTCTATGAGATTATAGCGTTTTTATTAAGCAAGGCCTAGGATATTTAATCCTAGTATCCCTTAAAGAAGTGCTTTATTAAACTTTAATACCTCTTTAGTTATAGGAGAGATTATAAGAGAGACTATAATCTTCTAAACCCCTAGAGCCTTAACATTAATAGCCCTAATAACTTGCCCTAGAAATTCACCTTCCCTAACCCTAAAGACTATATAAACCTTTATAAAAGCCCTCATAATAATTACTATTAAATTAATAGCTTTATCCTAATAATTATTATTAATAATAACTAGGGGACTATTATTTACAACAAAATATGCCTTTATAGTAATTTGCCTCTAAAGATTAGATTACAAAGAAAATCTTAGAGCTTACGAAGATGTATAAGAATAGTAACTACTATAGTAAGAAGCTATATAACTTCTTAATGCTAAAGATTATGCTCTTTAAAAATAAGTGTAATAGAATTAACCTTCCTTAAACGTATTATTAGAAGGCTTTCCCTATTATATTAATAAGTAATGCTAAATAATACTTCCTTAATTACCTCTTTAGGAATAACTATTCCTATAAAAAGATCATTACCTATATCTATTAACGCTTTAAGATAAAAAGTAACTAATAATTCTATTACTACTAATAGAGTAGTATAATATTAAAGAATATAATTAAGAAGAACCCTAATAAAAGTAAGCTTAATTACCTTAAGATTATATTATTAACCCTTAAGAAGATTCACAGAGGACTATACCTTGCTAAAATAGTAAATACTAAGCTTTATAAGTAGGCCTTAAATACTATAGCTAGTGTGCCTAAATATTAGATAGTAGAATATATATAATCCCTAGGCTTTAAAAGTCTTACTAGAGACCTCTATAAGGTAATTACTATTATGGAATTAAATAAGAGGTCCTCCTAATACCTTTAGTACTAATAAGGAGACTCTCTAGAGGCTATGTTTACTAATTATTAGTATAGATAGTAATTATCCCCTGTGGTAGAGGAAGCTATTACAGACAGAGCCCTAGGCTAAGCACTAAGCGCTGCTTTATATATAGTAAGAGTAGCTACTAGTTCTTTAATTACTTTGCTAAAGAATATTAAAAGGAAAAGGACTACTAGTAGGCTAGTAAAACATATTATATACCCCCTTTAGAGAAAAGATTCTAGGTATTCCTTGCCTCCTATGAAGGGTAGGATAATAATAAGCCTAATAAAGGCTTAGGTTAGAATTAGGAATTATATCTTTTAGCATGCATAGAAGCTAAAGATAATAATAATAATATAGAGAAGCTACTATTAATAGCACACCTAAGTATTATATAATTCTTTTACTCTAGATTATAGACTAACTATAATGCTACTAATGTTAATATCCTTGTGACCCTAAATAATTAAGCTTTCTAATATATATTCCTTAGGTAGGAGCTCTATAAGCTATAAGAGTGTAATAAAGGCTTAATTTGCTATGTCTCTAAAGAATACTATTCTAAAGAGGTTTTTAAAGGGATTATACCTAACACTAGCGCTGTAGGAAAGTTAACTATAGGAGAGGTATAAGTAAAGGCTTTATTAAGATTAATGCCTTTATTAAAGGTAACCCCTTATAAACCCTAAATTATTATATTTAGCGCTAGATTAGTAGTTATAAGAGAAATCCTTTATATGCCTATAGACCTTAGAGAGCTTAAATTCTATATCCTTAATATAGCTACCCCCTTCCTCTTCTTAATTACTAATATAAATAAAATATAAGTTAAGATTAATAACCTTACTAACGTACTTATCTAAGGTAATAAGACTATACCTATTATGTAATAATAGGGCTATCCTTAGTAGTTACTAGAGGTAAGAGAAATAGTTACCTTCTACCTTTTAGAAGGAGATATCTATTAATTATATTATTAACTTAGTTACCCTTTTGTTTAATAACTTATAAAGATCCTTTACTTAGCTAGTTATAAAGTTAAACGCTAGGTAATTAAGGAATTAACTAAAGTTTACTACTATTACTAGATATATAGAAAGGCCCCTAGTTAATTCAAGTTCACAATCAAAGATAACCACGAATTTAACTATAAGATTATTATTAATATTATATAAATCAATAGCTAACTAGTGCTTTATATTATTAATTTAGTAACATTATTCTAGGTAGCCTAATTCCTTAATCTAAGGAAGCAGAAAGCTTAAGATATCTAGGACACTATCCGTAAATATTAGATTAATACTTATCTTAGACCTCTAGAATAGATTATATATAACGCTAGTAATAACTTTACTTTTGCTAAGTTTAAGCACTATACTTAACTAATATTAATTAAGACTAATAAGATACTAATTAAAGCCTATAATAGTATTAGAAAGGTTAAGAGATATTACGGACCTTTATGCTAAGCTTATGATATTATTATAGACTTAATTAGGATAGAACTTATACTAGAGTAATATCTTTAAATAGCTATTAAAGTAATTAATAACTCTATAGGCCTAAATAGTATTATCCTAACCCTACTAGTCTTTAGAGGCTACCTATAAATAATAGATAAGTTACTACTAAGTATCTCTATTATTTAATATACTAAAGTAATTTATAAAGCTACTAATAAAGTCTACTACTATCTAGCTTTATAGCAAGTCTATAATACCCTTAAAGTCTAGAATAGCCTTAATATAATACCTATATATTAGCTACCCTTATAAGCTAATATACACATATAAAGAGAGAAGGGTAGCTAGCATAGCCCTTATAAGCTACTTACTACTAATAAAGAGACTTATATAGTTAATATACCTTATAGCCTAGTAAAGTTTTGCTTTATAGTAGTAAAGCCTTACTATAAAGACCTATATATTATAGAGAGACTAAAGTAGTAGGAGATAGAGCCTAATAATATAGAGGAAGAAGCAACTATATAACTAACTACTACTACTAAAAGAAATTCCCTAATAGAAGAAGGTAAAGAGCTATAAGTACTAGCTAAGAGAAAATAAGGGAGACTAAGAAAGGCCCTTATAGTTTAATTTATAAGCATAGAAGAGTCTAAAGAAAAAGCTTATAAAGCCTAGAAGGCCTTAAAGGGAAGCTATTAAGTTAAAGACTTACTACCTTACCCTAAAGGAATAAAAGTAAGGAAAAGAAAACCTTATAGCCCTAAGAAGAATATTAGCCTAATTTAGCTCTATATACTTATAAATAAAGATTAGGAGAAGGCCTTTATTTAAGAAGCTATAGCTAGAGGGATACTAAATATAGCATTCCTTATAGTAAAGGAAGAGGCTAATTAAAACCTTACTCTTTAACTTTACTAAGAAAGGAAGATTATAACCTTAGGAAAACCCTTTAAGTAATCTAATTAAGCTAAGATTAATGCTTTATAAGCTTATAATATATTTAAATTTATTAAGTATAACCTAGCAAAGCATAGAGGTTATAGAATCTTTAATTCTTATATAGTTAGAGAGATTAAAGGCAAAGGAATGGACTTGCTATACAAGAAATCCCGCCTTATTATATAAGGCTATAATAACAAAGGAAAGGAATTTATCCTAACATAATCGCTAACAATTTAACAAGCAAGCTAACGACTTATTGTAGCTATTACTCCATTATTAAGAAAAAGAGGCATTTACCTTTAGATTTATGATATTACACAAGCCTACACTTAATTACACATAGTGCTAATAAGGCTAATTATTATAAGATTACTAAAGTAAATTACACATCTCTTTCTAGAAGGGACTGTAATTAAATTAATTAGACCTCTTTACAGGATTACAGAGGCTAGAACCTACTAGTAAGTAATATACTTCTATTACTATAGGGATAACCTTAATATAATTATTGAAATGTAGGGAGCTAGTTACCAGCTGCCAGCTGGCAACAGCTGTACAAGTGCAAGCTCTACGGTCGGGGACCGATAGGGCCGTAACGTTAAATCAATTAACGCAACGCAACGGAAGGTTGTGGCAGTTATTAACTAATAGAATTCAATTTAGATTACTTTTATAATATCTTATAGAGTAATAGAATTGATTTTAGATACGTTGTACAGGCAATGCGGCTGTTGTTAGTTAAGAGGACTAGCTATCTAGCTAGTTGAAAAGATCTTCTTCCTCTTATAGACCTACTAACTGTATTAGTGGATCCGGGCCGCTAACGGGGTCTTACAGGCCACTTTTGATTTTCCGCAAAATTCATTTATATGCAAAAACCAAAAAATCGACTCACTACCATACTAGCTAGCAACCCATATGCACTAACTTTTGGTCTAAAAAATAACCTTACATAAAGAGAAAGCCCTATCTTTAAGCTTCAATTTGCTATATGTGAAACTTTTGTATGACCTCTAGATAAAGAGAAAATCGTTGTTAAAGATAGCTATAGGGTAAGTTATGTGTAGGGTAACCTGCTTACGTCACCCTAGCTTACCTAATTACTAGTGGCGTGGTTGTAGCCACACTTGCAGCCACAACGCAATTAACTAATTAGTTATCCACACGGTCGGTCGCAGCTGTTGACAGCTGCGACGCAGCCATTGATAGCTGCCCTCGCGACCGTTGACAGCTGCAGTGCAGCTGTCAGACTTGCAAAGCAAACTAGTAATAAGAAGGTTCTTTAACTAGAAAAGGGCTAAAAATAGGTCTTATTTTTAACAATAATAACCTTAACCTATAATCCCTACTTATTAATTATAGCCCTAAATAATAAGAATCTCTTTAGTATTATTAGAATGCAAACTAATAATACATTAGGCCTAAGTAATAATAACTTCTTCTAAAAAGAAGAGAAAGAGCTTTAGAAGGCTAATTTTATAGCTAAAGAAAAGAAATAATTAACTACTAAGAATCCCCTTATCTTTAATAGTTATATCTTAACCTAGAACACTAATAACTTACTAATATTAACCTAGAAAGGCTAGAGTTAGAAGATTAAGGAAGTTAATCCTTAATCCCTAATAGTAAAGCAAGACTATATAGAATAACAAGCCTAAGGAAGCTATATTATAACTATATGTTAACTAGAGGCTTCCTATAACTTATTAATTATAGCTTAACACTAAGAACCCTCTAAGGAAGATATTACATACCTTAATAAACACCTTAAGTAGCAGATTAAGAATTAATAACGCAGACTATGATATATTTCTTTAGTTCTTAAGGAGGTAAAGCTCTTTATATTTGTAGATAGATTACTTACTAATAATAAGGATTTAAGCTTATAGATTAGATACGTGATTATAATTAGTAATAAGATAATACAAGATAATAATACCTTTATTATGAAAGGCAATATTATTATATATAGCTTAATAAAGAGCAAGAGAGTTACTTGTAGTGCGCTTACCTCTGAGTTATATAGTATAGTTTAAGGCATAGATATTGCCTCCATGATTTCCATGACTTTATATTAAATCATAGATTAATTAAAGATGCCTTAAATTCCTATAATTCTTTATACTAATTCCTTTTTATTATATAAATATCTTATAAAGCTAGGAACTATAAAGGAGAAAAGACTAATAATTAATATTATAGCTCTTTATTAATTATATAAGAGGCATGAGATCTACAAAGTTAGGTGGATTAATAGCAACGATAATCCGGCGGATATAATAATAAAAGCATTACCGAATTTATTACTTTCCTCTTTAATTAATTTAAACAAATTAACGATTTGTGTTAAAGGATAGGTAAAGAGACCTTTAATATTAGGAGACAGGAGCTTAGGTAAGGACTAATAAATTAATTTAATTAACTAATGCCGCAATAGCTAATCAGAGTAGCGGATTCCTATTAAGGGATTCACTTATGTACACTTTCCTTTAATTTGCTTTTTATTATATTTTTAAGCTCTTTAGCTATAAAGGAAAAAGAGAGACTACTAGTGTTAATTCCTTCGGATCTTTATTGGTTTAATTGTGGCCAAAGACTAGATTAAATTATAGGTCTAGCGCGATATATGCAATGCAATTGGCTGCATTAATTCGCCACCCCCTCTTTTGCCTTATATATAGGTTTTGCCTACCTTCCTAGCATCTAGACTTTCCCTCTCTTTTCCCTCTTTCCTTCCTAGCTAATTTAATTAACTATTATTAACTTTAATCATACGGGATTACCCTTATACCTACGCAGGACCTTGGTGTAACTAACACTATAGATAAATATAGTAGTAATAAGGGCTAGGAAGTTTCTAGATATTACTAATACTAGGGAATAGATTATAAACTATTAGATTAGTATAAAAGAAGCACTCTAATTTTAGGGATAAACATAGGTTCCTAAGTAGGAGCCACTAACTATAATATTAATATAGTGTGTTTATAACTTACTCTTATTAGGTTACCTAGGCTAAAATATAACCTTTAAGGCGCTTTAAAGAGACTTCTATTAGGATAGTATATTATAGGATATAGCCTAGTTTATATAGAACTACTACTATTATAGAGGGCAAAAGAGCTAGTAGCTATAATAAGGCTTATTAAAGCTAATTCCATTACCTAATAATTACTAGTTATAAATATTTATTAACTTTATAACTAACCTTCTAGCTTAAGCCTAGGATTACATATAGTTCCTTATAGTTATTACTAACTAGCTTTTAAAGTATATCTAGTTAGAGGTAATAATATTAATAGAAGCTAAGGCATACGTAGAATAATTTAAACATTACTAGTAGTAATTTTATAGGTTCCTTATATAGATTATTATAGACTATAGGTTAGATTAGCTTAGTAATTTTTAGACTAAGCTTTATAATAAAGTTAGCATATAATAGTTACTTTCTACTACACACTACCCTTAGATAGATAGTGGTATAGAAAGGGCTAACTAGGAAGTATAAGCTATATTATATGTAATATTATTATTCTCTTAGTTTAAATAGCTAGATTACTTACTAGCCTACTAGCTTACCTTAAATAATAGAGATTCATTAGTAACTAAAATAAGTATAAATATAGCACTTTATAGGTTTAATATAGCTATAATTTAGGATCTATCCCCTATAGGACTATTTACTATATTAGTAAAGGGAAAGGCTTAGGTGTTAGAACAAGCATGATATTAACAAGGCTGCGCGCCTCTGATTAGCTAGGCGCGTTACATCGCGGACCCACGTGTCCGGCCTGACCGCGCTGCGATTAGCATTAGCATATGTGGCCTCTTTGCTAATAACCCTAATTAAGCCCCCTTTTCCTATAATAAATAATACACTCTCTTTGCTTCTATTTAATCCCTCTTTTACTTGTTTTAATAGACTAGAATATATAATAATTACGTGCACTTTAGTCCACCCTAAAAACCCTACACATAGGTCACTAGTATCCTATAGTACTAATACTAATTAGTGGTTATCTCTATAAATACTATAGATTAGTAAGGCTTATAGAAGAGGCATTAGTGTTATAAACTTACCTTATAAAAGAGAAAGGTTACTTTAGATACTAATATACTAAGGAAAAAGTATATTCTAGCTTTTCTTTTACCTTAAGTAACTATAACTAGCTCTATACTAAATCTAAGCTTATTAACTTAATTAAGGCCTAGTTAGTAAATAACCTAACCTATCTTTATTTATTTAATTAGTATGTCTATTACATAAATAAACCCTTAGAAGCGTGTTTATTAAATAATTAAGGCCTAGTTACTAACTAACCTAACCTATCCTTAATTATTTAATTAAACTCACTAAGGGGTAAAGATAATAGCTTTACTTATAATCCTTTAAACCTTTATAATTTCTTTATTTCCCTTACCCCCTTACCTACTACTAATATTATAGTAAAACATTAAGATTAACTAAAGGGATTTAGAACCTAAGATATTCCCTTTAATTATAAATATACCTCCCCCCCTAAGAATACTAAAAGAGAAGCTAATTTATAAGTTATATCTTACTTCCTTAGCTATATATCCCTTAATTTACACTAGTATATTACGTAATAAGCACTAAAGAATAAAGAATTATTTAATCTTAAAGTAAACACTACCCCTAAGGAACTTATAGCTTAGATTCTTATTAAGAAAGTAACTTATAAATATAAGAACCTATACTTATAAACCCTATTTACTATCTTTAGTAATAACTTTAAAGAATAAAGATAAGAGATATTCTAAGTAGTAAACCCTAAAGCTATAAAAAGTCTTTAAGACTTTCTTTTCTTTAGTAGTATTTATATAGACTTATAAAGTTACTATAAGATAGTAGTCTTACTTAAAGATATTATTAACTAGAAAGAAAAAGAAATATAGGAAGTTACTAGGAAGTATTTACCCTTTAAGAGATAAATAGTAAAGAAAGACTTCTATAAAAACCTCCTTCCTATTAGTATTCCTTCTTTTAGAGATTAATTAAAGTAACTAATTACTTTATATTATCCCTAATTCCCTTAACTACTATAATTACTTCTATTCTATTCCTAGATTTTATTATACTAATCCCTAAGTATACTAAGTATAAGGTAAAGATATAATAATAAAGGTAATCCCCCTATTACAAGCCCTTAACTATAACCCTAGACCCCCCTTACTTCCCCTCCTATAGTAAGGTATTATAATCCCTCTCTATAGTCTAGGACTATAGTACTTATTCTATAAGATTTAATTATCCTTATTCCCCCTTAAGAGATAGGCTAATCCTTATTAAAGTAACTACTTAATCTTAATAAGTTCTATAATAATAAAAGTATTAAGTATAGTACTAAGGAGTATAATATTCTTAATATTAAGCTCTTAACTTATTAAAGGAATTATAAGATACTAGGAATTATATAAGAGTAGTTAGGCTATAGTTTTAAGTTTATACTAAAAGAAAGGCCTCTTTAATACTTCCTAGAGAACCTTTTAGGCTAAGGAAACCCCTAAGATCTCCTAACTCTTATCTATAGGATTAGGTAGAAGTTTAAGATAAATAATATATATTAAAAGAACTATCTATTAAAAGGAAGATTATACTTACTTATAATTATCTAAGAGAACCCTAGTAAATTAAAGATTAAATACTTTAAAGACCTTATAATAAAGCTTTTAAATCTCTAGAGGGTAAATCCTTATAAATCCTAGTTAAAATTAGACCTTTATAGTTAGATTCTAAATACCTATAAGGGAATCCTAGAATATAGGGCCTATATTATTAATCCCCCTATTAACCTCTAACACTTTTATAAATAAATAAGGATATTAATTAGTAAATCTAAAGCTTTAATTAATTAGTAGTAGTTCCCTATAAAAGCTAATACCTAGGAATACTTTTAGACTAACTATAAGTATAATAGGAAAGGTAAGGAAGCCTAGTATAGTTAATTTATATTAAAGAGGAAGCCTTACTACTTAAAAAAGTATTATATATATAGCAAAGAAAGTTATTAGTTAACTAAGCACTTAGATAAGGACTAGAAGAAGGTATTCTAATGCTTTAAGAATTACTCTTCTATAGACTTAATAGCTTTTTTATATAATATATTTCTAATATAGTATAAAGGTAATAATAATCCTAAATTAGCTAAAGATAATAATATTAACTAATACTTAATAGAACTTAGTTTTAGTAAAGAAAATAATAATAGCTAAGTGCTTATAAGCTTCTTTATATATAGGACTACTTATAATAGCTATATAACTACTAAGATTCTTACTAGTAAAGTAATAACTTATACTCTAGCTAAGAAGGATTTATTTAATCTTTAGAAACTAGATAAAGCACTAAGCATATTTACACTTAAAGAATAATATTTATCTAAAACCTTTAAAGGTATTATAGCTAATATAAGTACTATAGGATATTTATTAGTAAGCTACCCTTAATTCTTAGCTCTATAAAGTATAATACTAACTATTATACTTAATAAGTTAAATACTAGGAAAATGAAGATTAAATTTAGCCCTAGAGAACTAATTAAGGCACTTAGATTAATTAAAGTGCTAACTTTATTTAGAATTATTCTCTTTTAGGTAATCCCTATAAACACTCCCTTTCTCTTATACCTTAATAATATAACTTACCTAAAGATTAATTTCTATATATTAGAGAATATTCTATAGTAAGGGAATATTAAGGTTCCTATTATATATAAATAGGGGCACATATTGTTGAAATCAAAAGAGTGGACCGATCCGTCTGAACCTAGGATTACAAAGCCTTATATATTTTTAACAATATATTTTAACACATATAAATACTTCTTAATAAAGAAGAAAGTATTACTTAGAGTTATCTTATAGAGATTAAGCTTTGCTAATTATATTAATACTTTAAACACCCTTTAGTTTAATATCTTTATAATTTATTATATAAATTAGGGCATAAGGTTAAGTTTAAAGCTATTAAGAAACTAACTAAGGTTTGCTAGTAGTGCTCATTACACGCGGATAGCCTATGTTAATTTAAATTCACTCTTTAGGATAAATACGCCTATAATTACGAAATTATTATGGATATTATATATCTTAATAGTAACTACCCTATTCTATTAGTTATTAATATAGCTATATTCTTTAATATAGCTAGATTTATTAAAGATATCTTTATAAAGACTATATAGGAAGTACTTTATCTTTACTAGATTAATATCTATTTAGGCCCCCTAGATTTAATTATTATAGACACTAGAATAACCTTTAGAGGTAAGGAATTTAAGTAGCTTATATTATTAATAGTAATTAAGATTAAAGATATCCTTATTAAGGCTTACTATAGTATTAGTAAGGTTAAGTAATATTACAAGCCACTCTAAAGAGCCTATAATATTATTAAATAAAAGGCAAGACTAATATCTTTCTATTAGCTAAGGAAAGCTCTAATCTTAAGCTTATAATCTAATTACATAAGGAGGGAATTATTAAGACCCCTAGCGAACCCTTTAAGCTATTTACTAAAGCTAAGATTAATACTTTAATTAAATAAGGTATGTTTAAATTTATTAAGTATAATAAAAGAGAGCATAGTAAAGTTTAAATTTTTAATTCCTATATTATTAATAAGGTAAAGGGTAAGATAATAAATCTATATAAGAAGTTAAGGCTTATAATCTAAGGTTATAGTAATAAGGAGAAGCTAGCAATCCTTACATAGGCCCTAATAATCTAATAAGCTAGCTAGTAATTAATCCTTGTGATAATACCTATGTTATTATTACTAGGCCTTATTCTCTAGCTTTATAACATTATATAGGCCTATATATAAGCACAAATGCTTCTTAGTTATATAATCCTAGCCTAAATCCCTATCTAAATCCATTACCTATACCTTATAGGCATAATAATATAAGTGATTAAGCCTTTATATAGTATTATAGAAGCTAGCACTTACTAATAGGTAATGTATTATTATTACTATAGAAAAATACTCTAGATAATAACCTCTATATTTAACCTATACCTACTTATAATAATAAAGGAGAACCTAACCTTTATGTATATAAGGATACAAACTAATAATATAATTAGACTATTTAACTATAAGTTCTCTTAATAAGAGGAAAATTAATTAAAAGCTGCTTCTTTTACTACTAAACTAAAGCAAATCCTTTCTATAAGGAAATTTACTAACCTTTAATAGTAGCATTATTACTCTTAAAAATAATGTAATTACACTAAGGTAAAAGGGCTAGAGTAAAAAGCTTTAATTAATCCTACTAACTAATTTAAAATAGGTATAGATAGAATAATAAGCTTAAGGTATATATATTACCTTCATTTGCTAGCCTAAAGCCTGTTTTAACCTCTCTATTACTACATAACACTAAGACCTATTACCTTAAGATATAAAGAGCCTAAACTAATGAATTTAATAGTAAATTAATAATCTAAACTAAGGATTAAGGTTTATACTATTTAATCTTAAGAAGGTAAAGCTTTTTATATTTATAAATAGATTATCTACTAATAACTAAGACCTTACTTCCTAACTAGGCTATATGCTTATCCTAGCTAGTAAAGTCTAAAAGGAAGGTATATTTATAATCTAAGGTAATATTATATACTATAGGTTTACTAAGAGCAAGAGAGTTATAAGAAGTATGCTTACCTCTGAGATCTATAGCATAGTTACTAGTGCTAATATAGCTTACGCAGTCTTAATAATACTTAGGTTAATTACCTATTAATTAAATCTCCCTATAATTCCTATTATTATCTATACTAATTTATACTCTTTATATAAATACCTTATTAAGCTTAGTACTATAAAAAAGAAGTATCTCATAATTAATATTATAGCTCTCTATTAATTATATAAGTAACAAGAGATTTACAAGATTAGATGGATTAATAGGAATAATAACCTTGCTAATGTATTCACAAAGGCATTGCTAAATAAGGCATTTAAGAGGTTTATTATAAGTAATAAAGCAACTATTAGGATAGAAAAGTAGGTTATGCAATTATAACTCTTATGTTAATCTAATAAGATTAAAGGTGTTAAGATTAGGCCTACTTATCATTACATAGGCTTATAAATTAAATGTTATCTTTTATTATACCCCTTTTCCCCTACTCTTTTCTTATAATATTATTTATAATTATTTAATCTTACTTATTCCTTAATTCCTTTTTAGTTATCTTATTAATATTATATATTAATAGTTATGTTAAAAAGAGAGAGTTTCTAGTATTAGAATAAGTATAATATTAATAAGGCTACGCGCCTCTAATTAGCTAGGCGCATTGCATCGCAGACTTATGTGTCTAGCCTAACCGCGCTGCGATTAGTATTAGTATATGTAGCCTCTTCGCTAATCACCCTAATTAAGCCCCCTTTTCCTATAATAAATAACGCACTCTCTTTGCTTTTATTTAATCCCTCTTTTGCTTGCTTTAATAGACTAGAATATATAATAATTACGTGCACTTTAGTTCACCCCGAAAACCCTACGCGTAGGTCACTAGTATCCTGTAGTACTAACATTAGGCCTTCCTATAATATTTAAAGAATAGTATAGATTTAATGTAAGCTATAATAGCTTTTATTTAGTAATAGTAGCAGGAGGATATAAATAGTAGTTATAGACTAGTAGAACGGTTTTAGGTTAGGGATTATATATAGCTTAGCCTTTATAATATTAAGATAAACTATCCCTATAAGAAGTTAAATTAGGTTATAGCTAAATATAAGGTGCTTAAGGTTTCTATACCTCTAATAGTTAAATTAGATATTCTAAGGCGACTATATCCTATCTTTTATATTAACCTAGTCTAGCATGCGGCAAATAACCTATTACTAAACTAGAGACTAGCTAATAAATGTTTACTACTAGAACTTATTATAATAAATACTAATAATAATCTTATAAAGTATTAGATAAAGGAAATTCTTATAGCTAAAAACACACTAGGTAAGGGCTTAAATAAGAATATCCTAGTAAAATAAAAAGGCTATGTATAACTAATATAGGAGCTATTAGAAAGCATAGTATACATAGAGGTACTTAACTAATTTAAATTATAATAGGGGGATATATAAATAAATAATAGCCCTAAAAGAGTATGTTTTAATTTAGCTATAAAGATTTAAGGCGCCTAGTTTAGTTCTAGTGTATATATAATCTAGCGCTAAGTTTTTACTATAGTATAAAGTAATTAGGAAGGGGGGGGGCTATTATTAGGGTTATTAAGCTATTAGTAAGTCTTAGTAATAGTATAAGCTAGCTTTATAATAGTTTTAGCTATTTATTAGACTTAGGTATTACCTACCTCCTAGGCAAAGATAAACTAGGCTAAGTTATTATTTATAGTTCTTATACTATAGAAGAATTTAGTAGCTAGGTTATTATAACCTTAGTAAGTAAGTATTATCTAGGTAAGTATAAGTTACTATACCTTAGAGGTACCTTAGGTATAGGCTATACCTATAGGGAAAGAAACTAGGGGCTAGGCCTTAGCTAGGTTAATTTAAGTAGTAGTAAGTATACTATTAAAATATTTATAATAGTAAATAAAAATTTTTATAAGGGTAGTATATTACCCCTTACTATTAGTAAACTATAGTATAGCTAAAGTCTTAATAGCTTTTCCTATATATATAAGGTTCTTAAAATACTTAAAGGTATAGTAAAGTTTTAAGTTAGTACTATATAAGTGCTTCTCTTAAAGGTATATATAATAACTAGTATAGTAATAGTAATAGGCCTAGTTTAGCCCTAAAGTATAATTAAAGATACCCTTATTCTAGAGATTATTTATATAAGAATTATATAGGAAATTATACTCCTTACTATTAGAGAGGGCTTTATTATTAAAGTCTTCTTTTAAAATATACTTACTAAGGTAAGTATATTTAAGTAAGGTAAAAGAGGGTAAAGAAAAGGGAGGGAGTATACTAGTAGTAAGTTAGTTAGAGAGGGAGATAATATTACTTATAATAAAAAGTAAACTAAATATAAGAAAAGAGCTTTAAGATTATAAGATAATTAATAAATAAGGGTAAAAAAGGTATAAGAAGAAGAAATTATAATAATAAGGAGGTAAAAGGATATAAAATTAAAGGAGAGAGAATAAGTTATTTATATTTTAGGATAAATTAGTTAAGCTTTAATTAAAGTATAAGTTATTTATATTTATAAATAATAGCTAAGAGTAAGTAAGGGTAGTATATTATATAATAAAGGGCTAGATAATTACTAATAAGGGGGCTATTTTAAGTAAAGTTTAAATTTAGTAAGTAATAGATAAAATATAAGATTAAGGTAAAGTTAAGGGGGTAAAGAAGGTAAGGAGATAGCTAGTAATAGAGGGTTTTAAAAAAGATAGCTAGTATTTTTAAGGGTAGAATTAGAGTAAAGTAAGGCGCTTACTATACTAAAAAATTTTTTACTTTATATAGTAAAGATATAACCTTACTATATAACCCACTAGCCCTACTAGACTACTTATTGTCAGGAAGAGCTCCTTGAAGCATTGGATGTGTGGGCACGGATCGCGCATTAACTAGGATAAAACCCGTTATAAGATATTAGTGAAGACAAATATATTAGAAGTACCTTTGTAAACTAGTTATTACTATAGCGCACTATGTACCTTTTAGGTATAAAAGTTAGCTACTATTTATACCTTTAATTAATCAAATTAAACACTTTTTATTATCTATTTATACCCTTACCTAATAGTTATAAGCTTAGGTAGTTTCTATTACTAAATTTTATTATTATCTTTAAAGATTATTAGCTTTATTAGATTAATTTAATTAATACTTGCTAATATTATAAGATAAATGCCCTTATTATATTAATTAATAGTTAACCTTTATAACCTATGCTTCCCTTATATAGTATATTTCCCTTAAATATATCTAAAGAAACTCTAAATATGGTGTTATTATTAGAGAAGAACTAGATTAAGTAGTACGCGTAAATTAAGAATTACATAGAATCTTATAGAGTCTAGGAGTATATTAACCTAAATAAGGTTAAATTACTTAAAGAACTTATAATGCCTATATACCTATAGAGGGGTTAGAGACTAGAGATTATAGAGGATAACCCTAATACTCTTAAGGATTAGAAGCTAGCATATAAAGATATAAAGGACTGCTTTAATTTTAAATATAAAAAGCTTTAATTTAAGCTTATAAAGTATTATAATCTAGCTAAATAAATACTAAAGATTAGGGAATATATTTGTAACACTTTTTTAAGAAATATTTAAGAAATATTTAAGATTCCCTTAACTTTAACACTAAGGTTAAGGAGAAGGAGTTTATTTAATACTATATCTAAAGAATACTCTTACTTCTTTATAAGTAGTATAAGCTAAATATAAAGAAAATACTAATCCTTATAAAGAACTATTTAAATAATTATTTATAAGCTAAAGGTACCTATAATTAGTATAAGTAAGCTATAATAATTAAAGTACTTTAGAGAAATTATCTAGACCTTAAAACCTAATAGATAGAAGAGATAATACTATATAAGTTTATTACACCTCTTTAAAGTAAATATAAGTTATTTTAGAAAAAATAGAATAACCTGCTTAATAAAGGGATAAAAATAAGCTTAATTAAAGCTATTACTAAGTTTAAAAGGGACTATAAGGCTCTACTAAAGGAACTAAAGACTGCTAATGCTCTTATAAGTAATAGATTAAATAATTTAATAAAGCTAGAGAAGCTAGAGAGGCCTAAGTGCCCTAGATATATAAATTATAATATTAAGGATACTATAAAGTAGGAGGAAATCTATAATTTATTTAAGGCTCTTTATAAGCTAGAAGCTACTTTAAAAAACTAGGAAGTTAGGAAAAACTCTAAAAACAATATTAAGAAGTATCTTAAGGCTAACCTATAGGAGAAATTAAAGGCTATAAATTAGAAGCTAGAGAAGAAGGGTAATAATATTATTATACCTTTATAAAACCCTATAAATAACTTAGTAGCTATTACTTTAGGTAAGAAGTTAGCTAATATATTATTATTTATATACTTTAAGCGCATTAAATTATTAAAGAAAAGCGCGAATTTATTAAACGCTAGGAATAACTTAGAATTAAGAAGGAATATAGTTCTCTATAACTTTAGAGCAAACGTTTATATCTTTAATAATATCTAATAGTTTAAATAATTTAAATTTAATAAGAATATCACAATAAAGGTTAGTGTTACGACAACCGGGTCAACATCGGGTTGACCACTAGGAAAGTGGAGCACGTGCGGTAACGCCACACTGTGATTAGTTACACCCGTACGCGAGGCACACACGTAACTCGCGTCCCCCTTTTTCTTATAGCCACATAATGCTATAAATAGCTTCAATCCTTAGACCTTATTATATCATTAAACCTAACCTTATATTACACTAGTATATACTAAATCCCTTAGTAACTAACTAACACTAATTAGTGGTTAAAAAACCATAGATAAGCTAGGAATTACTTAAGAAGAGGCCTTCCTTTAGCTACCTAAGGAAGTGTGCTAAAGGAAGATAAACTCCGGATACTAGATATTAGGCTTCCTAGGGATTTAACTTTTTCTATTAGCAAGTCTCTAACTATTAATAGAAGAATTAATCCTATTATCTATCACAAGAAAACTAATTAACTAACTAAGAGTTTATAGCTACGTATAACTACTTAAACTAGAGATTAAAAATCCCTTAGCCTTACTAGCTAAAGACTACTAATAATAGCACCCCTAAGTAATAAATAAGCTTTATCCTAGACTACTAAAGGAAAATAGCTTACCTAGTTAAGACCTAATAAAGCAAGCCTACCTCTATAACTTTAAAAACATACCTTAGTTATTACTACTAACTAGAAGAGCTTAAGAGAACTAAATCCTTAGACTACTAAGGAATAGAAGCTTAATAACTATTTAGCTTAGATAATTAATATCTATAAGAGTAGTTAATATAAAGATCTTGCCCTTTAGGAGATCTTCCATAATAACCTTAATAGCTAAACAAAAGAGACACTTAATTAAGCTTTATAACCTTTAGTACGCGAATTATAAGATTACTTATATAAGAATAGCGTTTATATTATTTAAAACTAAAGCAGTAAGATTATTAAATCATTAATTTAAGTTCTTAAAGAAAAAATAATGTTATTATAGCCTAAGAATAAAATCACAAAGTAAATTACTATAGGTAAATTCCTTTCTTTAAATCATCCTACCTTTAAAAGCCCCCTAATTATAAGCCCTTTAATTTACACTACCCCTATCTATTACCCTTCTATATATAATCCTCCTATATACAATCCCCTAATTAATAACCCTTATAATCCTACTCTAAATAACCCTCTAGCTATATAACTACCTCTAAGAAGAAACACACCTTAACCCCTAATAAATCTAATAATTCCGCTAATTATCCTAGAATAACTAATTTAATAAATAACCCTAGCTATATAAACAGTTATAATCCTATTTAAAGATTAAATTATAAGAAAGATCTTAGAACTTATAAAGAGCTATAAGAATAATAACTATTATAGTAAGAAAATATATAACTTCCTTACGCTAAAAGTTAACTTATTCTAGAATAAATATAATAGACTAAACCTCCTATAAGAATACATATATAAGGCCCTTCCTATTATGCTTTCAGGTAATACTAAATAGTATTACCTTAATTATCTAGTAAATAAAGGCTTTATATACAAATAAATAGTTAATAATATTTGTTAATGATTTAAGATAGAAAGTAACTAATAGTTCTATTACTAAGAATAGAATAATATAACACTTAGGAATATTATTACTACTAACCTAGATAAATCTAAGCTACATTATCTTAAGATTTTGCTTATAACCCTTAAACATATTTATAAAGAACTCTTTCCCCTATTAATAGTTAATATAAAACTCTATTATTAGACCCTAAGTGCAATTTCTAGTGTTCTAGAATATAAGCAAGCTAAATATAATTATTCACCTAGATTTAAAGGACTTACTAGAGACCTCTATAAATTAATCTCTATTACTAAAGCTAATAAATTAGTTACCTAATTTAAATAAAGCACTATTAATACTACTAATGCTAATAAGTTAGAAGTAATATTTATAAACTACTATTATAACTAACCTTATAATTAATAAGGTTAAGGCAAAGGCTATAGTTACTATAACTAAGGCTATAACTATAGCAAATACTATATTTATAATAAGAATAAATACTAGTTAATAAACCATCTAGAGAAAAACTAGAAAGAGGTAAAGGAATATTAGTAAAAGAATAAGAGATATTAATTACTACTAATAAAGAAAAAGTATTAGGTATTCCTTATAGCTTATAAAGGTTAAGCATCTAAAGAAGCTAATAACCTTGCTAATAGAGTATAGGAATTAGCTAAAACTTTTATTAAGTCTAATAATAATAAAGATAAGGATAATAATACTAAAGAGACTTTCATATTAAAGTTTAATTAGCTAAGTATTACATAATTCTTTATATTAGGAATTTAACTAGATAATAGGGACGTTATTAATATCCTAAGAGATAAATCGTTAAAGCATATATACCTTAAGCATAATCCCTTTAATAATATAAAGACCTCTTATGTTTTAGAGGAATATTACTTTAAAGAAGTCTTCTAAGGGATAATACCTAATATAGGAGCCTTAGGTATTTTAATAGCTAGAATTAAATAAGTATAAGCTTTACTAAGATTAATACTATTACTAAAGATTAAACTAACTCTAGAGAAGATAATTAAATTTAGTGCTAGAAGTATAATCACAAAAGGAGTAGTTAATATACTAATAGAGCTAGGCAATATCCCTTTCTATATGATTAACACATATATACCTTTCTTATTCTCTTTAAATAATATAGATAGGTTACGCGTTAAGGTAAATAACCTTATAAATATCTTAATCTAAGATAATAAGATAGTTCCTATTATTAGGAAATAGGGATATCTTTAGTAAACTCTAGAAGCTAGAGAAATAGTAGCTTTCTACCTATTAGAAACAGAACTTTATTAACTATATTAATAATTTAGTTACCTATTAGTTAAATAGCTTATAAAGATACTAAACTAAGCTAGTTATAATATTAAAGCTAAGGCTATTAGATAATTAACTAAAATTTACTACTATTACTAAATAAATAGAAAAGCTTTAAGTAAATTTAAGTTTATAATTAAAGATAACTATAAGTTTAACTATAAGATTATAGTTAATATTATTTAGATTAATAGATAACTTATTCTTTATATTATTAATTCTATAACTTTATTTTAAGTAGCCTAATTCCTTAATCTAAATAAGTAGAAGGCTTATAATATTTAAAATGCCTTACGTAAATACTAGATTAATACTTACCTTAGCCCTTTAGAATAGATTATTTATAATACTAGAAAGAACTTTATATTAGTAGAATTTAAGCATTATATATAATTACTATTAATTAAGATTAATAAAGTTCTAGTTAAAGCCTATAATAGCACTAGAAAGGTTAAATACTATTATAAACTATTATAGTAAGCCTATATAATTATTATAGACTCTATAGGTTAAGATCTTATACCTAAGTAATAACTTTAGATAGCTATAAAAGCTATAAATAACTTCGTAGGCCCTAATAGTCTTATTCTTACTATTCTTATCTTTAGTACATATCCATAGATAACTAATAAGTTACTACTAAGTATATTTATTATTTAATAAGCTAAAGTAATTTGTAAAGCTACTAATAAAGTCTAATAACTTCTAGTAAAGTAATAAGTTTATAATGCTTTAAAAACCTATAATAGCCTAAATACTTTACTAACACACTAACTTTTACTATAGTTAAATATATGTGTTTAGAGAGAAAAAGATAGATAGTATAGCCCTTATAAGCTCCTTATTACTAATAGAGAAACCTATACCCTTTAAATGCCTTATAGACTAATAAGATTCTAATTAATAGTTATTAAACTATACTATTATAACCTATACTATACTAAAGAACCTTGTAAATTAGCACCTAGAGATAAAGACTAAGCTATAGATATAAATAAGACCTTAACTATTAAAGAGATTATCCCTAAAGCTTTAGAAATAAACAAGGAACTCCTATAACCTAAGAGAAAACATAGAAGACTATAAAAGAAGCTTATAGTCTAATTTAATCTTATAGGAACTAAATATATAGTAACTATATACTTAGTAAATAAAGACTAAGAGGAAGTATTAATAAAGAAACTTATAGCTAATAGTAAATTAAGCGAAACGTTTATTATAGTAAAGAAAGAAGCTAATTAGGATCTAGCCCTTTAGTTACGCTAAGAAGAAAAGATTATAACCCTAGGTAAGCCCTTTAAGTTATTAGATTAGATTAAGATTAATACTTTACAAGCCTATAATGTGTTTAGATTTACGCTATTTAACCCTACTAAGCATAGTAATAAGAGACTTTTTAAATCTTATATAGTAAGAGAAATTAAAGACAAAGAAATAGCTACGTTATACGAAAAGTCATAACTTATAATTTAAGGGACAAATAATAAAGGGAAGGAATTCATCCTAACCTAATCCCTAACAATCTAAAGATTAAGCTAATAATTAATTATCATAATTACACTATCGCTTAAATCTAGAGAAATTATCTTATAGATTTAAGATATTATATAAGCTTATGTATAATTAAAAACATAGCTTATAAGATTAATTATTACTATATTACCTAAGCCAATAGTATATCTATTCCCTAAAGGAACTATTATAGAAGTTATTAAGCCCTTATATAGAATTATAAAAGCAAAAACTTACTAGTTTATAACTTACTTTTACTATTACAAAGAGATACTTAAGATAATAACTTTATCCTATAACCTATGCTTACTAATTACAAAAGAGAATAATAATAACCTCTTTAAAGTAGTTAGTATATAGACTAATAATATACTAGGCCTTAGTAACTAGAACTTCTATAACCTTAAAGAGAAGGAACTATAAAAGGCAAATTTCTTAGTAAAGCTAAAGTAAAAGCTATTAGCTAAGAATCCCCTTATCTTTAATAGTTATATCCTTACCTAGAATGCTAATAATTTAATAAAACTACATTAGAAAGGCTAGAGTAAGAAGATTAAGTAAATTAATCTAAAGTTATTAACTATAAAGCAAGATTATATTAAATAATAAGTATAAGGAAGCTATATTACAACTATCTATTAACCTAAAGCCCTTTATAACCTCTTAATCGTAGCATAACATTAAGATCTAACCTCTAATAATATAACTTAATTAAACAAGTAACTTAACTAGTAAATCTAATATTAAGACTAAGGCCTATATTATATCCCTCTAGACCTTAAGAATGTAAAGTTATTCGTGTTTATAAATAAATCCCTTACTAATAATAAAGATCTAAGTTCCTAGATAGGATATGTGATTATTATTAGTAATAAAGAGGCAAAAGACAACATATTTACCTTAAAAGGTAATATTATTATATATAGCTTAATAAAGAGCAAGTATATAACCTATAGCACTCTTGCTTCTAAACTATACTTAATAGTATAAGGTACTAATATAGCCTATATAATTACCATAACCCTTAATATAATCACAGACTAATTAAAGATTAACTATATCCCTACAATTATTTATATAAACTCTTTTTTATTATATAAGTATCTTATAAAGTTAGGCTTTATAAAGGAGAAACGCCTTATAATTAATATTATAGCACTTTAGTAATTATATAAGCGACAAGAGATTTACAAAGTACGATAGATTAATAGTAATAATAACCTTACTAACGCGATAATAAAGGCATCTCTAAATAAGAGCCTTAAGACCTTTATTAACTTAAATAAAGCTATAATTTAAGTTAAAGGCTAGGTAAAGAGGCTAGAGACTAGATAAGATTAATAAGAAGCCAATAAGAAGCCCTCATTTCATTTCCCCGTATCCACTTATGTTTACTTTAAATGATTCTAATTTTATTGCGTTTTTTAAGCTTTTAAAGCTCCTAATTAAGCCCGCTTTCTAATCCGCGGATTAAGTAATTTTTCTTTACATTATATTATTAACTAATAGGGAGTCCAAATTTAACATTAGACTTACTTATCCTTACATAGGCTTATTTTATTTATATACTTACTAATTCCCTCTTTTAGTATTAAATCTATCCTACCCTACTTCCTTCCTAAAAAGAGAAGTTACTAGTATTATAATAACTAGGTTAATATTAGGTTAACTACTAGGAAAGTAAAGCATATATAGTAACGCCGCACTATGATTAGTTACACCTATACGCAAGGCATATACGTAACTCGCGTCCCCCTTTTTCTTATAGCCACATAACGCTGTAGATAGCTTCAATCCTTAGACCTTATTATATCATTGAACCTGACCCTACGTTGCACTAGTGCATACCAAATCCCTTAGTAACCAACTAACAGTTAGGGCTAGTAATATAATCTATATAGCTTTAGGTTAAGGGCCTATAAGTATATTTATTATAGATCCTATATTATAAAGTGCGAGAACTATTATATTAGAGTTAGCTTTATTTATTCCTAAATTTCACGTTAATCTAGTATTAGTAATAATTATAATAAAAGTAAATATCTTCTAGAATTAAAAGAAAGGATTTCTATACAAAGGAAATTAGCCTATAGCTAGGGTATATAATATTAATAAGCTTTATGTGCTTTTAATGCTATTAGAGGACCTAAAAGAGGCTAATACTATATTAAGCAAAGCTCCTAGGCTACCTATAAGGGGAGATACAAATCTCTAGTATTATAAAAGTAGTTATCTAAGTAAAAGGGCTTTTATAAAGCTTATAAATATAACTTTAGGCATTAAATTAATAGGACCTAAGCTTATAGAGTATAAGATCTATACTATAGGTAAGGCTAAGCACTAGAGATTATAGGTTATACTTAAAGGGCTTTCTTAAGGACTAGGTTATAGGCTTTTAGTTAATTTAAAGTATTATAACTTTCCTTATTAGAATAGTAATAGGTATTAGTGTGTTTTTACATGCCTTATAACCTTAATATAATTCTTTTACTTATTTAAATTAAAGGATAGGATTTATAATAGCTTCTATATAATAGTAGCGTTTCTAAGCACTTAATTTAAGGTTTAGCTATGATTTTTATATAATAATATTAAAAAAGCCCTCTTTACAAAGAATATAAAGGATAAGATAGCCCTCACGGGTATTATAGTCTATAATTCAGCTCCCTTAATACCTAGTTAAAATAGCAAGGTAAAGAGATCTCGGGGCGTAGTTAAGTAAAAGGCTTATATATTAAGTCTAGAGGCTAGATTCCTATTAGAACTTAATAATAAGATCTTTAATATAGTGGTTTATTTATTAAATTAAATACCTTTTAAGTATTATAGAAAATAGATTATACTACATAAACTTTAGTCAAATTAGGCTAGGAAAACTATCCCTGCCTATTCATAGATATTAGAGATCTAAAAGCCCTTAATTTCACACCTATAAGCTTACGGATATAAAGTATTTCCTATAATAATAAAAGCCCTAGAGCATATTAAATTAAATAACTTAATCCCTTAGTTAGAGTAGAAAGCTTATATTAGATACTTAGTAGGTTATAAGGGTAAATCTTAGTATATTATCTAGGTTCTAACCCTTTATAATTATAAGGTTATTATATTAGTATGTGTATAGTTTAATAAGGCCTTATTCTTTAAACTAGAAGAAAAGATTAAATTAGCTTAGAAAGAGAAGATATTAATAATTATATTACTTAAGGAGCTTAAAGCTAAAGACCTTAATAAAGAAATTAGTTAAGACCTTATAGGAATAGACCTAGAAGAGAAGAATTATAATTTTTAGCCTTTAGTTATAAAGTAAGAAAATAATCAGTTTAAAGTAAAAACACTACCTTATATATTAGGGTAAGAAATTAGCTATATTAGTGCTCTTTTAACCCCTCCTAACTTTTCTTATAAGGTACTAGTTACTATAGGGAATATAAAGCTTTAGGTATAAGGTAATAATACGCTATTTTATAAGATTAATAAATTTATAAGTAACATAATAGCTAAATATATAAAGACTACTATAGAGACTAGCGAAATTACTACTAAGAGTAGTAAGACTATAAAGAATTATAGTTCCTACGAAAATAGTATTAATTTAAATAATATTATAACTAGAAAATATTAATAAAAGGATTTAAGAAAAGCTAGATAAGTATAGTTTTCTTTTACTTTCTTTGTAGTACTTTAAGGAACTTAGTATAATTTATAGATTAAAGATATACCTCTAGAACCTACCTATTATTACTAGGTAATAGCATTACTATATTATAATTACTAAAAGGAAGTAATTATAAAGGAGCTTTTAAAGCTTCTATCCTTAAACTACTAGGAGGATATACCTAAGAAACTAATTAATTCTAATAAGTATAACGAAATTATTAACCTTAGCTAGGTTTTTAAATATAAAACTAATAAAAAGGGTATAGTTATAGAGTTTAAGGCTTAAATAGTAGTATAAGGTAATTAATAACTAAAGGATAACCTTAATAACTACACTATAATACTTACTTCTTAATCTTTATAAATATTACTTATAGTTTACTATGCTAATAATCTTAATACTTAATAATATAATATTTAAAATACTTTCTTATATATAAAACTTAAAGAACCTATTTTCTATAAGCCCCTAGAGGGTATAAATATAAAAGGTTATCTCTAGAAGATAATTAAAGCTTTATATAGGCTATAGAAGCTCCCTAATATTAGTTTTTTATTTAATAAGATTCCTTTTAGAGCTTAGCTTTATCTAAGGGAAAGAAAACCTATATATCTTTATAAAGGATAATTTTATCCTGTTTTTTCTATATAGATAATATTATAGTGCTATACCCTAACGGATTTAAAGTAGAATTTAAAGAATTATATAAGTAATTAATAGATAGCCTAGATATTAAGGACTAAGGTAAATCAAAGTAGTTCCTAGGCATTAAAATCATTAGAAATCATAATACTAAAGAGATATAGTTATTATAGGAATTATATATTTAAAAGATTACTTAGAAGTTTATTCCTAATATTATTCATAGCGAGTTAAAAAGCTTAATTATAGCTTCTTTTCTAACGGCTATAATTTACCTAAATAATAACAAAGCTTTAGACAAAGAAATTAGCTACTATAAAGTAATTATAGGCTCTTTAGTGTACCTTTACATTATTAGAAGACCTAATATAGTATTTATAGCTTTAAAGCTAGCCTCTTTTATAATAAATCTATTAGTAAAGCATATTAAGCTAGCATAAGGTACTTTATTATACACTTAGAATATAAAGAAACTTTACTTATAATATTTAGGCGTGGATAGCTTTAATACGTTATTTTCTAGTATAGATGCTTTACTTAGTAATAATCCTAAGACTTAGAAGTTAATATAAGGCTATGTCTTTATTATATATAGCACTATAATTAATTAGAAGTCTAGGAGGTAATATTAGGTAATAACTTTAAGTATAGAAGTAAAGCTCTTTACCCTAAATTATAGTATAAAAGAGCGTATTTCTCTTAGTAAGCTACTTTATAATATTAATATACACGTGCTACTACTCTTAATTATTTAGTGTAATAATAAGCAAATGATCTAGATTACTAAATATATAGAAGGAAGGCTTTAAACTAGCCTTAAGCACCTTAATATAAATTAAATATAGATTTAAGAATAATATATAATAAGTAATATTAAGGTAAATTAGATAAAGACCTCTAAGATACTTATAAATAGCTTTACAAATCCTTTATTAGGTTAAATACATAGGGACTTTTACTATAGAATTAGTCTAAGGGAGATTCCTACCTAATTATAACACTAGAGATTATTTATAATTTCTTCCTACGCCTTAGAATATTAGCTTTAATAGATATCTTAGCTATAGGGAGTATATTAGGAAGAGCTCCTTAAAGTATTAAATATATAAGCATAGATTGCGTATTAACTAGGATAAAACCTATTATAAGATATTAGTAAAGACAAATGTATTAAAAGTACCTCTGTAGACTAGTTATTACTATAGCGCACTATGTACCTTTTAGGTACAAAAGTCGGCTGCTATCTGCACCTCTAATTGATCGAATTAAACACTTTTTATCATCTATTTACACCCCTACCTGACACTTATATTACCTTACTACGTTTTTCTAAAGTAGTTATATAATAAGGGTTTAGTATTAATATATACTTACTTTTTTATAAGAGAAGGAAGGGAGGGATAAGTCTAGGGGTATATTATAGACTTAAGCTATAAGCTTAGGTTAAGTCTAGCTTTAGAAAGGCTCTAGAAAGTATATATACTTTATATAAAAAGGTTAGGGCTTTACGTAAACTATACATAAACTACACACAAGAGGCTATATATCTAGATGCTATGTAACTACTAGTAGAGTCCTCCTTTCCTTCTATAAGAATAATATTCTTATTCTAAACGCTTATATGTAGTAGCTTTAAGGCTAGTTCATAACATTACTACCCCTTTTATAAATACAAAGGGAAGTATCTAAAGGACCCCTATAGACTTAGAGACCTTTACTAAAGTAAATTATAGACCTATCTAAGGTATACCCTAAAGAATAACTCTATAGCGCTAATAACTATAATATCCTTAAATTAAAGCTTTAAATATTCTATAAAAAGTATAAGTTACTTAATATCTAGCCTAAATAAGCTAGTTATACCTTTAAGATTATACTTAAGGGCAGAGTATTGTAAACAATTACATCGTGTAATTGTTTGTTTTTCTTAAAGAATTAATATCTAGCTTATAATTAAAGATATTATACTAATAATCACGTAATCTTATAGAGTAAAAATCGAAGTAAAGTATAATATATAAAAGTGGGTCTAAAAGTGGGTCGGACGGCTGTAATTACAAATACTAAAAACAATTACATTTTAGCACTAAAAATAAGTACAAAAGTTATTTTTCTACTTTATAGCTTAACAATCCACTTTCAGACCCACTTTTATATATAGTATTTTTCTTTGAATTTTACTCTATAAGATTATATAATTATTAGGATAATATCTTTAATCATAAGTTAGATATAAAAATAAAGAAAACAATTACAAAACAATTACATTACACGAGTACAATTGCCTGCTTAAGGGTAAAGCATTATAATACTATATAAACCACCTCTCTAAACCTAGTTCACTATAAGATCTCCTTATACTTATTAGCTATGTAAGAGAATAATTTAAGACTAAGAATATATAGTAAAGATATTTACTAGAGTAAAATAACTCTTCCTTATAAGAAATAGTAAATAATAACCTAAGTAAGTTAATAATTAATTACTTTAATAAACTTATAGAGAAACTAGCTATCTTATAATAAGTAATACCTAAGGTAAGCTAAACTAAAAAAGCACTCTAGAATTAACTTATAAGAGCCTATAATAGCATTCTAGAGTGTAAAGAAGCTATTATAAACCTACTAAATAAACTATAAGAGTTTTATAAATAAGTTAGAATAATACTCTAACTTATTAAGGAAAAGAAGAAAAACTATTAATAATTCCTAACTAAAGCTATAACCCTAGAGTAATTCTAAACTAACTAAAGATATAATAGGAAAGGAAAAGAGACCTAATACCCCTTAAAACCATAAGGAAGAGAAGGAAATCCCTATATAAAGAAGTGCTATATATATAGTAAAGAAGAATACTAGTTATTTAAGCACCTTAAAGAGAACTATAAGAAAGCGTTTTAATGCTTTAAGAACCACTACCTTACAAATCCTACTAATAACTTATATTGTTTATTCCTTATATAGTATAAAGAAAAACATAAGTCTTAATCCCCTATTAATAATAAAATTACTTAGTATATAAAGAGTATTAGATTTAATAATAGCCCTAATAATATAAATAAGCTAGTACCTATAAGCTTTTTTACTTATAAAACCTAGATTAATAGTAAAAAAATAGTTTAATTCCTAATAAGTTAAGTAGCTTATTATAGCTTAAGTAAAGAAAACCCCTTTTAATAAGAACTCTTAAGCAAAGCTCTAGTAATATTTACACTAGAAGATTACTATTCTTATATAATATTCTAAGGGATTATACCTAATATAGAAGCCACAAAATTCTCTATAGTAAGGCACCCTTAATTCCTTACTTTATAACATTAGATGCTTATATTATAGCTTAATAAATTAAAGGCAAAAAAGGCATTAGTTAGATTTAGCGTAGGAGAACTAATTATCACGCTTAGAGTAGCTAATATGCCTACTCCCTTTAGAGATATTCTCTTTTAGGTTATACTTATAAACACTTTATTTCTCTTATCCCTTAATAATATAGACTATTTATAAATCAACTTTAATATCTCTAAAAACACGCTATAATAAGGAAATATTAAAGTCCTTATTATATATAAATAAGGGCACGCCTAGATGCTACGGGGAATACTAGTAAAATTACCTTTTTTATTCTTTTTATAAAAGACTTTTTTACTAGTATTACGTGCTAGCTTTGCATAATGCTAAGTCAAATCCATTAGAGAGGCTAATAGATTTAATAGGTTATAAGTTATAGTAAGTTTACTTATAAAAGCTACTATTAGGTGTAGGTTATATTATAAGATATACATTAATTCTCCTCTTTAGAAAGCCAAATCCACCCCTATAGGTATTGCTTGTGGCTGAGCTTGTTTTACTACGTAACATTTATACTAATTATTTAAAGATGAAATACTTAGTTAATTTAAAGAGAAGAGTACTAATTTCGAAAAAAGGTATAATTATTATGAATACTATATTAAACTATGAAGCTAGGGGTTAATGTAATTACCTTTATAAGTTATTTAACCTTATAAAAAAGTGTAAACTATAGCTTAATTACCTAAGTACCTTTACTATAAGTATAGTATTAATATAGTACTAAAATATACTATATAGTTATAGGGACCTTAGAAAATAACTAGCTAGGGGTAGACTCTTTTCTTAGCTAGCTAAGTAGCAAGACTACCGTGTGGCAGGGATTAATTATGCCCACGGGTGCAACAGTACGGAAGTATTAAAGTGGGGTGTACGGATCCGCAGATCGCCTGTCAAGGCCGAACTACGTCATCGATGGCGGCCACGGCTACGCCAGGTCGGCCGCATAATGAAGATGACTTTGATTGATTTCTCCCCCTTTCCATTCATCTTCCTGGACATCTTCGACCGTGGAAGCTGGGTCCTGGATGCGTGCTCCGAGGCTTACACATCCGCCAATAATCAATACCTAAACCCGCCGTATCCTCATTCAGACCTCATGGTCGCTTGGTGGAGAGTGAGAGTTTATTGCCAACTACAGTCGACGTCACGCTCGCAGCTATCATGAACGGTGACGAACATGTTGTGCCTTCGGGCCAACACTACAGCGGCCGGAATCGCGTGCCTAACATTCAGCAGTTCATGGACCAGTTGGATCAGGAAAAGAAAGAGAGGGATGCTGCCATTGATTCTGAATTGACAAACAGCAAACATGGCAAGGAAGTTCAGGATCACAGAAACGCCGAGAAGCCCGCGCGGAATGATCTACGAACTGTTCGAGATCCCGTGACGGGGAAGGACGTGCAGATTCGGGACGCCAAAACGGACTTCAAACAAGTGGTGGAAAACCCAATGGTGAGGGAGGCGCAAAGTCATGATTGCTATTCGGTGAAGAGAAGACTAATACCCATAGTCAGATGTCCATTCCCAACCAAAATCTAGGCAAGCCGGCAACAATTGCTGCTTCGTCAAAACAATCCGGCGAGGAATATCGACATGCGCAAGACGTTACTGCTCCTCCAGACCCTGTGCAAGAGGGTGCCACTTCCGACGTGCCTATCCGCAGTGAAAAAACGTCGGTGTTATTTTTTGAAACCCCTTCTGTCAGTTACGAGCCCATGTTTGAAACATTGGAGAAGAAGGGCACTGTCTTATGCGGTGCCATCTTCATCGCCATCATTCTCGTCGGAAAATTCTTTGGTGGCAGACTGCTGGGTCTTACTCCACTGGCTTTCTGCATCGCTTCTGGCGTATTCTTATGGATCAAAGATCTCATTCGACAAGGCCGTGACCTCGAATGGTCCAGCGAACAAAAACGCGGCGAAACCGCCACGGTGAATCTCATCCCAGAGTCTGTCGAATGGATGAATACCATGATTGGATTGATGTGGGGATTGATCAATCCTGAAATGTTTGCCTCGGTCGCGGACACGTGAGTACACGCAATTGACTGGTAGAATTATGAAGCAATCGGTTTTGACTAATTTGAAACAGACTCGAAGACGTCATGGCAGCATCTGTGCCTGGTATTGTCGAAAACGTTCGCGTGGCCGATATTTCGCAAGGATCCAACCCTATCAGGATCCTCAACATGAGAGCCCTGCCAGATAGCCATGTCAAGGACATCAAGGACGAGATTCACAAAGAAAACCAAAAAAAAATGGACAAGGACGAACTGGCAGCTGTCGAACAGGCTGGCGAGTTCTACAACATGGAGGTCTCTGTTGCATACCACGCCAAGCCCTCTGGCGCAGATGTGGCATCCAAGGCAAAGAATATGGGAATGCAACTGGTCTTTTATCTTGGTATCAAGGGTCTTTTCGGCGTCCCTCTGCCCATTTGGGTTGAGCTGGTTGGCCTTGTAGCCACTGCTCGAGTTCGGTGTCAACTGACCCCTGATCCCCCCTTTCTGAAAACCGTTTCATTCACATTGATGGGCGTACCCAAAGTACAAGCCGGTTGCACGCCGATGATTGAGAAGGGCGTCAACATTTTAAATTTGCCCTTGATTTCGAACTTTGTGAACTGGGCCATAAGCGCAGCAGCCTCCATGTATGTGGCGCCCAAGAGCATGACCCTTGATATGAGTAAGATGCTGCAGGGCGATGATGTCAAGAAGGAGACCCAGGCGATGGGTGTCATGTTTATCCGCATTCACAAAGCAGTTGGACTCAGCAAGCAAGACCAGAGAGGCAGCAAGGGCGGCGGGTCTGACCCTTATATCACTGTGAGCTGGAGCAAGTTTGGAAAACCTCAGTTCTGTACTCGGGTTATTCAAGACAACCTGAACCCTGTCTTTGAAGAGACTTGTGGTCTGCTGGTCACCAGCGATCTCATCAAAGCGGACGAGCAACTGTCCATGGAACTCTGGGACAGTGACCGATCATCGGCAGACGATGTTGTTGGCAAAGTGGAACTCAGTATCCAGAAGTTGATACAGCATCCTGGAAAGATGTTCCCTCAGATTTCAAAGCTCCGTGGTGTCAAGGCTGACAGCACGATGCCGGGAGAGCTGCACTGGGAAGTCGGCTTCTTTGGAAAGACGCAGTTCCGGAAGGCCCTGCGGACTCACGGCCAAGGTATCAATTTGCCCAAGGAGCTTGCGGATAAAGCTGAGTTCCAAGATGAAAAAGGAACAATCAACACCGAGGAAGAAGATGCCGTCGCACACACGCCACCTGATCCCCTTTGGCCGTCTGGTATTCTCAGCATTGTCGTCCATCAGGTTGTTGGACTCGAGCTTGCTAATGTCAAAGGCTCTGATGGCAATCGCAAGGGGAAGGAGTACCAGCCGGCTCGACCCGAGGCAGGTGAGGTCAAGGAAGAGCAGAGCCGCAAGCTGCCGAGTTCTTATTGTACCATCCTAGTCAACGATGACTTGGTTTACAAGACTCGTGTCAAGGTTGTCTCATCTCAGCCCATATTCAACGCTGGAACTGAGAAGTTCATACGAGATTGGAGATCTTCCATCGTGACAGTGTCAGTGCGAGATTCTCGCAACCGTCAACATGACCCAATAATCGGCGTTGTGCCACTGAAGCTCTCTGATATCTTGCAGACAAGCAGCGAGTCCACCCGATGGTATCCGCTTGACGGCGGTGTTGGGTTTGGACGTATCCGAATATCCATCTTGTTTCGCTCCGTGGAGCTGAGGTTGCCACCTCCACAATTAGGTTGGGATATCGGCACGTTTGAATTCTTGTCAAGCTTCATTACCACGACCGGATACGCCCCGGGCCACAAGGTCAAATTGAGACTACGAACAGGAGGATCTTCGGCCAGTGTCAAGCGACAGTTCTGCACCCAGGAAGGGAACGGGCTCAAGTTCGACATCTCCGGGGATGAACATGACAGGAAGCTGCGCCTGCCAGTTCGCCATCGTTACAGCTCACCAATCTTTTTTGAGTTCCACACCGCCGGTCACCGAAGTGCCGACGCCTTCGCTTCACTATGGCTTCTGGAGCTTGTGGATGGAGAGGAAAGGGATTTCGACCTTCCGATTTTCAAATGCGACAACAGTGTCCGTCTGGCGCAGAACTACATCACTCAGGAGAATTACAAGGAGATTCCGGACACACAAATCGAAGAGGTTGGTCGGGTAAGGTTCAGGGGTCGCTTCTCTGCAGGTACCGACACGGATCATATCCGATTTGTTAGTGATAACGACTCCCGTGAAACCATTGAGAGCTGGGAGGCGTGCTATGCGGAGGGTGTGCGACAGCAGGAAGTACGCGCCGAAGTGCCTCCACTGGTGCAGAAGCTGCATGACGATTCCCTGACCCACGGCCGAGATGTGCTTGCCCAGGCTGATGAGCAGGAGAAGCAGAAGTGGCTGGCAAAAGACGGAACTGACTGGAGCGGCGCCTTTGGGCAAGACCCAAAGGAACTCATGGCTCGCAAGACCAACCATGACGAAGACAGCGAAGAATACGACGACTTCGATCAAGACGACGATGGCGGCGATGACGACAGTGACGACGACGACGACGACGACGACGAGAATCCAGATCTCGGTATCCAAGATGCGGCGACTGATGGATCCATCGAAAGTGAAGCTGCTGGCCGCAAATCGGTCGACACACAAGCCACCAGCACCAGCGGTGCGTCAGAAAGCGGTGGTACCAGCAGCAAAAACCCGTACAAGGCATACAAGGATTACAAGGATCGCAGTCGCGACCTACATCGTAAACATCGGGGTTTGATGCAATGGCGACCAATGCGCAATGCGCAATTCGTCAAAGATGAGGCTAAATTTGCAGTGAGAAAGGTGAAGAATCTGGGTGCCCTCGACGGACGACACCCAGATGTAGAAACAGAAGTCTAGCTTGAGCGATTCACCAAGACCATGAGAACATAATGACATGAGTTGCCGCGGGGTATTTCTACTTTGCAATTATCTCGGCAAGAGGGGGGGTTCGCAACGAGACGCACTGGCGTCTCAACAAGCAAGGCAGTACCGTTTTGAATATCCGGTGTTACACACGTCACGCGACAAGTGGTCAAGCTGGGTCAGAATGTCATCGAGGCACGTCATTTATTGTACGCACGCATGGCCTCAAATACAAATGACCACCAGCCGTCGACCACACCGGAGTCCTTCCGGGGGTACGTCTGTTGCTCTTGGCGGATGAAAAATAGAAAAAGAGAGGGAGGACAAGAAGAAGAAAATCAACGACTCACTAATGGAAAGCTTCACCTATAAACACGTTAGCAACTCGTGTTAAAAAAAAAAAGATTGAGAAATCATAATGAATATTCATCTGTCTGATAAGTTGAACGCTACCTCTCATGGCCCAGTGACAGTATACACTGAACTTGGCTCTTCACCCTCTTGCCCTGCCGTAAACGCCTGACAAGGAACTAATGATAAATATGAACGCCGCTTCTTCCGTGAAAAAAAAAAGATGATGACACAAGATACCAACAAACCCGAAATATCATAGCTAGAGAGTTTTGTTCTACCCGCGGATTGGTTCCTACCACTGGGCTGATGCCAAATGACAAGTGTCCAAATCGCCAGAATCGATCCACCTCGTTTCTTTCTTTTCCTTTCATTTACCCCTTGACCAGTGTTGCATGTTGGCAGGTATAGTAGCCAATGATGAGCAATTCCAATGCGTGCTCGGCAATATTGCTGACGTGAAAGCAAAATAGAAACTGGAGCGAAATTGAAGACCAAGGAACAAGCGCCCCAGAAGATTTCAAACGAATCGCTCCTCGTCAAGTCGTCTGCTCAGCTTTGGCAAGCCATCTAATCTAGCCAAGCAAAATGTCCCCACCGCTTGGATTCTAATTCGTAAGCGTAATGCCGCACTGCCACTATGATGAAGCACTGGCTTGCTTGACGGATGCCGGATGAACAATGTGATGATGATGGTCATCACCATCATGATGCAAGGTGACGCTGTTGAACTCGCTGAATGGATCCATCAGCTCAGCTCCGGGAGTCGCCAGGCCACTGTCTAGTGGAACGCCCTTGAGTCTCGATCCACTAATGTCCACGCTTTCGCTCTCCTTGACATTTCTGAAGTTGACCGTGTCGATGCCCTTGGTGAGGTGGGGGACGATGGGAGGCTTCATGTGACGGATGAGAGCCCACTGAGTGGTGCGGAAGAAAGGATGCACCTTGATGTCGGAGGCACCGGCTCGAGCTCCCAGCCTGCGGTTCTCATCCTTGATCAGAAGTTTCCGGATCAGTGATTTACAAAGGCTACAGGCCAAGTTAGCACTTGTTTGTGAATTCGCAAACAAAGCATCATGGGAGCTGGATTGCAAAAAAGTTTCCAAATGACGTACTTGGAAATCGGTGGTGCTCCGGCGTGATCGGGGAACGGGATGTCCTCTCTCAGGATGTTGGCAAACGTAGCATTTCTGTTCTTGCCCTTGAAGGGCGTCGTGCCGTAGAGCATCTCGTAAACGAGAATACCCAAGGTCCACCAATCGACAGCGCTGGTATGCCCGCTACCCTTAATAACTTCGGGGGCTATGTACTCTTCGGTGCCGACAAAGGAGTTGGTTCGGAAGTTGGCGATGCAAGACCTCGTGTCAATCGTCGGCAATGCGTCTGTCCTCGCACCATTCTTGCCAACAATCATTGTGGGCTTGCCGCCGGGGCCAGACTGTTTTGACAAGTCAAAGTCTGAAAGCATGATGTGACCTGATTGATGCAACAGGATATCTACGAATTGGGATTTAGCAAGTCGCATCATGAGAACTCCAGGTAGAGAGACCTGCGAGAGGGGGGTGGTCATCGGATTGCACATACTCTCGGGTTTCAAGTCGCGATAGATGAAGCCCATCAAATGGAGGTATTCCAGGGCTGCCGTGACTTCCGCGGCATAAAACCGAGCATCGTCCTCGGGGATGCACTTGCCAGGGCGAGTCTGAAGAGCACGGAAGAATTCTCCGCCACTGCAATACTCCATGCACAAGTACAAGTGGTCCTCGGACTGGAACGAGTGATAAAGTGTTACAATGAATGGATGGTTGCTGGTCGCCAAAATCTCCTGCTCAGCCAGGGCTCGCTTGATCTTGTTTCGCTTGATCATCTCCTTCTTGCTCAGCACTATCCAAGTCGTGAGTCAGTTGTTCGATATCGCTCTCAATGTGGCAGATCAGGTACCCAGAAATAGGAAACACCGGATACGTACCCTTCATGGCGTAGAGCCTGCTGCTCTTCTTCTCCCTCACCAGGTACACCTTGCCGACGTCACCTTTTCCAATGAGCTTAATCTTGTCGAAACTTGCTGGGCTGACCTCAACGTTGCGAACTTTGATAGAATTGGAGCTGTATGTCCTCCGAAATGCCAGAGAAGTACTAGGGGCTGGCAAGGCAGTAAGAACATCCTCGCTGGTAGCAGCAGTACCGCCCTTCTTGAAAGAGACCGATCCGGGTTCCAAAAGGCCAATACTTCCGGCTGCATTGTCCTGAAGCACGAGGGGATCTTTGCCAAGCTCAGCAGTGGCAGGACGCTCAGCATTGGGCAAAGCAGGAACGGATTTGGCCGAGTCATTGGAGAACAAGCCCTGCGCATTGGGGGCACTAGCAACCCTTCGCAAACGACGAGCCAATTCCTCCTTGGTTTCGCTAGTAGCCTGCTCGGCAGGCAAACCATCAGGACCGCAGACTTTTAGTTCGGGAGTGTCGGGAGGGCTGGGCGGCACGGAGCCTTCGTTGTGATGTCGAAGGCCCGGCTGGCCTTGATGGGCGAAATAAGGGTTGGCGTGGGCAGTCGGGCTTATTGCTTCTTCGAGTTGATTGCCCTCGCTGGCAACTGTATGAGCGCGAAGTCTACCGACGGTGTTGCTGAAGAACTTGGTATGGCGGGAGGGCTTTGGCGCTGATAGATCGGAGCCAGCAGCATTGCCGGGGGCAGAGGTGGGCGACGCATTGAGTGAGAGGGCGCTCTTGTCCTTGTCGCTGCCACTGCTAGCGGCACTGTTCATTCGGAAGAAATTTCGCAGGCGATGGCTCACCTGCCCACCCGGTGAGCCGTTGGACTTGGAGGACGGCATAGCGGCGGCGAGTGGTTGTTGATGAGTGAGTGATGTTGGTTTCGGTTTTAGACGGTCAATCAGTCGAGGCCATGGTCCGTACTCTTGTCAAACGCCGGCGAATGGAAAAGATGAGGCCTGGAAGGCTGGAAGGGGGTCGACCGATCGCGGCTGGGAAACTGAGGCGGTGGAGAATGGCTAATAGAAAGGATCGAGACAAGAGGGTTTGGGGTGAACGATTTGATGGCATTGATTGAGGGAGATGCAGTGGTGGTGGTGGTTGAGGTTGATGCAGGCAGGAGCGGGTCACTGACTTGCCGTCTCTCTGGCCGTCCACTCAGGGACTAGCACGAGGCCCTCGTGAGTCGTGGGTCAACCGCAAGCCAAACTCCGTCGCAACGGATCCCGATGGATCCCACCGGACGGCTGGCCGCGCTCTCTCTCTCTCCTCTCTCAAGAACAAGTCTCAAACAATCATTTCAAACTGATGCCCTCCCCGTTTCCCTTCTTCACCTGGTTCCTTCCCCTTCGGCAAAGCCAAAGCATCACAATCAATATGCAGGAAAGGACAGGCTACCGGACATGAATCGCATCGGGACAACCGTCCGTAGCCATGCGTTCCTCCCGCTCTTTACCATTCCAAGTCTACAGTGGGCGTACCGATGACGTGCCACATGCACACTGGAAAAGACCAGTTCATGAATGACTGCAGGCGGCGCGGCAGGAAGATCCTGGCCGTGGCGCATTAAAGTGTTTCAAGCGTCCTGGAAGAAAACCCGCCGACATTGCTTGGGTAGGTATTGCATTGATCCCTGATGAAGGGCACATGTTCCGCACACCATGGCAACACTGTCCATGGTTCCAACGAGTAGTCTAAAACTATTTATTTTACAGTGTGCAAGTAGTCATCAATGCCTCCCGCCCCATACAATCAACAAGTACGTATACATGGCTCTAGTCGGATTCCTCGGAAGACCCGCACGACAGATCCGGTAGATTGGCATCTCGCAAGACCAGCAATTTTTTGAGCTTCCGCCTGTTTTCTCTCCACGTCACAAAGTCCTCTAATTGCTGGTCCTTTATAGACGGCGTGACCTGCTGCCCATCGGATCCCCTTAGATAATCCGGCAGGTCATCCTGCGACCCGTCCGGCAGCCCGGCAAGCACGTCGCTCGTATTGCGCGGCCCGTCACCCATATGCCATCGGAAAGGCGTAAAATGTGCTTGGTCCAAATGACTATGCCAATCCTGTGCGTTTGTAAACCCCATCGTCTTGCATTGTCCCCAGCGACAGGCGGAAGGGGCATGTCGTCGGCCATGGACAACGTGAACGTGCCTTCGGAGCGTGTCGACATTGTGTAGCTCTGCCTTGCATTCAGACCACTCACACAGAAACGTCATGAACTGCGTATTCGACTTGTGGTATAGCTCCCATGGGGTCGGAGACCGTGGCTTCGGCGGACGTCCTGGCCTGCGGCCCCAGACCAGCGGCGGGGCTTTCACACGAGCCTGGCGAGGCTGCCGGGGCCTTTTATTGTATGTTTGTGGTGTTTTACCACGCATGGCAGAGTATGACATGCCAGGCTTCCATCCCTTCGGTCTCCCCTTACCGCCAGACGCTGGTGTTAACGACGTGGACTCTGGTGCGGATATGGACATCGGCATTGGCACGAAGCTTGGCTGGGGAGCTGTCGTATTGTATGTTCGTCGTGGTGTTTCACCGCGCATGGCAGAGTATGACATGCCTGGCTTCCATCCCTTTGGTCTCCCCTTACCGCCAGACGCTACTGCTGTTAACGTGGGCCTTGGCGCGCATGTAGACGTTGGGATAGGCGCCAAGTTTGGCTGGGGAGCTGTCGCATTGTATGTTTGTGGTGGTGTATTCCCACGCATGGCAGAGTATGACATGCCAGGCTTCCATCCCTTTGGTCTGCCCTCATCACTGCTAGACACTAGTGGTGTAACCGTGGTCTTCGGTGCGGATATAGACATCGGGATGGGCATGAAACTTGGCTGGGGAGCTGTCGGCTCTGAGGGCGGCGGAGCAGCGACGAATTCCTCCTTGGCGCGTCTCGAGAGCTCGTACATCTGAGGAATGGTTCTCTGAACAGGGACATCAGATTGAACGCGTGTTGTTTGGTGTGCGGGTGAGGATGTCAACACGACGGCAAGCCTTGGGGGTCGCGACGGGGACGTGTGCAGAGGAACTTGGTGTTCCTGGATTATAGATGGTACTGAAGTTATGTGATTATGTCTCGCGGGCGCAGAGCCCATCGTGGCAGTTGTAGCTGTGCACACGTCACCAGGCGCGCGAGCCATGCTGCTGCCGGGATCGTCCATCGTAGGCGGTATGCGGCATGCGGCATGCGGCATGCGGCAGCTTGCGCATCGGTGCCGGCAGACTATGCGAACTGATCTTCGACGGGTGCGGACGGGATGGCGCAGGTGATCTTGGGGTCGTGGCAGACTGATATGATGTTGGATGGAAGTTGCGAGCGGATGGCTTGGCCTACTTGTTGCTCTGCTCTAATCTAATACCATTGAGGTAAGCACGTGTAGGATATTGCAGCCTCGCATCTTAGGCATTACTTTTCCTCTATTGCGTTTGCTGCAATCCGTGCTGTACCCGTGCATCGCTTCGTTTATTCATCTACCTAAAGACGTCGCTTTATTTGTTAATCAACCTTTTGATTATAGTCTTCTTTAGTAAATCTAAAAGTATGTGTAAAGCTTCTTTTCCCTTCCTTAGTCTTAACTAGATTAAATAAATTACATGTATAATTCGTATTACCTTCTGCACTGTGGGTCCTGGATGTATGTAAAGCGCGTATTTTGATTTGAAAATATTTGCTAACGGGGATTTATAGGCCAACCAGGATGGGTCTATAGGCTGATTAGGAGGGATTCGTAGGCTAACTCACGCCACCAAGACCCACAGTGCACTAAGGAAAGGGTTGGCTGATACCTCAAGTCAGGTCAACTCCAAAACCCTTATTTTTGTCTACATCCTCCTATGCGTCCGTAGATAAAGAACTTTATTACATATTATAGCACATCTTTTATCCTAACATGCTTGAACGTCCACAAGTACATCTACACGTAATCTATATACAGCCTTTTTCATAAACTACATCTACAGACTACCACAAAACCACAACGCCATACTCCCCCTTTTGCCCTTCAGGTACAGCGCAAACCATCACCTTGTTGAGGAAACTGCTAGCAAAAGAAAACTGAGAAAGCATTGCCAAGGGCAGATATGCCCCCATGGACGCGAGGACGAGGTGTTGTTGAACTTATGCCAACACTCACCACATTGCATTACGCCGATTCGTAAATATGTGCCTCCGCATTAGTGCTTTGTATTGGGAGCCCGCGTCTCTGGCACACAATTTACACTATCCGGCACCTCACACTGGCTAGAAGAGGCAAGGCATTTGGCATCGGGCATTAGGTGTGATTTGGCTATAGTAAAGAAATAGACTTGGCAATATAGTCTCTTGATACATGCCTCGTGCTGTTGTACAATCTTACACTCAACGCTTACTCCGAGCCGTCCTCTGCCCGGAACGTCACCTCCTTCGCGTTTCTTTGCTTGCCAATCCGCCCGATCCTATCTTTGCCGTCCATCCAGGGCTGCAGGACTTTGGGAATCGCCACTGTGCCCGTCTTTTCGTCCCACCCGTTCTCCAGCAGCGCTGCAATGATGCGCGGCACGGCCAGTGCGGTTCCGTTGCACGTCCACGGGAATGTCATCTTGCCGTCGACGCGGGTGCGTGTGGCTAGCCGTCTGGTCTGGTAGCCAGTACACATACTCGACGAGGTGACTTCTCCCCAGCCCTCGTTGATCTGCTGCCTGCTGGGAAACCACGCTTCGATGTCGACCTTGCGCGTGGCGGAGGCGCCCAGGTCCGTGGCTGGCATCTCCAGTACCCGGCAGTACAGATCAAGGGACTGCAATATCTCCGTCTGGATATCCAGCATCTCTTCATGGACATCTTCGGCGTCGCGTTCATCGGGGGCTGTCCACGCAAACATTTCTACCTTGGTGAACTCGTGCACGCGGTAGAGGCCCTTTGTGTCGGCGCCGCGAGCACCAGCCTCGGCGCGGTAGCATCTCGATACGGCGACGCGCTTCAGCGGCAGATCGCCCGCGTCAATGGTCGTGTTGGCCTTCATGCCGGCGAGGGATATCTCCGACGTCCCCGCGAGGCACATCTCCGGCACGCCCCTTTCCATGTCGGCCTGGGACTGCGCAATCGAGTACACTTGCTGCTCGCCGTGCTGGTCGCGCGGCTGGAAGCCACAGGCTGCTCCGATGTGGCTGTAGACCATTGTCGGCGGGGCGACCTGCGTCCAGCCATGTCTAGTAGCCAGGGCGAGGGCATACTGAACAAGAGCCTGTTCGAGTTGCGCCGCCTCGCCAAGCAGGTAGTACCATCCCCAGCCGGACGCGGTCGCCGCGCCGGAAAAGTCAAACAGGCCCAGCTCAGAACCGATGTGCACGTGGGAGCGCCAGGACGGCGAATCATGAGCCTTGTCGAACTCGGGCGCCTCGTTGATGTAGCTCAGCAGACGGGGCTCATCGCCCAGAGGCGTTTTTTCGCTCGTCAGGTTGGGGATTTCAAGCGCCAGCGCTTCCATCTCCGCCACGGCCTCTGCCTCGCCTTTTTCGATGACTGATAGTCGGGCCTTCAGCTGCCTGGCCTCCTCTTGCACCTGGTCCCTGCTCATTTCGCGAAAGCTTATCATGTCGTCGCCTCTGCTGCTCGTGGCGGGATCGGCGAGAAATTTCCGCAGTAAATTGGACCTTTCTCGTAGGGAGCGGCCTTGCTTTTGAAGGTCCTGCCACTGGGAATGTAGTTGAATGATTTTGGCGGGATGTTGCGCTTGCGCTTTGTAATTGCGTTCTTTGCATGTGAACTCGTAGAGCTCTGGGTTTTGACGAATGTCCTTGATGTCGATGATGGGTTTGGGCGCCACAGACGGTCGCTTGTTAGCTGCAAAGTTGCGAACTAGGGTGGCCCGCGGCCGCAGCCGAAGTGTGCGACAGCGCATGCATGTCAGCGGCCGGTTCATCGTGGTTGACATTTTGAAGTTGGATGCTTCATGATGTTCACGTCGAGCTTTCATTTTCAGCCATGTATGTCAGGTGGGGCTTGGAGGCTTTTTGGGGGGACAGGGGTCTAATGCAATTAACCGATTGCCGTGACTTGACGTACGCAAAGTATCCGAGAAAATCGAACAAAGTCGGAAAGAGGAAAAGAGGAAAAGAGAAAGAGACAATGGAAACGAGCATGATTGGGGCAATGGGCAATGGGCTCTCTGCCATTGTGTGTTCAATGCGTCCAAGTCAACATGGCATCTCCTCGAATGGCCTGAGCATGGCCTGAGCATGCCCGAGTCCGCCTACAAAGTGCCCCAAACGCCGAGAGTCCAGTTCGCGTGATGCCCTCCACTGCCGCGCATCAAACCCGTTGCACCCATGCTGTGTCGTTGCTGAGCCTTGACATCGACTTCACTCGACCGCGATGCCCCATTAGCGCCCTGCTGCAACCAGACTTCCCTCTCTATGGTGGCCATTGCAGGAATCTTCAGCTGGCATAGCAAGCTCGCGCCAGCCCAAGCACCCAACGAGTGCATAGCGCGAAGCTGACCCTGGAACTGCTGATGCGCAACTGGCCTGTTCCGTGCGATCTTGGCTTCGACAACGTCTTCATGAGACTCTACAGTCCCAGCCTCGGACCATAATCCATCCGAATCATCGCCGCCAGATTCAGAAGTCGCAACAGACGAAATGCTGGATCTCTGGAGACTATTTTCCCGCCGAAACCTGTGGTTATTCCGTAGTTGCTCCACGCCTTTGCCAAACACAGGCTCCCATCCTCTCTGTGCTACCATACTGGTAAGCTCGTCCATGATTCGTTCCTTGATGCCCAGAATATCTGAACATCCCCCAGTAAATATAATGCGAGACATACACACGGCTCGTACGTCCACCGGCAGTTGCAGCAAGTGGTGGTACAGGAGCAAATGTAGTGGCAACTCGTGGTCGTCAAAAGTAGACCGTGCAGCTGAGGGATCAAAGAAGGCATCGTCGCAGGCGTCGGCAAGCTTGTTGAAAGGAACATGAATGGTTGCAGGTGGATTTGCAGATCGAAGAGGCACTTCGGCAATGCCACTAGGTTGGCCGGACTCTGCTTCATATTCGTCTTGCTCCTCAACAGTATCCAGCTGTGCTGATTGTCTTTGAGAAGACTTGAAAGCCGAGGGCCGACACCACATAAGCCGACATAGAACATCTTCGCAATCTTGGAAAGAAACTGCCTTGTGCCCAAACTCGTCATCATCTTCCGCGGTGGGCATCAAGCCATGAAGAAGTTTGTAAAGCTCTTCGGTGAGACTCTTACCAGCCCTCACCGTCCTTGAGCTCCTGACCTCTCTATACTCATAGACGCTGGTCGCAACTGTCTCGCTCCATCCCATGTCAATTACCAATGCGGAACGAAGACCAGCTCCCACGGCCACCATGGTTGGCGCTGACATGAGCGAGATGATGGGCGTTTGGAAGTTGGTGAACAGGGTGTCCAATACCGTTGATAAAATTGGAACGGGCAAGGCAGAGTCCAGCACAAGCCCAACTCGTCTGGGCCGTGAGTCGATGAGCAAAAACCTAAACTGTCGTCAGTATGGCGTTGAGCTTGACGAGGACATTCGCTGGAACGTTACCTTGTGAAAGCGTCGCGTAACATTCGGTCCAATTTGTCCCGGAGCAAGCCCAAGTCAAAATCCCGTATATCATATAGCCATAATTCGTAGTCGATGGCCCATTTCCCAGAAGTTCTCGATCTTGGTTCCTGCCAAGCTCGAAAATCTCCAGCTCGTCGTTGTTGCTCCGGTCCACAGGTGAGGCATGCTTTGGGCAGCGAGTCTCCGGCAAAGCCAGCACGGATGAAGCGTGAGCCCAGCTCTAAGATTATAAAGTCATCATCGGCACGAATGGTCGATGGCGAGCCAAATGAAGGTGCGATGGTCCTCGGCGGGGTGTGAGGTGTCGATGGGCTGGCCGGGGCTTGTGACGTTGACGATCTGATGCTAGCCACGCTTCTGTGAGCAAGCGCGGGGCCTACACTAGAAGACATGGCTGGACATGCCGCTCGGCCAAAGTTCTCTGGACTGCCAGGCTTTCGAGATTGTCGGGATGTGGTGGTCTACGTTGTGCAAACTCATGTCGAAATGACCTGAGCAGCCGATCACACACGCACACCAACTTGGCCGTCACAATATGCATGTATCCAGTACTTGAGCTCTTGCATGCATCGGCTGTCTAAGCGCCGACACGCCGACGACGCGCCGGCAAAGTCAACAAATTGTCACCTCGGTGACGTGGGGCCCTCAAGCATCGCCGTGAACTCTCAACTTCACACTTTACGTCACCACCCCGTGACAGCCCAAGTTTTGGCGTGCGGTGCCTGCCCACGATGGGTATCAAAGGGTAATGCCTTTCGCTTGTCCGAACTCTTATTTTTCCTAGCACCTAATCAAGCTGACCTAGTACAGAATTTATCCGGAACTCGGTCCCTGCAAACGCATCTCGTTGGCCAAGCTGGCAGGTGATTGTCTCGAGTCAAACAAGCGACCGTATCGAATCGCCGTTGATATCGCGATATGGCAATTTCAGAATCAAGCAGCGCGAGGTTCGATTACACGGCTCGTGTCCTGGTTATTACTTTTCACCTAACATGAATTAGGTGGAACTAATCCTGCAATTCGCACACTGTTCTATCGCCTCGTCCGACTTCTCGCCACTCCCATACAACCTATTTTCGTCTTCGATGGCCCTTATAAGCCAGTTTTTAAACGTAATAAACGATCTGGTCGGGGCGATGGCTTCGCTATCGCCATGGCAAAGCGCCTTATTCGTTTATTTGGCTTCCCGGTACACGACGCCCCTGGAGAAGCAGAAGCGGAATGCGCCCTACTTCAAAGGCATGGAATCGTCGACGCAGTCTTAAGCGAAGATGTTGATACTATAATGTTTGGATGCACAAAAACCTTGCGAAACTGGTCAGCGGAAAGCAAAACCGCCAAAACGCCAACACATGTGTCTCTCTACGATGTCCACGATATGAAATTAGGAGACCTAGGCCTTGATCGGGAAGGGATGGTTCTGGTAGCGCTTATGAGTGGTGGTGATTACCTTCCCGACGGAATTCCTGGCTGCGGCGTCAGGGTGGCATGCGAAGCAGCTAAAGCTGGCTTTGGTAAATCTATCTGTCGCTTAAAGGCTTCCAACACAGCGGGTGTTCAGAAATGGCGGGACGCGCTAAAACACGAATTACAAACGAACGAACAAAAGTTCTTCCGGACAAAGCATAGATTTGGCGTACCAGAGGATTTTCCAAATCTCGAAGTTCTAAGGTACTACACGCATCCCGTTGTTTCCCCTGAATCTAGCCTACCGGATATCAGACAGAAGGTAGATCACAAAAGCGACATTCAGTTAGAGGCACTTCGCGAGTTTACTCGAGAGACATTCGACTGGGACTACAGAATAGGCGCCATTAAGTTTGTTCGTGTACTAGGTCAGGCGTTGCTCGTGCAGAACATTGCTAAGAGAACGGACGCGATTACTAAGAGAACAGAGGCGAACGTTGAGCATATTAAGCGTATTGCTGGGCGACGAACACATTTCGGCACAGACAGCACCCCTGAACTGCGGATATCCTACATCCCCGAGGAGGTTGTCCCGATAGACATGTCGAACGAAGTGGACGAGGTGATACAAAAGGGCCGCAGTGGCCTAGCGCTGAACAGCGACGAGGAGTTCGAGGCACCAGGGGCCGTGGCCGTGGATGATGGGCCCAAAGTTTTCGACATTACCAAACCCGACTTGGCCTGGGTCCTAGAAGGACTGGTCAAGGCCTCGGCGCCCAGTGTATATCAAGAATGGCAAGACAGGGAAAGCACCAAGGCTGTTCGAAAATCGCCTACAAAGAAGGGCAGAGTTGCCAAGTCTTCCAAGGGTACCGACATGCCTCGCGGAGCTCTCGATAGATACGTCAAAACTACAAAAGCATCTACCAGCCAGCTGTTTTCCAAGATGCCACCCGAGCCAAGTCCGGATCCTCTACAAGGCAGCCCTACTCGCCCTTTGGCACGCAGTCCCAGTAAGCAACTCTCGTCGCCTACGAGCAAGAGTCGGGTGAAAAAGTCGGCCGTTCAATTCCTCGACAGCTCACCAAGCACGCCTAGATCATCCAAACCCCAAAAGCAGCCAGAAACGATCTACATCTCATCTAGTCCACCCACGGCACCTATGCCCTCGCCCCTCAGACCATCCTCAAACGCGGCTCCAGTACTTTCCCAATCGGACAAGGGGTCTACATCACTACGGCCTGTTTTTCAGGAAAATCTTTGTCCGGTTTTAAAGCAGTCATCTATGGAGATTTTTGTGACAAAATCCAAGTCCTGCTCCGCATCTAGTTCTACAAGACCTAAACAAAAAGGACTGGAAGACGAAGATTGTGATTCTGACCTGGAACCACTTTCATCGCTGACGCAATCTACACCGTCTGCCAAGGAAGCTTCACCAGAACGCACCTCTCAGAATAACAAGGAGGCTGGTGTCGCGAGGTCGTCGTCACCAAAGATGAAGCTTTTTAGGGCGCGAACTTCAGCTCCAGGGTTTTATGAGGAGGTTTATCTGGATGAAGAAGAGCGTGATGACCAGTTGGCGGCGGCGGCGGCGGCGGCGGCGGCGGCGGCAGGAAGCAGGACAAGCAGCGCTGTTCGCTGGAGTGATGTTTCTATAATTGATCTCACGTAGTGTGTAGACGATGGAGTTTTTAATGCGGTACGAATAGATGAAGGGATGAGGCGGGGATAATGCCACAACAATTCTCGTTCGGCAGCCGGGGCCTTTTTATTTTATATTATTTTTTTTAACATTACTGGTGCTGCTATATCTTGCTCAGAATCCAGTCTCGTCGACGCCAGCCCTCCTTTCGAGTTTCATCCTCCAACAGACGGGGGGTTTTTTTTTTTTAACGGTGGACAATCATTCCCCTTGGTCCATGTCCAGATCGGGATCAACCTCGGTGCCCAGATGCCTGTCCTCGAGGAACTTGCGGCCGACGAGCTCCTGCGGGAGGTAGGTCTGGCGGACCCTGCCGTCCCTGTAGTTGGGCGGGTACTTGTAGGCGGCGCCGCAGGCCATGTCGCGCATCAGACGGGTTGGGGCGTTGCGCAGGTGCAGCGGGACGGGCAGGGCGGCGACGCCGGGCTCGCGCAGGGCGGCGCAGGCGTTGTTGAGGGCGCGGTAGGCGCGCGTGCTCTTGGGGGCGAGGCACAGGGCGGCGGCGCAGTGGGCGAGGGGGATGCGGGCCTCGGGCATGCCCAGCTGCTGGGCGGCCGTGTAGGCGGCCGTGGCGAGCGGGAGGAGGGTGTTGTCGGCGAGGCCGACGTCCTCGGAGGCGATGACGACCATGCGGCGGGCGACGAAGAGCGGGTCCTCGCCCGACTGCAGCATCCGGGCGAGGTAGTACAGGGCGGCGTCCGGGTCGCCGCCGCGCACCGACTTGTGGAAGGCCGAGATGGAGTCGTAGTGCTGGTCGCCGGCCCGGTCGTAGACGAGCGTCTTGGTCAGCGACGACTTGATGTCCTCGCGCGTGACGCCCTCACCGCGCGCCGCCAGCGAGAGGGCCAGCTCGAGCAGGTTGAGCGCCGTCCTGGCGTCGCCGTCGCTGAAGCTCGCCAGGTGGGCCAGCATGTCGTCGTCGACCAGCGGCGTGGGCGGGTGCGCCGGCTGCTCGGCCGCCCTGGCCCGCCGCAGGATGGCCATGACGTCGGCGGCCGCCAGCGGCTTGAGCGTGAAGGTCCGGCACCGCGACAGCAGCGCGGCCGCCACGCGGAACGACGGGTTCTCCGTCGTCGCCCCCACCAGCGTCACGGTGCCGGCCTCGACGGGCTTGAGGAACACGTCCTGCTGCGCCCTGCTGAAGCGGTGCATCTCGTCGCAGAAGATGATGGTCCTGCGGCCCGTCAGGCCCAGCTCGCGCGCCGCCTCCTGGAACAGCCTCTTGCACTCGCCGACGCCCGTCGTCGTCGCGTTGAGCTCGACGAAGCGCCCGCCCACCATGCGCGCCATGCACCGCGCGATGGTCGTCTTGCCCGTCCCCGGCGCGCCCCACAGCATCAGCGAGGGCACGCGGCCCGACTCCATCAGCGATCGCAGCACGCCCTTTGGCCCGACCAGCTCCTGTCCGCACACCTGGTCCAGCGTCTCGGGGCGCATCCTCTCCGCCAGCGGCGCGCTGCGGCTGCGGCTCTGCGTCTTGGTCCGCTTCGCCGCCTGCGTGCCGTTGTCCCCGTTGTCCCCGTTGTCCCCGTTGTCCAGGCCATTCATGCCGTTCTCTTCCAAGCCCGTCGTCGTCTTCTTCTCCTCCTCCTCCTCCTCCCCGCCAGGGCCCTCCTCGAACCCCCTCTTCTTCCCAACGACAGGCGGGACGAGCGCCCCCCGCTTCACGAACGGCGACGCCTTGCCATCAGTCTGTACCCGTTTCGGCGCAGGCGTGGCGAAGAAGCTCGACGCGCTCCGCTTCGGCTGAGAAGACGAAGAATGAGAGGAAGAGAGAGAAGAAAAAGAAGAAGCCTGCGGCGCCTGTGAAGTCGGCGGCGAAACCTCCTTGGCCGCGTCGACGACGAAGCTCGTGCACCCTGAGTCGATGTGGCTGTTGATTTCCGACGATTTCACAGCTCTGCTGCAGATGGGACAATCGACCGCCATGGCCCCCTCCCCTCCCCTTTTTTTTTTCTTATTTTTTTTCTTCGTCGTCGGCGAGTTTTCTAAAAACGGCAAACGGGTCGCGGGCGAACGGGCTGCGGGCTGCGGGCTGCGGGCAAACGGCTTGTGTTGCTTGTGTTGCTTGTGTTGTAGACGAACGGCGAAAGTGTGAAATGTACGCACGATAAAGGCCGCTTGCAGAGCTTTGGCTGCGGAAAACGCGTCGTGGGTTTCCTGGATTTTAATCAGGTGCTGTGACGCGCCATCCTGCACGTGGCGGGGCAGAGCAGGGGTCCGGCCGGCTGGTTCGGCTTCGTCGTCAAGCCGTCTGCCGTCCATGGTCTCATGCTCTCATGCTCTCATGCTCCCCCGTACATGCATCGTATTCGTTTTGCACTGGAAACTCGTTTAGAGACCCGTCGCTTTGATACCGAGATAGTAGTAGATACAGCATGCTCCAATGGAGCTTTCAAAATCCATGGGTTGTGTTACATGTTAACATCGGCGAGCTCCGCCACACATGCATGATACAAGTCGCACATCTATTGCAACGACCAACTTCCCAAAAAAAAAAAAAAAAAACATGCTTCATTCCAACTTCTGCATCTGTACTAGGATAATGCTCCTCCCTCAATCATGACCCGATAAACCTGTGCGCGTCACCACGCACAAGCACCTCTTCCCGACCAACGGACACATGGCCAGCCAAAACTCCAATTCCCCGTTGCAATCAAACGCCGGAACATAATATGCTGCTCATCAACACGCTCGACGATTCGCTGCATCGCCAATGGCGCCGAAATAATGCTAGACGTCTTTGGAGACGGAAAACCCGGGCCTGTACTCCCCACCGGCATCTACACTCTCATGTGTATAATTCGAGATTGCACAGTTTCCATTTTCTATACCAACGTCTTGAGTGTTCGGACCTTGGGAGACGAAATGGTGCTTTCGGCTTTCCTCTTGCCCAGGACTGGCTCTGGCGTGCGTCGAGAGAAGCCGGGCGTGCCCTCGCGATCCCTGGTCGCCTCTGCATGGCAAGACGCGTGGAAGACCCTGTTGCCGACCGAGACTGCGTCAAGCCAGACCCATTCTTGGGCCGTGTCGAGCCACTTGTTCTCGAACTTCTCTTGGCAGATCGGACATACGTTGTTGACGCCGCTCGCCGGGTCGGGAACTGGAATATATTTGGGTCCACGATCGGCCTCTGAAGCCTGCTTGGTGCCATCCTCTGGCGTGGCTACGTGATCTGAGTCCACTACCTCTCGAGATCGAAGCCAATCCTGACAAGAGCGTTAGTCGGGAAACTTGTAACCAAATAGACACAGCGATGGGGGTTCGGAAAACATACCTGTTGGTCCACATACCAACTGCGGTGTGTGCCTCGTTTCTCTGCCTCAGTCGTCCTCTGGTGAACTCGGAAATGCCAATCCATATGAGCCATCTTCTTTCTCTTCCCTTCCTCGTCGTTCTTGAACCGCCTTCCACATTGCGTGCAAGGTGGTCCTAGGTTGTCATAAAGTGCTGCAATGGCATCGGGGCGGTATCTGATTTTTAATGTGAGTTTCACGACACTTGTTGTTGTTGTTGTCATCTTGTCTTGCTGGGGGCATTACTTACTGTTGCTTCAGCGCCGCCTCATTCAAGCTACCATGGTTCACAACTCCGAAACCCTGGTGACTTGCGGCTGCTTTTGCCGACGCCAGAATACTGGATATGTTTGGTGGCAAGATTGGCCCACGCGCCGGCGGGGGATGGGCAATTGTCGAGACGCCCGAGTTCGTTGGTGTGCCAGATTGAAGCATGCCAGCCTGACGAAGCTGGTCCAACAAAGACAGTGGGTTGTGCGGCGCCGGTTTGGCCGCCTCGGCATGTGCTGCTGGAGGCGATGATCGAATCGAAGGAGTAGCTGTGAAGGGGGGCGGCGTAGGTGCCGACGCCTGTCTCGCCATTAATGCTGCCATTGCTCCGGGACCCAAAAGGGAGTCGAGTGTCACTTGAGGCTTCTGCTCAGGCGCTGCTGAAACTGGAGTTGGGGTTACGGATGCAGAGTAAGGCGGCACGTATCCTGGAGCTGTGATAGAGTTCTGGGCCGAGAGAGCCTTCCTCGTCACGGCAGCAAGTTCAGTTACTTTGTTTTTAATGAGCTCAAGCTGGTCTGGAGGCAAACTTGTACGCTGCACAATCCCTTGGAGGTCGAGCAGGGCTCTTAGTCTGTTTTGAATACTAGCATCATGTGGGTTCTGAGCGAACTCTGCCTTCATGGCAACAATCAAGTTCTGTATGTCATTACTCAACGTTTCTACGCTTATTTCGACCGGCAGCACTTCCCCAGCAGGCCCATATGGCCCAGCAAGGGGAGGTTGGAAGAAAGCCGGTGTAGACCCGGACGGTTGAGGAGTCAAAGAGTCGGGGGGGAACTGGCCATCTGTCAGATAAGTCGCAACTTGGGTACGAGTCTGAGCAACACGTTGATTTACCTGTGGCTGGCCGGAATAGGGACCTGGCTCGCCTGGTCGTCCCCCATTGGTATAGGGGTACTGTAGCTGCGCATAGGCTCCTGGTCGTCCTCCTGGGCCTCGCATTCCTGGGGGTGTAGGTGTATTTCGATGTGGCATCATGGCTGGCCGAGGTCGTCCAGGGATCGGACCCTGCTGCGGCATTGTCGCTGCCCTGGCTTTCATCAGAGCATTCTCAATTGGGCGAACCAGCTCGTGCGAGAAGACCGGTCTCGTGTCCATGGATCCAGGAACCGGGTCTTTCCATGTCCTGAGCATTTCCTCCATCTTCCTTCGTACATTGCTGTCCACAACGGCATATGATTCCATAAATGTCTTGAACAGATTTCGGCCGAAATACAACGTATAAGGGGTTCCGACATTCTTCACGATGGAGTCGAGGACGTAGAGGGACGGTAGCTTTTTGCTTGGGGGCGCCTAAAGGTGGCATTAGCTGCTGTCTTGTTCAAATGCAGAACCAGGTTCGCAGAGTAGAATATCATGATACCTTCAAAATATGTTGCTGAAGAACTTCGGCAATCGCCAAGGCGTGTTCCGTGTTCTCGCGCGCAATCACCGTCAAATTGCTGATTTCAAATCTCATGTTCGAAGACAAATCCTCCAAGGCATGGCGGTAGTCCTCCGCGACCTCATCGGCTTCCGAGGCCATGGTTTAAACTTTTTTAAACGAAAATATGGAACGTTGATTATCACCAGATTATGATTTCACCCTCTATCCGCCGAAGCAGAATGAAGTTTGGAACGTGGCACTGTCGTTATCAAACCTGGACCAAGTTGGCTCTACCAAGGCAACGAGCTTGGCTCCAGGAACGAGAAACAAGAAGACAAGGCAATAGAACCAAGCACAGGGTAAATTGTATAATGTGGTAAATATTGTCACAAGATTCTCTCCCCCAATGGCTTCCCGCCCCGCTGACGGCGAAGAGCCTCCTCGCTAATCCGGTGTGACGTTGCAGAGATGAGATGGTCTAGCTCACAATGGGCATGCTTCGAGGACTGCGAGATTGGGTGAGGGATATCTCTATGCTGGGTGACAAGTGTAACCAGCGACAAAAGATGTACGATTTTGCTTGCCTGCAAGGTGAATGAATTGCGGAAAGATGAAAGGCAGTTGAGGGTGCGCGGTCGCGTGGTCGACAAAGAGGAGCTTTGAAAGGTATTCCTGCAGGAGGATTGTTCCACCGAGTCAGTCACAAGGCCGTGAATCGCAAGTGTTCGCCTATGATGAATGGCTCATGCTGTTGTTCGTTGTGGCCGCAATTAGGTTGAAGTCGTGGGTTGAATCAGGAGTGTTGGTTGAGAGGGCAGGATGAAGGAGCGTAGGCCTCGACAGCCAGGCAGCAATGCGGGTTGATGGTCACGTGTAGCCTATCCAAGGGTTGAGTTTGAGGTGGCCCAGGTGAGATGGGATCTTCCCCGATCTTCTTGCCACCGCAAGCTTCATCACCACTCAGCGGCCCCCCATATTATGGAACACAAAAATCGAATTATTTCTGTCGAGATCATTCACACTCCGTTGCAAGCCATGCACATACCATGCGACGAACAGAGGAAAGAAAATTCTGCCTTTTGCACAGGATTTGGGTATTATCTAACTTAGAATCACATGGGAAAAAAAAAAAAAACGCCTGTATCAATCAACGCGTCCCCTAACTGCTGCCTCGATCGATTTCTCCCTGCTCCAATTTCGATATTCAGAATCGCGACAGGTGAACGGCTTCTGAGTACCTGCTGCTCCGGGCAAAGGAATGATTCATCGGGTGCAAAGCGGTATCAGGGCGCTTGACCCCGGGCACGATCGGGCTTCGTCGATCATCGTGGCCAGCGTCGCGCTCAATGTCTTGGTGAGCTGGGAACGGGCCGCTGATATTGGGGCGGTTGGATTTGTTCTCACCAGTTTCCTTCTTGGCCTTGCCCCAGAGCGCGTTGTAGAGCTTGCTCGTTTTCTTTTCATTCGAGTAGGAGTGTGATTCTGTGCTGGAAGAGTAATCCGGCAGGGTCCCCCGTCCATTCTTTGCCAGCGAGCCGTGGTCACGAATGTCGCGTGAGTTGATGCCTTCGTTGCCATCGCGCCAGATGAGAGAGCCAATGATGTACAGCAAGCCAAAGGTCTGGGAAAGAATCGCAGAAGCCAGCACAAGCTTGGAGAAGTGAGGATCCAAGTTATCAGCATCATCGTTGGCGGGCTTATTCAGGTTGCCAAGAATGTTGCAACCGATCATGACCATGGCAAGACCGATCCATGAATGGCCGTGGTAGTCGGACAATACTGGCCACGTTCGCCTGTAGTATTTCTGAATGGCCTTGACAGGTAACTCCGAGACGAGGAGGAAGAGAGATATGAAGGATGTGAAGACGAGAGAGGCACATTCGAAGACGAAGTACGCCCGGTCCTTGTTAACTTTGATGACGAGGACCCAGCAAGAAGCCGAGATGGCAAGGAGAGTAATAATGGAGAAGACTCGAAGTGTTTGCAGAATAACCATGCCAGCGCCCTTGATCGCGGCAGGTTTGAAAAGCTTGAGGAGAATCATCCAGATCATGGTGCGTGGTTTGGTCTGGGAAGTGAGGTTTACTGTTGAGGGTGCGGATTAGAAACTGGTCCAGGTGTTACTGTAGCTCCGAGACAGATGATGGCATGCCCTCTGGAGATAATTTGGTGTCCTGCAAGCCCTCGAATTCCGTACTCCCCACGATAAGAGTTTATTTTACGCGGTATTTGTTTGTCGTCGGTGTTTCTTTAGAAAGAAAGACGGCTAGATGGAAGATTCGGTAGGGATCGGAGGCGCAGAATTGCTAGAGGAGCCAGCTCCAGAAGAAGAAGAAAAAGTGTACAGATAGAGGGCAACAGTAATGGATGCGTGATAAGAATTGAACGCAGGTGACAAAAGAGAGGAGGGAGAAGCCGTGGATAGTGCTTAATGTACCATTGTCGCCGGGGTCGATAATAGGAAGCTCGTGGGCAAACAGAACAAGTCTCGGGCTGCTGGGCTGCAACTGGTCTTTATCATCTCACACCTGTCACGGGCAGTGAACAAGTCGCGACACACGAGCGGATTCATTCAGACGAAGGTGAGGAAGCAAACCACGAATGGCACCCATGCCCCGTTTGAACGCGGGAAGCGCTGGGTCACGTTGCGAGAGAGCAATCGAACCTCACACGGCGTCTACGGGAATCATCTGCAGTGCCAGTGTGGCACATACAGCGAGCAGCGCATATTCTTCAGGCTCTCGGGACCCAATCGCTTGGTATCTGAAGTTAGACGAAGACGAAATGTCCCAAGAGCGCGGCGATGGCGGAGAGGATGGAGGTGTTTCATGGTCGACGTGATGGGTCGCGATGGATGACAGTGTTGGGAGCGGCAAGGCCAATTTGAACAGCTCAGGCTAGCATTCTGTCTGAGCCTGTGTTCCCGGATCAGAAGGGTCAAAAGACGTGGAGAACGGCCGTGGTAATCCAGTGCACGGCGCTTCGCTCGACGGCCAATGAATCCAAGATGGCGTTTGTTGATGATGAGTGTGAAGTGAACTGGGTCAGGACTGGGTCAGATCAGACGCCAGGGCCAGGGCCAGCGCATTCAAGATGTCATGTGCCGGGATGCGGCCCCGGATCGATTGGTCAGCAGCTGTTGGTGCTGTCGGTGCTGTCGGTGCTGTCGGTGCTGTTGGTGCACGGTTTCAGAGGGCTCGGCGGGGTCGCAGGGTGCAGACGGGAGCCGCTTGTTCAAGGCGCTTAATGTCATTTATCATTGATTATTACGGACTGCTTGAGACGATTCTTTCTTCTTTCTACGTACGAACTACGGAGCAGTCAATCATGGGGGGATTCATGGCTTGAACATCATCCTGCTGTTCACTGTCGCAGGGGTCTTTGTTTCGTGCCTTTGTTTTCCAGTTTTGGAGATGTACTTGATCGAGCGTGGTCGTTCCTGCTCCGTTTGTAGAACTGGAACTGGAACTTGCAGGGTCTGGCGTGGCGCGCGCCCGTGGCCCATGGTCGGGAGCCCGGCCAGGCACCGCACGCACGCAACGAGCGGGCGAATGGCACCAACACCACTAAAAACACCACTAAAAACACCACTAAAAACACCACTAAAAACACCACCAAACACACCACTAAACCACCACCCACTAACAGCAGGTGTTGACTTGACCACTTTGGGACGTCCGCCTGGGCATCGTCACCTCGATGCATCCTGTCCACATCCACGTCCACGTCCACGACCACGCCCACGTCACGTCCGTGATTGCTCCCTGTGTCCTGCCATCATTGTTGCACGACTTGGCGCCGTCTTTGCCACCTCTTGTTTCCGTCTCTAGCATCTCGTCATCAGGGATGATCGTCTGTTAACCCTGCTATGCCCCGGCAATCGCACTCGCACCTTGATGCATGATAATTTTGCTACCCAACCAACCTGCGGCACATCATCATCCCCGACCCGCCCGACAGTCACAACACGTCAATCGAGCACCCATCTTCCCATTCTGCGACATCGGCTTCTCACTGGTGTCTCGGCACCTTGCAATTGAACAGACGATCGAGTCGGACTGAAGAGAGCGAAATGGCCATGCAGGCCTCATCGAATCCGTCGCAGCGAGGCTACCCCCAGCGCCGCTCCCCTGGTGCTGACCCAGGACCGCCGCCCAGCATGCGACCCAATTCTCCGGGCACTGGAAGCTTGCAACCGCGGTCATCAACTGCATCTAACCGCTCCGTGCAAAGCGTACAAAGCGTACAAAGCGGCGTCACAAGACGAACAACGCGTGAGGTAAGTATCGCTCATGCTTCTCGCGCCGCAATCGGGACCTGCATGTCCTAACCAGGCGAGCTTCGATGCCATCATGTAGGGCTCTAGCAGCTCCAGCGGCTCATCCAGCATGCCGTTGTCGCAAATCGAAAAGAGCGTCACCCATCTGCTCGTCGCCACAAAGGAGCTACTCGAAACCTTGACGCAGTGGTCACGGGGTCAAGCCTCTGATACCCGCGTGTCCGATGTCTACGTTCGCCTCGGTTACGAATTCAACATGGCCTGTAGAGCCTTCACCGCCATCAATGTTGATACTTCAGATCTAGGCAACGTTCCGGACTTGCTGAGAAGCATCCTCGAGGCTACGCTGAGCCAAGAAGCTAGTGCCGAGAGTCTGGAAAAATACCTCCCGCGCATTCGTGACATCATCATTAATCTTTTACACGGCTTGAAGCGTAAACAACAGCGGTTACGGCAGAGGCAGGGGAGAGACCGCGATGCCAGCCTGCCTGAGAGAACAACGAGCGTCAGCACAACGGCAAGCGGCGCCAGTGGCTTGACAAATCTCATAGATGAGGGCTTGGAGAACGGATATCGACCTGGTTCCCGCCGAGGTGAAACTCCACAGCAACCCAATGTCAGCACCTCCCCGACTCCACGATATAACGCGAATGCGCCAAGAGATCAAGCCCGCCTGTCAACGACCCCGGAACAACCTTCGATGGCGCAGAGTGTGCCCTCATTACCGCCATATCCATCTGACGATCCCGCAATGCCGTCGTCGTCGTCCATTGGAGACCTTAACATTGACGCTTTCCCGCCTCCACCTCCAACTCCGCCCGATAAGCAATCAAGCGCTTTGGCGGCTCTTCAAAAGGGGGGTGATCTGGAACGCCGAGCATCTCGAAGATACTCTCAGTATCAAATATCGAAGCACCTGGGTGGAGCCGCAAACGGGGTGCCGATCCTCCCGTCACAAAACACACCGATCCCCAACAGAGGCCGAAAGGAGGCTAGGGAGTCGTTAAGGGCCGTACAGTCACGAGAATCGGTTAGGCATAGCCGTACCTTGCCCACTCAATCCAAGCCGGCGGCGACGACGGAATCATCGCCCGCGCAGATGCCCGCTTTGACGGTGGATGCTACGTCAATTTTACCGCCCAGAGCCCCGGCTGAGTTGAGCGATAGCCCCATCAATCAAAGCCCCGATGAGAAGTACGCACCTAGCGCGACACTCAAAGGCCCATTACGAGAGCCTGCTGCATTCACCGGAGGTGCCACTCGACGAGAGCCTGAAGAGAACGAACCGCCCGGCACGCCTGACGAACCGCCCACGCTTCCACGTTCAAACGAACCAAAGTCGGGCGAATCCTATTTCCAGGTTTCGCCCCCACCAACACCAAACAAGGACCTAACACTGTTCCTTCAATACAAGTCAAAGGTCAAAAAGATCGTCCTAGCCCAGGGCCGCGACGAACTGTCCATCGGGCGATTACAGCTTGCGTTTATCGAGAAATTCTCATGGAACACTCAGCAAAATGGGACCGACTTGCCCGAAATTTATATCCAAGACCCTGTATCAGGTGTCCGACACGAGCTGGAAGATTTGACGGATGTGAAGGATCGAACGGTCTTGGTCTTGAACGTAGAACCGCTTGACGAGGTCAAACGACATTTCGATGATGGCCTCTCTGCTCTGACGAAGATTGTGCAGTCAATGAGGCAAAACGTGCATGACCAGGGGACTACACTGCTGAGGGTGTCTGACAGACAACAGGATGCGGCAGCCGAACTGGCCAGATTGGCGACTATTCAACCTTCAGCTCCTGCAACGGAAGGCGGTGCTGCAAAACTGCTTCCTGGGGCAGGTCGAAAGTTGAACGCCGGTCAAGCGGGCGAGATACAGAACCTTCGACGAGATCTTGCTGTTCTCCGACAAACGTATTCCGACTTCCAGTCAGATGTCCAGAACTCCATGTCTGCCATCCGCCAAAAGGCTGCCAGTGTCAAAGCCGTTGCTGCCAAAGCTAGTGTTGTTGATGTTGATGGCGATGCTGGTTATTCCTATGTCACTAATGGACGGAAGCAACTGAACTCGGATTCTGATCGACTCGTGGGCAAGGTGGACGATTTACAAGACCTGATTGAAGATTTGCGCAAGGACGTCGTGCACCGCGGAGTGCGTCCTCTGCCTCGCCAACTGGAGGACGTGGCGAAAGACATCACCAACCTCACCAAAGAACTCAAGAGGATGGAGGAGTACATGTCTTCCGAGAAGCCCATCTGGACAAAGATATGGGAGAAGGAGCTCGAGGATGTCTGCCAAGGCCGGGATGAGCTGCGTCTCATGGAGGATCTCATCGTCGACTTGCGCGATGACTTGGGCAAGGCCTCGGAGACTTTCGCCCTTGTTGAGCAGGCGACCAAGGAGCAGATGAAGGACAACGGCACAGGCGCGAGCGCGGGCACAGCAAGACAGTTCTCCAAGGGGTTGTCGAGCCTAGGCAACAGCTTCAACCAGAGCGCCGCCAAAGAGGACCTGCTCGGCGAAGTCCGCGCCCTCGAGCCGAATCACGAGAACCGACTCGAGGCTATAGAACGCGCTGAAAAGCTCAGACAAAAGGAATTGGAAGGTAGACGAGGCAACGAAATGCTACGAGAAATCGCCAACTATGTGCAAGACGGCAAACTGAAGAAATCGGGCGGCTTCGAAGAGGTAGAGCGCGCCAGAAAGGCCAAGGACGAGAGAATCCGTCGCGAGGTATGGGAACGCCAAAATGGCATGGTTCCCGAAGAGCCCATTGGCGAAGACGCGCTGCAGGAAGGACATGAGGCTGAGCAAGTTGCCGAGGACGAGCTTCTCCACGAGGCAGCTCCCACGCCTGCAGAAGAGGAGGTCTCAAACGTGGCAGGTGATGGCGACGTGAAGACCTAAACTGCCTGCCGTTCCGTCCTACCAAGAAGAGATGTGTGTGTGTGTGTGTGTGTGTGTGTGTGTGTGTGTGTGTCAGTACATGGAGTGTGTTTGTTAGAACTGGGCAAGCCGACGTCTTTTTTTTTCAAGAGCCATGCTCCCTTTCCTTGTACCTGTTTCCGTCTTCAATTTCCTTGTTCTTCACCCTTTTCGAAATTCATTTCTACCTTACTTGTGCCTTTAGGATGTTTCTTTTTCTTTTTCTCCATAGCGGAAGGCGAATTGGGTTGAAACGGTCGGTGTGATTTGAACACGATGGAACATGTCTGTTTGTAGTGTACGTGGGTAAATGGCATACTATCACAATGAGCATGACATTGTGTATCAAGTAAGAGTTTTACATGTGTGAAGAATCGTAAATTCGACGTTGAAAACGTTCTTCTTGGCCTTGTTCACGCGGGTCGGGGGGGTTTCTCATCATGCATCATGTTCATATATTCCATTTCCAACTGGCCTGGTTTCGTAAATCACCTTCTCACCCCAGAAGAACAAGCTTCTGGAGGCTTGCAATGACGGGCGGTTCCTGGCGCCTCGTCCTATCGACCAGGTAATCTTGTAGAACGGCATCCCCACCTGTAGCTCTCCATGTGAATTGGTCGTCTCCTCCATCATGAACTAGTTGTTCTTGTCCCTGCTGCTGCTGCTGCTGCTGCTGCTGCTGCGGAGTCGTAGACGCGGCAAACACCTCCGCTATCGCCCTCTGACATGCCTCCACGACATCATTCATCAGCGACTCTGCGGCGCGGGCTCGCTCAGTCATGCCCCTCCTCACGAGGGCAAACACCAGGCGCTCCACTTCGGCCTTGGCGCCGGCCACGCGCTCGACCAGGCGACGTACGCTGTTGACGAGGTACTCTTCCTCGTAGACGGTTCCCTTGCGGCCCCTTGCGCGCTTCTTCTCCTCGCGGCGTCGGTTCTTGCTTGTCGCGCGGGAGACGCCTGTGCCGACGGTGCCGACACTGCCTGCTTTGCCGGTGTAGCGGGTGAAGAGACTGGCCGAGGTGGAGATGCGCGAACTCGCCGCGATGGAGACATCGTCGGGGATGTCGACACCGCCGGGTCGCTCGCCTTCGTAAAAGGATAAAGGGTCCTCGATGGCCTTGCGACGCAGCTCGGCTATGCGGGGCGTTTGGGCGAGCAGTTGGGCCTTGCAGTCGGCCAGGAACTCGGTCGTGCTGCCTAGGGCTTCGGCCAGTCCCACGTCGACGGCGGATTCGAGCAGCTCGGGGCGTGAGTGGCGCACAACGAGACGGGTGGCATCGGCGAAGAGGTACCCCTTGCAGAGGCACCTGATTGCAGTTTCGAGGGAGGAGAGGTGCTCTAGGTGGATGGTGGCCGCAGAGGAGTAGTCCTTTGCTTCCCAGAGAGCATCGGCCAGACTGGTCGCCAGGTCGGTCATGGCCGATGAGGAGAGCGGCGGAGACTGCTGCTGCGCTGTGTAGAGGCACTCCTGCCAGCAGGTCACGCCGGCGGCGCGGTAGCACGACGTGGCTTTGGCGTAGTTTTGGAGGGATTCGTATGCGAGCCCGGCCTCGCGGTGCGAGGACCTGGATTCGAGGTATTCGGCGTAGAGGGCGGTGATGGCGCGAAGACGAGCCTGGTCGTAGCGATAAATGCGGAGGGCGTCTTGGTACAGCGAATATTTGGTCGTGTAGCTGCAGAACTCGTCGAAGGCGTCTAGGGCGTGCAGATGCTTGAGGGCTTTTGATCGACGCGCGAGGTGATCATCGATTGCATATCGGCGGCGTAGCTCGGGGAGGAGGTGGAGGTTTTGGATGAAGGGGAGGTATTCCCGGGGATCGCGTTGGGATTGCTGGGCTACAAGGAGCGCTAGATCAAGGTTGTACAGGCCCAGGGCGTTTTCGTAGAGCCGGTTCACGTCGACGAGGAAGCAAATGTGCTCGACGGCCTTTTCTGCCACCTTCTCATCCTCTTGCATGAGTTCAGCCACGAGGGTGAGACCGTCGTCCAGTGCGGGTGGAGACTTGCAGACGTGTGCGGTGATGATGTTGTGTAGATTGGAGGCTTTCCGAGCTTCCAATTTCTGAAGCACGGCATCACAAACAGTGTTGATCTTGGATGAAGAGGAGGGTGAGGGGGCGGATTCGGTGGCGGTGGAGTGTTCATGGCTTTGCTCTTGGGACTCGGGTTGAGCCCGTGGTCGCTTGGTGTCTTTGTACATGGTTTCGGTGACGTCTTCTTCCCGGAGGGATGACAGGAAGAGATCGATGTACGTCACGTCATTCAGCTGGTCTAAGAAGAGGCCGACGTTGGCCAGAAACTGGCTGGGCTGGTGATCGTACAGTATGTTCATGTCGACCCTTTGTGTGCGGCAATAGGAGAAGGCACGGGCGTAGCTCTTCTCCTCGATGAGGCTTCGAATACCGTCAACCACCATGGCACGAGGAAAGATGGTTTCAACGTTGCCTCGGGGCATTTGAAGAACAATGCTCATGTTGGTGGGGATGGCAACGACTAGACGAGATCCTCGCTCCACACTGCGACATCTCTCGTCCTTTTCTGGGTCGTCCTCTGGAACTTGAAGATCTGGGAGGAATCGTTGGTCTTTTGAAACGAACATACTAAGAGAGAGGATGTTGAATTTGAACCGGGATCAAAACATACCTTCCGCAGTTGCCGTCAAGTGTACATGCTTGACGAAATGGTTGCTAGTGGTGAAAATAAGATGACTAGGCGAAACAACAAAGGATGTGCAATTTTTGGCCAGTAGCCTTGAGTTGGCATACAAGCGGCCGTTTCTTGACTGTCCAAAGGCAACCGTGCTGCCGTTTACTTTGCTGATCTCAAACCAGGGCAGATGAGTAGGAAATTTCAGGCCGAAGTCTTCTGCGAGCTTCTCGGGGGTAGAGGGATCCGCATTCTCTGGGACTGCTGCTGAGTGCTTGCAAAGATGGCCTTGTAGATCTTGCCCATAAGCCTCTAGCGAAGTCGCATCCTCATACGTTGAGTTCGACACGATAATTTTGTTGTCATTATCAACCACTCGTATAGCACCGGCATCTACGTTGATGGCAAACTGTCGTAAGCCAAGACTATCATGGGAGCAGACGCAATGGAAATGACCGTCTGAGACGCTCCAAATTCTCAGAGGGACTAGTCTGTCAGGATCGAGAAGACCTGATGATGGGAACGGCACACTGAATTTTAGAATGGGCTTGATGGAGCGGCCATTTTTCATAGGCCATTGGTAAACGTCAACTGCCTTGCGGTGCAGAGCTGCGAACCAAGCATTATGGCGGCCAAAGGCCACATCTGCGACGGTCGACTGGGTCGTGATGTCGAACAGAGACATCGGTGGTGGCACGTTGGCCGTTCTGAATGCTGTGAGTCCAACGGTCTCGCCATCAATCACTGCCACAGCGCCATTATCGTACGGCGGGAGACAGGATCCTCGAGCAGTGTAGAACACTTTCTCAACGGACATGATTTCGGATGGTGAGACGGCGATGAATCGAAGAGCCTTCTCAGGATGCCATGATAGATGGAAAAGCCCCGGTGCGACAGCCATTTCCTGCTTGAGGTACCAATGATAGTTGCCCGTGGTCCAAAGTTGAACCGAGTCCTTCAAAACCACGGCCAAAACAGTCGAGTCAGAGTTCCATTCAAGACGAATCTTTTCATCAGCCAAAACGGCCCCCCCGGGAGAGCGCAAGGTGAACTGTCCATGCCGAAGGCCGTTCCTCTCAAAGAAGACAACATCGATGCGGTCAGGCAGCCGTTGAATCCCGGCCATCAAGTTACCCGAAGGCCTCCAGCTCAACGACCCTTCGAGGCCATCGACTGGCTCGCTAGCGCTGTCAAGCTCTCCTTCTCGGGAATAGACACGAACTACTCGTCTGCTGCCCTGCTGCAATGAGTTGATAGCCACGTAAGCGCCATCACCCCTCCAACTGATTGTCGTCGAGCCATCCTCTTGTACGCTGGGCAAACCCTCGTCCACATGTTCGGGGATGGTTGGGTCGCGAAGTGCTTTCGCACCGCGCCCTTGGAACTGAGTCTCTTTCTTCCCCCATCCCACAGATACATGCTTGGAGGCCTTGAGATCCTCGGCTGTCAAACTCACTTCAGCCACAGGGTCAAAGGTGGCACTCATGAAGATGGCGGTGTCTGCTTTGGTTGCGATGATCAAAACTTCTTCGTCAGGAGACCATCTCGCAGCTGATATTCCAGCATCTATGGAGCCCATGATTTCAATTTGGCCCTGGCCAGAGGACTCAGCACCCTGGACGGTGATGATATCTCCGCCCTCGAGAACAAGACATGTCGTTGCAGAGCCACTCAGATACTGAAGACTGACTACTCTGTCAAACGGCAAGTCCGGGGTAGGGCTAGGAGCATCCCAGGAGGCTATTACTGTACATGAGCCTCTAAAGTAAACCGTTAGTCAGTCTTTCTGCAGATGATTCGGGACATTTACCAGCCCTTTAAACAATGTGAGGCCTCCATATTGTTGCCTGTCAACTTACGAGGCGTCACTTTCGGAAAACGAGACTAGCTCAATGCTTGAGCTTTCCGCTGTTGGGCCAATGGTACAAAGGGTCTCGTCCGTCACAGGGTTCCAGCAAGCCGAGGAGATATCAGCACGACTCCACCGCCCAAGGCGGACATTTCGAAGATTGCGCATGGTGGACAGCAAATGGCCGACTGCGAGGCGGTGGCCGAAATTAACGCATCAACCCTACGAGTATGGCCATGCAGGCATGAAAGCTGATTGGAACGTGAAACGTCTGGTTCTAGTGCTTAGGCGGTGGTTTTTGGCGTTTTGGGTTCTTGTGCAGTGAGAGTGACTAAATTTTTTGCTTGACGTCTTGTGTCTTGCACGAGATAAAAAAGCGCTAGCGATGCACAAGTTTGCTGGACTGGGTGTGGCACCGCGTGGCACGGTGTGGCACGGTGTGGCACGGTGTGGCACCACCCAATGCAGCATTAACCCAACGAGTCGTGGATCACACCCACCCTAGAGCTCTTTGCCCCCCGTTCAGATATCGTATAACAGCGCCCATACTACAATAATTCTCGACTTTTTGTTGAGATAGCCGAGGACTTGTGGGTATTCATTTGGTTGTGTATTTGATTGCAGTATTCGGGATTTGAAAACGTAGAGGCGTATATTACGCGACAGAGCGGAAAACCAGGACCTTCTTCATCACTCTGGTGGATGATTAATAGCCGCCTCACAACAAGTATTGAATCCATTGGAACTTATGTACATATGTATTCACATATCCACAAAGCTCACAGTGGTACAGTGGGGCGTACAGTGGGGTACTGTGCCTTCAAACCTTGCTTGACCTGCCGTGTCTGCGGAAGGCACTCTGCACTCTGCATCAAGCCAAGTAGCCAATCACACGATTGGGGCCAATCCAAGCTCTTCATCCCCTCCCTCCCCCTTGCTTGGCATCTCTCCTCATCGCTCATTATTACACCTTCCTCGTCCCCTTTACCCATCCAACAACGTCTTATTTATCACGTCCTGCGCTACGGTTCCGGATCGCTCAGGATCACTGTTGTACCGCCAAGTATACCCCTGCTTCAGTATCTCCCAATTGAGACTGGGCCGAGTCTGTGGAAAGAGTGTCGCTCATACCCAGGTTTCCCGTTTGCTTGGCCCACACCGCATCCATCATCTTCATCATGGACGTTGCCTACAATCAGCACTCCGATCGCGCGCGGCGTAACAACCGCTCGACCACCAACATCAACCATCTATCGCTTGCGCCGCTGACCGTCAAGCTCCCCATCAATGACAACGATGCCATCCCAGACTCGGTCACCTCCAAGTCCCATGGCACTTATTTGCAGGGCAAGTCCGCACCGACCACGCCGCGCTTGCTTTCACGAGGATCTGTAACACCTCGATCGCGCTCTCATCATCGGACACCTTCAGCTCCCAGCGGACCTCTCTCGAAGAGCAAGTCGTCCGCGTACCTCGGCGTCGCCGGATCCGGGCACGGCCACCGAAAAAAGTCAGCATCTGGTACTTCGACACCGCGGCGGCGCGAAGCTTTGGGGAATGGCAACGACAACGAAAGCGACTGGCTGCTGAGAGCTGGCGCCCTCCTCAGCTCCGAAGCAAGAGAATCCAAGGGGCAGTCATGGCTCATTTCTAGACAGAGCTCGACCAGCCTGGCTGGCCTGCGGGACGCCGAGGAAGAAGCATTCGAACAGGAGCTTGCTCGCGAGCGAGAAGTCGCCAGCCATCGTGCCAGCCGACGTGGAAGCTTCGCCATGGCCGACGACGATGCCACTCCCAATGGGAGCAGGCTCAACAGCCGCTTCAACAGCCGAAAGCACAGCATGGCCGAAAGTCGCAGCTATATGGGAACGCCCCTGGATCGCCCTAGCACAATAGAAGACTCGTACTTCCCAAGCCACGAGGCTGGTGGCATCGCAGGCCCCGACTTTATCAACCTCGATGAAAAGCTCGAAGAGCTAGAACGTGACACGACGCAGGATGATGAAGCTACCGTGCGGAGACTTGTACGACACGGTACCGCTGGTAGGGGCTCATGGATCAGCAATGTTGTCGGGTGGTCCCTGTTCAGGGTGGAGGAGAATGAAGAGGAGTCAGATGACGACGAAGATGACTACATGGATGAGGACGAGTTGGCTCGCACAGGACGCGGCGCCGGTTCCCACCGACACTTTGAAGATGTTCTACATGCGCCCGTTGAACGATTCCCGCCGCCTATTTCAGACGAGGGTGGCTGGAAAGACGTCGCTTGGTTGTTGAGCGTCGCCTCAAAGGTCATGTTCTGAGCGCCATAGACAGGGGACGAGCCGGAATCATTGATTATTGTTGAAAGTGGAGAAGTAGAATCTTGCTCCCACATATCCTTCCTCTCGGTCTGAGATGTGTACTTGTCAAGAACATGCGATCCGATACACATTTCAACGCACAGTTGTTGGTGCCGCTTCACATCCATATCAATATAGCTTTCTCAAGTGTTGCTTCACATAACGCAGCATTCATTCCGGTTTCTAGTGAACTGACTTGGTATGTATACCCGTGAGTAGAGCCAATACTGAAGCTCCAAGATGTCGTACACGGCCGGCAGACGAAGCTCATACCTACTTCCCCCCCCCCAGAAGAGACAAACTCGGATAGCACACGGCGCATCTACAGAGCAACTTCCAGACCCGCAGACATGGCACGTACTCATATCCTTCCCTACCAGCCTTTGCTTTTGTTGAGCCGTTCGTTGCGCAAGGCTGTGCGGGACCTTCTTTTCCCATGCAAACCAGGCTTCTTCACTGGCACGCCTTGTGACTTGTAAGCGCCAGTGGCAAAGGCTTTCGATTGGCACCTTGTCAGAGACAAGGAAGACGAAAGTCCCTCCGGGCCCTCCGGGTGCGACCAACGGTGACTCGTAATCCAGTCACTCTGACTGCCCTGTCCCAACTTCCTAGCAGCATGGCCTCGCGCGAAGCTCAAAATACCAGCCCAGGATCCCAGGCCAAGATGGAAACAGCACAACTCTTTGCCATGGATCGTGGCGATCAAGGACGTTGACTTTGGCGCCCTCTATCTGGAATCCATACGTGTGGCAAGCAAGGGAATGCTTGCATCCATGGCAAGTGTACTCGGTAGGGTGTACTCGGTAGGGGTGGGAGCTATGTTCATCGTATTGCGATTTCACAAAGGAGACAAAGGGTGTGTACTTGCCCTTTAATAGACAAGGATCAAAGAGAAATTAGCACAAAGCCCATGCCACTTTCTTCTCATGGCATTGCTACCCGTAAGATATGTCAAGACTATATCGTAATTTCGCCAATTACTAGGCGTCGATTTGTATATCCCTTTCCTCCCCTGTAAGAGATCAAGCAGGGATGGTATTGTATATAAAGTGGGAACTCGCCACTACATGCCTATGTACGTCCGTGGCTGTTGATGAGTTGGGGACACAGCATAATTCATCCTTGTCCAGAATCGCACCAGACGACGTCATGCCTCCTTCACAAGTCGACGTGGCATGGGGAGAAAACCAGGCCTCAGGTGGCTCGGAATAATCGCTTGCATAATACGTCCGTCCGTACTCCGTACTCCACACATACATGTAGCATGATCGGGTTGAACAAGTCGTCCACCATGCGGGCCCCGAAGCTGTTCCGTACGGTATGTACGTATTCGTGGCCGCACAATCTTGCCTTGTACATGTACATGATGAGGAAGACTTTGGCATCGGCTGGGGTCGGGCGGGATTCGGGCGGGATGCGGTACTTGGGCTTTTATCCGACAGGCAGGAACGCAAACTGGCCGCCATTGGCTGCTGTGAACAGCTCTCATCTTGGTGCCCAACAAGCGCTTCGCAGTCTTTGCAGTTGGCCACGACTCCCATGAGACATGATGTTCGTGATGCTTTCTCACGCACCACCTGGGCAGGCACCACCCAGGACCACCCGGGCAGAAAAAAGGCAGGCAGGTGCAGACCAGGCACCCGGGCCAGGCTGCCCTGGTCTGCTCTGGTCTGTGTCAAGGAGTGCGACCATGTTGGGTGTCTCTGCCCCTCTGCCCCACTGAGGCCCATGTACTGTGTACATTGTGTACATGTACGGAGTGTTCACCGCACGAGAAGTGAGTGCGTGATGACTTGACGGCGCTGTTCTGTCCACTGACGTCTTTCTCGTCTTCTGCAGAGACGCCATTCTACCCCCCCACCACCACCCACCACCCAGAAAAACACCCAAAAAAAAACACCCACACAACCAACCCCATCTCTGCACGGGCAACACGGAAGGGGATCCTCTTCCTCGCAGAAGCAGACGTCTGACCCAACAAGTCACCTACCCAACCTCTTTGCCCTCTGTCGACACTAGACTTCTGGCTGGCACTCGTCCTGGACCTGTCAAACCCGCGATTCCCCTTGCTCTGAACCGACCTCGCTTGTTAAGCGCGACCTCGAATCCTCGAACATCGTCACGGCGATACGCACTTGGATACGCCCTTGGATACGCCCTTGTCCTTTCGCTCCTTGCTTGCTGTTGTATGTACAGTATATACCAACGGACCAGAAAGACGACAATATCCTTCCGATCGAGAGTCCCGAGACCTTCGTCGCGGGCGCACGAATCTACACGTCCAACACTACGAAACATAAGCCTTGGGCGTCCTAATTACCGGTCGCGCATTTCCGGAGACTCCACGACTCGATTGCATCGTCTTTTTTTTTCTCTTTTTCTCTTCTTCTTTTTTTTTTTTTTTTTTTTTTAAGAAAGAGAAAAATACTGTATTCTTCCATTGGTTTTTGTTGCTGAAGCTTTTCCTTGCACGGGTTGTTGATCGGTTCCGGCCCCTCGAGTTATTATTATCCCGCCTACCCCTCACCCGCATACCGAACCCCTCAACCGACGTCATGGCGCCAGAGGATGCCGTATGTTGAATCTCCTACTTTTCGTTCATTGGAACCTAGCTTGATTATTCTTCATCTGCTTGGTGTCTTCTTACCACTTTGCCATGTCGACTTTGCTAACCCCGCTGCTCTGTAGGAGGATAAAGGTATCATTTTCGGTGACTCCATCGACACAAATACTTTTGATCAAATCCTGGAGATGGATGACCCTGATGATAATGAATTCAGCCACTCTATCGTGTTTGGATTCTTCACACAAGCGGAGGAGACGTTCACACAAATGGACACGGCCATGTGAGTTGTTCCTCGGGCTGAAACCCGCCACGGCTGAAAAAGGTGACGATGGCACAAGCGCGTAAACTGACGGAATCTGATTACGCGACTCAGAGAAGAAAAAAATTTGGCACAACTTTCGGAGCTGGGCCATTTCCTCAAGGGTTCGTCGGCCACCCTGGGGTTGGTCAAGGTGCGCGATGGATGTGAGAAGATCCAGCGCTACGGAAAGAATGAAAACGTGGACGGAAGCAAAGAACCAGACTCTGAGAAATGTCTGACACGCATCATCGAAGCGCTAGAAGACGTCAAGGCAGACTACAAGGACGTGGAGAAGAAACTCAAGGGATACTACGAAAAGGCTGACGAGGATGATGATTAGGAAACACGTCCTAGATGCCAAACAGAAACAAGCTCAGCAGCGGCCCCGCAGAATTCCATGGTTAGAGAGACTATCACTAGCAGGCTCAGATAGTTGACGGCGCGTATTGACACTACAAGGATGGATTATTGGATGATGTGAAGAGGTGAAGATGGCGGAGGAGACGCCGGACCCTTTTTTTTTTTTTTTTTTTTTTTATAACATAGCTCATGGCATATGGCATGGCGTTAGCTGATAATGAAAGACTGGGGGGTCTAAAGCTCTACAGATGATGCTTCGCTGCTTGCATGATGCGGGTCGACGGGCTCGCTCGACTCTCCATGGTATGAAAGCGGGGGTTTCGACGGCATCGAGAGCGTCACCGCGCGCCCGCGTGTGTGGGTGCCACTGGGTGGTTGGTTGGTTGGTTGGTTGGTTGGTTGCATTCATTATGTATATACGGATTACGGCCGGCTCGAAACCCGAAGGAAAGGTCATGTACGTTAAAATGCCGTCAATTCAATCTGCGCACCCCTACGGATTACATACCTTACATAGCGCGCCGGGCCCAGCCCCCCATGCCATGCCATGTCATTGAAACGCCGACTTGCCGGTCCCTTTATACACACAGATTAGTACATCCGGACTTTATTACAACACGGAGCAATACGGAGCACCGTCAACAAGGGCTGGCTCGTCGGCCAGGCCGCCGTCTCGCTGCCGAAGCGGCTCGAACCAAGAGGTATCCTTTGCGATCTGCGGAGGGGCCAATATCAGCAGCGGCGGCCCCGACCCCGACCCCGACCCCGACCCTCACGATGAGTCGACTCTTCATGTCCCTCCGCGGCCTGCGCTCCACGGCGGCCGCGTCAAGGAAGGTTGATGCTGGACGCGAGGGACCTGTTGGGCAGGTACGGCGATTACGCGTGGGCCGAGGACATGCCGGTGACGAGGGGTGGCGCTCTGTCGGATGGGCGCGAACAGGGTTGGCGCCGGGGACGACGAGGCCTACGAGGTGGAAGCTGAGGTTGAGATATAAATTAAATCATATAATAGACCAATTCGAAAAAATGTCGCCGGCCCTTTTTTTTTTTTTTCTTTCCCAACCACGAGCGTGTTCGAACCATTTAACTGCTTCAATGTGTTTTATTCCAAAAGTGGCATGACCCCCACGTCCCACATTCACTGGCCCCCAGCTTCATTGATTCTGACGCAGCCTTCCTTCTTCCCTTATCTTCATCAGCCGTGGCAAGGCACTCCGACCTTGGAGACTTGGTTTCCTTTGTTGGCATAATCATATTAGAATCTGGACATATTTCCTTTTAACCCCCCGCCGCGATACCCGGCGACGATGCCGACGCAGGCTCCGCCAGCATCTTGGATGAACCCCAGCTTGATGCTCTTCTCTTGACGAATTCTGACGACCACCCCCGACCATCTACGAGCAAATAGAACAAGTGAGACCTCTTGAGAGAGAGAGAGTCTTGAGAGAGAGAGAAAGACAGAGAGGGACACATGGCATGATGAATACTCCCGAGGAGCGCCGCGGCAACAGCAGCCATGTGCTGCGGACTGGTCCAGGCCATGCCACTCGACGGCACGACTCAGCCGGCAGCAACTCCATGCCGGCGCTGCCCCCCAGAGCAGTCATGGTCAACAACAACGCTGCCGGGCCCCAAGTCGCCCACGAACCAAGCATCAACGCCGGCTCTTGCTCTACCGGCGGCGCGCCGCTCGCCGACACGGACAAAGAGACGGCGCCCTCCCGATCCGGCTCCGCCAGGCGCAGCACCAAGGGGAAGCAGAAAGAGAGGGACGAGCGCAACGCGGCGCTCCTCCAGGAGAAGGATGAGCGCATCACCGACCTGGAGAAGGAGATGGCCACGATGGAGCGGGAATTCACGCGGGAACTCGACAAGCTGAGCCGGAACGAGAGCGAAACAGCCACCTTCTGGCAAGCGAAGCACAGCGCGCTCAATCAACAGTTCCTCAGGACAGATGCGGAGCTCCGCGTGCTCAGGTCGGAAGTGGAGGTGAAGGAGGCGGAGCGCGGCGAGCTCCGTCAGGGCTGGGACACGCTGCGAAGGGAGGTCAAGGAGCGAGACGACGAGATTCGCCTGCTGAGCAGCCAGTTGCGCGATATGAAGAAGTTTGTGAGCACGAGCACCAGGACGGACGCGCAGACGAGCGATGAAGTCTTTGGGGAGGGCATGGCGAGGTTGGGCAACGGCTTGCAGAATTGGGTCATTACGAATTTTCGTCGTGCCAAGCTCGGTGAGTGTACTTCTCTCTGTCTCTCCTTCTCTTTTTGTGCGTCGCAATCAATCCGTGGCCTCTTGTACTGTCTGTCTTTGTTCCTCCTGGCCCGGCAGGAAATCAAGAAAAATGGGCAGTAACGCAAATGGCGTGGATGAATGCTGAGTCTGTTTGTGCGCATCAGCCGATTTCGCTCAAGTAGATGAGGCGACGCTCGCCGAGCTCGGTGAGCTGGTCCCCATGTATGAGGAGCTGGCGCAGGGAGCAAAAGTTCACTTGTTACAGTCCATCGTGTCGAGGGTGCTGGTGGACATGGTGTTTGGCGTCTACTTTCCGGGCTTGTCGGATGAACAGACGCAGCGTTTCCGACAGATGGAGAGGACGCTCTCCCAGCTTGGTGCGTACAGTTCCGCCGTTCCCAACTCGGGCTCCTCGAGACGTCGGCACTCAGACGTCGGCACTCGGACGGACTTTGCCACGGGTCATCCGTTGGGTCGTCTATCAGATGTCCAATTTTGAGTAGCAAACCATTGACTTGCGATATCCTAGTCCTGTCGGAAGAATCCATCAATCAATGGCGCGCTTCTACACTTGGCCTGCTACGCCGCGACGCCCCCAGACTCCTACGGGACGAAACGGGCACGCAGATTGAAAAGGTCACGTCCCGCATAAACCGCACCCTGGACACCATTACCACGGACCGGGATGGCACACCATCTGCGTCGGCCTCATCACGCTCCGACGCCCGAGACTCCTCTCTTCGCACGCTCGTCACCAACTCTGTTGAACTAGCTCGGCTACTGTTCGCCCAAAAGGCAGTCCTGAGAGTGCACATGCCCGAGTTCTTGCCCCATCAGCAAGTCTTGTTTGATCCATGCACCATGGAAGACGTTGGTGGGGAGGACGAGGACGCTCTTGCCAGCAGGGACGTACGGTGCGTGGTGTTCCCCGGCGTGATCAAGCATGGGGACGAGAATGGGGGACAGATGCAGTTTCGCAACGTGATTGCCAAGGCGAGAGTGTTGTGTGGCCCTGAAGACTAGGCGGCATGGCATGCCATGGTATGGCTCAAAGATGCAGACCGTCGAACCGTCGACGAAGGTGTTCCTGTATTCCGGCCACAAATACAAGTCGTAGCAGCAGCGAGTCGCATCTCAGCAATTCGTTCGACAAAACTCCGACGGCATCTCCAAAAGATGACTCAAGTTGAGGAAAGGATGCCAGATTCAAGGAGACAGAAGCCGCCCGTCTTCAATGAAAAGAACTGGGAACATCGGACATGAATGAGTACCATTGTGTTCTGGCACGTCTCTGTGGTTCACGTGGAATCTTGCCTCTTCAGGGGCACCCGAATCATGGGTGGTCAATCACGGTATCACGATATCACGGTACACGTGTATTGTGTTCCTCGCACACGCTCCTTCAGAATCCTGCCAGACATCGTCGTCGTGCTTTCTGAAGCGCATATGTCGCAGCAGCTTGAGATTCGCCGCCCTCGTCTGCCTTTGAATCTCAAACTCACGGCAGATGAGTTCCGAGGGAACAAACCTCTTTTCTGTTCCATCACGCATTGAGGGTGCGTTGAACGTTGCATCTGTGAATGATGCAAAAGTGACTTGAGCATCTACTTTTTTCAATGGCGGCCCAACTTCGAGTTCTTGCGCTTTTGCCTGTCAAGTGGCTTAGCCTGTTCTCTCTCTCTTTTTTTTTTTTTTCCATTCCAGAGCACGAGTTAGTTGGTGCTTCCGTATCTGGCCCTTCGAGGGAGGAACCAACACACTGCTCACAAGCTCACAACCTACATTCGTTCGTTCCAGAATCCAGACTCGCTACTCAGGTATCCAGGTCCTCTGGCAAACAATCCGCAACCTTGCAAATAAATCATCAAGTTCGTCGATCGGATCCCGTGGTGCCCCCTCCCTGCGGCAGTCGTGCTGCTCCTGAGTCCCGACAGGTGTCTTCACAAACATGATGCTGCCCAAAGGTCTGTCTCAAGGACTTGTCATTTGTGGCGGAAAGCCACCCCGCGTCGGACGGAAACTGGAATAACGCGGGGGTCGCCCACTCAAGCAGTCAAGCGGCCAGCTGCCTCGTCTATGTGCATGCTGGTGAGCGAACAATAAGAAGCCGCATCGCCCATCGTTCTCGTCGGCAACACCACTCCACCATGCCGAGTGCCGGTTGCCTCTCTGGAGATATGACCGTCACCCGAGCATGGCATGCCATTCCATTCCAAACACTTGCATCCCGCTCTTTATTCCCCGAGACTCCGATGCTTGCCCAAGTGGAAGCACAACCTGACTGCTTGTGCATCCCGAAATGCACGCAACGTAACGTGCGGGTGGGATCATATACATATCGTTACACGGGGTCCGCAAGGAAATTTTGACCTATATGATCCGTGTAAATAGTGTTGATCGTGCAATTGCTGACAGATGAAGCGCATCCCACCTACACCCCCCTACAGTGCAATTGTCAACTTGGCTCAGCAGCCATGCTCCTGCAGATCGGACATGGTGTACTTCCCACAGATTTCTGCTTCCCTCACAAGACTCTGCTCGCATCTCTACCCGATCCCATGATACGTGAGAACATGCAGCCCACGCAAAGACGCTGTCGCTTTAGGGGAGAAGGAGGGCGGAGGGGGAGGGCCTATTAAGCTTATGTGGCACCAATCCATAAGTTATTGTCAATTTTTATTTTCCCACATCAGGCAACAAAGGTAGTAGCTTTCGACTGTCGATCGATGACGGCCGGTCTTGAGCTACATCGACACGAACACTTCTGCACAGTATCATGTCGGTATTGGCCTGCAACACACTGAGTCATCTTGGCTGTCACTCTTCCGTCATCCTCGCGTCTGCCGGGAGTCATCAAAAGTGACGATGGTCAAAAAGAGAGATTTTGACCATGGGACATCTTCTCACTCATCCACGTATAAGTGCCGCAGAATTATCGTCTTGGCCAAGATGGTGTCATGTGATCAGTCAGAAAATCGGGAAACCGGACAGTTTTGCTGATTCCAAGTTTCCGGAGTGTAATCGTCGGTGTACAAATCGACTGTCATCGTAACATGAGCCTAGCGCTTCCCTTTGAAGGGCACTCATCCAACAGCCACTCGCCCAAAGCGCGTGCTGTCGTGAGCCTCTGCGAGCCGCACTGCCAAGCAGGGATGCACCAATTGAGGGGGCGCATTTTGAGCCTCAACTTTCGGGGGTTTGGGTTGCCCCCGAGCTCCTCGCCTGACGGGAAGTTGTAAGCCACAGGGCATTTCACAATCTTTGCCGAATGCCCTGAGTACCGAGTTGGGTAGGGGTGATCCAAAGCAGCCACTACTGGAAGAAGGCCATTAAGGCCACCACGGACCTCCAACACTTTATCCTCGTAAAGCTTGTATTGAGCTTGGGGAATGGACAACAATCATGATTTTCACCCAATGTCATCCAATATCAGCATCCGAGGTTGGAATTTGACGAGTCAAAGCGATCAAACTTGATTCTCGTGAACCGCCAGAAACCCTATATCAGATTCTCAGTCGTTGCTGCAAGGGAAATGATCCTCTCTTTTCAACTCGCTGTGTCGCCAGCGCCACATAGCAAAGAAGCGACATTTTCGGTGAGAGTATGCCCCTGGATTCGTTGTTCTCTTTTTATTGCCGCCAGGATCCCGATCTAATGTCACACTGATATCACTTTGGGGCTACTCGGCTGGGCAGTTGGAGCAGGCACAACAGCTCAGTGCCGCTGTCTGGCAACTTTTGGAATCAATAATTGTGCGGTTCCATGAGTCAGGAGAACATGCGAGACGATCTACTTTATCTCATCATGTGTTAGCGCAAGATCAATGTAGTCCATGATCGGCAGCCTTGTGAGATAGCGAGGATGCTTACCTTATTGGTAAGTTCGACCAGTACTTCTTCCATGTAATCTGTAGTCTTTCAGATTGTTCTCTACATCAGAGACATGTGTCCATGTAGTCAGTCCACCACGGTGTTGGAGCCAGCAGAGCTGTGAAGGCCCCCACCATCATGCCACCACATCTTGCAGTTGGGGGCCTTTCTTAACTGCTCCAGGTAGTACTGAATAGGATCAGTCAAGTCAAGCGCTTGACTAATCAAAATCCATCTGCTGACAGTCCTGAATCATTGCAATGAAAGCCTGCGCAGTCGATCTGGTTAAGGATAAAAAAAGACGACAACAAGTGATCACCCTTTTTGGCACTTAGACGACAGTGAGAAGACCAGAGGAGGAGGTGGCGGAGTTCCTTCTTCATACGCAAGATACTCACCACCACTGCTGATTCTCGAAGCACAACCACTCGGGCTCTCATTTCATTCCTTTGGTACGTCAAACTCGAGGCGAAATACGTTTCGAAACAGCCGCAAAGTCTTGAAATGACTGGATTTGTGGTCAACTGTACTGGTACATCCCACAGCTCGACACTTCCAACAGCTCAAAGGACCACACCCATGGTTTCGGCAGAAGATATTCGCCAGACAATGGAGCGAGCCGAGGAGATGCGATCGTCATATGATGTATACACCTCCTTCAGAGAAACATATTATTGCCCTGATTTACATATTGAAGAACCGATCGTCCCGCAAGACGCACGAACCGAAGAAGGCGCCCCAACATGGGGGAGCAGTGCAACGCCTTATAGTGCTGCTTTCGATACCGTCGGCGGTCCCTCGGAATACTCAATGTCAACAAGTACGCCTTCGATAGATGGGGTCGAGCCTATACAACTTCAGCGGCCAACGATGTCAGACCACAGTCTAGGTTGGCTTCCCTGCGAGTTCATGAGGCTGACAGGCTGTGGTGCGTCCTTCCGTTTCCAAGAAATAAACCTGTGGATTGAGCACATGGTGAATGAGCATTTGGCAGCATGCTTTCCTTCCCACAGCATTTGTTGGTTTTGTGAAGAAGCAGACTTCAAATGCCGTTCGAAGCGAACAGAAGAGAAACGGGAGAAATATCGGCAGCGGATGTATCATATTGCAGCTCATTTCTTCGAAGGGCAAACATCAGCCAACATTCAGCCAGACTTTTTCTTTCTCGGTCATTTGCACAGGTACGGTCTGATTGACGAGCACGTTTTTCAACGGGCAAAAAGCCAAGGACAACTTCCAGCTATCCACATGCCCCATGACTTCTATGACGATGCAGAATCATCGGGAGTGGCTTCGCAGCAGTATGCTGAAACAAGTCGCCGCAATAGCCGCCTTCATTCGTCGCAGAGGCATCGTAGCCATCGGCATAGGCACTGACTGACACGACAAGGCTTTCGGGGAGAGAGGGACAGCACTCTTTTATTCTTCATCTTTATTTCTTGCGAGTTTTGTTTGTGAGGTCGAAAAAAAAGCTTCATCACTTGCTTCTTTGCCCCATGATGAGATACGACGAAGTCAACTTTTACGTTTGGTTTTTCGATGCCGTCTTGGTCGTCGTTAGGAATGTTTGAGTGACTCGGCCGTGACAGTGCGTATGCATGCCAGCGCCATTTGGCAGAGGGCAGCTGCGAACTCCAACAGAAATGATGGTACCTGGCTTGTTTTCGCACTACCCACAAGCTAAGATCTCTGACGCAGCCATCGAGTTGTTGATGAGACTCTTCAGTTGGACCGATTTTGTGATTGGGGATGCTTATTATGACGTTCACCGCAAAGCCCCCACACAACATTCTGGGGAGTTCAAGAACGGTGGGGTTGGGCTAAATCGGGCAAGCTTTCACGCCGGGATTTCTCAACTCACGGTTGGGTTGAAATAGTCCCATTGATCCAATTGAGGCCGTTTCTGACGTTGATTAGCCAAGCGAACTCGAGGCATTCCTTTCGTCGGTTGGACCTAACATACTTTGGGAGGGTATTTTGCTCGCCAAAGAAACACGACGACATGACGCAGAATGGCATCCGTTCAGAAGGCATATCCGTGACGAAGGTGGACAAAGCAGAGAACCAGTTAGTTGGGTAGTTTTCTGTGTTTCATTCCAAGAGATGATGCACACGATGAGATGGAAGATGTCAGGCGAAGACTAGGACAGACTGAAGCGGTCAACGAGATTGCGGAAATGGGGGCAGGCGCACCTGCCGAGTAGAGAAGGAGCGGGGGGGTGATTCAGGAATCAGCATTTCACGATGTTCCAGATTTTCCCATGCCCTACACACCTCAGCACATCGGCAGCGTGTGTCTCGTTGTGAGGATGCAAATTTTCTGCATGGCCAATAATTGAGGACTCGTGACTTGTTGTTCATGTGGGACCGGACAGCTTCTGATGCCGCGCGGTCCGTCTGCATAATACATGTAAGCATCGTACATGAGACCGACCGGCTATGAATTTCCGATTCGCCATTCCCATTTGTTTTCCTAGCCCGACTTGCAATTCAGACCAGATCGTCACGAGACTTGAATTCCAAAAATCTGACATGGATTTGCCCCTTGGGGCAACCACAACCATACAGTGGCTAGCACTCACATGAGCAAGTCATAACTTCAACGCCAGCCAGAGAGACTTGGTCTGATGCTATTCCCCACGAGGACGGGTCTGCATACCTGGTGGTGCATTACTATCGTAAAACCCGTTTGCCATTTTTGAAGGACCCGAAGTATTTATAGAATTCAAGGGCATGAATACTGCGCTACTTTGTAAAACCAAGGAGGGGGCTTTTACGGTTTGACATGGACAACTTTACGAATATACCGGACAGAGCATCTACTCGTTAAGTAGTAAGTCGAAACCATGCACTTCATAACGTCGTTGTTCGCCATCGCCCTGTTCCTCGGCCTCGCGGCTGCTGGGGCCATTTCGAACGCTTCACGATCTGGACGTGTCTCCGGAGAATGCAAGTAGGATCCAAGGAGGGGGGTATCATTCTGTGCAGACCACCACATTGCATGATACAGATGCTATACATACCAGAGAGATATGAAATTTACAGAGACCGACCCCGTGATGCCTTTCTGATGGAATATCTCGCTGCCCTTTGTCTTCGAACCCTCATTGAACTCGTCCTTGATTGTTGATATCCCACTATGGGCGCCTGCGTTCCCCTCCTCCCGAGTCCTAGCAGCGCGGCGTCGATCCATCTATAGCGCGCCTCATACTTCACCCACCGCTCGAGACCAGGCACGTGGATCCCTAGGCTAGGGAGCGCAAGGAGTGTCAACGTAGGATTCGCGTCTTCACCACGACTTGCTTCTACGCTATATAGAGCAGGTAGGGAATAGCGAATCTTGCCAGGTGCGTAGTACTTGAGAATCTGTTCCAGTCGCGCACGCTGTTTCGGGGGCAGCGCTTTCCGAAATGGCTTCGCATGCTGCGGGAAGAGCGGCAGGATATGAAACCTGGCGGGCACGCAGGCACTCACGCGGATCCAGTACCTGCCGTCCCAGAGCTTGGCTGTCTTCCACGTTCGCCAATGACGATGGCGGCTGGTAGGCTCTTCTGCATCATCAGCTACAGACGAGATGCGATAATTGATGTGTCCCGGAAGCTTCCGCTCTGGCAGAGGCTTCATGGATGAGTATGGAGCCCGGGACATGAACCATTTCGTACATGCGGGGCCAATGATGGGATCAAAGGCGACACCGGCAATGGTGAATGCTTTTGGCGGTGTTTTGTTGGGATCCGCTGCAAGTTCTGGGAAGATTTTATCGATGACAGTGTCCAGATGTGTGACTGGAGGGGCATTGGTGTCTGGCGTGACGAATTCTATCAGTTTGCGAACCGCGAGGGCAGCCATCAGGCGCTGGTGGGGTTGACGACATCGCGACCTCGCTTCGTCGAAGAGTCGTCTTCTCCATTGCGAATGAGCGGGTCGAAAGGGAGGAGGCTCAACAAGCAAAGTACCCGCATTGGGGTCGAAATCGAGAATCGCAGCTTCTCGTATCAACCATCGTCGCGCCTCTGCTTCTTCAAGTCTAATGCGCTTCTTTGCTTCCCTTGACATGTCGAGAATGGCATCTTTCTGCAACTTCGTGGGTAGTGTGGTACGGTCCATGTGGCGAATGGCGTTTCTGGGTGTGAGGGTTGCATCTGCATTGGTAGGATCCTCAAACCATTTTATATTGTTAGCCTCGCAAGTGGCGATGAGCCTGTCCTTGTCAAACTGGAGCAATGGTCGATAGATTGTTATGCCTCCGTCCTCACAGTTGAGCGGCGTCAAGTATGGCACACGAGGGTCAACATCTCGCAGTATGTGCCCGGGGAAGTGGGCCGATATGTCATTGATGCCAAGGCGCGACCTGATTCTGTCCCACGGCTCGGTTTCGGAATCGCTTTTCATCGTTGATCGGAGGCGCTTCATTTCTTTTTTTGGCGGCTTGAAGCTGAGATACGGGTATTTCTGCATTTGATCGTCCAAAAGCCCGCTCTTGTAGACTCCGTGCAAGTCGTAACACTCCGGTATCGCATTGGCTTCACGTATTCCTTGATAGCCTCGATATGAATGACCACTCATGTACCGCATGAGCACCGTCTCGTATTGGTCATCTCGGTGATGGGCGAAGAACAAGCTATTGGCGCTGAAGCATTGGCAAGTCAAGCCGAGCATTCGGTAACGCAGAATTCTGGCGACGCTTTCGACATTGGGAAGACTGCCGGGATTTTGCCCATCCTGGACGAAGTCTTTCCAGTTCAAAGGTTTCGTGACGGCCCTGAGACCCAACTTGTTCAGTTCTTGGGCGACTTTTGAAGCTTCGAGAGAGCTCTCCTGGCGCAATTTGTGGTCGACGATGATGGCAAAGGCGCTGTCGGCGGGGTTGTCGGCAATTCTGATATCGCGGTGCGTCTTGATGAGGGTCGAGAGTAGATATGCCATAGCCATGGAATCAACGCCGCCGCTTACGGCAATGGCTAAACGCAATGGTTAACGCAATGGTTAACACAATGGTTAACACAATGGTTAACACAATGGTTAACACAATGGTTAACACAATGGTTAACACAATGGTTAACACAATGGTTGTTTAGTTGCGCCGCCCGTAGAGACGGTTTTCCGGATCATGGAGGGCTGGGGGAAAACAGACATACCAACTCGCCGCGGCCGAGCATAGCGGATATTTTGGAACCGTGGGGGGCACACCGACTCGACGGCATCCCGAAACTCGGCCAAGGAGATGGGCTTCGGGCCATGGTGAAGAACTCGATTCGGAAAGCTCATTCCATCCCAGACGTGGTCAATTGAGGTGAAGGATGGCAGGGACTCTGTTGGCAGATGGTGAAGCGTATCATCCTAATGTCATACTTGTCCTTGACGCCGATCAGTTGCTCCCGTGCTTCTGGGCGCTGTCGTCTACAGGTAGGTCGGAGATGTACGCGGATGGGAAGTCAAGACTGGCGCATGATCAAATGATCAAAAAACTGTTACTCCGTACAGTGGCAGTGTGCAGTGGCAGGTCATCATGACTCGGCGCGGCTCGACTTCATCAGGCCACTTGCTCTGTGCCCCTGCACGAGAGTCAGGCCGTCAGGCCACAAGGCCACACGCGCCGGGGAGGCCTCACGGACTGCATTGCATTAGCAGACTGCATTAGCAGACCCGCAGCCCTGTCTGCCTCGTCCCATGAGCTCCTGCCATTCCAGATTTGCCACGGCATCCATCCCAATCGGGGACTTGGGGACTCGAGCCTAGAATCCTAGAAAAAAGCCTTGCCATCCAATCGACGGGGGCCATCGCGCAATCGCAGGCCATGTTCATAATAATGTATGTACATGTTGCGACTACTCCGTGGTCCGTACATGGGATATGTAATGATAATGATAATAATACGGAGTAGATACATGTAATCCGTACATAATACGGATCCGTAGACATCGTGTCGTGCTTGCGCCTGGTGCATCCCCGCCCTGCCAAGTTGAGTGAGTGTCCAGTAGTCTTCGACACGCACACCCGGCGATGCACAACCAATCGTCTCGTCGTTTCATCACTTCTTCCTCCTCCTCCTCCTCCTCCTCCTCCGCCGTCGCTCCTTCCCGTACCTGGCTCACCTCACCACATATTCATGCTTTCTATTCTTCGCCCTTCTGCTCTTCGTAATCAACAATCAGTCTTCTCATGCCCATCATGCTCATCAGCCTGCGCTTGTAGCCTCGCACCATCGCACGACGCGGCTCGACTCGACTCGACTCGACTCGCCTACTACCTATTACACCTACTGCACCTATTTACTCTCTGTCGCAACCAACTTGATGCTGCTTGACGCCTTCGAGCACAGCTGCCGCTCATGGTTTCCCAACCCGATCAGCCGTCACCTGCCTCCACCACCGCCTTAGACGTCACCACCTCATCCCGCCGCTCCAACCACCAACATCAATACTCCTCGGCATCAGTCGTCTCCCGGCCCTCGCTCTCCCGTACCAAACGCTACAACCGGTCGCACGTTGGCGGGGCTTCCTTCGCGCCTCAGAATGAGTTTCCCGTCTTTGCGCACGGCGGCGACGTCGAAATCATCATTCGTGTGGGCGCTGGCGCGGATGGTGCCGAGAATAGTTATCTCTTGCACCGACACACCTTGACCAGATGCAGTGGTTTCTTTGAAGCGAGTACATCTTCCGAGTGGTCCAAGGCCCGGCCACTGCTGGCCGGCGGTAACGAGCTGGCTCGTATCGGCGAGGACCCTTCTTCTGCACTCGACGTCTCAGATTCGGATAGGTTCGCAGTCGGTGGTGGTGCGAGCAGATCTGGTTCGACGACTCCAAGAAGGAGATGGAAGTATGAACTGGATGCCGGGGCAGGCGATGGGGACATCCCCATGTTGGTTCAGAGGGACGGTTCGCCAACAGGAGCCCGAGGAGGCAACTGCCGGCCATCTTTTCCATCCCTGTTCGGTCCTGGTTCTGGTTCTGGTGGCCCTGCATCCAATTCTAAATCCAGCTCACGACCCAAGAACGGTCCGCCAACAACAAACCACGTTTCCTTCTCTCGCTCTGTTGCTAATCTCGCCATAACGCAACGTCTCTCCCAAGCGGACGAAGACCTCTTGCGCGACTACGACAATCTCTTCCGCATCTTCTACAACTATCCTCCCGTGCTGGACGGCGTCAGTGTCGCAGACGCCTATGTGCAGTGCAAGTCGCTCCTGGCCTTGGCAGATCAATACGACGCCCTGGCTGTCGTGGGGCCCCGAGTCGACCATCACCTGCTCCAGTTTCAATCAAGGCTGTGGAAGCAGATTGCCAAATATCCGATTTCATATCTTCGCCTCGGCTACCTCGCCCGCAGCAAAGTCATCTTTCAGGAAGCTCTGATCCATGTCGTGGGGCAATGGCCCCTGGGAGAGCGCAGCCTCCGCGCCGCCTTGCCCGACATTGTCCTCGATATTATTGAAGACAAGGTAGACGAGCTGGAGGAGATTGTCAGCCGCGTCGAAGGTCGTCTTTTCCGTCTCAACCTCACCACAAGCAAGGGGGAGCGCGTCACACCCGGCAACAACTACCTGGACTGGCTCGTAGTCAGTCTGTTCCGACAATGGCTCGCCGACAACACCTCGCCTCAACAACCACCGCCCGGGCGAAACACCGGCAGCAGCAGGGGCAGCAACGCCCATCACCCATCGCCAGCCTTGCCTCCCCCCGTCCCGCCCCTCACCTCGATTGGGCGCGCCTATCGCACCCTCGGTTCCGGCAACTCGAGCGCCTTTCTCAACCACGACGACTGCAAAAAGTTTCTCAAACTCACCCCCGAGCTCTACAGCCGCGATAACATGCGCCGCTTCGAGAAGCGCATGGACGAGCTCAAAGCCACGGCGCGGGATCTCGTTCGTCCCCTCCTAGGCAGCGGTCTCGAGCTCGACATGGCCGGCTCAAGTCGCACCTCAGACGGCATCACCTACCTCACTTGCACCGCAGTGGGAAACCGCGATCTCCCCTGGCCCGTCGACAGCTGAATAATTACCAGCATCCCTGGCATATCCTCGCTCCCTGGCCCGTCGAGCTGAATAATTACCATCATCCCTGACATATCCTCGTCTACGAAGCAAGTTCTGAAACCCACATACTGCAGCAAATGGCAATGAAGATATATCGGCACATTTATATAATCATGATTTTGTCCCTAATTTTTTTTTTTTAAAAACCCCCTCAGGATACCCCCTCAAAGGCTGGATCTCCTTTTTTTTTCTTCTTATCCATGCAAGAATCGTCCTTGTTGCCCTACTACGTTCTTGTATGAAACGCTTTATGAAACGAAATGAAGTACAGTCTAGTCTGTCTGACTGTCTGTCTGTCAGGCCAGTTAGTCACCATGTAACGATGTACGATGGGCCGTGCCTATGAATGAATATTATACTTGTATAAATCGGACTTGCCATCACTCAAGTGACATGGTGATTGTTTTGATGTCGCTGCTACATGATACCCATCATACTTGCGGTGGGCCTCGAGCGGAATCCAGATGCAGGAGCGGAAAATGGGCGAAGACAGGAAGAGAAGGGGACTGGGGCCGGTAAAGGCCTTTTTTTTTTCATAACTCTCAACAGTAAGGCACGCGTCAGAGTCCCATCCCATCGTAAGTGGTGCAGAGGTGCAGACATCAATCAGCCGGAGCGACGTTGATCTGGTTTGCAATCTTTGACAACCAACATAACATAGATTCGTATTCATCAAAGTCCAAGTCCAAGGCCATTTTATTTCCATTGTCACCACCTTTCCATTGCCTTCAACGCTACAATACTCCTTATTTCCAAACAAGCTCGAGCCACAGACTCATCAGCCCATAATTTCCATTTTTAATGAAAATCATTACCAATCTCGTTCAGAGGTGCTTTCTATTCAGGCTTTCTGCTGTGTCGTGGCTTACTCTTTGCCAACATATAGCTCGACATTTCCCGATATGCTGCCCATGTGAGCGAAAGAATTGCCCTTGCCCTTCTCGCCTTCCACTTTTTTCGGTATTCCTCGGCTTGAGCGCGTGATCTTGACATCTTTACCCTTGACAGTTATGCCTCCAGAGGTGGATTCTGCCTTGAACCTTCCCGTCCAGCTGCTAGGGTAAAGCAATTTGATGTCGCCGCTGGTACTCCCGTGCCTGGTTTGCAATTCTGACAAGGAAGGCCCGTCGGCGGCTTCTCGGGCCTCAGCATCCGTCGTGAAGGTTTTCTCGTCGGCACCAAGTTGAATTCCCAATGGTCTGAGCACAGTAACTGTGGTGGTTCCACTTGTTGTTTTGGTATAGAGGTCACTTCTCTCGGAGCCCTCGATAAGCAATGGCAGAAGTTTGAGAGTCAAGTCACCGGATACAGACTGAAAGTCGGCGCGTGAGGTCATTGCAACATCTGCATGGACATTCCCAGATAAAGTCTCGACCTTGACGACATAGTCTCGAGCTGGCAGCTTCTTGCCAGACTTTCTGCCATCGACTGAAAAAGCTAATGACTCCTTTATTCTGACATTTCCAGAGACCGAGTCAACGGAAAGCATTGCCTGTCTGGCGGCTTCCTTGTCGGCAGATTTGGGCACAACCTCTGCATAAACATTCCCCGATGCAGAACCCACCTTGAGCAAGTCATAAAGAGGAAACCAGCCCTTGACATCGCCACTGACAGTCTGAACGACGATTCGTCGGGTTTGCAGACTGTATGGTAAAACGTTGTCGTCTTCAATGATTTCAGCGAGTGGTGTGTTGACATTGCCAACCACAGTTTTGATAAAAGGTCCGTCAACGGCACTCATAGCAAGACCTTTCGCGAGCTCAACATCAAGATGAACCACGTCAAGGCCCAGACTATCAAGGTTACTGTTTTGGGGTACATGGACAGTCACACGCATCTGGATGCAAGGTGCTTTGCCATTAGTATCCCACCAATCCAAGACATGGGGTGTGATAATCTTGATGGCCTGTTTGCCGTCATCTTCGATGGCGATGATGATATCGGCGGTCAGCTTATCGTCATTAGAGATGATTTCAATCTCAACATTGCCCTTCTTCGAATTCTCCCCAGACGGGCAAATGAGGACTTGTCCAGAGATATTCGGTGTGCGGCCTTTGCGGTGGCTTTTCCTACCAGGTTTCTGTTCGATGCTCAATGTGTAGCCGCTGTCGAATGTGATATCTGATAAAGTCTTGTCAAACTTGTGTGGGGTGTTCCGACACTGGTCGCTGGGTCGCCATTCTAGATCGCGTTGGCCGCCCATCTTTGGTTGTCTGACTGGGTCCTGATCGATGATGTCCTTGAGAGTTTGTTGAGCCAGTGTGTTAGCTAGGATTCGAGACCCAGTGAAGAATATGACTGGCAATGGTAGCAAGATGTGATCAATTCCCCTCGAAGCCGCGCAGATGAGCAGTGGTAACAACATCACTATGTGGAGAAAGGCTTCTGAGGTGTGCTCATGTGGTTGTTTCTTTAGCTGGAGGAATAAGGCTAGGTGTGTCTTTGTAACACAGAAGAAGTACGACATGGCCGTGTACCACGGACAACATATGGGGTAGCGCGTCAAAGAAGAAGTGACAAGTTTTAACCCACCTTGGGGTGTCTGGATCGTCCGCCGCTGCTAAGGGATACGCTACCAAAGATTGCAAAGAAGATGGACAAGAAGACAGCAATAACTAGGAGGGTTTTGACCTTGCCTCGCATCTGGAGACAGTGGGTCGTGTTTTTAACTCTTTGCCATCGAGACTTGGGAGGTCCATTAGGCGATCCACCCATAGACTGAGGCTGACGAGGCAGAAGCGCTTGATGCTCTTCGGAAAGACCCATGTTATCCGAGTCGACGTTGTGGTCGTCGTCGTTTGTATTACCAGGATGGGGAGGTCCGAAGGTCTGATAGCCCTGAAAGCACACACGCAAAGGAGGAGACGATGGGGACGGTGAGTCGGCAGGTGGCGCGTCCAGATGGCTCTGATGATGTGTCCACGATTGGGAGTCGGCGTGGTTCAAGGCAGATGATCTTGCTGATGCAGTTATTTCGGATGATTTATAACAGAAAGGGAGCCGGCTTCTGTGTCCGATAAGCAGCAGAGGGCTTTCTTCCTCAACGCTCCTGCGGTAGTCATGGGTGGGCGAGCTGACGAATGCAATACTGACTGGCGTGGGTGACGTTGCATCGCCCACGTAAGCAGCTGAGGAAGAGCGGAAAGACGCCGAGATGGAAAAAATCAAGTGCACATACCCAAGGGCCCATCGATTGGTCCCGGTGCCAGTCCGTCGTCGTCATCAGCTACCTACGTAGGTAGGTACTTGGAATGGAGACCCTTGCGAAGGCGAAGCAGCAGAAAGGAACAGAAAAAGCCGCAGTGGGGTTTGCGGGATGGAAAAAGAAAGAACGAGGCTGACGACAAGTTGCCCGGGCGGTGGGGGAAGCATGCGTCTTCTGGTGGTGTTGGTTGCATCATTAAATGTAGGAAGGTGCGAGACAGGCCCGGTCCCTTCCTTGTCAGAGTCGTCTCGGCCCCGGTCCATCCATGCAAGCTTTGGCGGCCGGCCATGACTCTTTTCGTTCTTTAATCATCTCAATCCTTTGTTTGTCTCCTGTCATGCCTGTGTAAACTCACAGGCGGTGTTTTTGCTCAGCGGCGTCGTCTTTTTGACCTGCCATGCCAGGCTTGGCTGTTGTGATGACTTATAAGGCTGTTCATCAGCCGGGGGACCGTTTCATCGAGAGCCGGAGCCGGCTGCGACGCGCGCCTCCGGAAGCTGGGTATGTACATACATAGTAAGTACCCCACTTCAGTCCGGGTCGGTGTCCCGAGTGTCCGTCTCCCTTGTTGACCTCGCAAGGTGTCCACTTTGTGCATCGGCACTCAATCTTCTCATAGATGTGGAACTCGACCGTAAGCATTCAAGGCTGATTGGCCTCAGACTAGTAATCTTCATGATTGCGTGCTACCGTCGCATGAATATTTGCCACGGCAACTTATGCCTATATGCTCCACGGATATCAAGTTCTACATGATTCAAGTTCCGCCATCCGAAAAGTAAATCTAGTCCTTCCGCTGTCTCTCTTGGCTTATTACCCTCCTTTATCACGCATGCTAGCTAGCTCTCTGTTGACAAGGTAGCTCTGCTCCCCACGTCACACGATCACGTCGAGCAAAGGAAAATTGACCTTTTTCCGACGGGTCAAATGCGTCAGGGTCTGATGACAATGCTTCCATGGGGACGTGGGGACAAACCTGCTCGATGCTGTCATAATGATCGTGGCAGAGCACCCAGAAGTAGTGTCTAATATTGTTCCGCAAGGCAAGATTGTGCGCTTGCTTTTGTCGTCCTCGTTTTTCCTCTGCCTCTCTCTCCCTCCTTTCCCCCCACTCATCTCATCACACTGGCATAATTTAGTGCAGTCCGAGGACGGATTTCGAATTTTCGTACACAATCCAGGTGATACTCAGGGCTGGAGCAACCTTGAGCAGATTGGGTGTCAAGCCCTTGTACAGGCCACGATATCCTTCTCTTTGGATCGTCTTTTGCGTCACATCCCAGATGCCGGTATACGTGGCCTGATGCATCACGGTGCCTTGCGTCTGCAGTCGCGTTCGCACTACATTGAGTGGATAGACAACTGTTGCGCCGATGGCGCCGGATGTCGCACCAATGATTCCCGTGGCTATGTTCCCGGGAATGATGTCGTCCTCGTGACACCCGGCGTGTCGCGCATAGTAGCTTTGATATGATTTCTTCAGCAGCTCAAACATGCCCATGTCGATGGCACTGTACGGAAACATGCCTATCAAACCCATCGTCACACCGCGATAGCATGCCCTTACACCACCATCGGCGTACATCTTCAGGGCTGTTTGGCGCACGAGGGCGCTGCCCGTCAAGCCTCCTTTCACGGTTTCGCATTGTAGGCGAAACTTCAGAGTATCGAGTGGATAAACACAAAATCTGCAGCACAAGCAATCATGATTAGCGAAAATTGCGGGCAAGCGGCCTTCATTTTGTTGCTGATTTCGCCAAGAACTTACTGCGCAATCATTCCCGCAACACCGCCTGCGGTGAATTTCGAATAGGAATTAATCTGTCTAGGGTCGCCATGGCCTTCAAAGTTGGCGAGCGCTCGCTTAGCGGCCTCGTATGATCCGAACTTGATGGCTGTCTCGGGCATAATCTTGATCACGTTCAAGCCGTTACCTGATATTCGTCTGAAATGTTAGGACACAGAACCCATTTGTCCATACACATAAGATGTCGCATCGAGCGCGAGAGCAGAAACAAAGGAAGCGATGGGCAATAGACGGCAGGGGTGAGGAAGACTTGCCGGCAAAGAAACTTCGAAGGCCGCCATTGCGGGATAAATCTTTCACAGCATCACTGATCGGCCGCAACGCATTCTTCACCGCTGCTGCAGGACGACCTTGCTTGATGGCTGCGACTGCAGTCTCGGAGCTGCTGCTCGTGTTGACCAGCAAGTAGACCTTTAATCGATCAAGCGGCGCAGTGGCTGTTCGAGACACTCCGCCGGCGATGGCACCCGCAAGAAAGTAACCTGGATCAGGAGCAAAATCTGTCAGTTTGAACTTCTTGGGGGGCTTCTCAATTCCCGCGGAAGATTGTCTCTGTTCTTTGTGTTCTCCTCGGGTGCCATCGCCAACTTGAGGTGTAGATTGTGTAGGCTCTGTCGCGACTAAACGTCGCCTCTTTGTCGGCGCAGTCCCATTACTACTGCAACTGTCATCATCACTTGCGTTTCCAACGGCATCCATTCTGCGTTTTGATGCGGTCGACGCGGTACCTGGCCTTGTTCTGCTAATTTCTGTGCTATCGGTGTCTCCGGATGAGCCTGAACATGGTTCGGGTATTGTTGCTGGGGGAGGTAAAGGAGAGGCAGCAACTCTTACTAAAGAGCCGAAGAGGGAGTACAGAAGAGAGCTAGAGGATAAGTCGTCCGTACCTAGGCCTTCCAGGGTTTCGTCGCTGACATGAGAGTCTCCCTCTGGAGTGACACTGACGACTGAATCGTAATATGAGAGGACGGCTTTGAGGCGGGAGTCGTGATTCCCAGCTGGCATGAATAAAAGGAAATTTCTGCACAGTAAAATAGTTAGCCATCATCATCATGACCCGTCTTATCAGGCAAAGAACAAATCGGATCGAGGAAAAGAATTGTATGTGGCTTTTCGAGTCACACATATACATTGAAAGGGCAGCGGCTGTCAGGCGGCATCCAACGACAAGCACCACATGACTTTGTTCATGGCGACAGATGAAGGGCAATTATGAATGACAGTGACTGCACCAAAGCACTAGCACGGCGAAATCTTCGACTTGCCTCCATTCTTCAAAGTTCACGTATCCATCATTGTTGCCATCCAGGTCGTGGAAAAAATCGGAAAGCCTGCGGCTTGAAACGCTTAGACCAGCTGTTCGAAAAGCAGTCTGCAATTCGGCGGTGTCGAGTTTGCCGTTTCCATCTTTATCAATTGCGTGAAATAAGAAAAACAATTGGCGCTCTGCCCGTTCAACGAATGCACGAAACTCTACAAGTGACGCACAATGCATTAGACCTTGATGTTCTGTGAGTCCTTGCAAGGCAATTCCTCTCTCGGGGTGGGAGACACGACCCCCCAGAGGTTGAAAAAATAATTACCTTCATATTGAATCTTGCCGTCGCGGTTCGTGTCGACTTCCGTCATGATTTGTTTCAATAGATGGTCGGCATTTTTCAAAGCTAGATGCTTGGGACAAGGCCATGTGGTCAGCATTGAAGCTTCCGCTGATGCCGACAGGCAGGACAAGTAGACATGGTATATATGGCTTGAGGCAGTTGCTCACGGTGATCAATCCGACGAAACCCTTTCTGCAGTCCCTTGAGGTCCAATTCGCCCTTTCCAGAGGGGTCCAACCTGGACCAGAGACGCTCGACTCTCGCATCGCGTTCATTCTGCGACTCCCCAAAACTTCGCTCCACGTCGGTGACGAGTTTGGTGACACTCATGTCGGCAGCATCGGTGACGCGAGCAGCGTGGTGCGGGCAGCGGCTAGCCTGGCGAAGATGGATACGGTCGCTCGCGCGTGATGAAATCGGTGGGCTCTTTTACAGCACTGCTGCATGGTTGGATTGAGGCCTAGATGGGGGGCCGCAATTGAAGGGATTCCAAGAGGTGGCCTCGAAGCACAGTGACGTCGGAGGAGCAGCGGAGAGCTCTGGGCGGCGGGTGGTGGGTGGTGGCACTGGTGGGTGGTCCGGTCCACCCGACCCGTGGTCACTGTGTGCTGGCGTCTTGTTGGTGGTCCTTGTTGTCTTGCCGCCTGCACGAACGCACTAATAATGGCTAATAATGCACTGGAGCATGGGCATGCGCAGTGAACCGACACCGCCCCTGCCGCCTGGCACAAGTTGCACCCGCCAGACGTTTTATCTCGTCTGCCATCCGCTGCCTCCCCTCCACGAGCCTCCACGAGCCTCCACGAGGTCGCCGGGAAACGGCATCCTCCAAGTTCATCCAAATTCCCCGTCTTGACTCTTGATCACGACACATGCGCGTCACCGACGGAAACTTCAGGTGCCTCTGCGGTCTTTTCCCATAATAAATGTCGGCCAACTACTGGGAGTCGACGCAGAGGCGCCATTGGCTGTTCTCCAAAGACGAACTGGCCTCGATGCGCCAGAAGCTCGACGATGACAATGCCGACCTCGTCCGCATGTTCCCCTTGCCCCAGCCGCGGCATGTGGCTATATACATTAACCAGCGTGAGTATCATTGGTCTTGCCTTTTTTTTCTTTTTTTCTTTTTTTTTTTTGCCCCAGTTGCGTAGAACAGAGTGTGTTCTCCTTGGTTCATTTGTTTTCCAAGTCAGCATCCCTTGCTAACTGGCGATGGCCCCGTCGCAGAACTTCTGCGGCTTGCGAAACGACTCAGTATCCGGCAACAAGCCATGGCCACAGCCCAAGTCTACCTCAAGCGATTCTATATCAAGGTGCCCATACGATGTACCAATCCGTACCTCGTCATCACGACGGCCATTTATCTGGCGTGCAAAATTGAAGAGGCGCCGCAGCACATCCGCCTCATCGTTACCGAAGCAAGACAGCTGTGGCAGGACTTTATCGGGCTCGACACATCCAGGATTGGAGAATGCGAATTTTACATGATTAGCGAGATGAGCTCCCAGCTCATTGTGTACCAGCCCTATCGGACATTGACGTCTCTGCGAGCAGAACTATCCCTCTTGGATGAGGACGTACAGCTCGCGCGGTCCGTGATCAACGATTCGTTTAATAGCGATCTACCTCTCATATGCGCGCCACACATCATTGCCCTTGTGGCTATTCTCTTGGCCTTGGTGCTTCGGCCCAACTCCACAGCACCAGGTCAGACGACCTCGGGCTCAGCAGCCGCTGCTGGTCTCGCGGCAGCACAAGCGGCGCTCAGCCAGGCGCACAGTCGAAGTGGCCTCGGCGGTGCCTTGGAACACCCCTCGTCTGGGTCTGATAGTAAGGAGAAGCAGCAAGAAGCCAGGGTATCCAGGGTGCAGCACTTTGCGGCGTGGCTGGCAGAGAGCAGCGTTGACATTGCGGCCATGGTCGACGCCACCCAGGAAATGATTTCATTGTATGATTACTATGAGCAGTACAATGATAAACTAACTCGAGAGCAAATCAACCGCTTCGTCAAGGCTCGTGGCTTGGACAAGTAGACATGTCTGCAGCCACGCATGGCAGGTTTCGGATTATGAGATATAATCACCGCCTCGTTTGATACTAGAAGCCGGTGGTTTTTTTCTTTTGTCAGTCGCCAGCAGAGATGATGCATGACTCATGACGATAGTGCGAATCAAGGAATACATTGATAGAAGGGGCACGAGAAGCTGTTACGGCGTCACGTCAATTGGAATTTTGTTTAGACGGTCGTCTCGGCTATGTTCTGAGGATTCTCGCGTCACCTCATCAGCGGTCGTCGTTTAATTCAGGTTTTTAAATACAGCAGAGAGCATGCATAATAAACCCTGCCCTATCTCATTTTACTCTTTTTTTTTCCCCGTGTCTATCCACCTCATTTAAACGATGCCCATGGATCTCATCTAAACCCTCTGGCTATCGCCAACTCGCCATGGCAACGTCAGCAACTTCTCTGCCCTTTGAAATGGCGATTTCATGACCGCCCTTGATGATGCTTATATCAACAGCATCCTCGCCCAGCACGGCAATCGAGTCCGCAATCCACTCGTCCTTGATGACGATGGGATCTCTCTCTGCCAATATCAAGCAGATTTTCCCGCCAGGCAGACCCGGCCTGCTCTCATCTCCCCTCCTCCGCCAAGCGAGCTGTTCACCGAGCAGCTTCCACACACCGTCGTGGTGTCCGTAGATAGGGGCGTTCCGAAGGGAGCTCACGTACGCGGGGACGAATCCCGCGTTATTCCGCAACTGCCACCTGACCACGTCGCCGACGTTGGGTCCCGAGGCATCATCCGCACGGACGGGGACCTGGTCAAAGTCGACGACGACGTCGTCGGCATCGCGGCCATCAACTTCACCTTGCTCCGGCGCTCCTCCCTCTGGACCAGGCACGTCGGCACTGGGCGTGCCCTGCTTCGGCTCGAGCCTCTGCTTGGCGAGCCGGCTGAGGAGCCATGATGGGAGAATCCCCTCGGAGTACAAGACGCGGCTTTTGAAGCTGACGTGTGATGGACGGACAAGTCCGCCCGGACAGACCAAGGTTGCTGAGCGGAGGACATTGGCGTGGTAGGCGGCGAAAGAGGCGGCGAGGGCGCCGCCGAGAGAGTAGCCCACGATGTGGAAAGCAGATGTGCCGGTCCACGGGAGGGGCGAGGAGGCGAGCACGAGGAGAATCTGCGTGGTGTAGAGACGGTCGTCGTAGACGAGGTCGCCTGGGGCGTCGGAGTATCCTCTTCCGAAGAGGTCTTTTTTTTATCCACGGTTAGGTTTAGGTTGGGTTGGAGAATATTCCCCCGACCGCGGGAAGGGGTGGCGAAAGAGAGAACATGACGGAAATCGGGTTCGTGTGACTTGCCACCGCAAAGTACGATATTATCGGGGGACAACAACGAGACAGCACTTACCGAACAGCATCACCCTGCACCCCCTCCTGGCAAACTGCCTGGCCATGTCGCCCAACGCGACGCACGGCGTTCCGATGCCATGCAGCAGCAGCACCTTTTCGCCATCCTCGGGCCCCCATTCGAATACCTTGATGGTTCCATACGCCGTCTCTGCGTCTCGCGCGCCAGGAAACGCGTCGGGCTGGTACGGGGGAGGCTCCTCCTCTGCGCTCCCTGTCGAAACCGCGCTCGACCTTGCCCCTATGCGTGATGTCGACCTCGCTGCTTCGCCGGCATTGCATCGAATCACCCTGTTCTGTGACCGTCTGCTGTCCTGGTGAATCAGAGGGCGCAGGTACCACCAGTATATTGAGAGGCACGCTGCTCCGGCCACGAGGGCGTAGTCGAGCGTCCGCGAGGTGCGGAACGCGTAGTGTTGCGGCATGACGCGGATATCTGAATTGTCTTGAGAAGCACAAGGTGATATCTATCATGACACGTCCACGGCGTAAAGTGCCATGTTCTGAACAATATCTCTGTACTTGAAAAGGCCTATTCCTTTTAAAATGAAAAATTTACAACCCGGGTTCAACGAGAATAAAGTGTTTGACGGCGTATTCACATGGCTTCAGCTTTTTATCATCGTCGGCCGAGGTTGGCTTTTTTTTTGGTAACCCTCTTATTAAAACCTACCCTGGACCACGAACCGTCTTCTCCCTTTGCCTGGGGAATCACGGAGTTGCCATGACGGGAAATGGAAGCAAGTAATCCGTACACGGAGTGAAGACATGCTCCATTATGTCACCAACGATCCCATCTTTGCACGCATTCAGGAAAAGAAGCCTCGGCCGGAGAATAGCGCACGAGCTGGTCTCTCTCTATTCCGCGATGCTCATCCCGTTGCAGGGAGTCAAGAAGAGGTTGGTCGAGTTGGCGACGAGGGTGGCAGGCGCGTCACCTCGCCAGCCTCTCTTTTCTCTTGGTGGAAAAAGGGCAATTCGCTTGCGCAGAACAAAAAAGGGATATCATTTATCAATAGAGATTCCATCCATCATGGACGTTGCCGACCGAGGCGCGGATCCACACGTTCTGCGCAAAGAGCGGTGTACGTGTTACCGCGTGTGAGGTCGGGCATCGTGATGAGAACCGTTTCTCTACATGTATCCTCACCGCAACGCAAGAGGTGGAAAGTCACGTTCAAGATGCGAGTTTTCTTCTTCTTCCTCTTTTCTTTTCTTCTTTACCGCATCTTGCAAACCCATGCTAGTTGCCCATCCCAGCTGGATAATATACATGTACCAGCCTTTTCTCTAGCGCAGTCGACGAGGCATGGAGCTGGGGGGCAGTGGGAGCCAGCCACGCCACTGTCAGCCGACTGATGTGTGTATGTACATGTATGTGTGTGTACGGAGTCGATGCTTGCCAAATACGGAGTGTGGCTTGATCTCTTCGCGCCGCCATCGTAGTCGCACTGTGGTGCATCGGACAGGCCGTGGCAGACTGGCAGTGGAAAGTTCCATCTGCCCCAACAACTTGCCTCTGCTCAATGGCATGCCCGTGATAAGCAGGCGAGTTGACGTGCGAGCGGGGTTTCGTCAGCGTGCCGTGCTGATCGTGTGTGTGTACATATGTAGTCGAAATACCAAAGATGAAGAACTTTACTCCGTATTGGTATGTTCCCCGCAGACCTTCGATCCCTATCGCAGCTAATATTACAGACAGACATACGGCGAGGGCGAGGGGTCTGACCCCATCTGAAACTATCCCGTTAAACGAGGGGACCCCTCGACCCCTACCGTCCGTATCGGGAGCGAATATCCCCAGGGAATAAAGTTCAATACTCCGTACTAGCGGTGGCAAAACGTCTTGGAGTACAACATCTACAGGATAGCGTTTGAGTTCCGCCCTGTGTGGAACGAGCCTGGATGGAAGCTGGCAAATGGGGCTGCTGGGCACTACTCGCTTTTGCGCCGGGACGTGGTGTCTCGATTAAACGTTGAGCTCGGCAGTAGTTAGCGCCCTTGACGTATTCCATGTGGTTGCCAAAGCCTTCTCGACGGGAATACTTGCCCACAATCTCGGCGCTACAACCGACATACTATCTAAGATGTGTTCGTTATAATAGCGCCCCCCGAGGGGTAATAACAGGAAAAGGCTGCATCGTCCAGCTCGGCCTTGAGCATGCCATAAAGCTCACCCCAGATGGGCTTCAAGAACTCGTTGCTTTTGATTCGCTCTACCAGATCATTGAGCTTGCCCTCGTTTTCCATGGAGTTGCTAGTCTGGTGTTCTTTTCAGGATCGATGCGATCGTCAAGCGCGCGTTCCACTTGAGTTTGTACGAGTGTTCGAAGGTCGTTGTACGGTCTTTGCGAGGTTGAAGTCGAGAAAGTGGCGGGGTTGGGAATACATGTAGGTAAAGTCTTGACCATGGCTGATGAACAACGGTAAGCAGAAGTGGTTTCGGATAAAAGAGAAGATGCTCACAATGCCATTCAAGGGCAAAGAGGGACGGGTTGGAGATAACTTTGGCCAGCTTCTCCGCCAGCAGATCAAGAGCGTCACGCATAAGTTTGATGCTCAAGTCAGCGTGAAGAATCCTTCTACATCCGGTGCAGCCCATCAGAGTAGGATTAAGCTTGCAATGAGCAAATATCTGCATGTACGGCCATGCTGCCTGATCTCCCTCTCCTTTCTTTTTCCCTGCTCGCACCACGTTGCGCGAGATCGTGCAGCTGCCCTAAACGGGGCATGGGTTCGGTGACCTGCTGAATTGGACTGACTAATTGAACTGCCGGGATGAGGAAAGAAGCCCACGCAAATTCACTGATGCGCATTGTCCCAGAGATGTGACTACATGTATGACTGGTGGAATAAAACGACCCTTTTTTGCGTAACCAATATTATACGGCGTACGGATCCGTACATATTGAATAAGTTCCAGATCCGATGCCATCGCAGCTTCTCCACAGTTTCTGCGCGCGTGCTGGATAAATTCAATGCGTTTCACAAGGTGGGGGGGGGGGGGGGTGGCAGCATCTTGCGGCGTCGGTTTCACACTGGGTAGTGACGAAACGTGCGAAAGGAAGAGAGATACAGAAAATACCCCGATGATGCATGCTGCAATCGTCAGCTCCAATGGAGGAGCTGCTACTCCGTGCGCTCGATGATGACTGCTGTCCCTGTCCCCTTTTGTTATCGCGGGCGGTTGGTGAAATGACTTGACCCTTTTGCGAGTTGGGATTGCAAGGGAGCTAGCCCCACACACTTGTTGACATGTTGTTATTAATGTGTACACGGCCGCCGAGCGACAGACAGGCATTTCCATTGGTTCTCCCGTGATTGGGGCGGCCCGCGCTGCGGCAGAGGGAGGGAACAAAACAACGACAACATAACGATACGTACATACTGTGGTTGACCGGTCATGCCTGTCGTTGACTGCAATAAATATGTCAACTAAAATCCCGCTGAATAAAATGTGCAGAGCGCCGCGAGCAATGCGCCCCAAGTCACTTCATCGTCTGCTTCCTCTCGTCGAATGCAAAATGAATCATCAATGATCATTGATGCTGATTCACCATCGCGTGTCAGGTGCTGCAGGGTAACAGCTGGGGTTGTTAATGCAGCAACAAGACAAGACAACAGACGTGTGATTTGCCTCACGAGCCGTTGATGGGAGAACATGTTGCGAGATTCCATGCCCAACAAGGCGAAGAAGGGCCGTTCAACTGACCTCAGGCACGGAGCACCGCAGTCGGACTCGAGGCAAGAAAGTCAAATGTCAAGTGTCAAGTTGTCAAGTGATGCTGGTGAGGGCTGGAATGGAAGCCAATCTTGCCGACCGCTCTCCCAAGGCATGGCGGCGCTGGGGGGTGTGTTGCGTCACAAGAATAGCACGCACGGGTCCCGCCTCAGCGCTAAAAACAACTTTGGAAGGGGAGCTGGCAGTGGAAAAGGAGAGCATCGTTGGCTTTGGCGCCGGGCAGTGCAGGCAGAGGGGAGGCGTCAGCGTCAAGCGTTAAGGTGGACCACCTGGGCAACCGTGACGGGCAGGGAAGGCCAGGCAGGGAAGGCCAGGCAGGGAAGGCCAGGCAGGGAAGGCCAGGTTTGACCAGACCGGACCAGACTGCATGCCTCCGAAACGCCATCAACAAAGGCTGATGGCAGCGACGAGCCTGATGCTAGCGGGCGGACGGGCGGACGGGCGGACTACACACTGTGCTGCCGCGTCCCTGAAGACAGCATGCTGCTCAGCACTCATTCAGCAGCTCGCCCCCAAGAGCAAACTGCATGGATGATCTGAAGAACCCTGGAGGATGGCTCCATGCACCCAGTGTTAATGCTTTGTCCATCCCGTGCCAGGCCTATTAGTGCTAGAAACCTAGCTGCTGATAGCGTAGTTCCCTGATCCCTCTGTTCTGTTCCTCACAGGAGTCACAGCGCTCGTGCCCATGGGTCTTCGCCGTGATCTTCGCACGCATCTGGACTGTATGAGACACTGTGTCCAGCCGACGGGTCTCAGGGACTAGGCTGCCCCCTCAATTGCAGGATGCTCTGTGCCAGGACAGGACTAGTGTGCATGTGTGTGTGTGCCAGCCCACCCTTGGCCTTGTCTAGTGGCGAAGCTGGTGGACCCAGTATCCACCTTCATTTCTCGGGCCCCCATTCGCCGCCTCTTGCAGCGTCTGTCCACAGTGCCCCAGTCTTTCCCATCCCCAACCAACAAAAATGCCGCTGCACAACGCTGCACCTGCCTCCGCCTTCATACTATGTATGCTGTATGGTCTCAGGTACCTGTCTGGAAGGCGTTGCCAGCCCGGACGTCTTGGTACCCTCCGCCAACGCGCCTGGGTGTCCGGCTTCGTCTTGTCTTGGCCTTCCCTTGTCCCTCGCCTTGGGAAATGCCCGCTTTCCCATTCCTCTCTTCCTCTCTCTCACCCACACACACATTACATACTCTGCCGGAACGAACCAACTCGGACCACTTCTTCTCCTCTTCCTCCTCATCTCATCCGCTCCTATCTACTTACTGTTTCTTCTTGCACATTTGCTATTTGCCCTTATCGCCAATTTAGATCACTCTTAAACTCACCCTCGCCTCTCCGACAGCTCTGGCACACTTTGCACCAGCAATCAAGCCTCGATTCTGCAGCCACCTCGCTCCGCCCTGCAAAACAAAGCCAACGTGCATCACCACTCGAGTCACTGCGCCCCCAATCAGAAGCAATAGATCTGGGGCTGCAGAAACCTTGCTGGACCAACGACACACAGCACTTTAGCAGCTTTGAATTCACGAAACATACTATGGCCTCCTATTACCATTACAATGCGCAGGTTGCGCATGCGGCGCCCGTCTCGCACAATCACGGCGGTCACCGCAGTCGCAGAGGAGCTCCACGCATGTCGGTGTCACAAAATGCCCAGAGACAATTCCGTGGTGCGCGCAGCATGAAGGATCTCAACGAGTCAGCAGCTCTCTCTGCCTTCCGCATGAGATTTGAAGCTGGTCGCTCCTTTGAACTGGAAGATGACCTGGAGTTCTGCCCCAATCTCCTGACAGAGTCCGATGTAAGTAGTGACACCAGTAGTAGAAGCAGCTCCCGAACAGCTTCTCCTTCGTCTGCTATGCATACCATTCAGGGCTTGTCGCAGTGTCTGACTTGTTCGTTCTTTCATGTACAGCTGGTATCGATCTCCAGTGTTTCCGAGCGCTCTTCCCTGGCAAGCAATTCCCCCGAATCCTCCCCAACACAACGACCTCAAACTGTTGCTTCTGGCTTCTCTCTCAACTCAACTTCCGCCGCCTTCATTCCTCCCAGCTTCCAAAGCCATCACGCGAGCCTGAAGCTACACCAACCCGCCGCCACTCGCGGGCGCAACGCTATTCCCATCATCAACCCCGCCACGGGTACCAGCATGTCCAGTCCACCCCCTTCGGTGTCGCCCGCCGCAATACAGCACGCTCTCGGTCGCCGATGGTAGATTGTTCCCTCGACTCGCGTCACGTGTTCTTGATGGACCTGTCGTGAGTTCGAGTCCTCTATCGTCAGCTTCCACGTGGTGTGAATCAACCCCTGTCTGTTTGCTTTCGTTTCTCTCGAGCGACTCGTTATCTTGGCGAGCACACCGACAAATTAAGAACCTGAAGAAGGCAGTATCGCATTCGGGTCGGTCGGGTTACACGGTTTTAACGCGTCTTCTTGTGGGCTGGTCTTGATGGCTGCCTGTCAACACAACTTTACTCTCAACTCTCTAATCTGTACAATCATGTTTTATTCGACACACGAACGCCGATTTCTGCATGCGACAGATGTCCGCAATGACCGCCACCGATATGCGCGGCTCGAGAACGCGATGCCGAATTTCTCCTTCTTTTGCTGCTCTGTCCTTTGATTAAACATTTGATATACCAGCGTTGCGTGCGAATCAAGTGTCCGTCTCGCGAGAAAAGAGACCAATGAGCACAGACGGAAGCGTTATTTTTTTTTAATGCATTGGGAAGTTTTGCATTTTCATCGTTTCACTACAAAGGAGCCGACCGTGGGGTTGGCAGTTGTTATTATTCTTCTTCTGCATGACGATATATCCGGCATACTTCATGTAATATCTGGAGCGTGTGCGACGAACGAGCGTTTCCTATTCCACCAAAAACGCACTGCCGTACATCAACGGTAGTGGGGTGACGAACTCACCAAGAGGAAAAAAAATATTAAAATTAACGCATAGATATGGGGCTTTCACTCTATGAAAGCGTTTGGGAATTAACGGGCTGTGCATCTGTTCAAGTCACAAATGCAGATATACCCGTTGGAGGAGCAGCGGATGACAAAGACTTAGCGGGTGCCCATGTGTGTTTTATGCGCGCATCTTCCTTTCTGTAGGTTGGTTTTTGGCTCTGTTTTCTCTGTTTCTTCTCGAAACTTCTTAATGAGTTGGATTTTTGTTCCGTCTCTGTTTTTATTCAGTTGTCCTGACCTCGGAGCACTTGTTGGAAGTTCTGATTCATTGTACGACATTTGGGGCTTTGGCTGCGACAAGCTCGTGACGCTGGCATGGGAAACAAGTCGATCTCGACGGCCAGATGTGGGATCATCTCGTATTTACTGGATGGGGGCATGAGTCTTTTTGTTAAGCATACGGCAGTGATTTGAGCGGCGCGTTAAGCTACGACATGATCTGGGTTGCGGGTCGGGTTGTTTGGGATTTCTTGAGCCATGGTGCTCTGGTGTTGCAAATTTGCTGGGATCTGGACACTTGTGTGGGTTGCGAGCATGATGTGCGAATGATTTGTGGGAAACGGGTGTTTTATTTATATTCCTCTTTTACTGAGGTTGCGATACCGCGGCCACGTGGGCCAGCTGGGATGACAATATACGATGTGTTCAGACAGAAGGATTGGTTGGATCCGTGTCAATTCAACGTGACTGATGACCAGAGCTTTGCACTCGTGTAGTGTAGTATTTCTTGTAGTATTTCTATTTATTTTTATATCTGGCTTATAATTAAAGTTATTATCCTAAAAATCACGTGATCTTATAGAGGAAAATTCTTAGAAAAATACTATATATATAGGTGTGTCTAAAAGTGGGCCCTCGCTCCATAAATCACAAATACTACATTTGTAGTATTTTTTTAGTACTCAAATGTAGTAAAATGTAGTTTTTCCAATTCGTGGCCTAAGGACCCACTTTTAGACCCACTTTTGTATATAACACCACTGTAGTTTTAAAGTTATCTATTTAAAAATCAAAGTTTTATATCTCTATATATTTTCTAAGATTAGATATGAATTATTTGTTAGAAAAAAAAAAACTACAAGATGTAGTGTAGTACAAAGCTCTGCTGATGACGGACCTGGGTGCGCGTCAGCCTGCACACGTACATACATACCTGCCTAGGTGGTAATTTACGCAGTTGGCGATTTTCTAGTCAATTGACGACGGAGCCATAAAAAAATATGTAACTAGCGAGGCAATGATGGGTTCAACCGTGCGCAACCTTGTACAAGCAGCGAGGCCATGGCAGTAGTGACGTCAGGGTTACGCTCCGCCCGAGCAAGCCTCGATCTCGGCCTCGTCGATGACGGGAGGGCAAGTCCCCCCCGTTAGAGTCTCTGATCTTTTCCCCCTCCACCTCGCATCCCATCTATGTACATCCACCGAACATCTTCTCCAAACCAATTCACCCACAGAAAAGCTGTCCCCCGCCACGATGAACACGGCCAGAAACGCAATCAGCCTGCACGCCCTGCGCGCAGCCAGACTGCTCGTCGTCACGCGCGGGCTTCCTCTTTCCACGAGCTCGAAGCTCGAACTGAAGGAGTCGTTTTCTCGTACGTTTATTCTCAATTTTCCGCCGTGTTGCCCGCCCTCGTCCCTTTTTTTCATTCACTTTTTGGCATTCCCCCCTTTTCATTCCTCCTTTTCGGAGAGATGGGCAGAGCAGGATACATGACTGTTGACACGGTTCCTCGCTACAGAAACAAACGTCGACTACGACAAGCACAAGAGGGACTCGCTCGAGAAGCAGAAGAAGGGCTCGGGCCAGTGGATGCCGGAGCTTGCTTCGGACAGCGAGGAGGCCGTGAGGGCGGACCGGTCCCAGGAGGACATTGCGACGCTGCGGGAGAGGACTAAGGCGTCTGGGGAGGCGAAGTCGGGGGGGGCCAGCTAGGGATTGGCTTTGTTTTTATATTTGGTGATTTAGGGGTGGACGCTCCGTGGCGGAAGTGTACATGGTGGGAAATGATGTAGGAACGGTCAATCGTCGTGTTGAATGATGAACTGCGTTTTCAAGAAGCCCGGTGCTTCTTTGCTTGTATATTGGCTCCGTGCCAGGACACGCCCCGACTAATTCGACGTGTTGTGGTTCTTTCACGTCACGATTCAAAGGCACGTAACATTCATGAAGGCATGATTGATTCCACCACCCAACACCCAACCCAACCTTTGGTCTGAGTGGGGGAAAAAAGAGGCATCATTACTCCTTATCGATAAGAACATGCCGCCGACCAGGAAGCTCCCCCGGTCCCGTTTCTCATTCTCAAAATGGGCCAAACGCAAACCGAGCATGAATTGAGCGCTCATACACCAACAATCCCCCCTTTTCCACAGAACAAATAGCTCCGGCTCGAGAAATCAAGGCTTCGGCCTGTTCTCCCCCTCCTCCCGCCTCCCGCCTCCCGCCTCCCGCAGTCGCAGTCGCAGTCGCACAAATGTCCTCGCCATCTTTCCAAACAGCCCTCCTGGCAGGCGCTCTCGCCGGCACGACCGTCGACCTGTCCCTCTTCCCGCTCGACACCCTCAAGACTCGACTCCAGTCCTCGGCCGGCTTCTTCCCGTCGGGGGGCTTCTCCGGGATATACAGAGGCATCGGCTCCGCAGTCGTGGGATCCGCCCCCGGCGCAGCCTTCTTCTTCTGCACGTACGAGGCGGCCAAGCGGGCGCTGGCCCCGTCCAGGCTGCAGCTGCCCGAGCCGGTGACGCACATGCTCGCCGCCAGCCTGGGCGAGGTGGCGGCCTGCGCGGTCCGCGTTCCCACCGAGGTGGTCAAGCAGAGGGCGCAGGCGGGTTTGCACGGGGGCAAGTCCGGGGCGGCACTGCGCGCCATTCTCTCGCGCCACGGGGGCGCCGCGGGCTTCTTCGCCGTGTGGACGGAGCTGTATAGGGGATGGGGCATCACCGTCTTCCGAGAGGTGCCCTTTACCGTCATACAGTTCCCGCTGTGGGAGGCCATGAAGTCTTGGGGCCGGCGGCGCGACGAGGCCGACGTGTCCGGCGCCGAGAGCGCCTTGTACGGCAGCATAGCGGGCGGTGTATCTGCCGCGGCGACGACACCGCTGGACGTGCTGAAGACGAGGGTCATGCTGTCGCGGGAGAGGGTTTCCGTGGCCAACGTCTTCTCGAGCATGGTCAGGGAGGAAGGCTGGAGGCCCTTCTTCGCCGGCATCGTGCCAAGAGTGACGTGGATATCAATAGGCGGTGCTATCTTCCTGGGAAGTTATCAGTGGGCGGTGAATGCTATGAGGGTAATTTCCTAGATTGGGGGCTGCGTGTCTGGGTGGGCGTGAATCGTCATGACATATATATATATAAACATATGTTAACAGGAGCCGTGTTGTACGATGCACTATATAAACAAGCGAGGGGGCAATCTTGATACACGAGACTCAAAAAGCACGAGCGAGCACGTTCCATGAAGATAGTCAAAAATCAACAATACTCACACAGTTTCATCCTTCGTAATACTATATGCTCGACTATTGATCACGGAGGCCAAGGTGAGCGCTGGGTCTAGGAAGAGAAGAATAATGAGGTGGGTTGCCCTGCAGTGAACAACGTTGGGGGAAAAAAAAGAAGAACATTAAAAAAAAAAAGAGTACGGTATAGGACTAAAGGGTATTTATTGTGTCATTGCCGTTTACACATGGAAGCTTCATCGTCTGGCTTCCAAACAGAAAAAAAGCAGGCATAAAAGGCAGTGAGGGCATGAAAGATGTGAAAGGAGGACAGATACCGCGGGCATTGATCATCACTACATCGTTTCAAATCGTCCAAAGAAGTTGACGAAGACCATGTCATGGGGTCTGGTCACGAGCCAGTACGTGTGTGTGCGCGTCTACGTAGCGGGTGTCGTCGCTGTTGGTTCCGAGGCCGGGGCAACAACCACAGGACCAGGAGCGCCAGGTGTATCGGCTGGAATCATGGACGCAGCTGGCTTGGGCGGCTTGATCTCCTTGCGTCCATTGGCCTTGTAGTACAACACGACGTCGTTACCGCTCTTCCACACGTGGGCGCGGATTGTTGCAAGACTCATCAACGGACAAAGCAGCTGGCAAACCAAACATACAGTCAGTCACTGCAAACACACTCAGGACAAGTCAACCAATGCAAGGTGACTGACGTACCTGATCATTGCAATAGAGTTCGAGATATTCTTCCGGGGCCAGTTCATCTGGACTGGGTTCCTCAGGCACCTCCTCGATCCTCTCTGCTATATACGACAGAATCTTCTTCACGCGTAGCATTCGGTTAGCGTTGAGCCGGCTGTTTCCATCCGCAGGCGACAGCGCTGGCAAATCCCCCGTCGGGTGAAGGACAAATGAGATCTTCACGGGGTCCTTGAGAGGAATGAGGTTCTGCAGTAGTACTTCCCCTAGCCACACGGGGGCCTTTTGCTCGATGTCATCAGCGTCGTGACCAACATTCTCAACCGTCCCCTGATACACGTTGGCGCTGCCACCAGAGGTCTCTTCTTGGATTATGATCTTGGTTCCAGGCGGCAGCTTCAATACTGGCGTCTCATTCGGTAGACTCGGCGTGATACGAGTCTCAATCAGTTTGTCGGGAGTTTCTGCGAACTGCTTGTCGTAGTTGTTTCGAATTTTCTGAATGACTCCCAAAAAGCTATCGTCCACTTCCTTTTCATTCGTGGACGAGTTTTCCGACTCTTCGGAAGCCTTGTCATCAACCACAACGGGCTTGTCCTGGTTCGCCAGTGACATGGACCGTCCGAGCTTCTTGCTGCTGAACGACATGCGGAGTTTCTTTCCGAACGTGCTACTCGGGGACTTGGCCGTGTCGCCCGTCTTGTCCTTGCCCTTATCATTGCCATTCTCCGTGGAAGTCTTTGCCTCTGATGAGTCGACGGGAGATGACCCGGGAATGATCGTACCCGTTGCGGCAAAGTAGTCGTCCTTGTCGCCTCCAGTACTGTCTTTCCCAGGGGGGCTCAATATGCTAGATACAGCTTCCTCTGGAACATGTGGAAGTGATGAGGCACCAGGTCCTGGAGTGGCGAGACCGATGCCCAACCCGGGAGTCCCCAGCTGTAGGTGAGAGCCGTTAGCCCGAGGAGTAGTCACTTGATCTGTCTTCTCCCACTCTATTATATTTGTTTGAGGAAGGGCAATTGACGTGGGGGCACCACTCATTCGACCAGCTGTTTGGCGCTTGGCCACCTCTTCATTCAACTTTTGCCTGTACCTTTGGTCGCGTTTGATTTCTTCGTCGATGAGATTGGCAAATAGGTAACGCAGAATCCAACGTCCGAGACTGACTATGTGGCAGGTTAGTGAAAATGATGTCTCCCAACTGTTTGTTTCAGGTCCCCTTCCTCGAATTCTCATACTTCTCTGATCCTCCCGGAAATCTATTGGCTCGTCCAGTTTCAACTCATCTGCGTAGATCTCGGCGTCAAAGCAGTTGAAAGGCTCCAAGACAACAGTGAGGTTGCCAGAACTCAAGTCAACTGAGCACCATGGTGCCACAGCCTCACGGGTGTTGACGATGGCCTCCACATCTTCTAAATGCTGTTTACCAAAGCTTTGAACAGGCTTACACTACATGTCATGGCCCTTGGTAAGATTTTTGGTCGTATCTGCGTCGCAATGGAATGGATAAAATACCTCGAGAAGATCCCAGAGCAACACGTCGCCAGCTGTATCTAGAGTCAGTACCCTCCTTCTATCATTGAGCATCTTGTGTTTCAAAAGTCCAAACTGTCCTTCAATGGTGTCTTCAGGTGCTTGATGAACCGGCCTCGCTTCAGGATCCGGATGCTCAACTACAACTTCCGACCCTCGCCGAGCCAACGTCTCATCCAGAGTCTTCGATTCGGCGTCGAAAGTGGTGCGGGAAGGGAAAATAGCGGTGTTGGAAATACGGAGAATCGATTCCGAGGGGATTTTTTGCTTTTGGTTTGTGGTCTGCTTAAACGCCGTTGAAGCCGCTCTTTGGTGTCGAAACCCCTTGGGGAGGTTGATATCGGAGTTTGTGTCAACATCTCCCCATCGATTCACAGACGAGCGATTGGTAGCCGTCCAGATATGACCACCAGCAGCGACAACTTTGGACACGCCACAGTGCTCCTGAGCTACAGCTAAGCTCAGCCCGTTGTCTAGGTCGTCCATGCTTCCACGCACGTCCGTCTTGGCCACGAGACCAGCGCGGTCACTGCTGTAGAAAACCCCGAGGCTCGGATCGTCAGAATACAATGACCAGATACTCTCGTCGTGCATTGTGAAGGTATACATGCATCGACCACCCCTGACACTCCACATCTTGATAGTCTTGTCCGCACTGGCACTCAAGATGACATCACCAGAATCGTCAATCAGAATGGACCGAATGTTGTCCAAGTGGCCAACCAGTTTAGAGATTTTGTCACCTGTCCGAGGGTCATAAAGACGGATCGTCTTCTCTGGGCCGCCACTCGCCACAATGTCCCGGCTGACTGCCAGGGCATAAACAGATCCCTTTTCCAGAATTTCCTCGCCCTTGACATCAACATCGAGAGCTTTCCCGGCGCCGTTCAGATCCCACAAGCAGATCTTTCGATCTAGACCTCCTGAAGCGACCCAACTTGCGTTCATATGAGCAGGCGGAGTGGCAACACACTTGACGTAGTCTGCATGTTCTCCGATTGCGACGGTACGAGTGCTGTCCTCCTCCGAAAATGGTCGCCATACTTTGACGGTGAGGTCCGACGACGCTGAAACCAAAGCCGTGTTATTCTGTGCCAGAGTGATATCATTTATCCAGTGAGTATGAGGTTGAGCTTGCGCACGAAACTTGGTCTGCGGTTGTTTCGCATCTGCGGAGCTGACGGCGACACCGGCGCTTCGTTGGAGGTCGAGGCCGAGGTCCCAAGCACAGACGATGCCATCTCGGCCACCCGTATAGCTGCGAGTCCAAACCCTGTCAGTAAGTGTGAATTCATCATGATGAAGGTCGAGGTCAGAATGAACGCGGCCGCGGCTGAGCGTCAGTCACAAGAGAGAAGAAGCTCACAGAATGCCGTTGTTTGCATCGACGGCTAGACCGTTTACGCCCAGCCGATGGCCACCCGCAGACGACTTTGCGTTCTCAAGAACTATGAAGAAGAAGGGGGAGCGGTATTAGCACCGGACAGACATGGAAGGGGGGAATTTATTAGCCGAACAAAGGCAATTGCCACTCGGGAAGACGGTAGCGATGTCACGCAACGGCGAGATGGCAGAGAAGAAAAGAAACATGTCACATACCATAGCTGATTCTTTGACGCGCCCTCTTGGCCATTGCGCAAAAGTACGCCCAGTCCGGCTCGCACGCAGTTGGCTCGCTTCCTAGGATGAGCTTCTATCCAGTCTCGAGTCTCGAGTGTGTGTGCGTGTACATGTATGTGCATGTGTGTGTGTAGATGAAACATTATTACGCAACCTTTGGCGGAGCAATCTGATCTGGGGTCCAGCGCTATTGTTTTTTTTTTTTTTAGGAGGACGACCGACAGATATTGGCTGCATTTGGCAGGGGTCGCAACGGCTGACGTCCGCCGTCTGTGTGGGCCCACTCACGGGTCGTCGTCGGTTCCTTGCCCCTCCTAATACAGTGACAGCACTGATGTGACAGCACTGACAGGATACAGGTGCACTATTACCAATTTACCACAGTCCCAGTCAGTCCCAGACGTCTCCAACTCGCAATTCTCCAGCGCTCGAGCATTCTCCAGCGCTCGAGCCATGCGCCGTTGTCGTTGCCACGTCATCTTCGTCCATGTTCATCAGCAGGCTTGGGCCCAATTTCAGATTCGAGCGCTTCAAAGTGTTCACAAATAGACTTTACAGCACAACGCCTGTCCGCTTCCAAGACAATTTGACCGGCCGAGTACGGACCACACCGCCAATACTCCGTACACGCAGTAAACAGAACACATTGTCGCTCTTTCCAACGACGCCACCCATTCCCCGTCATGTTCGTCTCGCCGGCGGACGAGTGACGTCGACCTTTCGAAGCTCCTTCGACTGTCTGCCCCCATCATCATATCCACTCAAACCTGTCTGTTCGCATTTGTTAAAGTCATCCAAGTAGATGGGAATTCCCATGGTTGTATGGAGTATCTCACATTACATGCAGGTGCAGCATCCCTCCGAGCACCATCTTGAGGATTTGAATCCCTTGCGGGCCTCGCATTGCGGGCAATCATCTGCGTCGAAGGATATCTCATCCTTTCTGCCGGGACAGTTTTCGCGGAAACACTTAGTACTTCCTCGGAACACCTGGTGCTTGCACCGGTGCTCTACGACGACCCGAGAGCACATGCGTAAGTCGTGGGCTGTCAAAAACTAGCCAGGGTACCGAGTATAGTGTTGGAATATATCAATCGCTTTGGGTGAACGGGCAATCGCCAAATGTTTATCAGATGCGCGAACCGATATAAACAACGAGAGTTGCAGATGGTAATAAGAGAACCGTTGATATTTGTCGCAATAGGGATGGCTCGAAATTGAAAGAGGAAAAAGGTAGAGGTAGAAGTGGTAGGAGGATTGGAAGGAAGAGATTGCTATGTCGAGGTTGATGAAAAGATGAAGAGAAGAGCGGATGGCCATGAGCCGGATCACTCGGCGGTGGGAGCTCTTCACCTTTGGGACACATCTTTTCTTGCTTCTGGCGCCAGGCGAGAGGGAGGACCTGGTGATGTACGTACAGTGGGTGTATCTACGTACCTACCTCAGGCTAATACCTGACCCGAGCAGGACTTAAGCAGCCGAGTACCTACCTACAGTGTACCTGCCTACCTTATGTACATATCTAGCGAGGGAGGCATCTATTGGCTGGGCCGCGTCATGTCCGTCATGTCCGTCATGTCCGTCATGTCCGATGTCCGTCAATCAGGATCAGGCTCGCTGCGCTCTCTATGTACACACATGTTGTCCGTACTACATGTACATTTGCTCAACCACTCCTGGCGCCGAGTTGATCCCTGTGCACACGCTTGGTTCCTTTCACTAGCTCATGCCATCTGCGTCTGATAGGGCTTCCGTCATAAAAACTCCCATGTGTCGGCGTCATCAGCGTGAGCGATGCCATTGATCAAATCTACTCTCACAGAGCGTCGAGTGCATTTCGGACAATGTCGTGCACTCATTTTGGGTTCATCCCGCCCTCGTCCGCCTCGATGAAATAAGACTTCATGGCGCCCCACTGTCTGCAGGACTGACGTGCATGCCTGTGTCCTAGCAGCCCTATGTATGTACACTTGGGCATAAAGTCGGTCACTTCGCAAACCATGCGTCAAGAAGTGAAGTGTCAGTCCAGTCAGTCATGTTCCGCAGAACTACAAGACAAGAATGAGCTGGAGCCTGCGCATTAACATGTACTGTACACCACTGTACATACTTCCGCGGCCACCCGCGTGGGTCGCTGCTGTCCCAAGTTGCCAACAGGCGTCTGGTGGGTCATTCTAACACCACCCCACTCGAGTGCATTGGTCAACTGGCACCAGACCGCCTTGTGCGTGTTGTGTTCAAGCGGCTACAAGTTCTTCCGCCGCGCATTTGAGTAGTTGCCAACACCGAAAAAATCACACTCTAGTCATGAGATGCCAATCTCCCTTCCAACTTCCGCATCGCGAGCCGCAGTCCCCTTTGAGGACTCTTCAACCCAACGACTGCTAAGCATTAGTTGGACGCAGGCTCTAAACATTGTTTGTCAAACCACTTGATTCGACGCGCCGCCATTCGGCCGCTTCTGATCGCGACTTCCGACACCGCCATTCCTACAACAAAACTGAGTTGCTCGGCGATCCTATAATATTGGCCCCAGCTGCCCTTAATTCAATCAAGTCACTTGTCATGGCGGAGTCGCATCACGATATCCAGAGCATTCTGGCTGCACTCGGTACGTTCCCCTCTCGTTCCCTCCTCGTTCATCTCTACTGCCAGCCATGCTGACATCAAACTATTGACCACGAGCGCAGCTGCTCAACGCCCACCAGCCGGTACTCCCTCCCAGACACCTCCCGGCCCTCCTGGACAAGCTTATCATCCTCCTCCTTCATTTGCCCCGCCACATCCTTACCCAGGCTCCCAAGGAGGTGTCCCTGGTTATGCTACATCCGGCCATCTCCCTGCCCCCGCGGCCAGTGGAAATCTTGACCTGAGCGCCATCCGCCCCGTAAACTCTGGCACGATGAACTTCGACGACATTGTATCCAAGGCTCGAGCGTATGCTGCTGAGAAAGGTGCCACCTCTTACGACCGTCCCCTTGTCTACGGCTCCGAAGCACGAAACAGTGATCGCAATTATCGCCGATCGCGATCTCGCTCACCACCCCGTGGTGACCACAGAGGCGACCGTCGCGGCGGTGGCCATGGAAGGGAATATGGACGCGATCGATCCCTCTCGCCGCCTTCTAGAGGTCGCTTCTCACCCCATGGAGGAGGAGGCGCAGGCGGTAGCGGTCGAGAACGGTCGCCTCTTCGTGGCGGATCAGACGACAACTCAGAGACCATTCAAATCGAGTCGAGCCTGGTAGGGCTCATCATCGGTCGCCTGGGTGAGAACCTGCGTCGTATCGAATCCGAGACAAACTGCCGTGTGCAGTTTCTAGCTGCTACCGATGGTGGCCCATTCCGTCAATGCAGGATTACGGGACCTCGGCCACGCCGTGCCGATGTGAAGACTGCCATCAACCGAATCATCGAAGACAGTGGGATGGGAGCTTTGAATCGACCCCAGGAAAAGAGTCAAGAGCCTGAAAAGAGTGGAGCTGCTCCCCTGCAAGAAGGTGAGGATCATATGCAAATCATGGTGCCGGACCGCACGGTCGGTTTGATCATTGGCCGTGGAGGTGAGACCATCCGTGACCTTCAAGAACGATCTGGATGCCATATCAACATTGTGGGAGAATCGAAGAGCGTCAATGGCCTGCGCCCTGTCAACCTCATTGGTACCGTGGAATCCGCAGCTCTCGCAAAAGATCTCATCTTGGAAATCGTCGATAGTGACACTAGAGGCGACGGGGCTTCTGCCGTCAAGAAGAGCGCGCCAGCTCCAGCTCGCGCGGAACCTCCGTCCAGAGATATGGGAGGAAGTTTGGGCGGGCCGGACAAGATTAACGATGCAGTCTATGTTCCGTCAGATGCGGTGGGTATGATTATTGGTAAAGGTGGCGAGACCATCCGCGAGATGCAGAACACCACAGGCTGCAAGATCAACGTGGCCCAGTCCTCTGGGCCTGGTGAAACTCAGCGAGAAATTGCACTCATCGGTTCGCGAGACAGCATTGCACGAGCCAAAGTAGCAATTGAGGAGAAGGTTGATGCTGTGGTATGTCGAAGATCCCTCAATGTCGCCCCATCCTCAACAGGCCTTCCTCAAGCCATATATGCTGACAAAGCAGCAACAGCGACAAAAGAGCGGCGATCGTAGCGGTCCCCCCCGGGGTCGTGGACATCAGGATCTTGATAGACCGTCGTATTCGCAAGGCCCAGATACATCTGCTAACCCACCCCGAGCTTCATCCGGATCCGGAGACGGAGCTGACCCATATGCCCAGTGTAAGTAATACGACTCTCTTTGAGAACAACTAGGATCCCAAGGGCAAGGCTGACCGGATATTGCAGATGGCGGATACCAGAACTACGTCGCTCTTTGGTATCAGTCCCTGATGTACCAACAACAACAGCAACAAACCGGTGACGGGCCACCAGCAGGCGCACCTGCTCCTGGCTCTGGCTCATAGTGACGATGCCCCTGCTGTTATGACGGCGATTATTTGCACATCTTGACTGGGTGACCTTGATCGACCTTGCGCTGTGCGACGACACAGCATGAGAAACATCTGCGATGCCTTGACTTGACTGATACCACCTCTCTGACTTGGAAACGCATATGGCGCGTGAACTGTGATGGTGTCTGCGCATGTATAACTCGTTGCATTTGATTCTCTGACCTGCTTTCGTCTTGCCCCTCAGGCGCTCAAAAGGGTGAGGCTGCTTGGGGTGATGATGCTGCTTTGCCCTTGATGAACGTATGCACACATTTCCTGATGACTCGGTTATGCTTGCCTTGTTGTTGACAGAGCATCCTGGGGCGGACCAAGGATCTGACCGGTGTCTTGTGTGCGCCCCCGCCTCATTCGTCGTCATTGCTTGCTCTTGCTCTTGCTCACCACTTTGCTTCTATCATCGCGGACGATGCTGCTTCAACGTACTATTGATGCTCTTTAGACGTACAACCCTAATCGTGTTTGAATGGTTGCGATTGCAGATGGGCCTAGTGCCCATGTGGCATGTGGCGCTGCATGGACATGTGGACATGGTATATATATGCCTTTAGACTCGGCCTCTCAGCAAAGTTGATTGATCTAAATGGTTTTTGGTCTACGACGGCACGTGGCCTTGGACATGGCACTTTACGATCCACTACAGGTGCCGGAGCATCTCTTGACCTGACCTGACCAGCATGGCGATTGTTTCCAACGACGACTACATCAATCAAGTCTCTGGTGTTGCTACGAAATCCATCCGTCGGCTTGACTTTCTCACTAGTTTGTCCTTGCATGCAAGGGTGATGATACTTTCAGGTGCCCAATATTGCTCAAGCTGGGACGTACAAGATGATGCATTCTCCTTGCCGTGGCATTCGTGCACCGTTTCGTTCATTCTGTCATTGACACATGCTGCCAACGGATCATTTTGCGATACACTAGGCTCCCACAACTTTGATGTGCGCCCTCTTTTGGCGTTTCTACCTCTGCTTATCCATGTGTAATTTTCTTTTGTCATTTTTCCTTGTTATAGAACAGTGAATACCAGCAGCGACGGATTGTTGTGGACCATGAAAGTCGAGTCGACGCCAGAAGAGAGACCAAATAATGGGGACTTTGCCTCGTTTTTCTATCGAGGACGTTTGTAAAGCCGGGGAGTTTCTAGGGAGAGGCGAGGATTGGCATATGTACATGATAGTTAGGTAGGAGTGGCGACGGAAACTAGTTGGGCATAGATGTTGGTTTCGTCCATGTGTTCGCCGGGTGACGAGTGATGCCCTTACTGCTCATCTTCCTAACCCCAAAGGTTTCATTCATTTCTCCGTTTCTCAAGTCGTTGCGCTGACGGATGGATACAACGGTGCCTTCGTTCTTGCTAGCGCCGCGCAGCCTGTGTGAGGTGGGCTAGGAAAGAAAAAAGACCCTGGGCTACTACAATCTACAATACGGACGGACGCATGTGAGACAAAAAAATGGCGAGATGCGGGGCTATATCTCCGTGCGGATTGAAATCTGCTCCCTCTTGTGTACGACAGCTCGAAGACGTGGTGGATGTGAGCTGCAGATGGGGGTATACGTATACTTTGGAAAGCGAGCAATGCTGATACTACAATGTACATAGTCTTGACCGCGTCCCCCTTATCAGGATGGGTTTGTGGTTTGTCCTCGGCGAATCGTAACGTGCAGCTGGAGGCGTGGGCAGGCGAACAACCTGTTTTGAGTTTCTTCTAATCACAGGCGGGCCGCTAATAGCTTGCGAAAGATGTATTAATAATAATGCCGACAACCCATTCATCGTCTCAAGCTAAAAGAGCCGGGCTAGTCCTTGGGGAGAGACTGGTGAGACAGGGGTTCAGGCCTATGAGATGAGAGCACTGTTCAGACCAGGGTGGTTCGTTCCCCGAGGCCTCGTTCTGGTCGCCGACCTGACAGCCCCACCCGCCCTTCACTTTGTATGTATGTAATCAATCCGTATTACGTATGTATGTATGTACATGTATTCACCTACGGATTATTATGTACGCACCAGGCCAAGGTAATCTCCGCCATTGCGCAGCTACGGGGCGCTTCCTTGGACGACAACATCATCATCACAATTCATTCATCAACCCGTCTGTCGCGCAGCTCACGTACCCAACACAGTCGAGAGACCCCGTCGTTGATAGCTGGACGTTTGTGGAACCCAGTTCAATGTTTGCCTGACTCGCGCACCATTGTACGTCTTTTTGATGGTCGAATACTCCCCATGGGCCATGGCAATCCAGGTTGTCCTATTCTGTCATGTGGATGCGTCTTGATTGCTAGTGCTGCGCGGGACGGCTGCATCCTCACTGGTCTTTTTTTCGGCCTTGGTTCCCCATGTGTGGCCTGACTGACACGATTAATTGCTGGATAGCTCAACGCCAACTGTGCCTCTCCCTCTCTCGCCTCTTTCCCGCCTGCCATTCATTCATCTCTTCTCTTTTACCACTCTCGCTGGCCTCTGTGTGTTCTCCCAAAGTCCTCATTCATTGTGCACTACGAGCACACACAACCCTGGCGGCCATCCGGGGCAGCATATCAACGACGGCGTGAACTCAAATCAAATGCGCAAAATTGATCGGCTCGTCCATCAATTTCGCCTCTGATTTTGTTTCCAATTAGAGACAACATGTGCCGCCTTGTCGTCTTTTTAGGAAGCTGCACCCGGTGTGGCGACTCATATACGTGGGAAGATTTATCACAGCAACTGGCTTGCCTGGAATCCAAAAACGCAGGAAGTTTTGGCCAATGCGAGCGCGGCATCTTCGTCGAGCAACACGACTTTGACCAAGAGTGCGACAGATGTACCGAGGAGGACGAGGGCGTCGGGGATGTTGGCGAAGAAATTTATGCAGCACCGGAGAAACGCAGCGCAGACGACGCAGCCTATGAGCACCGCAAGAAACAACGAGTCTGAGCCAATTGACGCCCTACGCCGACCGAAACCTCGAACCGTCGAGCGTAGACGGACAACTGATGACACCAACCCCGAAAAACCAGGTCCCTGCGAATCGGGCAACATCCCCAGCGACTGGATGGAGTGACGTCAGCAGATGACTTTTGGGTTAAGCAACGACGAGATTCCCCGTCTTTTCTTATTGCTACCAAGTCTGGAGTCTTTCATTGGCTTCCATCTCCCTTGCCAGTCCTCTTACTGGTACGGAAAAAAAAAAAGAAACCAAAACTTTGAAATGAAATCATTCACTGCATGGCTGAGGAGTTTTGAACTTCTTCTTCTTCTTCTTCTTCTTCTTCTTCTTCTTCTTCTTCTTCTTCTTCTTCTTCTTCTTCTTCTTCTTCTTCTTCTTCTTTTTTTTTCGGCTGGTAATATGTCATCAATGGCAGTTGGGCATGAGTTAGTTTGCTGGCGTTGGGAGTTTCAGGGCTTATGAAGTCGATAATCTATACCGGCTGCCAAGGGCCATGTAGCCACCGTGCCAAGAGGGAAGCCCGGGGTCACAGCAGGCAGCTCGTTCCCGGACGCATCTAAAAATCCATCGCAGAGACGATTTACATGTGACGTTTTCACTATTTGGTGGTGTCGAACTTGGATCTTGTCGGGTGTTGGCCACGACGCAGGAACATGCTCATTGTTCTGCGCATATAGATACTTGCGTCTCATGTACATGTCTTGGGACTCGTCTCGTGCAATGCGAAACGGAAACATACATGTACATGTCTAATTAGATCCGGATCCATGCCGTGACTCATCACATACTATGTACTCGAGAATCGAGAATTGATTCAGGGTTAGAAGAACCCGAGTCATGTTTTCGAACAAGACCAATGATTGGCTGCCATGTTTGACTGCACTGTTGAATTATATTACTTTGTTCGCCCTTAGTTATAGCTAATGCATGCGAATTGAGAAAAACATGACGAGTGCTAGCAATACCTAGCTGGGTATTGCTAATTTTTTTTTGCTCCTGATAAATTATAGATGCATTGGCCGCAACCAAAGAACCGTAAAAAAAATCATAAAATCAACAAGTTTCTGCATCACTGCGGTCGCTACTACTAGTATTTTATTATTATACTAGCTGGGCATTGCCAGCAATTATCATGTTTCCTTTGAATTATATGTATTAGCCACAACCAATGCGCGCCCGAAAAATATGTATAAAAACCAGTTAATCCACTCGTACAACTACGCAGAAGGAGGGGGAATTCTAGCCGATTCGTGGACCCCAAAAAGTGCCCCGAGGGAGCTCGCGACGCCAGTTTCAGCGCTTTCTTGCACCCATGAGGTTCGAACAGCTTCCCAGTAGCGCCCCGGGTCGGCTCTCATCAAGTCGACGTGCTTGGCGCCCACGAACTTCTCGAGCCTGACATTGAAGCCTGCTTCTCGGGCTCTGCGAGCATTGTCCTCGACGTCCTGCCACGGGACCAGGTCGTCGTTGGTCCCGTAGAGATACGTCCGCCTCGCCTCCGTGGCCAGCAAGCCCGGGGACAGGAGTGCGCTGGCGTTGCGGTCCTGGACGGCCGGCATGCGCCGCAGGAAATGGTAGAAGCATACCATGGCGATGACGGAATGCACCACGGGGCCGGTCCACCACGGCAGCATCTGCATGAGGGCGTTGTAGGAGCTCATCCACCGGAAGTAGCCGGGGCAGGAGTCGAAGACGACGACATGGCGAGGCAGGGTTGGCGTCGTCGTCGTCGTCGTCGTCGTCGTCGTCGTGGTGCCGCGCCCGCGCCCGCAAAGCATGCTGAGGAGATGGCTCGCCGTGTGGACGCCGCCGTTGGAGAAGATATGGATCAGCATGCGAGGAGGCGTCTCATCGCCGGCCTCGGCCTGCCGCTCCCGCACGTCGGAGCGCAGATGGGGGAGCGCGGGAGCGAGGTCGCGCCGCGTTCGCCAGGGGAAGACGACGTGCGTGAGGGGGCATTGGGCCACGAGGATGCGCGAGGATGGGTAGATTCGGCGGTGCTGGGCGACGTATTTGGCGATGTGGACTTCCCGGGCGCCCATCCAAGACAGCAGGACGATCAGCTCGGGGTCGGATCCGGCATGAGATGGCCATGGAGACGGAGATGGCTCCTTTCGCGGATCGTGGTACGTTACGGCCGGGCTTAGCCGCGTCATCCAAGATAGGGCCATTCTTCATTTTTCTTGGTTCTTCTTGGCTGAGATATTTGATGGCTCGGAAATGCAGCGTGTGGAGCCTGGACGCGAGGGAATCGGAAGTCGGGCGTAGTTTGAGGGAGAAGGGAGAGGGAGAAGGGACTGGACCGAGGCCCGCCAGATGTCTTGGTCTTCTGCGAGGAACGAACGGCATTCGGGGCGGCGCTCTCCTCCCCCAGTGCCGCTGCCGCTGCCGCATCGCCGCACGTGCAGTGGTTGAAAGTGTGCGACGGTGCCGAAAGTGATGATGATGAATTCAGCTAATGTCTAGGCTATCCATACGTGGCACATCAAGGCTCTATACAACGAGGGCAAAGAGGCTTCTCCCGATTTGTTCCCCAAAGGCACCAAGAATATATCGTTTTCCGTATTCAGGCGGTGAAATGTACGCATTTGAGCACATGATCCTCTTGGAACATGGTTTTATGTATGCTTCAGAATACACAATGACCCATGTCTTCTCATGACCTCTGTTGAACTTGCTCATCTTTGTTGTCAAGGTAATGACATGTGTAAAAGGAACTGGACTTGCATGGTCATGTCGTCAATCAGAATATATGGACGGAAGAACATCAACATGTCAAGGTCACGAATGGCGAATGCGTAGTATAGGGCAGAGTTCGTATAAGACTGGGTTCTCGGATTCAAAGTTTGATCGTCCCGGGCCGAGACATTCGTTTTGCATGCCGAATCACTGTGACAATTCGGCCTTCGCAAGCGGAACGGGTGTCCAAGCCAAGCATGCCGTGTGACCGGGCAGCCAGGGTGAGATTCGCACGTGTATCGCACGCAATTCAGCCGTTGTGAAGGGTATATGGGAAACGTAGCTTCCGGTGACCGCGCCTGAAGCTGAGATTGACGGTTCTAAATTTCCAGGCTGCGTGGCTGTAGACATCAAACATCCCCGTAGAGATAAAAGCGTTGTTGATGTCTTACCCATTGGGGGGAAAACTTCGCAGTGTCGAAACGAAAAGACGGGACGGGGGCGTACAGTACAGTACGAGAGCCGGCAAACTGCCCCTTCAAACACTTGGCCCGTTGCACACGATGGGTGAATTAGACTCGGCTGAGCTCTGTTCAAGACGGAGAGTGATTTGGGGAGTCTGGTGGTTTCAACACTTCGCCTCCAATTCCCATCGTGGTCCACTTGCGCTTGCGGGCTTGGATGGAAAGAGCAAAAAAGGCATTCCTGTGACGTGCTTCTTCTAGAGGTGAACCATGATACCGATACCGGCGCACAGAAAACTTTTCTCGCTTGACAATGGACGGGAAACGGAAGTCGCGCATCGCCTCCTTCCCTCAGCTGCCACCTGCCGGTCATGGTATGTTTGGTATGTCGGCCGAACTGAGAGACAGACCGATACGGAACAAACAGCTGTACGCACTTCAATGTTCTGTGCCCACGTCAGCTTTCCCTCCAGACTCCAGAGTCTCCATTACTGGACTGGTACCGGAAAAGGATGACTTGACTATTTAAAAAGCTTTTGTCTGTCATCTCTCGCGGGGTCCTTGAACTGATCAATCTCTCTTCCCATTCACCCGAAATCCTCCTTCCGAGTAATTCTTCAATTTCAGTACAAGCTCAAAAGACTGCAGCTCGAGGAAGAGACAATGGGGTCTATTCTCGTGCTCCTTTCCATACTGGGACTTTGCTTTGCCCAAGCGTCCCCCAGCGCTCCAAATGATCATGCAGCTCCAGCCAGCTGGGATCTATCCAAGCCAATGAATGGATTCACATTCGAGCGCGTCAAGGCTTTCTCCCAACCTACGACTGACAAGCAAGCTGCTCAGTTCTCCAGGATTTCCAGCATCAAAGGGCAATCGGGCAGCCACAATGCCGTATCCAGCCTGGTCAGCAGCATGCTTCGAACGCCGCCATCTCATGGGCAACACACGTACCAGAACATCAGCACCGCCGGCACCTTCTCAACCCAATATGCAATTCAGTGTGGATGGGATGGTGTCCCAGTATGGCTCCTTCTCGACACCGGCAGCTCCGATACCTGGGCCGTGCAGAAAGGTTTCGAGTGTCATGGTGCTCACGGGGCTGAACAAAGCGAGTCTGATTGTGGATTTGGAAACACATATGTCAAAGATTTTCGTCAAGGTCCCATCGATAACCTTCACTTCTATCTCAGATACGGCTCAGGGGAGAAAGTCTTCGGACCCATGGGCTACACCGATATTGCTTGCGGGGGAGTCAAAGTCTCGGATCAGCAAGCTGGCCTGGCGAACTACACTTATTGGCACGGCAATAACTTCACAGTCGGCATTCTGGGCCTCGCCTACCCGTCTATTACCAGTGCTTACTATGGCGAGATTGGGCAAGAAGCAACATGGAATGCTATCCAATATGTCCCTTTCCTCACCAATGCCATTACGCAAGGGAGCATAGATCCTGTGTTCAGCGTGACTTTGATGAAGAACTCTTCTGACGGCATTATCGGTTGGGGTGGGTTGCCACCAACCCACGGACAATTCGATAAATACGCTGCGACTGATCTCATTGTGGTAAGTCGGGGGTGTTCTTGAATCGGAGTCGGAAGCACTTCTGCTGCCTGGAAGAGACTATTTCGGTTGACAGAAAGTTCCCTCTAGGCAAATCTCATCGGTTCAGCCGAAACGTCCTGGAGATATTCATTCTACACAATCATCCCTGACGGTGTCAAATGGGGACAGACGAGCGATGACACCAAATACCCGTACATCGTTGATACCGGGACGACGATGAATTACCTCCCTCCTCGTAAGTACTGGCATCTTGACATTCCGAAATCAACTTGACGGGGAATGTAAAGCTTGCTGACACACCCATCAGCTCTGGCTGAGGCAATCGCCGCTGCCTTCCAGCCTCGTGCAGTATATCTGTATGAATGGGGCTCATACTTTGCACCTTGCGACTCCATCCCGCCCAGCTTCGCTGTGGTTATTTCAGGAGTTGAATTTTGGGTCAATCCTGCAGACATGATCTACCGCGACCTAATCGATCCAAAAACAGGCTATTGTGCCGTTGCAATTGCAAGTGGAGGTTCGGGTCCCTACATCCTAGGCGACGTCTTTCTTCAGAACGTGGTGGCTGTGTTCGACGTTGGAGGCGCCGAGATGCGCTTCTATGCCAAGACCTAGAGTGAATATGATGCCAACTTGCGATGTAGGATGCCCGCAGTTCAGATACGTCATCTCCATAGAAATTGATTCAAGAGCATATCCCTTTGACCCCTCTTTGATTTAGCTAGTCCGGTGGGAAATTTGAAAGCTCCGGTGGGAAATTTATGTCCCCATATTACTCCGCAAGTCACCGGACTTTCAAGTTTGAAATGTGCCCGTGTGACGTGCAAGGATATCCGACTTGCTGTTTTACTCACAGGTGCAAGATCCAGATCAAGCGACAATTGGGGGACAGCCAGTGGCTGCGTGGATTTTTTTCGATTTTTTTGAGCGTGGAGCGTGGAGCTTACTTCATTAGTTCCAGTGGCCGGCCGGCCGGCCCCTTGACTCCGTGGACTTGGGCCTGGTCAACAAATGGATTGACGCGTTATTATTATTACAACAACCAAAGCGACATCTCACCTTGACAATCAACTTGCCATTCATTCTTTCCAAGAAAATATCCTCGATACGTACGAGTCTTGTCGACTTCAGGGTTGAGAAACCATTCGACCATACGCAGCAAAGAGTTGCCCGCCGGTACACTCTTCTCGTTCCTTCATCCGCGACTTGATTCACCGACCTTCCATCACCCACTTCGCAGCCCGCATCATCATGAGGGGCGTCGCCGCAGGACCACCGACACCAACAAAGGCCTCGCCGTCGGGACGAGCGCGAGCAAACACGTGGAACTTCAGCAAGGTAAGCAGCGGGCCATTCTATTGATTCTACAGTATCATGTTCCTTTGTCTAGACTGTGTCGGTCTCGGGCGCCAATTGTCGCCTCGTCTTGCAGCTCTCCCCTCTCTCGAACTCTGTGGATCGCGACGAAGGCATTCTCAAGTGAGTCACGACCGACAATGGCTATGAGCCATGTCATGGGCGGTGTAGCCAAGGTTGGCTTGATCGAGCCTGATCGTGGGGGGCCGATCCACTATATTGCTCAGATTGTTACGCTCATTCCCCCATGAATTGAGCCGCTCCAAGTTGATATTTCGAAATTCGCTCTGTGCGATCTGCCAGCTGTCCGATCCGGTGACCGGCAGGCGTGCCAGGAGAGCAAAAAAAACAAAAAACACGACGCAAATGCTGTTTCTATTTTCGAAAACGTTGCTTCGAATTCTCGCAACATGTTGTTCTCACTTAGACGTGGCCGGCATAAGAGTACGGAGTACTGTCGATGATACTTGCTGTCGGACAGTCCCGGAGGCAGACCCTTGCAAGTAAAAGCCGCGCTCCTGCAGCAAGGATATATCTGCACGCAGCCAACCCGGAAACAAGCGACCGGTAGCAGGGTTCAGTTCCATTCCATAACCATTCGAACCTGGACCCCCCTCTTGACCGACAATCTCCTGATGAGGCCAACATGGGCCATGTCAAGGAAGACCCCGTGTTTGGATTGAGCATGTAGCAGCCAGGCTGGACTTCTTGCAGGAGGTGTAACGGGATGGATGACTCGGGGGACTATTCTGACAACGAGTGCGCTGGATACATGTTGCACTCGTCAACATTTCCCCAGGCTGTGTCTCAATGATCTGCTGGGTTTTCCATCGCTGCTCCTTAATACCGAGCCCGTCTCGGGTAATGCATTCCCGGACCGCGACTTGTTCATTCAGATTTCAAGAATCCATCATGAGGTATGATGCTTCATTGTCAGGCCCGGGGCGAGAAGGCCACGACTAGCTTCTCTTTCAGGTCTCAGGGGGGAGACACTGTTCTTGGTTTTCTGGACAAGTTTCCCTGTCGTCTGGGAGTACGGCCCGGTACAAGCTGGGAACTGCGATCAACATCATTTTCGACTGGCATGACCTCGTCTCGTCCTGCTCGCCTCGCAATATGTCCTCGAGACGGGTATGCAGAGATTGCGAGGACAAGTCGGGAAAATGGCAGATCATGGCAATTCTTCTGTCCGCGGACAAGCTTGAAGTCCCGAACGCGGAGCATGGAGAATATCGAGGAGTCTTGAGAGCATTGTCCGAGTCCGCTATTTGCTGTTTGGCCCCTTGTTGGCCCATCCTCGGCTTCTAGTGCCGGGCAGACAGGCAGGCGCCGAGTTGGTTCCTTCCCCGCCAAGCCTAGCGTCGTCCGCCGCTGGTGCTGCCTCGCGCCTTCCTTCACCTTGAGCGTTTGAACCTTGCTGGTTCGCTTCTGGCCTGTGAATCGCCCGTTATGCCCCTCCCCCCGCCTGCAGGGTAAAAAAAAAAAAAGATGAGTGCCTCACGCGATCAGATGACACAGGTCGTCGTCACTCGTCGCCGTTTATTTATTAAAATAACTTGGTGGCTTCTGGTACTTGTCACCGTCACCGTCACCGCCACTGCCACTGCCACTGCCACGGACTGCCACTGCCACTGCCACTGCCACGGACTGCCACTGCCACGGCTTCTGTCACACACCTCGGCCCTTCCTCCCTCTCCCTGTCCCGCTTCTTCAACTCAACTTTCGTTCTTGTTTCTTTCTTGAAGCTCGCCTTTCGCCATTCCTCCCTTGTCACTTGTCCTTGATTAGGCGAGTTGTTTCTCAACGTACTCCATATTCAAACTACGCTACCAAACCCGCAATTATCTCCGCCTTGCGTGCTGGCTTGACCATCTGCCGCCGGCCGTCCTTGATTTTTTTTTGTTGGCTGCGCCTGCACCTGCACAATTGTCCCACCCAATACGGACCCGAATGCCTGTGTTCCCTTCTCCAGCATTTGTCGTGCGCCTGCGCAAACTTACCATTTGGTCATCGAGATAATGCCGTCCAAGACTAACAATGGTGTCGGAGTCCAGGTGGAAGACACAAAGATATGTGTTGTCATGGTGGGACTCCCAGCTCGTGGTAAGAGCTACATCGCGCAAATAGGTAAGAACTTGGATTTCTAGCTGAGACCATCTCCTTGACTTGCGAGAGAGATGAAAGCTAACTCAATCGCCACAGCTCAGCGCTACCTGCAGTGGTTGTCTATACCCTCGCAGACTTTCAACGTCGGCAACTACCGGCGCAACGATGCGCCACAACCCACCGCCGAGTTCTTCGACACCAACAATGCCGAGGGCGAGCGGAAACGCCGCGCCGCCGCAGAAGCTGCTGTCGCCGATATGTTAACCTGGTTTCGCACCGGAGGAGTCGTTGCGATCCTCGATGCGACCAATTCTACCAAAGAGCGCCGGAAATGGGTCAACGAAATCTGCGTCAAAAATGGCGTTGAAGTCCTGTTTGTCGAAAGCAAGTGCGATGATCAAGACATTATCATGGCGAATATTCGTGACGTAAAGGCCACCAGCCCAGACTATCGCGGCCAGGACCCCGAGGCCGCTGCTCAGGACTTTCTCAATCGCATTAGCAAATATGAGAAGACGTATAAGACCATCGATGAGGACGGAGATGAGGACGAGTATACATATCTCAAAATCATGAACATTGGCAAACAAGTCATCATAAACCGCATTCAGGATTATTTGCAGAGTCGCATTGTATACTACCTCATGAATCTGCATATTCGACCTCGATCAGTCTGGCTGTCGCGGGTAAGTGTTTCGGAATACTGCCTTGGACTGCTAGAAAACCTCTGATGCATCTGGCTTACTCTTTGCTTGTCCCAGCACGGAGAGTCCATGTATAATTTGGACGGAAGAATTGGCGGAGACACAATGCTATCGCCAAGAGGAGAGCAGTATGCCAGAAAACTGCCGGAATTAGTGCGAGAGTCTGTGGGGGTAGGTTCCGTCACCGGATGTTGATCAAGACATCCCTTCCGGTATAGCTTGCCGCGGCAACTCTGACAGTTTACGTACAGGACGACCGTCCCTTGACCGTCTGGACATCGACGCTGAAGAGAACCATTTCTACAGCCCGTTTCTTACCACCGCACTACAATCAACTACAGTGGAAAGCTTTGGACGAACTTGACTCTGGTGTCTGCGACGGACTGACCTATCAAGAAATCAAGGATCGATTTCCGGACGACTTTGCTGCACGTGACGAAGACAAATACAATTACCGCTACCGAGGAGGTGAATCGTACCGCGATGTGGTTATTCGCCTCGAGCCCATCATTATGGAGTTGGAAAGAAGCGAAGACATTCTCATTGTAACTCATCAAGCCGTCCTGAGATGCATCTACGCCTACTTCATGAAGAAGGATCAAGCCAAGAGCCCTTGGATGAACGTCCCCTTGCACACGCTCATCAAACTAACACCGAGAGCCTATGGAACCGAAGAAATTCGATATGAAGCAAATATTCCGGCCGTCAGCACCTGGCGTGGCAAGGGCAGCACGGCAAAACACGAAAACCCAACGCCAGAAAGCTTGTAGACGAGCAATGAAAAGACGATGATGGGGTATGAGGCTCCGCAGCAGGCAAAAACTACTTGAGTCAATGGCATCAGGAAGAAACGAGTCCCATGTCAGGCCAGCCAGCGGCTGCTTTGCAATGGAAATTCAGTGGAAATTCATTGGATATATCGATGACGATGAATACAGACATCAAGGTTGGCTCTGGACGACTCGAACGTATGATGATGACTCTGCTCGAATTAACGATATGTGACGAAGACATGAAGAAAACAAGGGGCGGCCCGCGCGGTAGCAAGCGAGGCGAAAGGAGTGCGTTGGCGCTGTCGACTGTGAGCGACGTGTACATGGTCTCAAAGGACACCGTACTATGTATGCCATGACAGACGTAGTGCAAAGATTCATGTACGACAACTGAACACATGACGCAGCTCTTTTTACATTCAGTCGAAGGTGACAAGTGGTCCTGCTGTCATGGCACAGCATGCATAATAATTCACCCGCGTCTCCACGGGAAACTGATTCATGAGAGCAAAGTCTCTTCAAATAGATTTGACATGCCACCAGACACGGCCGCCATCTCGACTTCGTTTCTCAACTCTCGACACACCTACCTGTCTCGCAGCTCTCCCTACTTCAGCACCACATGTTACTTTATATACACGGTCCCCAATGCCATTCTACTTCCAGCCTCCCATCTTCGCCGTCTGCCCGACAATGCCTCCTCGGGCCCCCCTTGTGCAAATAAACACGGTTGTACCCACGTACACGGTCCTCCAGCCGGTCCTCCAGCCGGTCCTCCAGCCGGTTGTCTACACGCCCTCCACGGCACTGGTATATACCGTTCCTGCAAAAGTGAGTCTCCACGATGCACAAGCCGCATGCTCTGCTCGCTCCCACTTACCGTCCCCACGAATCGTCATCCGAATCATATACTATGGCCACGACCGCGTTTCTGATGACGGAGAGGGCGATGCCGCCGGCGGGAGGACCTGGTGCCGCGCAGTAGATGCATCGTATGGCGAGGCCCCGACAAAGGCGAGATTGGCAGAGGATATATCGAGGCTCGCCGCACAAGCCGGCGTGAGGACGTCGGCATGGCGGCAATCGAGCATGTTCATCATGTATCCTGGCTCAGGGGGCGTCCAGATATCCCCCGGGGTGGGGCCGGTGGTGAACAAGGATGTGCTGCGGGTGCTGGAGCTCTGGAACCCCAGCGCGAGGGGGTCCGGGGACAAAGGGGATGTCACGCAAGGAGAATGGGATGACGTGCTGGGCCGTTTGGCCAAGGGCCAGGTCGTGCTGTGCGTGATGGTATGCATGGACGAGGAGATGGACGGGCACGGGCACGGGCACGGCTTGGGCAGCAGATGTAGAGAGTCATCTGGCGCGGGGGGCGAGAGTATAAATGGGCACGGGACGGTCGGCGAGCGCGTGGATGCCACGGACGCCGTGGACGCGGCGGACGCGGGAGGACAAGAAGAGAACGCTGTAGAGGCTTCGGAAGCAGCGGCTTCGACTTGTTGACGGGTGTGGTCAAGAGATGTGTTTTGGAATGTTATTGGTGCAAGGGTTTGCTCTATTTACTTGGTATCACGTCTGCCGATCTGGTGCACGGAAACCAAGGGTTCCCCGAATTCAAACAAGGGGACAATAAATCAAGTTGAGTGAAAATTTGGTTGATGAGTAAATGTTTCGTGATGCCAAGTAAATGCTTCAAATTTGATATTGGATTTGCAATACAACAAGGACGCAAGAGGAATCTTGCCACAAATCATATCAAAACAGAACTACCGACAAAGTCCATGCCCATCATAGCCTTTCCCATCTGGGGAAAAAAAAAAAAAAGACAAGTAAAAAACAGAACTTTATATCATACAGGTTTGTTTCTTTTCAGGCGGAAGGTGCAAGGATGCGGGATAAAGGGAGGAAAGGAACAGAACAGAACAGAAGAAGAAAACAACAAGTTGTCCAGAACCCGAAATTATGAGCCTCCACACCCCTGCACGGTCATTAAAACGCAAACTTGGGCGCTCTGCTTGTAGAAACAAACAAACAAACACAATCGTGGCTTGATCGACCCCCCCTTTGCACCGTTTTCTACTTCTCTCATGTGGTTGCAAAAACCCGTCTTGCATGCGAGTGAACAAACACCATACACCGAATACCAACGTCTTTTCTTGCCCCCCCCCCCTTCCCCCCCTTGCACCCAATGAGTTTGAGCCTCGCGCTCTGCCTTCGCAGCAACAGTATAAACGACTCAACCACATTCTCGTGGCGTCGCGTAATGGTTTGCAACCCAGACTCCATCTGGCCTCCTCCATCTCGGACTCGACAAAAGCGGCTGCTCGTTAGAACATAGCTTCGCCCTGGGTATCAGTCGACCAAGTTGCCTCGATGGGTGGCCACGCCCTTCTTCCAAGTGGCCGAAAACGAGAAACAGGATAAACCCCCCCCCCCCCCCCCCCCCTTTGATTGATGAGACCTCCCAAAAACAAATTTACCAAAGAGGAACATCAAAAAAATCAAACCACGAAAATCATTCAGAACCAGCCTCGCCCCAATGGCTTTCCAAGAAAATGGTATGAGAATAAATAAAAAGTGTCAACCAAGATACCCAAGTCAACCGACTAGGCTAGATAGAATGTGAGACAAGTGCCGAGATAGACGCCGCCATGCTACATGAAGACATTATGAAGGACCCCCAAGGTTTTTGCGTGAACCCTGGAAAGCTTTGCACAAAAGACGGACAAATGGTTTCTCATGATGGGTTTCCCTTGACCCGCTTGGGCATCCGGGGAGTCGCGGGTTTGCCTCGACCTTGAACCCCGTTGACCTGAACGCTCGCTGGTGTGCCAGCTCCAGATCCGTCGTCTTCGGTTTTAACCCCAGACGGCCGTCTTCGCTTGTTGGAGGCGGGCGACGTGTTGGCACTTGGACCACTCGAACTGGTTCCCTGCTGGCTAGGCTGCAGCTGCATACCGGGTGCTTGCATTTGGCCAGTGGCCGGGCTGCCAACATGTGGTGATCCAGGGAGATTCATGTGCGCAGCTGCTGGGCTGGCCCCCATGGGAAACTGACTGTAGCCGGGCGTTCTGGGTGCGCCCTGAGGTCCTTGTTGACCATTCATTGATTGAGGTGCTCCATTGATGTACGTCGAGACATACTGCTCGAGAGCCGCATACGGGCCAACACCCGGGTTGCCGTGACAGAAGCCAAACAGGGGGTTCATTTGACCCATGACTTCAACGATCTACACCGTCATGGTTAGCTTCATCACCAAGGCACGATAGATGGAGATCAGCATGATATCCAAACAAACCTCGAGAAACTGATGGACGGCGGCTGTGACTCCCTTGCTGTTCACGGCCGAGTCGGGAAGATCCACGAGGACCTCGGGAGGTTGCGTCTGTGGTGATTTGAGTTGCTTTGCCTTGCTCTTCTTTGACATCTCAGGAGATGTCTTGCCGTCTTGAGAATTGACCTTGTGCCACTCCTTCAACCACATATGAGCTGGTTTGGCAGCGTCGATGACTTGCTTCCTGGAAATGTATTCCTCATGTCCCGTAGTGAGAAATTCGAATAATTCAATCTTTTGTTCGCTGTCGAACTGTACACGAAGCGTACCAGTTGAAACCAGCTAATTGCAGTTAGTTCATTTGTGTTCGGAAGCACAGAGTCGACAGTTCAGGACGTACGTGTGATCCGGATTCGAACCAGTAAACAAGACTGGCCCTTTGGTTCTCAATGCAGTGAAAGTCTCCGGGTAAAGGTCTGTCAGTCAACCCCTTATCCATGATCAGCTGCATGCTCTTGACACCGCTACCAAAGTGTGTGTGGAAATATCGCGCAATAGCAGGGTAGGCGATTTCATATTGCTTGTCCATGCTTTCTTCATTGTCGGTGATATGTAAAGAGTGGCGGAAGATGCCGTTGGTGGAGAAGAATCTCATGACGAAACCGTTCCAATATGAAAGATCGTCCCTTGCCTTGTTACCCTTGACAACGATTAGTTGTTCTCTTTTCTTTACGCAGAACGATGATCTAGGACCTAATGGTAGGGGCAGAACGCTGGCTTACCGGAAATCCACTCAAGTGCTCAGAAAATTGCATCAACTTCAGAAGACATTGTCCCTTCATGCCCTCCCTTCGCTGCTGTTGGAATAGATTGTTCGACATTGCGATTTGCTGCGCAGCCGCCGCAGCCGCCGCAGCATTCATCTGTTGCGGACCAGGTCCACCAGCCTGTTGATGTTGTTGTTGCTGTTGTTGCTGGTGCGACGGCGGCTGCTGATGCTGCTGTTGTTGAGGGCCCTGTGACTGGGGTTGGTGCTGCTGCTGAGCATTCGGGCCAACTTGCTGAGTCGATTGTGACGGTGTCGGTGGCGCTGGCGTTTGAGCTGGTGTCTGCTGGCCACTCGGGGCCGGAGTACCTGCTTGCGAGCCGTGCTGCGGAGGTTGTTGAGCCTGCTGACCGGGCTGCTGTTGCTGACCCTGCTGCTGCTGCTGCCCTGCTTGATGCTGGCCCTGCCCAGGTTGAACTTGTTGTGGCTGTACCATCGGGTTCTGTCCCAACGCACCCATCTGGGCCTGTTGCTGCTGTTGTACGTTTGCCATTCCTTGAGCATTCATTCCCATAGGCTGTCCTTGGCCCTGTGAGTTTCCAGACATCTGCTGATTCTGCGCGGTTTGCTGCTGCTGCAGTTGTTGCTGCTGGTGGTGTTGTTGCTGGTGCTGGTGGTGTTGTTGCTGCTGCTGCTGGTGTTGTTGTTGCTGCTGCTGCTGCTGCTGCTGTTGTTGCTGCTGCTGCTGCTGCTGCTGTTGTTGCTGCTGCTGGAGTGCCAGTTGGTGTGCCATAAGAGCTTGTGCCCCTGGATGTTGACCCTTTGTGAAATGTTAGTCAGACGCATCTTCAGGCATCCCAGAGAAAAAGATCACGGGGAAGGGGGGAAGGGGGGGAGGGGGGTTTGCATACAGGTCCGATCCTCCCCGCCTGTCGAAGTTGTTGGATCTGCTGAGGGTTTAGTTGATTCAGAGGCATACCCAGAGGCATACCATTCACGCCAGCCTGCATTTTCGCTTGGATAGCCTGCTGAGCCATGAAAGCCTGTCTCGCTTGTTGTTGTTGATGCTGAAGCATATGCTGCTGGCGCATGGCGGCCACTGCGCTGGGGTTGTTGTCTAATGCGGGTGAAAGTGGCCCTCGTTAGCCGTGATCAGGGGAGTGTCTCAAATGGGGAAGACGAGGAGTAGGAGGGGCAGAGAGAAAGGTCACGAGTGTGTACAATACTCACATTGATTTTGCAGCTGCTGCTGATGTTGTTGTTGCTGCTGCTGCTGCTGTTGCTGGAACATTTGCTGCTGAGCGGGACTCAAGTGCTGCAAGGCGTGAGCATGAGGGTTGGCACCGGGGGGCATTGCGCCCATCAAAGCAGGATTTACTTGTCCTCCTGGGCCTACGGCCATGTGAGCTCCAGCAAACTGCTGAGGCATCCCGCCACCAGGTGCGCCTTGTGCAGAGTTGGGAGGCATGCCTGGGCCCATGGGGTGGCCGGCGACGCCAGGATGTCCCATCCCAGCAGGATGCCCCGTGAAATTGGGACCCATGCTTGTCGCCATCATATCCTTTTGCTATTCGAGGTCGGCTATCCACGACGTGGATATCGACGAGCGACTTGATTGCACTATCGTATGCACATGCGTCAGGAAAATGGGGAGATCGAGAAGCGTGTGTGTCGGGGAAACGGCGTGTCGACTAGTAAATCGGTGATGGGCGAGTGGGCGAGTGGGCGAATGAGGAAATCAATTCCCTGCTCCGTTTCGAAGGAGAGATCCAAGCAGAGAAGAGGACGGTGAGACAGGATTGCGAGACGAAAAAAAAAGAATCCCAGTGAATCGTCTTGGCGGGGAACGACGCCAAGTCGAGACAGCTGGTGAGCGTGCCTGGGTAAAAAGTGCGCGATGATGCCACCACGCCGGCAGGGGACTCAGCGCAAGTCAGCAGTCAAAACTCCAAGGCGCGATGAAATTTGGCTCCAGAAAGAAGCAACGGCCGGCTGTGCGGCGAGATGTACCCGATTTGGTACGTTGGTGTGCAGACACGTCGAGGGTGCGATGGATGGCGATCTGCGCACGAGCAAGTTGAGCGAGGTTGAGCGAGGTCGGGACGCAACAGAAGAACGGGGATCGTCGTTCGGCCGTCCCAGCAGAAGAGCCTTCGCCAGAGACCACCAGCTTGAGACTGCGGGAAGCAAGTTTTGCGGGCCGCTCGTGCCCAGCAGTTGGTGCAGAGCGCGTGCGTGGCAAGGTTTCGATGTAATCCGTAGCAGAGGCCTCTCTCTCTCTTTTTTTTTTTTTTCGCTTCCTCAGTCTGCCTTGGCTCGAGTGGTGGAGGTTAGATGAGATGGCGCGGGTTGATGTTGGAATGGATGCGAGTCCTGGGGGGCCAGCAAAGTTGGGATATTCGGGGGGGTTCGCAGTACCGCCAGAGAAGACCCTTTGGGAACGCGGGCAACATGGCAGTCCAAACCCAGCGGCGGGAAGCGGCGAGATCTTCTCACTCGTTGTGGGTGCCGCGAGAAAGGTGGGTATAGATGCAAGAAACAGGGGAGCACGGGTCCACTCTGGGTGGGTATATGCAATAAATACCACGCTGATGCGCCGGATCAAGGGCGGTCAAAATAGACCAGACAGCTTGCTGGTGTGCTCGCAGTGTTCCCAGTGCCTCCCGCACAAGGCAGAATAGCTACACCCACTGTACATGTATGTACATTTGTCACGGGGCAAAAGTGGTGGCGGATGGGCCGCGACGCCAATTGGGTCTCTACTCCGTATTGGGGCGCCATATCGCATTCAGTGACGGGTCACTAAACGCGCATACCTCCTTTTTTGAATGCGCATACCCCCTTAGTCCCAATCCGGAAGGACGGTCTCCACACCTACTTTTGGTGTGGCTTGCGTCTGTTAATTTTCACTATTAACAGAAAGGCATATATATATGCTTTAAATAATTACCGCCGGATTTAATAACTATAAATCCCTGTCACGACTGTGGTGGGAGAGATACAAACGGAGTGAAGGCTAAGACTCTTGATCGTAGTTAGAGAGCTACTACTTAGGGGTAGGTGTATAAAGGTCTTAAACTCTAACCTCCTATAACTCTTATAGGCAGTCCTTGTTTAAATACCCTACTATATGTATATAGCTCCCTAGTAGCTACTTAGTTATTTATATAATCTAGGGCTTATCTAAGGGCTTTATTATATAACTATCCTATCTGTAACTCCCTAGCCTTTATGCCCCTAATATGCTACCCCCCTAATATATAATTATCCTTAATTGTAAAGAGCTACTTAGCTAGTGTGTGTTTACTACGCATAACCTATAGTAATATCTATGTTACTAGCTATACTATTAGTGCATAGTGTTACATTCGCTTTAAATAGTAAGATAGATATTATAGGGGTCTAGGCAGCCTTTCTTATAATTACTAGATTATAGGTAGCTATATACTTACTACTTTATTACCTCTAATATACATGCCTCTATCTAATAAGTTATTAGCGCTAAGTAAGTAAATTACTAGTGTTAAGTTTTATAATTAGGTTAAATAGATAGGGTAATATATACTATTTAAAATAAATAACTTCTTATCTAATATTAGGGATGTTATGTTAATCTTACTAGGAGTTTATAGCTAGCGTGCGTATTTACTAGTGGTAGCTATAACTATAAATATTATAATTCCTAGATTAGCTATATATAGTATATAGATTACTTAGGGGTCTAGGGCTAATATAAAAGAGGCTTGCTTTCCCTTACTTCTATATACTTTTTCTTCCTTTTATATTCTCCTTTAGTATTATAAGTTACCCTTACCTATAAACTAGTAGCTTTATAGCTTCTTTTATAGTAGTTACTAATATTCTATAGTATTACTTTATTATCCGCATCTATCCTTATCTAAAATATCTAAATCCTCTTAAATACTAAAATATTAGTTTCTTACCTTTTACCTATAAGTTTTCTTATAGTATATTACTACTAACTTACTAGTAGTTAATAATATCTTTAATATAAGTAACTACTCTACTACTACTACCTCCCCCTAGTATAAAGACTCCTATACTATCCCTTATAAAGCCTTTTAGTAAGAAATATTTAGCTTCTAAAATTTCTATATAAGTATAATATCTATATCCCCCTAGCGCCTACCCTACTAACTTATAGCTAGTAATGCTAGTGAAATAAAAATTCCTTATATACACTATATATAGTAGGTAGTAATATAGGTAATTACTCCTAAAGATAGTAATAGCGCGAAGCTATAATATCTTATAGAGGGTAAATCTATCCTAATAGAGTGTACTAATTCCCTAAGTATAACTTCACTACTATCTTACTATAGGTTATTACTAACTTATATAAGTAACTTAATAAAATACGTATATTATTTGCGAAATAATAAGGACTATTCTAGGGTATATTCTCCTTTTTCTTACTGCTAATATGTATACTAATATACTACTAGTATCCTGCTTAGTTTACTTAGTTATACTATATGCTCTTTAAGCATATTAATGCTTATAGTAATCCTAATAATAATCTATACTTTCTTAATAATATATATATCCCCTGTTTCTATAACTTAGTTACTGCTAATATACTACTAGTATCTAATACGCGTAAAACGTAAACTTTATAATATACTCTTAACTACTAAAAATACTAATAAGCATAGTTAGGCAAGGCAAGCGTAGCTTACAGCGAAAGTCACACGTAAGGCTAATGCTAATAAATAAGTTACTATGTTACTACTTAGTAATACTATTAATCTAGAAGTCTAGATAGATATTTCTAATAGCTTATGTTTTATTACGTAGAATCTCCTATTTGTATATACTTCTTATGCTCTAGCTTATAGCTTTACTAACTTACTAGTAGCTTACTACTAATATATTTATACTTCCTACTTATATTAGGCTACTAGACCTTCCTAGTAAGCTTTATATATATGTGTATAGAGAGGGGGATTCTTCTAATAATAAGGATAAATTCTCTGCCCCTATTAGTATAAGTAAGATTACTAAGGGTTAGGCGCCTAATATATTAATAAAGTAATTAGTATAAAGTAGCTATAAGTTAGGTTATCTAAGAAATTATCTGGATTTTTTTTTCTTTATATGTTACTACTACTGTCTAAACTCTATTAAATACACCTCTATATCCGTAAACTAGCTGCTTAGTTGCTGCTTGTAATCCTTAATAATATTTATTATAATAAAATCTCTTTTCTTTACCTAAGAATTTTCTAAAGTATTATAGCCCTTTTACTTAACTAGGTATTTCTAATGTCTCCTATTATACTAATGTGATATAATTCTCTTAACTTTAAACTCTTACTTGTTATCTGTGATATTCTCTTATAGTAAGGATATGTTTTCTATGCTAGATAGGTCCCTTATAAATAGTTTAAGGTTAGTAATATTAAAAATATTATATAGATATGTTTTACGTGGTAGCCTTAATTAATACGTAAGTCCGTAGGTACTAATTACCTTTTTGATTTTATAAGGGCCTAGGTACTTTATACTTAGCTTTTTACTAGGTTACTATAAGTTAATATTCTTTATAAATAATAAAATATAGTTACCTATATTAAACTTTATTAGGGTCTACTTCTTATTATAGTGCTTTATATACTAGACTTATAAGTTACTTAGAAGCTGCTTAATTACTATATATCTATCTCTTAGTGTGATAGTATAAGTTTCTACTTAGTTATTTACTATAGGAATATCTATAATCACTTACTATAGTCCCCTAGGGTTATAGCCTTATAGCGCCTTAGCTAGGGTATAGCTATAAGTTAAATAGATACTTATATTATATATAAACTATGCTATTAAAAGATTATTAGCCTAATTAGTTTAGTTAAAGTAAGTAAAGGCTCTTAAATAATGCTTTAAAACTTAGTTTAGATATTTTATCTAACTATCTATCTGCGGGTAGAATATAGTGCTTAGTTACTGCTTAGTTATAATAAGGTAGCAGAAGGTTATCTAAAACCCGCTAGTGAAAGTTAAACCCTAGTCTATAATAATACCCTCTAGAGCGCTATAATCCCTAAAAATATACTCTAAGAATATAGTAGCTAACCTGTTGCTAGTTATGTATGTTAAAATAGGGATATAAATACTATACTTTATAAAATAGTTTATAATAACTAAGATTATATTGTAAGTCTAGTTTACGTCTTTTATAGGTGGTAGCCCTATAATAAAGTCTATTAATAATTCTTAAAAAGGCTAATTAGGCACTAGTAGCGCTACTAGCTTGCTATAGGGTTTATAGTGCCTTAGCTTTAAAGTTTAATAGCTTATGTAAGTTTATATATATAACTTAGTGTCTTTCTTTATTAATAGCTAGTAGTACTAGTTTATAATTTAGTAAAGGGTCCTACTAACTCCCTAGTGGCCTACTACTAGGTTATTATAAGTAAGTATTAAAACTTCCTTCCTTATACCTACTAGAATAAAAACTCTATTCTTAAATATTAATAGCTTAGAGGGCCTAATAAACTATATCTATAACGCTTCTAGGTTACTACTCTTAAATAGCTTCCTCTAACTTATAGTAAAGTTATTACCTTACTATACTTAAAATAATATAACTTAAATTAGAGTCTCTAATTCTACATACTTAGGATAAGCGTTACGCACAAACTTAGAAGAGATTTACTAGACTACCTATATTCTTACTATAATACTGCTATAAGTAGCTAGCTTATAGTGTGCTTTTAGACTTATAGATAAATTATAGCTAAGTGGCGTTTTAAGGGGGCGCCTATATTGCTTGCTAACTACTAACCTAGCTAGACTCCTAACCTATAGGCTTACTAGACTTATAGAAATATTAAATAATATAGACAAGGCGTGACCTTACTACTTATAATTAGCAGACCTAGTTAGCATACTACTTATAGGCTTTATAGGACTATTAGGTTCCTTAATAATATAATTAAGTTATATCTTCTTAAAACCCTAGAGGCTAGAATAGCTCTTATAGTAATCTTATAATAAACCATTAACTATGCTAAGTAATATAACCTTAGGGCCTGCGACTATACTATTATATATATAGTGCCCTTACTACTTAGCATTTATAAACTTAGCTAAGAAGTTAGGTAGCTACGAGAATATAGCCTCTGCCCTACGCTCCTTGCTAATATAATCTACTTTTTTTAATAGGGTATTAGTAAGGTTTAGCTTACCTATATAATATTTAATCCTGAAATTAAATAGATAGAGCTTATCTAATGCTATTACCTACCTACTAGATAGCTTTAGCTTTATAGCTAGGTACTTATAATTAAGGTAGTCTATTATAACTATAATCTAGTAAGTTAAATACATAAGGTAGTATCTTTAGGCCTAAAACACCTCTTAGATTACTAATAACTTAGCATCTAGGGTTAAGTAATAAAGCTTAATATTAGTTAACTTCCTTAAAAAATACGCCACTAGGTACTAGCTACCTAGCACTAATATTATAAGTATAGCTCTAATTATATAACTAGATATATCTATCTCTACTCTTAGCAAATAAAGTAGGTTAAAGTGCACTAAGATTAGTACCTCCTAGAACTTCTTTTAGAGTTCTCTAAATACTATAAGTTTACTAGGCTCTAGCTTAAACTCCGCTAGTTAAATACCCTTTAGATAGTTTATTAGTAGGACTACTACCTTACTATACTATTTTATAAAGTATTAGTAAAACCTTATAAACCTAAGGAATAATTAAATATTAAATACACTATAGGGTATTAGCTAGGTTATAATAGCTTTAACCCTTAATAGTTTTATCTTAATGCCTTTTTTAGACATAATAAACCCTAGGAATTTTACTTATAATACTAAAAATTAGCACTTCTTAAGGTTAATATAGAGATTTACGTCCTAAAGTCACTCTAGCACCCTTTTAACATGCTCTATGTGTCTTATAGGGTTACTACTATATATTAGAATGTTATTAAGGTAAATAATATAGAATTTATCTATAAGTCCCTTAAGCGCGTTATTAATATATTCCTAAAAAGTAGCTAGCGTGTTTACTAATCCGAACAGCATAATAAGGTACTCAAAATGCCTATAGTAGCATTAGAATGCTATCTTCCACTTATTGCCCTTGTGGATATATAGCTAGTAATATGCCTCTTAAAGATCTAAAGATATGAAGACTTTTGTGCCTACTAGTTAATTAAGAATTTCAGAGATTAATAGTAAGGGGGCCTTATTCTTAATAGTAATCCTGTTAAGACCCCTGTAATTCACATAAAGCCTTAATTTCCCTGATTTTTTTAGGATAAACAAAATCAGGGCTTTAGCTAGGCTTATTAATCTTCTAATCTATCCTTTTTCCTACGCACTTATAAGGTACTCCCTAAGCACCTCTAGCTCTTTTTCCGCCAGGTTATATATAGGTTCTTATAGTAGCTGTTTCCCTTCTTCTAATTTAATTATATAAGTATAGCCCCTAAGTTCTAGAAGCTTACTAGCTAGATCTTTTAAGAATATATCTGTAAATTCCACGTACTCCTCCAGGATTTACTATTAGGGTATATTACTATCTATTTCTTGCGTAGACACTGCTAGCTCCTTATAAAATACTACCTAGAGTGCTATTACACTTCTAAGTTTCTTCTTCTTTAGGGGCTAGATATTACCTTCCGCTATTGCTATAACTATGTTATGAGTTAGGTTATTACTTAGTATATTATCTATTAATAAAGCTTTATTAGTATCCCCCTTTTTTACTTTAGGTTTAACTATTCTAACTTTTAGTAATACTAGTAATAGTATAATAGAAAACTACTTTACTACCTTATGTAGTTATTACTTACCTAAAGTAAATATAATGCGTTCTTTAGTTATTAAAAACCTCTAAAAACCCTACTTCTAATCTATTATTATAGGTTTATACTCTAAGGTCTAGTTTATTCCTAGGAGTATTCCTTCTCTAGTATTAGTAATATAGTAGCTAACTTAGTAAACCTTTATATAGCCTATACTATCCTTTACCTTAACTAGTTTATGTAAAATTCCTTAGTATAAGATCTTATTCTTACTTACGCTTTCTAGTATTACCTCTGCTTTTACTACATTCTTCTAGTCCTATTTTAATAGTAGCTTAGGGTAAATTATCAAATATTCCGCTCCCATATTAAATAGCGCTAGTACTACTAACTAGTGGTTATCTTACTATAGGGATACCTATATTCTTATTCTCTTATCTATAGGTTTCTCTATAGTAAGACTATTATCCTAGGCCTATGCTAAATTAATTAGAATTTTATTTAGGTCTAAAGATTTGTTACTACTATCTCTATGCTTCTTAGTAGTGTGCTTATTACTCTTATAAATTAAGTAGTTTACTGCTTTATATCTATTAGAACTATATCTAGGGCTACTATATTTATAGTACTTAAATAGCTTCTAGCCTATGCCCTGTTATTAGGAACCTTACTATAAATTATCTATAGGGAAGCTAGAGTGTTATCTTTTATTATTCTTACCTTCTTTATTATAGCTTCTATTATAATTCTTTATTATAGATATTATTATAACTTTAGCTTTTTTACCTTAGCCCTATAGGTAGCTCTAAGACATAAGGAACTCTTAGCTAACTATATGCTACTTTATAGTATTATTTAAGCTATTTAGGAATATTACTATCCTTAGATATAAGGGGATCTAGTTAGGTAATTTAGCTTTTACCTTTATCTAGAGTCTTAGGAAAGATTAGAAAGATTAATTATGTTTTTACCTAAGGTTTAGTAGTGTTCTAGTAGCTTCTAAGTATCTTATATCTTTATCTATTATACTAGTATTTAGCTAAGACACAAATCTATCCTAGGTGTAGGCTATATAGTTAACTATCCTATTTACTATTATGTAATATATCTATTATTACTTTACGTTATTAGCTAGGCAGCTACTAGTATATACTACCTTTATTCTATTATCCTAGAAGGTTCTTAGGTCTAGCTAGAATAGCATATTTAAATCCTAAAGATATGCCTATAAATTCTTATAAGTGTCTCCCTTATATATAGGCACCTTATACTATATCTTAATAAAGCTTTATAGGTATATGCTTATTATAAACTTACTATTAGGTAGGAAACCTAGGAATATAGGATTTATTAGTATATCTATCTAAGGGGTAATTATAAGTCTTCTACCTAATCTAGCTAATTATAAGTCTGCTTTTATTTCTTTAAGCTATGCTTTTATTTCTAAGATCTCTTATCTTAAGTAGGCATTATATAGCTAGGCTTATGTGACCTTATGTTACCTCTATAGCTAGTCTAAATTGTTATTATTTCTAGATCTAGGGTTGCTATATTAATTAGGTAATATTTACTATGCCTTATTATATTCTATAGTTAAAGTGTTTAGGTTACTACTTAGGTGCTATAGGTTTAGGCTTCCTTACTAGGTAGTATAAGTATATTCTAAGTAAATATCCTATAGCTTCTTTATATTTAAATCTAGCTAATAGTCTATTTTCCTAAAAGGGTTTAAGAGTTTAACTTATTATAACTATAGTAAGAGAGATATAAATAAAGTAAAGGCTAAGACTCTTAATTATAGCTAGAGAGCTACTACTTAGGGGTAGGTGTATAAAGGTCTTAAACTCTAACCTCCTATAACTCTTATAGGTAGTCCTTGTCTAAATACCTTACTACGTGTATATAGCTCCCTAGTAGCTACTTAGTCATCTGTGCGATCCGGGGCTTATCCGAGGGCTCTATTATGTGACTGTCCTGTCCGTGACTCCCTGGCCTCCGTGCCCCTGACAATCCCTTACTTACTTACTAGGTATTAATAGTGTTAATTACGTCTTTAGTAGTTATATAAAAAGGCTATATCTTAAAGGATTTAATAGCTTTAATGGCTTTAAGGGATAATATTATTATGTTACGTTACGTTACGTTATGTTATAATACCTTGTAATAAAATTATAAGTATTACAAGCGTTATAAGCTTTATACGTTGTAATGCGCTGCTTGTATTTGCTACTAAAGAGAGCTTATATATTTAGTAGGGGATTAGGTAGGAAGGTACTTCTTCTGTTTTAGGACTAAGGGGGTATACGCATTCAAAAAAGGAGGTATGCGCGTTTAGTGACCCTTCAGTGACAAATCGCTATAGCGATTTTCGATGGCCAATCTGTAAGTCATTGGTTCTTTGAATTGGCGGTTTTCTTTTCCGGACAAATAAAATTCCAATTCCTAAACACACTTTCTTTTAGAGATGCAAAGCTTCTATTACGGCCTACAGTAATTCTTTAGAGCGGATAGTCACAGAAGGTCACTTCTCTTATAAATTTACATGGAAAGATATCTCGTCCGTTTTAGGCCTAGTTACTACCACACAATTAAAAAATCACCACTACATGTCTACGTGTTGCAAACACACGAAACTCTAGTTACTAAGCCCTGTCCGTCCTCACCGCGATGAATACAATCCGCCAAAACCCACCCCATCGCCTTATGCAAGGCTGGTTCACTAAAGCAGACACGTCACGTGCATCCCACAGTGCGCAGTTGCTTGAAATCTCTGCACGCACTGTCAAGCAATATCTTGCCAAAAAGCAAGCTCGCGGAAAAGATTTTTTCTTCTTTTCAAGCTCCACGACGACAAGCTTTCGCCATATCTTCTTGCGTCCTGCACCGCCATCTTTATCTTGTCTCAACTGAAGATGGAGTGAACCAAGCTCTCTTGCCCGGGTGTCCGACATGATCTCAACTGCGAAGCTCGACGGTCGTCCTTTTCCTTGCCAATCAAGCTCATCGCTCCATGCTAAAACCACGCTTCTCCCAGCTCTCGTTCAAGGTAAGCTCTTTCCATCTCACCCAACTGCAACACAGCACCCCCTGTGTCCATTTGCTACCCCCTTCTCGAATGATGACATCGTTTGAAACGTCTTCTTTTCCCAACCGAATCGACCATGAAGAAATGCAGTCTTTTCCGGGCCCAAGGCCTGTTACTTGCCAGTATTACTTGTCTGACTTTTACTTGATACTTGAGACATCACTTTGCCACAAAATAACCTTGACTCGGTGCTAATTCGTCTCTTCTCTCAGACTAAATCGCCGTGATCTATAGATGGTCGTCCTATACGACGTTTCAACCCAATTCGACAATCGCACGCACTAACCTGCCCATGGTACTTGACTCGATGCATGAACAGACCTAATTAAAAGCCCCTATAATTAGCCCCCTGCGTAAACTACTAGTGACTTGAAATATAATGCCAGATTGTGTCTACAAAATGAACCATTTCAGCCCATTCGTTCACCTCATAGCCCATGGTCATTCTTCCACAATGTGATGGAACGCCACAGATTTCACTCGACTCCCATGTTTCCAAGTAAACATCCTTGCCGTCGTGGCTTCGTGAAATTGCATAATCCAGACACCGACAAATCATAATGCGTGCTCCCAACAAAGCAGGCATCTCAAGCAACTCGCAACTCCTCTCTCGCCTCATCCCGTCGCACTCTCCCGCCCACGATACCTCTTCGGTTTCTTCCTGTCCGGCCCCTGCCAAGCCAATTCAGTTTCAGCATTTTACACAATTCTTCGATTTTCTTACAGCCATCATCGTCGACGTCACCCGTGCCCCCAACGCTAGATAACACACTCATACATTGCAGCATACGGCCAACCATATCCGTCACTTGTTTTGAATCTTCGACGTTTTGTTCCCGGACCCTGCTCAGACCCGGCAAACCGGAAGACGGTGTGTAGGGACGGATGACTCCGGGGCCATCGCTTCCGTGGCTGCCGAAGCTGACATTGCTGACAGCACGGCTGCGACCTCTTTCAGAGTCTTCTCCCAAGAGGGTGGTGCTGGTAGAGTTGTAGCTGCCGACAGAGGGATCCATGGACATGGCTGTTCCTGGACGAGCCATGGAAGAATGTGACTCGGAAGGCGATGTAGACAGTGTGTGTTCCAGTGTCGGAGAGGCCAGGGCCATGCTTGCGAACGAGGATGGTAGAAACTCGAGAGACAGACGGGAGAATATGGTCTTTAGTGTCTCGTAACGAGGCAGCACGACAATGTCGCGGTACGCGGTGAGAACAAGCCTCCCGACATCCAATATGCTTCTTGCAGCTGGCGCTCCTCTCGCCGGTTTAGTCGATGACGATGGCGAGGCAGTGATCCCTCCCCAGAACTCTCGAGCCTGCTCGGGAGTCATAATGACTCCACAGCCAGACACTTCCAATTCCAAGGGTAGAAATACAGATTGCATATATGGGAGAATGGTCGTAAATGTGAAGAGCCAAAGCTCGACCAATGTGGGGATGAAGCGATCTTCCGGCGTCAGGCGTAGAGTTCGGTCCAAGATGGAAAATCCGCTGGCCAGCAAATCTCTCAGATCGTCCAACATGGCGTTTGGGCATCGTTTGTGAATGCACCACTGGATATGAGTCTGCACGATGCGGTTGAAATCTTCCACGGGGAGTCGAAGGTCTTCGCCTTCAAATGCGACAAGAAGCTTCGATTTCAAGTAGGGCCATGCTTCGTCCAATGCCAGATTGTGTTGGGCCACGATTTTCCCAGGATCTGCAGGGTCGAACAATGTGGATTGCTGTGAAAGGCTGGGTAGTCCGCTCGCCCCCGGCCACTCACCCGGTAAGTTGAGGCTCGACTCGTTGTCGAGACGGCTGTCTGACCTCTCGGCCAGTTTCTTATCCTTCTTGACTTTTGAAAAGGTCGACCCGGGACCAGGGCTCGGGGGAAGGTTAAAATTGTACAGACTGCTCGGGGCGTTGGGATCCGTGGGCTTAGAGTTGCTCGACGCCGACGACAAGGGCAAGTGATATTCGTCCTTGAGCTTTTGTTTCTGTCTTGAAAGGAAATGGTGTTTCTTCTCCTTTTCTTTGACTCTCTCTTCAGTCGATGCATCGACGGGCCGAATAGTGGCAGACGAGGAGTTGTTCAAGCTGTAAATTGATGGTGCCGCCGCCGCCGCCGCCGGGTCCACCAGACTGCTGGTACTAAAGTTTCCTCGTTGAAGCACAGACAAGGCACTGCCGATCTTGCCAGGGCTTTGCAGATTCTTGTCCTTCGTTTCAGCCTTGCTGCTACTGCTGCCGTTGCTACTTTTGCCTTGTCGGGAGAATAGCTTGTGCTTTGATTTTTCTGCTTTGCTCTTCTCTGGGACAGCGGCGGGTACGGGGGGAATTGGCGGGAGAGGCTGTGGCGATGTCGACTTCTCTCTGGGAGAATTATGACCCGACCGGGGAAAGACGACATTGGCAGCGGCCGTCGCGGCTGAAGAATGCAGTCCGGCAGCCCTGTCGTAATAATGGCCTCCTGCGCCTCCAAAAGCGCTATCTCGTGGCGCGCTGGCCTCAGTGAGACTCAACGTCGGCGGGCTCATCGGCATCTTGGGTCCGCTCCCGCGGCGAACGCCATCCGCACCTTCACCGGGAAATGGCACGGTTTGCGACCGCTGCCGAGCATGTGAGCCGTTTTGATGAGACATGACAGCGGCCTGGGCCGCGATGTGACTTGCTGATAGCGATGTGTTGGACGAAGCGGCTGCGGCGGCAGCTGCCATGGCGGCAGCACCAGCGGTAGTATTCATGCTCACTTGCGAGAGGTTCGACGCATTGGTTGAGGGGAGGGACGAGTCAAAAAAGCCTTGAGTGGCCGAATGCTTCCTCGAATGGTTCTTCAGGAGCGGCGACGGCGGTCCAGGTGCCGCCAAACGACTTGGACCACCCGGGCGCGAGAAGTTATGATGCAAGTTGGAGCCACTCGAGTTGGCATGCGCGGTAGAGAACTGGTTGTAGATGGGTGTCGCAGGGGATTCAGGTCGCCGTCTCGACTTGGTGACATTAACGGGAGGTGCTTCGACGCTGTCTTCGCTACCGGACGAGACGATTCGCAAGGGAGGCGGCCGCGCAGGGGCTGATGGCCTTGGCACAGAGTCGACAGGCGGAATCGAAGCAGCACCTGGCAGTGGTGAGAAGCTGCCACGAGCGCGGGCTTGAGGTCGCCCGGATGATGGCGGAGGTTGTGGAGGTTGTCCTTGATGCATTGTCGGCGGTCGCAGATGTGTGCAAGCAAGTGGGTCTGTTACATTTTGACTCAAGCCTAGAACTGTCAACGAACGGCAGGGGCAAACAAAAAAAAATTGGGTTGATCGGCGCGGCGGGACTGCGGATTTTTTTTTTGATTTGCTGGGGAAAAGAAGATGGGTGTCTGTTCTATTGGTGGAGACCAACAAGAGCAAGGAGGCCGAGAAGCACGAGGCAGAGACTCGATGATGATGCGTGACAAGTTGTCTTGACTCTTGACGGAGGAAGGAATGAACGGGTCAGGAAAACCGGCGGATGAAATATGGGATGACCAAACCAAGGCTGGGACGAGCTGAGGATGGGGCTTGGCCGTCCCGATGTTCTCAGTTCGGATTAGTAGAACCTGGAGGCCGCGGATGGACTTGGACCCCAAAATTGAATCTCAGGCGGGTGGGTGGGTGGACGGCGCGGGTGGCCGGCGCTGATGTCAGGTTCTGTCTGACCCCGTCTGACCAGCTGCTCCCCCGAAGGATCCTCGCGTAAAAATTGTTCCGTCGAACGGGGCCCTCTTCCCGACAGCGCGCGAAGCGGCACGACAAATACGGCAAAACCCCCCAACACAAACAATACCACGAAAAAAAAAAAAAAGCCATGACTGCGGAGAACAAAGAGACTCGCCTCACGGCGGCATACATACACATCACCCCATAACCAAGATTTCACCGTGACGAAATCTCTCGACACCCCGCCATCGGCCTCGGGTCAAGACAAGGCCGCGTACCTGGGAGCCGTTCGCAAGGCAGTGACGGAGACCCAAGAGCAGATCAACCAAGAGTTGACGTCACGAATGGAAGAAGACAAGACCCGGGGCTCAGGCACTGGACTGGTCGCCAAATTGGGGGTGGACGAGGATAAAGAGGAAGAAAATTATGGCGAAGAGGTACAGGAAGAGGACTAAGCTACCGTTCGTTCGTACAGCGATGCCTCGTCGTCAGATATCAGAGCTTTTGCAACTACGAGAGTGGCATGTAATAGCAGTAACGAATCAACATGGACCGTCGTCAGCCAATGCAATCGGGTCATATGGCCGCCCCCCTTCAGAAACCGACGTCCGTTCACGGAAGAATCCTCACAACCCATCGCCTTTACTAGGTCGATTCTTTGATCCACCCTGCAGCTTTCCCGCTTTCCGCCTTCTGGCTCAAAGCTCTTTTCAGGCAGCCATAATGCACCGCGGTATTATCGGGCAGGACGGCAAGTACGCTACCGCCAATGCGCGTCCCTCCGCCCAGTTTCTTGTGGCACACGAAGCAATGGCGCTCATCGGTGATGGTGACGTGCCGGTTCCGACCTATTTGACCATTCACAACACTGTCGCCAATGTTCAAGCGAGCGGCGATGGCAATCTGCTCTGCCTTGCGTAACCCCGCGACGACCCGAGATTCGTTGACCAGGCTATTTGCTGAACGAATGCGACCACGAAAGTATGCTTCCAAGGATTCCACGGCAAGATCATCTGGAATCAAACTCAAGGTTGATGTTGCTGGCAACCGAGAGCCGTGTTTCGATAAAAGGCTCAGGGCTGGCTCTAGTTGCACCCCGTGAGGAATAGGAGGTTTCAGATAGAGTGACAGGAGAGTATGATAGATCGACTGCGCAGGATCGTCAATGTCAATGGTTGCGCTGTCTTTGGAATTCAGAGGTGACGAAAGCGTTGTGTCTTGTGTCTTGTGCACTCGGTTACAGTATCTGAGAATGTCAGTCAGGGAATATCACTGTGTATCACATCTCCAGCTTGACAAACATACTCCTCGGCTTTGCCATAATCTTGCATTTTAAACACATAAATCTCCAACGCTTTTCTGTGTTGGCCCATGTTACTAAGTATGATAGCCTGCGCCTCAAAAAACCTTGCATCTTTGCGAAGAAGTCCATGTCAGTCATCAACCTGTTTCTGCACTTTGGGGGGCCGTCCATCTTCTTACCGTCCTTTGATATCATTTCCAAGCTCTTCGTCAAACTGTAAACTTGACGAGAATCGCGAAGAAATGTAATAAACTTGGACATCGTTTCGTTCCATTCGTCACCATTGTCCATCCGCTTGAGCTCTTGGACATACAACTCCACTAGACGGTTGTGGAACTCGCGGGTCATGTCGTCCAGCTCGTCAATTATGTGTTCCAGGTAAAGTCTTTCAAACTTGGCATCTATACTGCGCAGGAATGCAACTACTCTGTCACGCGGCAGAGTTTCTGCATTCTCCGTATCCCCAGTGAAGATCTCTATTGCATACGTTGGGTTGCTTTTCAACGTCCAGCCTGCATATTCAAAAATAAGATCGATCTCTGAAGGCGGCAAGTTTTGCAGATATTGTATGGCGCGGTCTGGCCCGTGCAAGCTCGGTGCTGCCTCATCAGGTTTTGCGGGTGACCCGAACCTATGGAGCAAGCCCAGAGCCTGCTTGTGAAGTTTTTTGCCGTAGAAGAAATCGATCAGCTCCGTGTATCTATTATGCTCCAGCAAGGCGTCATTCACAACATCTGGGTCGCAAAAGTTGGGAATACGGAAGAGGGAACCGGCCAGAGATGGTTGAGAGAACATGTAAGCACGGAAGAGCGTGGTATCGACCAAGCGGAAGGTATTTCGCAGTTCTTCTTCGAGCTTCTGCTCTGATTCAGTCTGGCCTTTTCGCAAAAAGCGCTCCGCGGCCTCTTCCATGGATGCCCGTTTGTCTTCCTGGTCCTTCAACCTTCCAGTGGCTGGGTCAATGTATCGTTGAAGTCGAGCTCTCGTACCAGCAAGGTAGCTATTTAGTTCCAAAACGGCATTCTTGAGGTCCTTATCCTCCAGAGACCTGCCTTTGCCATCATGAGCCTCTTTATTGCTTTGCGTTTCGTCCGCTTCGGCACCGTTTTTTTGTGGTGCCGTGGTTGCAGCATCTAATGCAGCCTTCTTATGACCGCCCAGGAATAACTTGGCAAGTCCACCTCCCATGTTGGACATACTTGAAGCGTCCCCTCCGGGGCCTCCGGTGTCTCGGTTGCCTGGCCTCTCGTCTTTATGAGCTTTGGAAGCTTCCACATCGCTGTGCTCGCTATGCTCGCTTTGCAACGGTTCTGCGGATTGTGACAAGCTACCGGAGATCCTAGGAGGGAACAATCGCAAAACCCGTTCTGGGGGAGCATGGACAGAATCCTCGTTCATCAGATCCATTGCCTGACGAAATTTCTTCTTCTTGAACAGCATTTCAGCCTTGAGCATCTTCACCTCCCGCAGTGTCTCTGTCTTGCTTTTCAGCAAAGCGTCCTCCAGCATATTTAAAATACTGATTGCCTCATCGAAGTTCTCAGTCTGAATCAGTTCCTCAACTTGAGAATCGTAATCTATGGCACCCATCTTCCAGATACACCGATCACTAGAAATGTGAAAGCCTTTTCCAGCATGGGCTAGGCTGTAGGTTGGTGGCGGAATGTGAAGTTGAGCTGCGCCTGGAAGCGAAATGCTTTGCAACAGAGACAAAGTGTCCGGGTTTCGAACTTCGAGGAGGCCCTTGGCCGGGGGCTGAAGTGCCAGAATGTATGGATACGAATAGTCGATAGACTCTGGGGCCGATGACCATGGAATCTGTCGCTTCTCCAGCGGTTTGCCCTCGTCATCAACAAACAAGGTATTGATATCTCTTGCCAGTAGCATCTGTCCATCGGAGAGCTTTGCTGCCAACGGCTTCGGCGTGTATCCTCCCAGACCCATGTAGCCCATGCCAGCTGTGCTGACGGCACCGAACCGGCTCCCCGACCCGTTAGCACCGACAGTACCCGGCCCAACAACGTCGACAACTTCTTGAGTAAGCACATCGACAACCACGTAACCACTGTTCATTCCACAGACTACTCTAGTGGCATTGGCCCATGTGGTGGATCGAATCGAGTCGGACAGGACAACCTCGGTAACTTCGTGATGGAGTTCGCTCTCATGCCATTTCCATAATAAAAGTCGTCTTTTCACCGCGACCGCTAGCCGACTAATGATCTCGGGAATGCCAGTGTCCGGGTCTTTGACGATATTGGAAGTCACCGCAAAGCAAGAGGCATTCTTTGTTCTATTGAGCGTCTCTATATGCTCGTAATTTTGGAGATCATATAGGGAAATGTGGTAATTCGAGAGGGATATGATAACATTGGCCTCTTTGATTATCGCAAGCTGATCGATGGCTCGCGTCGAGAACTTTTCAACTTCTCGAAGGAGGTCTGTCGGCTTTGCTGGGGAGGATTGGGGAACTGGACGGTCGCTGTTCGGTACCGAGGATTTGCTTTGAGGTTCTGCATCGGCGAGCGGGAGCGTTTCATCCTGTTGATGAGCTGGTAGCTCATTTAACCTGTAAACGCGCAAGGCGCCACTGTTGAGCCCGACGAGAATGCGATCGCCTGCAGTTTTCGCAAGTTAGTAAATGGATAAAGATGCTTGGCATGATTCTGCGGGCGCTATATACGCACCATACGCTAAGATGCTTTCGATCCTGGACTTGTCTCTTTGTCGGAACTCGATAATTGGGCGAGCAGTGAACGCGGAGAGCATGGCGCCAGAGGGGCCAGTGGGCCAGCCCGGAGCTTGCCAAGCTATGATGAATTGAGAAGCATCAGAGCATACAATAGTTGATGCATGAGCTGCAAGTCCCGAAGTAGGATTTTGCGCGCGAATAGCACAGTTTTGGGGCGGATGGTCGGAGCTCTGCGCAGCCAGGTGAAGGCGATGATGAATGGCCTGGTGGTTGCTGTCGACGTCAATGCCCAGACCGGATCAAGCTAAAACACAGTCCAGATACTGTACGGAGTAGAATTGCTGTTTGTCAGCACAGGTCCGAATGGCGCACATACACAGTGTATATTGGAGGGCGCGCACTATCCAAGTGATCACCCCCGGGGGGGGGGGGGGGGAAAGGTCATGATCCCGACACATTCGAATTATGTAAATGCTCTATCAATGATGCCGCAACAAATTCATATGCTGGTACGCAAAACCTCCTCACACGTCGTCTACGACAATTTGAATAAATGTTGTTCTAATCTAACCAAGCGACCTGCATGATGCCGTAACCGAGAGTGATGACGACGACGAGCGTAAGCAAACTGCTCGGAATGCCGCGAGTGATGAAATGTTTGACTCGGAGATATCGCTGACCGGTGGCATCTTCCTTCATGATGGCAGCTGCATCTTTGTTAGCACGTGTTTGACAGCTCGGCCTTCGTGGCTTCGACTAAACTCACTCATGTTGGGGAAACCACTGGTAGGGAGACCCATGGCAGCACTGCACATCAAGACGCCACCCATGACCAAAAGGTTCGGGTGCGGCTGGTCCATTGACATGCCTACATCAAAAACGAGGGGTAGGAAGATGAGTGCAGCAACGGTATGACTGATGAAAGTCGCAATGACCAAAATCAGGGTCGAGAAAACGACCAGCACGACGTAAAGACTCATGCCCTCGACATTCTTGGAGACAATCTCGGCGACTTCGTGCAGAAGACCTGAGGATCGGACGGCCTTGCCGAGGGAAAGTCCTCCAGCAGCCAGGATGATGATGGTCCATGGGAAGTTGTTGAAGTCTTCCTTGGTCAGTATGCCAATGCCAAAGAAGAGGACAATGGGCATGATTGCAATCACGCCCATATCTCCAAATATGTGCTCCATCTGATGACTGGCACACCACAGTCCGATTGTGATGATCGTCACGACGGCCACAAACCACTGCACCCCCGTAAAGCGTTCTTTGAGTGGGCGAATCGGTGCAATGACTGTCCCTTTACCAGGCTGGAAAGTGACCAGCAGCAACATCCAGATTGCAAGTATGGAAACAGCCCCTACAGGGATGACAATAAAGAACCATTGCAACCAGGTCGGTTCTGGCTTCATAACTCCCATGGCCACCACGTTCTGGGGGGAGGCGATTGGTGAAAGCATACCACCTATATTGGAGGCCAGAGCGATGCCGATAATCACCGCTTTCGACATGTTCGAGTCCGAAGGTAGAGTTCTAAGCATTGGCTGCAGCAGACAGTTAGCCAGTCATTTCATTATTCAGAGTATTGCACCGTGGGTATGTGGACATACTTCGATGATGGAATAACACAGAACGGGGGCAGCAACGTTGCTTATCAACATGGATGCGAATGCGGCGACAAACATGTTGGCCACCAGAACAGTCCTTGGCTGTGTGCCGGCTTTGCTCAGGACGAGGGTCGCGAGGCGTTTATCGATCTTGCACTTTGAGAGAGCGGCTGCCAGTGTGAAGCCACCGAGCAGTAGCATGATGACGGGACTCCACATGGCTGCGAATATGGCATTTGTAGCTCCCTTGGCATCAAGACGTCCGTGTTTGGGACTTTCCTCGTCACAGACTACTCGCAGCACCACAGACAGGAAGGGGATTAGAAGGGATGTCACAAACAAGGGAATGGTCTGCATTGAAAAGAAAGAAATACGAATAAAAACTGTCAGCGATTGATTGACGGACGAGGCGGGTAAGCGGCAAGCGGCAAGCGGCAAGCGGGAGCAGGGGAGTTGGAGTTATACCTCAGTTGCCCAGAGCAGACTGACAAAGACCAGCAGCGCCAGGCAGTTTTGCTCTTCGGGCTTGTCCATTATAGGAGCGGCGAGGAGTGCACAGAAGACAGCGAGAGAACCCAGAAGAGTCAGCATAGATGTACCGGCCATCCAACTGGGCAGTGACAGTCGCCCCAACGGCGTCTTGAATTTCCTGGATGTTGCGGCTTCGTCATCGTCACCTTGCAGTCGTTTTGGCACGACAGTCTGATTCTGTCCAAGAAATGACTGGCCGAGCCGAGCGGCTTCAGCACGCCGCTCAATGCCAATAAGATCTCTCCATACAGTGTTGCGCTCCCAAACGACATGCTCTCTGAGGTGAGATCGCAGGTCCTTCTTGGCCAGTTCCCGATCGCCTCCGGTAACCACATCTGCGTAAGCATTTTCCATCTTCACAATGTTCTCCTCAATGACCTTCTTCGTCTCATCTTTGAAGGGGTAGGCAGTGTCGACGTGGGCTTTCATATAAGAGCTCTTGAGCTCTTTATCCAATATTTTGTCGAACTTTTTCAGGACCTTGCTGAAACCCGTCTTGTTGAGCTGGGCATAGGACTTGAGCTCGCAAAGCTGGACATAGAGGCTGATGATGCGTTTCTTCAGCATGATGCCCGATGAGAAGAGGCCCGATGGGAAAATGACAGACTGATCACCATAGTCATCAAATGCGCTGTGCCGGCGTGCAGAGCGACCTACTTCGGATTCGGCGGCCAAGTCAGCCATGTGCGGGCCTATGCCGGCAGCCGTCCTCCTTCGGCCACCGTTGCTCCTGGACCTGTTCAAACCGGTCATCTCGTCGTCATCGCTCGCACTGTCTTCGATATCGTCGTCCGAACCCGGACCGACAGAACTGGTCGGTCGCATAGGTACACGATGTGCGTCACCCGATGACATGCGCCGTAAATCGGTTCCGTCTAGCGATGGCCGCTCCCGGACATCCCGGACGAGCTGATTGACCTCATCGAGAAGTTCACCTTCCTTGGCAACATAGAATGAGCATATTTTCTCCAGTTCAGCGCCGAGCGCTCTGCTGAAAGCCTCTGTTGGGTCTTCGCCGGAGATGATGAGTGGTCGGGATTCTGAATCGCCGGCTCGAGCCTGGTGTGCAGTCTTTTCAAGCTGGTAGATGCTACGACGGGCGGGTACGCGTTAGCGCGAGGTGAGCCATGAAAGTGTTGCGTTACCCAATGCCAGAGGGCAGTTTGACGATTGGCGGAAGTTACGTACAGCTTTTTCAGATTACTGTAGGCAATATAATGGCTGCTCCAGTCCGGAACAGCATTGAACTGAATGCTATGGGAGAACTTCATCTCGTCTCGTGACTCAAGCCACTCGAGCTTGCGGTTTCGCTTCTCCTGTCGTCGGTTCTCTAGGTCGGCGGCGTCTTTCCGGGCTCGTACTGGACCGTAATCAGCGAGCTCGAAGGTATCACTCCCGCTGCGGTGTGGCACAATGACGAGGCTGCCCGAGTCAGTGTAAGCACTCCCTCCTCCTTCGCGATGACCGGTCGAGATGGAAGAGTGGCCGGTGCTCTGCGTAGCGATGCCAGCACCAGCAACAGAGGAGGGATTCTCGGGATGAGAGGGAGACGAAATTGTGGAAGCCGGGCCGGAACAGCGGTCACGACATAAGGAGGTTGTTATGTTGTTATTATGGAGCGTCTCTGGTTCGTGTGGTCGAGGAGGGTCCGAACTCGTAGTAAGCAGTGACAGAGCCAACGATTTGCGGGACCAGGCACCATTGGTAGGTGACCTGCTCCGTACGCCAGTGGCAATGCAAAAGCTATCAGTGATGCTGCTAAATTGAAGCGCACGTGTATGTATGGACTCTCGGTATCAGGCCAGAGGTGGCTTTTTCAGGGCTTTTTTGCTTGATGGCGTCGTGACTCGTGGGGCGGGCACCTGCTTCAATGGAATGGGATTGGGCAAATGCACCATCGCTGATTCGTCTGCGTGACAACTTCAAGGTGACGGTGATTGGCCGGCAGCCCTGAAGTCAATGCTGACTGGGTGCGGCAACCACTTGCGAAAGCCTGCGGGCCAATGCGGTTGATATCAACACGTTCTGTCTCCGAGGTTCCGAGGTCAACCCTGCATGAGAAGACTACATATGTAGACTCGGGCAAAAAGCCAAGGCTCACAGCCAGACAGCCAGAAGAATGACCACTTGTCATACTGCGTGTGTTGTGCCCTCGGACGGACCATGAGTCTCGCTCAATTGAGTCTCGAGGCTCGCATCATCTGCAAGTTCACCTGCGTGAAACCCGATTGACTCATCGACGCAACCGTAACACGACCGACCAGCTGATCACCAGAGAATGCGCACCCCACGCTGTAGTACAAATGTTGCGTCGCTTTCTTTCTCTCATATAGTCTCGTCAATGCTGACTGAGAAGTGCATGAGAAGTGCATGGGGCGTGCATGAGGCGCGGGGAAAGGTTCGACCAAGGAGGGATACGATGGCGCTGCGCAGATTTCGCTTATTACATCCCGCAGAGTATCGTGCAATTCGCTTGCGATGACTTTGTTCACATGAGGCCGTGTACATACATGTAGATGGAAGCGATGCAGTACAGCATATCGGTCCCCATTCCGTGTAACAAATGACAGAAATTTCCAAGTGCCCAGGCTAGGACGTATTACGGCGTGATGGCGACGACGGAGCGCCCGTCCAGCTTGCAGACGGTCAAAGTGACGGAAGTGACGGAGAAACAAAAAGACCCAATCAATTGCGTCCGACGTCGGAGGAGGGGTCAGACTAATAGCTCGGCGACGCGATCCCTTATCTCCTCTGCGCGTTATTATCAATCAGATCTCGGCGACCGCCGCATCAGATATGTATGTAAGAATGGCACTTCTACCTTCTACCTTTGCCTTTCCAAGCCGCCCGTTCTCATGCAGGGTTGATCTGGTCACGCTCAGCAGCGGCTCCAGCTCTTCCTTGGCCCGATCGTTTCCTCCACCCCCCCCCCTTCCGACAAATGCGTCTCCACGTGAGGGTCAAGACTCCTCCGACTTCATGTTACCTGATCCCTACAACAACCTCGTCCATCTGCAACTCGAGGACGTCCGGTTTCCGTCGCCTCCTTTCTCATCAAAGATTCCAAGACACCCTTTCTGGCACAGTCACCATCTCTGCTCTCTCGCACGCATCATAAAATGGGCTCAGTACCGTCCCCAAACGCACAGGGTGATGCCGCGCCCACGGTCCGGGTCTTCATTGCGGGCGGCTCGTATGCTGGCTTGTCCACGGCTGTAAATCTTCTCGATCTGGGACTGGGCCTGTCACCGCGCATGTCCTCGATGAAATATGAGCACCATCCCGGATTGGCACGGGTCGACTGGGACATTACCATTGCTGACGAGAGAGATGGATTTTGTAAGAAAGCCCTCCGCACTTCTCGGGGGCCAAAGGACGGGGAAGGGAAAAAAAAAAAAAGCACAAGACAACACAGTTTCTCTAACAATGCCCCCTGCTGTCCAGACCACTTGATCGGCTCACCTCTGGCCCTGGCAGACACAGAGTACGCCAAGAAGACGTGGATCAGGTTCCAGGACCTACCAGGCCTGGACAACCCCCGGGTCAAGTTCGTCCACGGCTCCGTCAGCCGCGTCGACTGTGAGGCCAAGACGGCCACGACGGTGGACAAGACGACCAGAGTCGCAACCACGCACCACTACGACTACTTTGTCGCCGCCACCGGCCTCCGGAGGGCCTGGCCCGTCGTGCCCCAGTCCCTGACCAGGAAGCAGTACGTGCTCGAGGCAGAGGAGCACGTCCACGCCGTTTCCAACGCCCAGCACGGCGTCGTCGTCGTCGGCGGAGGCGCCGTCGGCATCGAGATGGCCGCCGAGCTCAAGATGGCCAAGCCCGGCGTCAGCGTCACCCTCGTGCACTCGCGAGACAAGCTCCTGTCCTCGGAGGACCTGTCCGACGAGTGCAAGGACAAGTCACTCGAGCTGTTGAGAGAAGCGGGCGTCGACGTGCTGATGAACCATCGACTGACCACCACCAAGAAGGCTGAGACGACCGACAGATCGTCGTCCAAGTACGAGATTGAGTTTTCCAACGGCCATGGAATGACAGCGAGCGTCGTCATCATGGCCGTGTCAAAGAGCACATCAACCGCAACCTACCTGCCGCCATCCGCGTTGGACGACAAGGGCTTCGTCCACATCCGCCCCAAGTCCGTAAACAACCCTCTTCCCTGCCCTCATCCTCTTGTCATCAAATAATGAAAGATTCAACAAATTCAAAAAAAAAAAAAAAAAAAAAAAAATCAGCCACTGACAAAAAAGGTAACAGCGCCATGTTTTCCCCCGGCAGCCCCAACGCCGATTACCATTTCTGCGCGGGCGACCTCACAAAATGGTCTGGCATCAAGCGCTGCGGCTGGGCCATGCACAGCGGCCACTTCGTCGCCCAGAACATGCACAAGGCCGTCGTGGCAAGGTATACAGGCCAGGAGCCCAAGTTCATCGAGTTCGACCACGTCGCCCCCATGATTGGCCTGGCCGTAGGCAACAAGGCTGTTGCTTCTGGGCCCGAGGGCACAGTATCTGGCGAGGACGTACTGAAGGCATACTTTAAGCATGATCTTGGCTTCACCAGTAAGTTTCTTTATTTTGGAATACTCGAGACATGCTCTGTTTCCCTTGCTGACTGGGACAACTCAAGTTTGCTGGGACTGGATGGGCCTTGCGGGGCGAAGGAAGGAGCCCGCTGCCTGAGACATGGAACAAATACATGAGCTGAATGCGACCATGGTCAGGGTTTTCTGGGTTTTCAGAGGGATGGCGTTGGTGGCAAATTTTTTGTTTGCTGAATACGTGCTCAAGAACGTGTTTCAAACTTCTGTTGGGACGGATATCTTTGGTAGAAGGGAGATTTTGCATGCATTGCTATAGGGACTGGGGAGGCGCCGCGCACGCAAGGACTGTGTCATCTTATCCCTTTCCTCTTGTTAGATGAATTGCACGGAAATTCAAACTCATCTCCAATATACCCTCTGCGTCTACCCTTGACCTCTCAGTTGGCAAGTAATGCACTTTCATAGAGTGACGTATTGTGGCAGGTTAAGTTATCTTTACAAGTGCGGCTTGAACGGTCAACGCCCGAGAAAGAAAATAAGGGTAACAACAAGGAAAATGGACGACGAGTTGGGAAAGGATGAAAGAGGGAGAAACTGCGCCGGCGAGTCCCTCAAGCGAACAAGTTTGACATGTATTCGTAATCTGCCATGATAGATACAAACGCCGTTCATGCTTGCATGGGAGCGTGCTTTTTCCGTCGCGCTCCTCTCGATGCAATCATGCTTCATGCTTCATGCAAAAAAAAAAAAAAAAAAAAAAATTACCCCAGCAAGCAGGGAAAGTAGCCTAAATGACATTTCCTCTAACCTGCTCGACATGCTTAATGTTGATGTCGCGCCAGAGTGCGACCGCAACAAAAGAGAGCACCAACACAGCCGTACCAGTTGCCAACATGGCTCGTTGACCGTCACCATATGCCCTTTGGATTGCCATCCGGGTCGGGGTGCCAGTGGGGTACGAGAGCTGCACATCCAGTTGCCCGTATATCTCCGTGAAGTTCTTCATGGCAGACTCGGGAAGATAGTCTCTCAGTTTCTGCGGGAAAACAGATTGCCAAATGGTCGCCGACACGGTCAGGCCAATGGCGGCACCGATGGCCGAGAACAGCGAGTCAACGGCCAGAACCACGGCAAGAAACTGGTGCGAAGCTGCGGCCATGGCGGCCGTTTGCTGCGCGATGACGAGGGTGCCGCCGGCGCAAGCAATCAATATTTGACACAAGATGATGTAGCCGATATGGGCATCCGGTTGGAGCAGGTTCAACATCAACCCGACGCCAAGAACAATCACCGGGGCGCCAAAGTACAGCGAGATTCGCTTATATCGCCCCGTCTGTCGAATCAAGATGCCGACGAATACGGCCGAGAAGCAGGATCCGATGCTGTAAATGCTGCCGACGTAGCTGGCTTGCGCGACGGAGAGTCCGTTCACAACTTGGAGGAAAGATCGAAAATAGGAATTCCAGATGTAGAAGCCGATGAATGATACGGCGGCGAGTGCGCAGGCTCCAACCACGGTACGGTCCGTGAGAAGCTCATAGGGGAGGAACTTTACGGGAGCGAAGTTCTTCTCCCAGACGGCGAACGCAATAAGAAGCAGCAGACCAATGACCAGCAAAGAAATGATTAGCGGAGAGCGCCAACCGTCTGCTTGGCGGGTGTATATGTTGAACGGCAACAGGAACAGAGCAAGACCTGCTGAGATGAGCAAGAGACCAACCATGTCGAACTCTCGAGCGTAGTGAACTGCGGACTGCCACGAGGTGAGATTGCTCTTTCTTGGGGCAATCAGACCCTGCTTCTTGGCCTTGTAGTAGTTCAGCATGAACAGTACATAGAGCGGCAAGGTGATGCAAGGGGTGATGACGGCAAAGATGGCGAAGCCCCAGCGAAACCCGAGGCCTTCCAGAAGCCGCTGCGCGAGGGGACCCGATAACCAGGTTGTGATGACATATGGGGATGTGGTGAAGGCGAACATGAGGCCTCGGTTTTGCAGAGACGATGTATCCGCCACGAAAATGCTCAGACAGTAGCCCAAGCTATTGAAGCCAACCCAGTAAAAGACTTGTGCGGCAGCAAAGGTCTCAACGTCTCGACACAAAGCCATCATGACGAGCCCGAGGGTTGTCAGAATGATGGAAAGAAGATATCCGTGTGGTCGGCCAAAGACATCGAGAACCTTGGCGAGCGTGAGCTTGAACACTCCGCCAAGGATGTTGCTCATGATGCTGACCGTCGGAGTCAGCGAATGCTGCTTGAAGGCAGAAGTGACATATGGTGTCAAGTTGCCCGTTGTGGCCTGCTGCAGCGAGTCGACAAAGTAAATGACCCAAATCATCATGTAGGCTACGACGAGTGCTGTTTTGGTCCACACAGAAGTCATGGCTTCGATCTTCTGAACCCCTTGCTGCAAATCGCCACCCAACAGTCGATCTTGTTCGCCGCTTCCCTCATCTTGTACCCCGTGCCGATCTGAACCATTGGAGTTGTTCAATGTGCCCGCAGTGGCATATCCAGTTCCGGTACCCGTCTCCGTGACAGAAGCTTGGCGTGGCTGCCGCGACATTTTCTCCAAGATGCTGGTCTCCCTCGTGTCTAGCTCTCAAGAAGTCGCTGGCGGAGGAATCGCTTGGCGATCAGGTCAAAGATGAGGAGGTGAAGAACATGAGATAGCGGTGACCGACTAGGCAAGGCCTGGCAGATCCTCGGGGAAAGAAAGGCGGCTCCAGTCGATTCGTATAGCGATGATTCCGAGCTGATGCAAGTCTTGGTTGCTTTGATCCGCCAGTTGTTTCCCAACTTTGAATGATGACCGCCCACGCAACGCCCGCGCAACGCCCGCGCGACGCCCGCCGCGACGCATGCGCAGTGGCGGGCGGTAAGTAAGCAACTGCCTGTTACGGAGTGCAGCTGCAGGGGAGTGAGAACCAGCGGCAGGTTACAGCAAAAAGCGGGCCAGTGTTACGAGGAGATGGAGGAGGGAGGAGAATGAGGCGTCTGGTGATGCCTGGTGATGCCATGGCGCGCCGGGATGGCCCAATAAAGTTATCAGATCCGTCCCCCGCCCCACCCCTCTCTAGTTCTGGACTCTGATTGGCCTGTGTGCAGGGGGCAGCAAACGGGAAATGTCGCACAATCTTTCCATCGTTGCCCCGAGTCACGTGGTCGCCCCATAACGCCGTTTCTTTCTTTGGGCCATGTACCGGTACTTTCTGGGGCGTGGATAAAACAATCACGATGGTCAATCCCTGATCCCACAAGCCAATCCTGAATTAGCGCCTCGCACGCCGAAAAGTGAGACTCGGCCCGGCTTGGCTTGGCTTCATGGCTCCGAGTAGGAATCATGCTCCGAGTGCTCCGAGTGCTCCGAGTGGGAGGGAAGCTGTGGTCTCCAACCAGGATCAGGGAAAGAGACGTGTGCTTGCGCTTGTGAATGATTTCTTCCTGTCTTGTTCTTCTCACATTGAACACTTCACCTTGTCGATTGACACATCATCTTTGAAAAAAAACCGCGGTACAGTTCTGAAGCGAGTTGTCGCAGGAAAAAAGAAAAAAAAATGTCCTCCTCGTCGGTGGTCCGGCTCTCGTCTCTGTCCGCGGACGAGACTGTTCTCAAGCTCCCCCATCCATACCTCACCGAATACGCCGTCCAGAAATGTGATGCGCCGTCGGGGAAGCAGGGAACCGCGGCCAATGTCCCCTTTTATCAGCTGCTCGAGCGCCGTGACTCGTCCAAGCAGCAACTCCCTCGCGCCTTGCACAATGACAGGCTCGTCTTCTCCGAGCCGGCTGATTTGAAGTCCAGCGAGCTTCCTCCAGACTCGGACAACAGCGCCTGGGCGAGAGCCAGGAGATCCCCTTGCTCTACCGTGGCATGGGGCAGCGGTGGTGAATCTCCTTCGTTGGCGCAAGTCTGGCTGCTGCTGTACACCCTGTTCACTGTCCGTCCCGGGATGGAGTCATTGCGCTTGGAGCTCGCCGGCGCAAACGCCGCGACGGTTGCGTCTCAGCTGAGAGACGTGGTGCTCGCCATTGATGATCCCCTGCCTCCTCGACAGAAGCGCAGTGAGGCCGCGAGTCCGGATGAGCACGTCGTCGTGGTAGCATTGCGAAGCACGTTCTGGCAAGGCGCCGGCTCGCCTTTTGGTCCTCGGCCGGCGTGGTGTCCGGCCGCATCGCCCGCTTCCCTGTCCGGAGCGGCCACCCCGTTGGCTTCCTATCCTCTCACGCCCGTCGAGCACAGGATCACCATCCTCTCAGCTGGCGATCCTCGCGACCCCGAGCGAACGCAGCAGGCTTTCCATCCAATCCGACCCGCCAAGCCCGCGCCTGGCGCCACGGTCTACAGCCGATGGATCCCGCATCTCAAGGAGACTTTCTCCATGGTGTCTCTCGACTACCAAGACGACGAGCATCTGCGCCTGTTCCACGAGTGGCAGAATGATCCTCGCGTCTCTCAGGGCTGGAACGAGACCGGCACGCTTGACCAGCATCGGGAGTATCTGCGCAACATCCATGACGATCCTCACCAATTCGCAATCCTGGCCAAATGGGACGACACCTTCTTTGCGTATTTTGAGGTGTACTGGGCCAAGGTACGTATCAAGCCCCCTCCCCCCCTTTTCTGCCTTTCCCCCAGGAATACCAGAAGAAGAAAAAGAATGAACAAGGGGGAAAAAAACAAGCTAACAATGTGCTCCTTTCGGGTACGTACTCTACAGGAAGATCGCCTGGGCGGCTACTACCACGCCGGCGACTTTGACCGCGGCCGCCACTCTCTCGTCGGCGATGTTCGATTCCGCGGACCTCACCGCGTCACAGCCTGGTGGAGCAGCCTGGTGCATTATCTCTTCCTCGACGACCCGCGCACCATGGACGTCGTGGGCGAGCCGAAGAGCACCAACTCGACCGTCATCATATACGACTTGATGCACGGCTTTGGCGTCGAGCACCTTGTCGACTTGCCTCACAAGAGGAGCGCGTGTGTCCGGTGTCCGCGGGGGCGCTTCTTCCAGCTGTGTCCGCTGGCCGAAAGCGACAAGGTGGTGGGTGGTTTGCGGATCGGGCTGGTGCCGAAGCTGTGAAGAGTTTGTGTGCAAAAGACTATATATATGTATATATATATATAGATAGATAGATGGTATCTCACGGGGAAGAAAGGTTGTTTGGCCCCAGAATCTAGGCAACAGAACAGAATAATTCCCATGCTTAGCTTTCCGTGAAGACTGATTTTTCTTCTTCTCTACATCATACCCCCCGTGTATATGTGCTATATATATATATATTCATGTACCAGTCTGCGTCTCACAGCTTAGCCGCGATTCTCCTCGCCAGAATGCCATTCCCCAAATTCGCCATCTCAAACTTCCTCACCTTGCCGCTGCCCGTCAACGGCACGTCGGCAGGAACCCCGTTCTCGCCCAGCCAGAATACATGGGCCGGCGACTTGTGCTTGCCCAGCGTGTTGCGAACCCATTCGCGCAGCTCTGCATCCGCCGGCTTGTGATGGTTGTCGGATTTCTCGACAAACGCGCCCACCACTTCGCCGTAGTGCTCGTCCTTGAGGCCGACGACGATGGCGCGCGACACGGATGGATGGGCCATGAGGCGCTCTTCTATCTCGAGGGGGTAGATGTTCTCTCCGCCTGGGGAGGGAGGGAGGTTGTGCGATTAATTGATAAGCGCATTGTTTATATATAAAAAGGGGGAGATTTTGGAGGGGAAAGAGGGGGGAGAAGGGGTGGGACGACGACAGAGACACACAAACACGCAACTTACCTCGGATGATGATGTCTTTGAAACGTCCGGTAATGGAGCAGTAGCCGTCATGATCGAAAACAGCTTCATCGCCCGTGTGCAGCCACAACACCCCCGCCGCATCTCGCACCATGGTCTCATTCGTCTTCTCCGAGTTGTTCCAATACCCGGCCTGCAGCTGGTATCCTGCGATGCACAGCTCCCCCCTGGCACCGACAGGCACAATGTTGCCGTCGCGATCCACGATCTTGGCATGAGCGTGGGGCATCAGGGTGCCCACGGTCGTCAGCCTCCTGCTCATCGCGTCGTCGGTGAAGGCGTTGAAGCACGTCGGCGACGCCTCGGTCAGACCGTAGCTGCTGGTGAACTCGGTCATGCCGAACCTCTTCACCAGGAGCTCCATCAGATAGCGTGGCACGGGTGCTCCGGCGATGATGCCGGTGCGGAGCTTGTCGCAGTTGAAGTTGGGCGGGAACTCGGCCTGGAAGAGGGAATCAAACATGGCGGGGACGCCGTGGACGGCCGTGCAGGCCTCCTCCGAGATGGCCTGCAGAGTGGAAGGGATGTCGAAGACCTCTGCTGGATAGACAATCTTCCCGCCGTGGGTGACGATGGCGAGGAGGCCGAGGACGAGGCCGAAGCAGTGGAACAGAGGCGGGGGGCAGCACAGGACGTCGTCGGCTGTGAGTCTCATCCTGTCGCCGATGAATCGAGAATTGTTGACCAGGTTGCTGTTTTTTGTGGCAGTTAGTCTCTCAGTCTCGTCTTCAGCTTACTTCTCGATTTCTTCCCTTGATAGGCAGGCAAGCGACGTCTGGAATTGCTTACTTACTGGTGAGTGAGCATGGCAGCCTTTGGCAAGCCCGTGGTGCCGCTCGTAAACTGCAAGTTGACGACCTGGTGCGGAAGGACTCGTCGCATGGCCCTGTGTAGTCCATCCTGGCTCTTCCGACTGCCCGACTTGATCAGGTCATCGTAGGTCTGGTAGTCGCCGCCTGCATCGCCTCGGAGGATGAAGACCCGCGGGCCGTCAGTCTCTGCCTTCAAGTCACCGAGCAACTTGCGATTGTCCAGTCTGCAGATAGTCTGCGTCGTGAACAAGACCTTGCAATCCGAGAACTTGATTCCGTACATGGCCTCGGTGGGCGTGTACGTATTGTTGAGGATGACCAGAATGGCCCCGATCTTGGCGACTGCGAAGAAGACGGCCGCGTACTGCTCGCAGTTGCCGGCCATGATGCCCACGCGGTCTCCGACGCCAATGCCCGTGTCGAGCAGTGCCTTTGCTAGCGACGAGCTCTGCTGATTCAGCTCGTTGTACGTCCATCGTGCGCCTGTCCACGGGATGACTATGCATTCTCTGGTCCCGTGCTGGTAGGTTTGCAGCTCGAGCAGCTCGCCGAGCGTGAGGTCCACGAGCGGAGGCTCAAGGGGGCCTTGAAGAACAGACAGCTTTTGGGCAGCTGGTTGCGTATGCGGACGCGACTCCGTCAATGTTGTGTGCGTCGACATACTCGGCGATGCTGCGAATTGTCTCGCACCGTTGTACCCGTTGTATGTGTGGGAGATTCTCGACGTTGTTACGTGTCTCAATAGTCTACTCTTGTGTGTGTGTTTTTCATCACCCACCTCTTCCAGAAAAGTGGTCAAGAGGGTCCGTCCGTCCGTCCGCCATAGCCTTCTTGGCCTTGAAAATCGCCTGGACTAGCTTCCATGCGCCGAGCAGCGGCAATGCGACTCCATGTCATGGTGGCCTGCGGGAGGGTACCTTCGTACCTTCGTGGCCACCATCGATGCGAACACGTATAACTCGACCCAGATCCGTGGGCAGGTCGCAATCTTGGCTTCTCAGCTTGCAACCCAAGTCCAGAGTGGAGAGTCCGTTTCGAATCGCCGAGAACCTTGGAGCATGGTCCGATTAATGCCGAGGTGGGATGGGATGCACACATGGGCCGCGCATCTAATCTGATCATCAGATAAGATGGCGCACATCCATCGAACAAGCTGGCGTATCAGACAACCAGACAAAAGGTCCAAAAGAGTCCGCGCCTCGGCATCTCCTTTTCTGCCTAATTTTCAACTTGTCAAGAACCGGTTGAAGTTCCACTTGTTGGTGGGCATCGCCGTGATCAAGCTTGTGAGAAAAAAAAATCTATCTCATGCCGCCCTTGCTTCCCCCCCCCCCTGTTATCCGATCCGCCTGCGAGCCCAGAGGTGGAACCCAGCCCACACGCAGTGGATAAGAAAGACTGGAAGCTGAATTGTAATTAGCGCTTCGAAACACGTATGTACCTGTACTTGGGACAAAGATTCTCACCCCGTACCAATCCGCCCCGTTTTTTCCTTCATCAATCAGTCCCTTCAACATGCTCTCGGCTATATCGTGGCGACTGAGACCAGACCTCGTCTGTGCGTCAAACGACCCCCACCCAACAAATTCATGTCCAAGCCAGACAACGTCTCCGAGCGGCGAGGGGTGTCATGCTTTAAATATGATATGATAAATAAGCGACAGAAACCATGCATGTCGTGGATAACAACGGAATGGCCGCGTAATAGTAAGTCTGCGTAAAGAGTCGCACGTCACAATCGACCCCTCTACAGACTTGTCTTTCCAAAGTGCCAGACAATGTCGACGACAGGCCAGATCTCGGCATCATCTCGAACAACTCAGACCTAGATCAGATTTAGTTATCCTATCTATCGTGAGGTCGTTTGACTACCATGATACCATCGCTGCCCGCAGGCTGCCCGTGGGTGTCAAGTCGTTTAGCAGCATGAGTTAGTCGAACCATCACCTCGTTGAGCCCATCAATTGTCGCTCATGTTGATTGATACTTGCATTTGCAACGGTGAGTAGTCGCTTGGAACCCGTCTATCCGCATGCAGAGCCGCTCCTAGCATGGGAAATATGGGCCTCTATAGACGGCAATAATATGATTCGGGGTTCGTGACTGTAGGTAGATACAGAGTTGGATGGAATTCGCACAGCATCGCCCTCCAGGACCTTGATCCCCGGGTAGGTGGATGATCCTAGGACTTGTACTTCTCCACGGTTTTCTTCACTGCTCTGCTTATTGATGGTTAGCTTATTTGAAAAAAAAATGAAAAAAAATCTTGTCAACACTGGGCGATATGATGACTAGCCGAACCACACGAATTGGCTAGCCGGTCTCGTCCAAATATGTCCATCGCTCATCGCGAGGTTTATAATTCCATGTCACAGACCGAGTCTCAATGCGAGAGAAGTGGATATTATTCAACTATTCGAAACGCGTGAAATGATTGACCACGTCACCAATCGTCGCTTAAAAACAGAATCCCTATGCCCGGGGTATGTGCGAATAAACACGTATGCACTCCTGCGCCGATTTGTCTTGTAAGTATGCTCCAATCATGAAACAAATACACGTCCAGTTCACAAAATTGACAACTGGTTGCCAAAAGGCTCGTGCCCTGATATGGGTCTCTCATTATCATCACCATGCGTTGCGTGTGCGCATCACGCCAGTGTCTGCGAGTCCATGTGCGCTCTCAGCCGTCCATGACGCCTACAGCGCCAATGCCAAGCGCTCGCTGCAAGCTGCGTCGAATGGCTTTGCCGGTACCAGACTCGTCGTGATTGTCGCGGCCGAGTAAGCCAAAACTCATACGTCTCGCAACGTTGCCGGCTTGTTCATTCGTAGAACTTGTGGCCCTCTTCTTCCTGCGGGCTGCAGCCATTGGCTCTGGAGCAGACGGGCGAGGAGGCCACTCGCCGTCCCGCTTCCATCCAGCAACACAGGAGCGGAGCATGTCCGAGAGGTTCACAGGGCAGGCCGGCTGAAGGTTGTGTAGAATGACCTTGTCAAAAAGGCTCAGGTAGACTGTCGGGGCGATGGATGCTCGTAGCGGGTTGCTCGGTGGCAAAATCGGCTGTCCAATAGGCAATAATGTCTCCACGGGATAAAGCTGTCCGTGAGAGGACTCGGAAGCCGATGAGTCGACACTTGGATGCTTTTTCAAATCCTTAGTTGAGCCTTTGCTCACCGATGAGGTATCGGAGAGTGCTGCTGTACTATCGCCGTGATGAGAGAGAATCGCAAAAGTTGGTCCTGTTGGACCTCCAGGCGGTGAGCCCGACATTGAACGACGGAAGAAAAACCGCCTTGGTGACCGTGGTGATGCTGGTGGTGTGACGACGGGCTTGCTGCGAAGACGAACAGTTTTTGCGCCAGTCCAAGCGTTGCGGCGTGCCTCGAAACATGCGAGGCCGTCATTCCAAGACATCTCTTCCCGAAGAGCACGTCGTCTTCCAGCCTTCCTAGCCTCGGTGATTTCTTGCACGGTTGACTGCACAGCGTTGGGGTTATCAAAGCGGAAGGGTGGGCATTTAGTAGACACCTCGTCATCGTCAACGTCTGACAAATCTGAGGTCCATTCAGTTCGTGGTCTAAAGTGCGCCGCATCATCGGAAACAACACTATACACCGATTCCGCATCGTCTTCATCTATGTCACCCTCATCCGTATCAGAATCAGTTTTGTCCAGCTCAGTACCTTCATCCCTCTGGTACCCGTCTCCTCTCAACGGACAAGTTTGATTTGTCCCGTCCAACTTGGCGGTAGCATCACTGTTTGCAATTTCGACGGTTGTCAATTGTTGGCTCGTGGCTGAGGCTGGTTTCTCTCCAGGCATCGCCGGCGGCCAGGTGAAGGTCCAGTCGTTGCGGACCTTGTCCGACAAATATCGTCTGACAGCATCTTTTTGCTTCGCTTTGCCCCGGCTCAAAAGGTCTGTATATTCATCTGAGACCCATTCTGGCGTTGAAGTGAGAAGATGAGCTGGCAATTGAGGGTGGGTCGTGCGGAGTTTCGATAGAAGCGACCGAGGACTCCTGTAGAAGTCTGAGAAGATCATGGTTGAAGGGTTGGTCGACTGTTGTGTTATGGAACCGAGTTTTGGTTCTAATAGGCCTGGTTGTGTTGCTATGGCTTGAGGCGACGCAGACAGAGATCCAATCGTCTCGTGTTCTTCTTGTAGTGTGTTAGATCAGTGTAACCCACGACGACGCTTGGCTGAAGCGTATACGTTCATGTACGATCCCAGAGCCAAGAAAAGAGAGGAAAATTCGAACACCAAAGTAGGGGAAAATGAAATGAACAAAAATCCCAGGATTGCAAGGAAGCCCGAAGTTTTGAAAGTAATGTGAATAGGAAGGGCAAGGGGAGGGTGAAAGGAGGGGGGTATCTTAGGACGAATGTGCCGATGGAGATTCACACGCCCAGCCAAATGCGGAAAGATGGGAAGATATGACAGCAAGAAACGCTCTTGTTTGCCTCAGGAGCCTAGGCGAGAGACACTTCGCCTGTGATCCGGCGAAGACTATATATAACTGTTCGTCTAATCCGTAAAGGTGTTCTACTGGTCGCGGACCTTGAGACAACAAAGGACAAGATCCAATTGTGCAACGCCTGAGGTCCACCACGAGCAAGTCAATTGGCCAACGATAAGCAGGATAGATAACAGGGCGAGGCAGGCGAAGATGGTCGTTGATGCGAGATTAATTCGCAGATAATTTGTAGAGAGAAGAACGAACAATCGGATGAGGTAGGGGAAGTGCAACCGAAAGATGAAAAGGACAGGCGAAGCGAAAGAAAAAAGCTCGATGAAGTTGGTGTTGTGTGAGCAATCAATGGTAGCACGCTGCGCACAAGACACCGACAGCCCGGGCTCAACTCGGCGATGAGTTGATGTGGGTGCAGGTGACCTGGCGGCAGAGAGAGGAATGCGGGCAGTCTGTGAGTGGGCAGGGATCAATCAATTGATGGATGAACGAGGCTTGTGTAATAAATGACGGCACTGTCTTCCGTTTCCGACTTGATGGTACAATGTAAGAAGAGGGGACGGAGGGATGAGGAATTGGATGTTCCTGGAGCGAGTAGATGACGAACGCAAGGAAAGTGATTTCCACCGATAACAGAACAGGGCATGACAAGAAACGAAATGCGTCGCAATCATGATCAGACTAAACTTACTTGGTGACGCGTTCTGGACCATGGCGGCGCCGGCCTTCGATTCTGGCTCTGACTTGAGCTGGAGGTGGTGGTTGTTGGTGCGTGTGTGGCGGCCGATGGTTCCGTCGCAATCACCTGTCGCGATCATGGTGGGTGGGCGGCTCCTTCCTTCCGAAAATTCAATGTTAGAAGTTGGACGGAGGAAGGAGGTACGGACTAAAAATACCAGCCACGAGAAGAGACGGCCGAGGGAGAGCAGAGGAAGTGGGAAACTGCAGGGCAGGCAAGGGTGAGTGGATGGCACAAAGCAGAAAGGGCGATAAACGAGACGGGCCGTCGTTCAGTCCAGGACAGGAAGGACTACGGACGTACTCCGTAATAGCAGGGTGCGTATCATTCAATGGCGGCTATTTCTTGATGGGTGATGTTTGTGCGCGTTTTTCGAATCTGCCAATTCGACCTAGGGCAGAATTTTGCTCGCCGCTTTCCCATTCCCACCACTGCGACGTCGGCCCGGCGAATCAAGGAGAAAGCAGTTGCTTCACGGATTTCAGTACTATCGACGCCAGCAGGTGCCAAACCCCACGCAAGAGACACTTATTATTAACCCAACCACACGAGACACAGACAGTACGTTTCTACTCCGTCGTCGGCTGCCAAGTTGTACAAAAGCAGGGTGCGCAAGTTGACAAGCACAAGCGTCGGGTTTGCTGGGCGGGTCCGTGCTTAGTGGACGCGTCTGCGTCTGCGGGGAAGAACGAGGAAGCCACGATGCTGGGTGAAAAAGCCTCGCTTTCCGGAGGATGGAAGATATGGAACGATGATAGATAGGCAGCTGACATCCAAGCAATTAGATACAAAGCAATGAACGATCAACGATCGAACTGGACATGACACCATACCACGTTACGGCAATGGCGATGGCAATGGCACGCCTCGGACGCACACTTTCGCTGCACTGCCACTTGACTGACCAGATTTGCTGATTGCGAGGCCCTGCTTGCTAGTTGTTGGGCTTTGCTTATCTAAAATGCCACGATTTGTCGAATAGGCTGGGTCTTGTGACTCGGCCGCACTGGCGCGTCTGTCTTGGCTACCCCTCAGGCTCGATTTCAACCACAGCTCAGGGCTTGATGTGTCGAATACACGACAGGGAGGTGGCTGCAGCAAACTCGATGAATGGCCGATCTGGGGTTTGGAAAAAGACGAGGTGGGATGGATGGTTAGTGGCGGATGCCGACTGGCCGATCCAACCAGCCAGGCTGTCGCAAAGTGAGCACGAAAGCCACCCAGCCATATTACATGTATAACGGTTGGGTACGTGACATTGCGACAAGGAAAAAAACCAGGCCAGACCAGACGTTGTGATATCAGACGGCGGCAGCAGCTGCATGCGTGTCCAGAATAGGAGTGCTACCCCAATTTCCTAAACGAGTGCCGTCAGGATCCAATGTATAATGTATTACGGCACAGCCTCCCGACATGAAGACCAACACGGAACACGGAGGAACAGTCTCATCAAGAAAGGGGCAAGAGAAGAGAACGAGACCGAGACGGACCACAAGAAAATATCGCGCGACATCAACGACCCTGGCATCTCTTTCCTGCATCCACTCGATCATCGGTACACACACGTCGGTAAATACAATTCTAAACACTGGACCGACAAGGGTTTCTCGTACCCCCACTTGACGGAGTACACAGAACGTGCTTCGTTGTCTCACTGTCTGTGCTGGCATGGCACTGCAGGCTGCACCGCAGCGTTACAGAACAGGAACAAAACCTCAAATGCAAGTTTGTCGATGTGACCCGACGTTATTGTACAACATGTACGGATCCGTAAACGCCCCCAGATTCGGTCATCATCCGTGCTCCTGCGTCCAAATTGTAAACGTCCGTGAACTTATCATCCGGCGTGTCTTTCAAAGCAGTTGTTTTATCCCGGTGGGAAGCGCTTCTCACCGTCTGTTCGTCCCTAGAAGAAACGACGATCCTGTCGTCATTCCCCGCACTCAAAGTCCCCGACATGGCCGTTCTTGAAACAACGAGCTGCACGGCAGAGTCCAGCCACCTATTTTCCTCATGCTTTGGGAAACCGCACACCGACTAATAATTGTTGTTTCCGGGCCCCCATTGCAGGGACCGGGTTTCACTGATGGACTGACCCCCTTTTCTGCATCAAATATCAAATGTACCGGATGAGACTTCTGGCAAGACAGCAAACCAGCCAGTTGATTGTTGTCGTCATTGTCAATCTGCGTGCAGGCAGGAACAACATGTTTCGCGAGAGGGAAATTCGGGATATTGTTTCATCAATCCTGCACCCCTTCACTCCGTGCTGCACAGCGAGAATTATCTCTCCAAATGATTTGATTTATCGAAGCTCCTCGCAAGGGGCTCGTTCTTGGACTCTTTCCAAGCAAAAGCTATGACTAGTCTGATTGACGTTGCTGGGCCATCTGATCAATTCTCCCTCCCTGCCTCCTCCAAACTAATAAAGACTCAGACTCACCGCTACCCAACGTTATGGACGATGCAACACGATTTTTCACTCGCAATCATGTCCGGAATCCGTCTTGTCGATATTCACAACGGACGATTCCCCCCATCCCACCCCCGTTGAAGGCTCTGAAAGAACTCATCCTCTCGCGTCTGCCGATCACAGTCGTCGACGTCGACGACGTCGATTCTATCGCTCCCGGGTAACGTGCCAATCCGGCCGTCCTGTTGGCGAACATGCTCATCACCACCCACGGACATGTCTCCTTCCAGAGACGCCCATCTCCTATCCGACTTGCTCGTCGTGGTTTCAGTAGCCTGTCCATCTGTAGCTTCACCAAAAATAGTCGTGTCAGTCTCTCCTCGTAGCGCCGTCCCCGTTTGACCTCCGACCTGAACTCGCTCCTCCTCTGCTTTTCGCTCCTCAAGCCGCCTCAGCTTCTTCCGCGCCCGTTTCTCCGCGTTCCGCACCACTGGGTTCCACTCCGGGTGATCCTCTGGACTGATCTGGAATTGCTGTCGTGAATGGCAGTCGTACTCCTTCATGGCGACCCTGCGGCAGTCCCGGTCGAAGAGCAGATGGGACTGGTCAGAGAGGTCCATCCTGTCTACTGCTTCGCGCACGGCACTATATATGCTCTCTGCTCTTGGATTCATAAAGTCACGTATCAGGCTGTGCGGCATGCCGTTGTCGAGGCGAATCAGTTCCTTGACTCGTCGCCTGGACGGATCGTCGGGCTGCTCCGACTCTTCTGTAGCTCCTCCGTCTGCCGGAATTTGCTGAACATGTCCCGTTTCCTCTTCCTCTTCCTCTTCTGCTACCCCGCCTGCCCTCTCTGGATCCGTTTCGACACCGTCCTGCTCAGCGGGGAACCGGGTTGACGGGACCCTGCCCAATGTGCTGCTGATGATCTCATCATGTTTGTTGTATTCTTCGGTGTCGTGGTCGACTTGCGAGGCCGCAGCGTTGAACGTGCCATCGTAGCGGTCGACGTCCGGTATCACATGATGCGTGGAGGAAGGGCTCCGTTCGATTTCCCCAACCTGACTCGTCATCGACATGGAGCCAGCAGGCGCCCCGGATGCCCCGACTTCCTCGACCTCCTCCTCCCCTATCATCATCCCAGCCGTCTCTGTCGAATGTGCCCGAGAGGTCCTCCTGTCTTTGGCTTTCTTGGGCATCGAACCGTTCAAAGGCGCCCGTGAAGCCTTCCTCTTCCGGATCGAAGACGGCGTATCCTGAGCTCCGGCCACCGTATCAGATATCTCATCATTGCTATTACCCCCAGCAGCCTCTGTCTCTGTCGCCGGCCCACGCGTCGTCTCGCTCTCCTTTCGCACCTTCTCTATGCGCCAGACTCCGTCGTCACACAACTGGGAGGTGAACTCGATTCCTCCATGGCTATATGTCCTTGTTCTCAATCGGATGCCATTGGCGGTGTCGCTGTCGTTGTTGTATGCGACCCCTCTGGCCACGTTGCCGCCACGCGGACGAGGCTTCCCGCGCCGCTTGGCAGCCTGCACTTCAGGTAATACCACCACCTCCCTTGTTGCGACGGTCTCGTGATTCTGCGATCCCGTGTGCTCGGCTAGTTCAGTGTCTTGCCGTCGCTGCTAACGATGCAAGTCGCTCCAACTCACCTTGCGCATGTTGTCCCGAATCTCTTTTCGAATCTCGTCGAGTTTCTCGTCCTCGAGCATGTTCTCGTTCACCCTCTTGTAGCACTGCGTCATTCGCTTCTCAATGCTCTTGGCCATACCCGTGGTGATGCAGTCGTTCTGTAGGATGACGTCGATCCCGGCAACTGTCTTGTTTTCGTGGAGCTCTTGCTGAAGAAACGTGTTGATCTTCGCATGGGCCTCTCTACATCCCGCCGCGAATGCATTTCTCAACCCTCGTTCTATGACCTCGCTTATCAAGGCGGCCTGCTCTTGACTAAGTTTGTGGAGTGGTCCGGGAATCTCCCTTGGCCTTGGTTGCGCTGCGCGACCATCACCTTGCCACTCCTCGTTTGAAAACGTCCGCTTCGGCGCTTGCGTTTGGCGCTGGTTCATATCCCGCGTGGCTTTTGGATGATTGTTGCCAAGACGAGCTCCAGCCGGGGTAGGCTGTCGTTGATATCCTGCCGTCGGTGTTAGCGGTGTACGACGTGGTTGGTTTGAGCGCCTAGGATAGATTGGCATACCCGGGTTATTGCACGTGGTTGCATCGCCAGAACCCTGTGTACCGTGTCTAGAAGCTCGTCCAGGTTGATCAAGCTGCACCGGCTGTTGCGGAGCATGGCTCTTATTCGGGTTGTAAATCACAGGCTGGCCTACCGGGTGTCTGTAATTGTGGCTCGATACCTGTTCATACTGGTCGTATGATGAAAGCAGGGACGTCATCGGAGAAGGGAAGCTTCCCTGGGAAGTCTCGGGGTGATTATAGATCTGAGAATCGGTTGTTTGTGATAAGCTCGAAGTATGAAGCGACGGCATACGAGTGCCTTGACTCGTCGACATTGCACGGGCATCATCGGAATGAACCCCCGTCATGAACGCATACGGCGCACCACCTCCTCCTCCCGCTTGCCCGGATAGCGCCTCAAATGAGCCAGGGACGCGGGCATCTGAGATTTCACTAGTTTGAAAAGACATTGCCGGGTCCGGGAGATAATTGTAGTCGCCACTTGAATCTGCGCCCATGTTGTCACCGTAGTTGAGAAGGGTTTGTTGAGGAAACACCGTCGATCCGGAAAAATGAGAAGCAAACGAACCCGAATCAGTCTGTGCCTGATTAAAAATAGGCTGTTGAGCCTGGGTTCCAGTATTCAAACCCGCATACTGCTTTTTTTTCAAAAAAAAAAATCGAGAACAAGTTAGCTTCGATCTCTTCTCTCCCCAGGTGTGTGAGAGTACTTATTTCTCACCATCTGCGGCGGAGCAAAGGGCCGTGAACCTGCCATCATGGCATCGGCATGGTATTGCGGTGCACCCCAATTCATCATCATACTCTGCGGATCGGGTACGAGCGGTCTGTCCCCCTGGGGAATGGACGGCAAATGCGTATTGCTGTAATCCGAAAACTGGTTGCTCTGCACCACCCTTTCGTCATCTCTGCCCCGAGGCGTCATCTCGAGCCGTCTTCAGGCTGTCTCCCGAATTCCTCTTCTCTTCTCTTCTCTTGTCCAAGGACCGAGCCGGCAACGGGCTAGAAAGCTTAGTTTTAAAAAGAATAGTTCAGCGTTGGAAGCCCAGCGTAGTAAATCTGACTGGTGCGCACAACAGATGTCGTGACAAAGTTGGGGGGGGGGGGATGTGTTGAGAGGGGAAAGAAGAAACCCCCGAGAAGGGGAGAGGAGGGCGGAATGAAAAGTCAGTAATTGGAAGGCTGGCAATGGGTTTAAAGGACACAACGGCTCACTCATCAGTCATCAGGCCTTTGATCACTTTTTCTTTGGGCAGAGGTGAAAAAGTGTGGATTGTTGTTGTGACGTGGACACAAAAGGGTTGATAACAAAGTGAGAACAAAGTCAGTCAGGTTGGTGCTGGACTGTGTGGCCAAAGGGGGGGGGCGGCAAGCAAGCAACAACATTCGGTCGAGCAATGAGCTCAGTGAGCTCTGACCAAGATGCGGAATCTTTATCAGGGCCAAAAGTCACTTCTTTCAAACCCACCCCATACTCCTCATCAGTTGTCTGGGTGGTCAAGTGAGTGAGTGAGTGAGTGATTCAAGGCATCAACAAACAACAGCGTCTGGGTGCGGGAGCCACCAAACCAACGCAGGGTCCATCTACATGTTGCTTTTTCTTTGCCTTGGTAGAAAGTACAGTCATGCAAGTAAAGTGATAAACCCTCAATTCCCATGGCATGCAATTCTTGTCCAGGCACCACTACATCACTGAACCCAGCCCTTGACGCCGAACTCCTGATGACTTGTTCACAGATCCGAGGGGATTTGCCATTCTCCCTTTCAACGCCGAATTTTCAATTCACACAATCTTGTACCTCAAAATCCGTCCCGGTTGCGCGCTGTCGTGTGCTTTCTGTACGACACTAAGAAACCTCTTCCACCATGTTGCCAGAGGATAGCCCGCCGCCCCTTGAGAACATTTGGCCAGCTGGGCCGGACAGAATGTCCTCGGGCACCGATACTTTGCTTCCGTTCTTGTTGTTGATCCATCGTATCAAAGTCGAGTTGGATTTATGTTCCCCTTCGTCGGGGCTCTCACCTCGGGCAGCTGCGGCGGCAGCCTTTCGATTTACTTTTGGCGCCTGCTTCTTCAATAATTTATTGATCGTTTCCATCTGTGACCCTGGGTTAGTCACAGCTCGCCTCGCGCGACAAAGTGCGCGACAGAAATTCCCATAATCTTACCTTGACTTCTTCAGTGCGCTTCTCACTGAGATTACGACGACGTCGGGCCATTTCCTGTCGTCGCATGGACAGCTCTTCAGCTGTAAAGTGCTTCTTCACTTGCACCTCTATGGAGCTCATCGTCAGCTCTGCATGCGGCTACGGCGCGTTAGGAGTATGCTCTTGTGCTTACCATCAGACAGCTTCATGTACTCCTGAGGCTCGTCCTCGAATCTAGCCCTTTGACGCTTCGTCATCTTGGTGAGGTCTGGATACTCTTCTTGGCTGCCTTCATCGCCATCAACTCCAGCAGCAGCACCGCCACTTCCCACCTCGCCCCCGCCCTCCACATCGGCATCAGCATCAACATCGGCATCGTCGTCGTCCTCTTCGTCTTCATCTTCATCTTCCTCATCTTCCTCCCCTGCCACTTCAATTTCTTCGCCTTCAGCGTCCTCGTCAGCCATCGTCTCATCGCCGAACCCTATAGTTTGTTCCCCATCGTCACTGTCCGCAGGATCACTTAAATCGTCCTCGTCGTCCTCGTCTTCCTCATCTTCCTCGTCTTCCTCGTGAACGGCTATCTTGGCCGCAGCAGCCTTGGCAGCAGACCTGGGCGCGGGTTGTGACACCCGGATTGTATGGCCTGCGCCAGAGGTCATGGAAGCATCCATGTCAACATCTCCATCGTCGTCTTCTTCCCCTTCGACATCGAGTTCCTCTCCCTCGGCGTCGACTTCCATTTCATCGCCCTCTGCATCCTCATCTGCTTCTCCTACCCCATCAGCTTCGGCGTCTTCGTCATCATCGTCATCCGGGCTAGAATCGATGACATAATTCTTCCTACCGCCTCGGTTTCTGGTACCATGAACAATTTCAGCAGCGTCGGAGCGTTCATTCCGTCGATTGGCGCCTCGTGTTGACCTGGAAGTCTGGACCGTGACACTTTCGTCAGGAGATGATGAGGGCATGTCTCGAGCGGTACCCGCACCAGAAGTGCGACCGGATCTACGAGACGACATTGGGCTTCTATCAGCTTTATCACTTGCGTCAGCCCATCTTGCATGTACAGAGATCGATTCATTTGCTCTTGTAGCAGCAGACCGCCGCGGTCGCGTGGCCATGGCGGTCTTTTGTCGTGATGTCTCGAGGGCAGCGCGGCAAAGGAAGTCCAGCCCTCTACAGGGGGGGGGTGTGCGTTGTAGACACAGAGATACAAATGCAGGAACGCAGTAACGCAGACACGACAGTTGAGCTTAGAGCAGTCAAGGCCGTTCTTGCGAGGGATGAATTAAAAAAAAAATGAGGGCAAAAGGGAGAATGGTGTGGGTGCGGGTGCGGATGATGGTTAAGGGGGTTCAACTATAGTCGCAAGCTTCGTCTAGATGGTAATATTGTAGTATGGTAATAGGGTTTCAAATGTTAAGGAGAAATTTTTGAAACGAAGTGTAAAGAAGAAGGGGAGATTTGACAACTGAACTTTGTGAAACTCGACTAGGCATTAACTAATGTAAAGTAGTAAAGGATAGTGTAGATTGGAGAAGAAGCGTTCGATAGGATGAGGTGAATGTAAAAACAAACCTTAAACCCCGAACCCCTAAAACTAAAACCATTGGCCAGCTGTACCACCAAAAAGGCGGCCATAGATAGACAGGTACGTGTGCCTTGAGTGGCACGGAGTCATAAACTTGGATTGATAAACGATATGGCGATTGATGAGCTATCCCACCTAGACGTGGTAAGTGACTGCCCACGGTGACAGCCTCGATGTTGCGCGGACCAAGACGGGGGACCAAGACGGGGTTGGTGCAATGAATGCCGCAGACAGCGATGCCAGGTGTCCAAAGAGCCACCAATGAAGGATTCTGCGTTGGGCGTTGGGCGTTGGGCGTTGGGCGCGCGCAAGATGGGATGGGATGCATCCGGGTGAGGTGTTTTGCGCAAAAGCGCGAACGTTCCGTGACAGACAATGGCAGGAACAAAAGATGAAGAAGAGACGCAACGGCTTACCTGAATAGGCACGATAGTCTATCGCGAATTCGTCAATGAAGCGGCAATGCCAAACTCCTCCTACTCCGGAATCCTTCCCCGTCTCTAGTAGCCGTCTCTAGTAGGTCAAGGGACAGACAAAGACAACAGCTCGCGGCGGACGAGCCTCAACCTCAGCCTCGTCCTTGAATAGACAGCCAGTCGGCGGACTGATCGAGCTATTCGTTGACAGGTTGATTGATTGATCAAGGATGCCGCGATTTCCTGCTCCTGGCCACCTGTCGACTGAGCCAATCCTGTCCCGTCCTGTCTGTCCTGCGTGGGATATCCGCTATGCCGGGAGATGTTCCAGAACCAGAACCAGAAGCTGCCTAGAAATGGGGGGGGGGGAGGGGGGGAGCTCAGGCAATTCTCAATCTCGAGAATCCTTGTTGGTACCTTGATCAGGAGATCAAGGCTGCATATATCGATACCTTCGGCGCAGTGAGACGACGTTATAGGTCCAGGGACTCTCGTGGGACGCAAGAGCCGTGAGTACGTGATGGCGTAGTCAATCGTGGACAGATGGCACAATCGAATGCGTCGCGTAGAGCTCTACAATGGAAATGAGATGCAGACGCCGTTCCCTTCGGATAATGCCTTCAAAAAAAGGACCTGCACGACGCGGCTCAGTGCATGGTGCATGGCTTGTGGTCGTGGTTTGGTGGGCCAGGCCACGACCCGCTTTTCATCCTCTGCTGGCACGCCATTGGCCTATTACTGTGACTCTCTGCGTACGACGTACGTAATTGCTCGACAAAGTTCCCCAGATTTTATTTTATATTTGGGCTGCCGAGGCACCTGACCATTTTTGAACGGATTCTCGAACACCATATTCACATTGCCTTACCCAACTCACATGGTCTCTGCAGCGTCTCACCATGAGCGACACAGACGACAAGCCAGCCGCCGCCGCCGCCACCAAGCAGGAAAAGCCCGACCAGCAAGACACCCAACCCGACCAACTACAAGTCGCTCGCAAATTCCTCGGCGAGGAGCACGTGAAAGCCTCATCCCGCGACAAAAAGATTGAGTTTCTCAAAGCAAAGGGCCTCAACGAAAGCGACATTGAGAGGCTCTTGGGTCAGGCCGAGGAGTCCAACCCAGCAGCATCACAAGTTCGTCGCACAATAGCCAAGCCCCCCCCCTCACCCCCCTTCACCCCCCTCTCACCGTTCAATTCTTTGCATCCATGACCAGGCCTGACCTCGAGCAGCAAGAGCAGGGCCTCGAATCAGAGACTACCGCCACACAAACTCCTACATCCACAAGCCGATTCCCACATTCGAACGCAACCAACGACCGACCGCCCATCGTCACATACCCCGAGTTCCTCGTTAAGCCAGAACGGCCACCTCCATTGGTGACCAGACACGGTCTCGTAAATACCTTGTACGCCTTTGCCGGCCTGTCAACCATACTGTACGCCACGAGCAAGTACCTCATCGCCCCAATGGTCGAGAACTTGACGGACGCGCGAACCGAGCTGCATCATGTTGCAGCCAAGAAACTGGACCACTTGGTGGCGCAACTGGAGAGAACCGTGTCAGTCATCCCCTCCGCCTACGCCCAGTCTACAGCACATGATGAGAAGGACAGTATTGATGCCGAGGATCCTACCGAGATGTTCCATCGGGATGTCGGCACGCAAACTTCTTTAATTGACAACGCTCCCGCACCGGCAGCTGCCAAGTCGGTACAGATGACGCCGTCCAAAGGTCACGCTGATAACTTGGCGTCTTTGACCAAAACATTGTCTGTCCTCAAGGATCAGTTCAGAGCACAGAGTGAAGGCTTCGAGGACGTCAAGGCGTTACTGCATGTCTTCCGGGACGACCTTGACGGCATGACCTATGGTGGGACCACTGACCTCGTTGGTGGCTACGACTTGTATGGAACGTCGTCCAAGAAGCACGAGCCCGAGGATGAGATTCGCAAAGTCAGGGATAACATCCGGCGCGTCAAGGGTGTTCTGTTGAGCACCAGAAACTTTCCTGCCTCTACTAGATGATGACTTGCGGTCGGTGGCCATGGGGAAAATGGGTTCACTCCTTGCGACGAGTCATATTTTACGTTAATGTACATTTGAATGTCCCTCATGACTAACATCTGCGTCTGTCCACCCAATTTCCCACTTGCAGGTTACCCACATAGCAAAGCATAACCCTCATTCCTGCTTCAAATCGCCATGGCACTCATGCTATCACTCCGATAAGAGTGGCCGGGTGACATCATGTTCAAGTCTTCCATCTCTCCATGACAGTTCGTGGAGGGACAGGCTTTTGACGGCACATGTCATTCTTTCTCAGGGTCGTGTATCCCGTAACGAGTAAACAGCGATTGCCATGTGGACACTATAATGTGTTGGAATCCCATTCCCGCTTCGAGTTGTGGTGTGTACCACTTCAAGGTCGGCTGGAATGTGAACGGTATGCGACCTGGTCCTCGGTGGCCCAAGATCGCGTCCCGGAAATAATTTCGGCATGGTGCGGCCTGCGAATCCGCGGTTGCACCAGGGGGCGGCTCTAAAATTGCTCTTACCGGGAGTGACTGTGAGTGACGTGGATCCAGGCTCACCGACGAGGGTGTTTTCGCTACCGCTCTGCTAGCAGGCCGAGAGCCTGGGTTAAGACATTTCCATCCTCGGGTTGGAAGACAATCGCTGGCGACTGGAAGCTTTTGTCTGATCGAGTCGGGAAGCTCCTTGATCCACGATAATGCACGATCAATGTCATCCCCATATCCCTTGTTTTCATCTTGAAATTCGCCAAACGGCCCAAGCCAGACTCGATCGAGGGGGAGAGTGCCTTCTTGGTCTCGAGTTTTCTTTTCAATCAGATCAATGAGCTGTCGCTGAGGCCTCATCAAGTCCTCATCATATAAGTCCTCCGGTTCTGCGACCCTTGCCGCCAGATTAGGATCCCATATAAGCAGTTCCATTTTTTCCCACGGCTTAGTAAAGATGTTGGTAGGTCGATAAATAGCAATCCATGGTGACCACTCAACTTGATGCGGACCCAAATCAGGGTTCGGAGGTTGATCGTGAACTGTAGTATAAAACAAACCAACAAAGGTATTTTTATATACGGGGAGAAACACCTTTGTTCTGATATGATGGATTCTCCCAAAAAGGGGCTCAGCAAAGAAGCTGAACCATCTTGTAAAGTTCATCAAGCCTGTGTCTGGCTCTGTGTGCTGAGGAGTGTCTGGAAACTGGCCCATGACAGCATATCTGTAAAGAACCATGGGGCAAAATTCCCTAGACTTATGATCTTGTTCAATGTCTATCAGTGAGTCCCGAATTCTCATGGCATCCACGTGGGGTTTGTTCTGTAGCTGCGATGAAGAGCCCATGCGGCCTTGGCTCGAGATATTTGCAGTTGGTACAAATTGAACTGGTTGTAAATTTCGTGAAAGCCGTGTTTGGGACTTATTACTAGACCCAAGGACGAAGAATTTTCTAAATGGATGGTTATGGGATACTGTCCATGAACCGAACCAGTTCACCAAGCTTTGCTCATCATTTCCATCTAGGATATCGGGGGCGTATATGAAAGGGGAGTCCTCGCAATCTCCCGTTTCGTCAATCAGCTGTCGCACTAGATTGTAACACTTGAAGAGAGCCTCCTCCTCACTGGTCTTGGCTCGTTTCTTTTGGCTGGTGTTAGAAGCCGCGATTCGTGACGACGAATCAGCTTTTTCCATGGCCAGGTCTAATAACCAATGAGATATGTCATGCGCGACAGCCAATTTTCCCAGGCGATATTTTGAGCTGTGATGAGTGTAGTTCTGCCAAAAGAATTTGACAAAATTGTAGGCCTGCTCTGGCTGCGATACCAGAAAGCTCGGCGTGACTAAGATAACTATCCCCAAACTGAATATTTGACGCAAGTGATACTTACTCGGACCAGGAGTAAGATCGTTCCCTTTTGAAGACAAGTGATAACGAGAAAAGCACCAAAAACTGATCTTCTTCCCCTGGTAGCCATGTAAGATTGGTCCAAGGTGCGGCATCGATCGGATTGCCCAGATAGCGTCTTCGTGAAGTATCACGTTTCCTCTATCGAGAAGTGTGAATTCTGACCATTGGCCAGATAAGAGGCTGGTTTTAGTTGTGCAACTGCTGTCTGACTCTCGGAGCCATTGAGAAACCATGACTGCTTCGTGGTAGGCTGCTTGAGGAAAAACTAGGAAGAAGTTCTGCGGTATGCGTTCGGATGCGCTATTCTTGAACAATCTTTCGTAGGTGTCGCCGAGGAAGAATTCGTATGCATTTAGGTCTTCTTTTTGATGGGCGACTGGAGGTAGGGGTGCTAGCATCAATCGCGAGACTGGGGGCTGTGGGAGGAAGATCAAGAAGCGAAGTTCCACGAGCCCTTCTCGAGAATAATCGTTGTTGCTGACAAGATTTGCTGCGGACAAAGCCTCAGGAACATGAATGGCAATCGAAATCCCATCCAGGAGGCATGTGGCAGCAAGTTGTCCTACCTGTAATCTCTTGGCTATAGATCCAAACAAGATTTTGCCTTCATCGTTTGCTTCAATATTACCTTTACAGACAGTAACCTCTTCGAGTGCCCCGTGTTCCGTTTGTGATCTGAGGTCATGCATGGAACACAGATGAGAGAAAAGTAACTGGGGCCGACTTCTTAGGTGACAGGACCAGGGGGATTTGTCGTCTGTGGACCATCCTGAGAACTTAAGCCTGACAGCGACTTCGGGGTCGGGCCCAAATTGACAGACTTTGGACATGATTTTGAAATCCGTCAAAGGGGTTTCGATAGAGTTATCAGAAGATGAATGGATAGCGAGCGGTACCTCTTCGTCCTGGTTTAATGCACTGGGTTGAACTCTTTTGGGTTTCTCGAACTCCTCTTCGCCTTCTGACACAAACAGACTCTCGAAATGGTCAAGAGGTTGTTCTTGCTCTCCTTCTAAATCAACCGCCCAGCGGACCTTTTTCTTCTTCTGCCCATTGTGTTCTGGCAGATGAAAATGGTCGCTTTGCTGGAGTACCTCGTCATTTTTGCCAGCCCCTTGTGAAGCCTTGTCTGCATTCAAAGTTGTCCCAGCGCGGATCGGAATTAAAGGAAGAGATGCAGCTGCTTGTGTTGGAGGTGTAATACCTTCTTTATCCCTCCGTGCCTTCTCCACCATCCATATCTTGCGATAATTGAAGAGTTTGGATTTGCGACTATGGCTAGATACAGCATCCAAAAGGTTGCGACGGGGTTTCCGTTTCTTACCACCAACAAACACGTTGAATGTTGAGCTAGATCCCGTGCTCTCTGAGTTGCTTCTGGTTAATGCTCTCAATGGAGTTTTCCCCGCTTCGTCTTTCGATGGCAGAGCGGCTAAATCTTTCCGGTATCCGAATTTACCGGCAAGGTTTGACAAAGAGGCTGTACGACTGCTGCTTGCCTCTGTTGGTGATGTGGGACTCTTCGCAGGAGGACACCTCTTCTTGGCTAAAGAAGCATTTTCTCCTTGGGGACTCTTGGATCTCTTGGATCTCTTGGGTCTTCTTGAAAGCTGTGGCTCTTCCTGATCGGTTTCTGAAGGATTTTGAGAGGTTGGTGTTCTAGCTGAACTTGTGTCAACAGCCTTCTCCCTTCGAGCTGTCTTCAATTCAGCATGGGTTTGATCATCTCGCTCATGTTTGTCACAAATTTCATCTTCGGATGGACCTTGTACACTGTCTAGCCACTCCTGCAGGGTAAATGGAAGACGCTTTTTCCTCAGCCCGGCAAGTGCTCGCTTCCGGTTACGGGCCTCATATTTGGCGTATTGTGAACGGATATCGGCATTCACGGCCTCCCTCCAGTCGTTGATTTTGAATCCAGGGACTGTGGTTCTACCAGTCCGTTCCACCGCTGCCTTCCAGTCGGTCAGCAGCTCTTGGCTTAAATGCTCAGCTGGTTCCCAGGTGGCATCGCAGAGTTCATACCCTGACCATTCGATAAGATATTTCTCTTGGCCATCAATTTTGGCCTCCGCTAGTATCCTTGTCACGGCCCACTCATCTTCCAAGTCCACATCTTCCGACGTAGATGAAAGGACCGAGCCGTCGCTGTCATCGGCCGAATCATCTGTGACGGCAGATGAGGTTTGAGAGACCTGATTCATGGAGCTGAGAGGGATTTCGGACAAGATTGTGGCAGCGTGCACTCGGTGACGGTTATGCTGAACAATCGTAAACAGACTGGTTGCTGAGATGCATGGTTGGTCGCCGGGTGCTGTGCTGCATACATGTATATCTGGTATGGCAGAGCTGGTGAGTCTGTGAGACACGGCGAAGGCGGTATGTATGTCACACAATCAATCACAAGCCGCTCGCGTGGTTTCGAGGACAGTGTACAGTGCGAGGGGCGCATGCACGGTGAACCAGACATGACTGGTCCAGTTTGCTGACTCATCGCTTTCCACAGACCGGTGCGGAATGGGCAGGCAGGCACGATAATTCATTCCTTAATAATTCATTCATTTCTCCGCACTCACCTGGATTTTGCATCGACCAGACGCTTCATATCTCCTCCAGATCACCCAGATCATCCGCACCAGCCTTGATCCTACCATGTAAAATTTTGGCACCAGAGTCTGCAAACCGAAATCTGAATAAATGCTCAGTGCTACCTTCTTCTCCTTGAGCATCTACTTTAATGGAAAAAAAAGAAGAAAACTTCAAGGCGCAATTATTGTTCTGAGTTGCGAGCTACCACTTCGTACTCCGTCAAGATTTTGTCTGCTGCATCAGCTCTCGTGCGAAGGGCTGGAAGCGGCAGAGGTTCCCCTTGTTTCACGATTTTGTCAAAACCTATGCAAGTGAGGTGATTGATGTTGTCTTTATTCTCTACGCATGAGTCACTTGTAGACTAGGAGGAGGCCGTCGCTGTTCAGGGGGCCCAGGAACCTGGGAATTAATCAACATCACCGGCCTCTCTTTCAACGCCCGGCGTCGTTAGAGTGTGGTTGATTGTTCTTTGATGATGGCTACAGCACCCCGCTCGGTCAAAATGTTCGAGCGCACTGACAAGTACCTTTGAAGTTGTCTGGTTTTACATGTAGTCAATCCAACGAGCACGAGGACTCCGTTGTAATACGCACGAACTGACAGGTTGCCATGCTCCAGTGTTTCGGTTGTGCTCGCGCCCCCCTTGCACCAAGAGCTTGCCAATCAGCCGACGCCATTTCCCTCTTTTCCTCAGGTTCTGTGCTTGAGGTCAACACGTAAACATGCAGTAGTGATTTTTCAATTATGCAGTAGTAACTAGGCCCAAAACGGAAGAAGTACCCGCGCACGTAAATTTATAAGGGAAGTAACCTCCTATAATTTATATATTCCACACTATATACACATAAGAGGGAAAACGCGTTTTTGGAGATACAGAGCTTCTATTACAGCCTATAGTAATTCCACTAAGTAGACTAGCTAGTTCCTATGCTCTGATTTTCTTAAGAAGTAAAGGGACTTAGCGTAGCATACTAATTATAATAGCCTTAAGGTACCTAGGCTATTAAGTAAAAATTCCTGCTATCTTAAACCATTTAAGGTAGCTAAGGTGCCTGTAAAGGAGGCATTTAGTGATAGCACGGCTGATTATGCATTACGGTAGCTTGTGTTATAAGCTATAATGTAGCTTATAATATAAGCTATAATATCTAAAGAGCCTTAATAGTGCCTATTATCTTTACTATAGTGAATTAAAGCTCTTAAATTCGCTTTGCACTATTATTATAAGCCCTTTGCCCTCTTTTTTAAACGCCGCCACTACTATAGCTTAATAATAATATAGCTAATAATACTCTTGCTGTAGAAGTGTTGGAACAAAGGTGATATCAATCGCGCGTCGCAGCCGCAATTACCTGGCAGAAGCTCGGGCCGCGCGCGGACCCCACACGTGACCCATAACCTGGCACGTTGATTGGCTAGGAAATATGGGGATACAAACGCGTAACCCCTTTTCCCTTTATGTATTATAACTTCTAGCTTTTTACCTCTCTTTTCCTATAACTTAATTAATTATAATAATAAACAACGTAGCCTAGAATAGATAATTAATAACGATACTATTCTTCGGGCTCACAACTATATTATATTAAATTCAATACCCTATGAATCTAATACTAATTAGTGGTTACCTTTACAAATAACTATGTAGTCTTTAAACACCGTAGATTAGCAAGGTTAATTAGAAGAGGTAGCTTATCTAACGATGACTTGCCCTATGAAATAGGAGGGCCACGTTTAATAATAAGTTATACTAATGGAAAGGTATAATATAGCTCTCTTCTTACTTTAGTATTAATATCTATATCTATATGGACTCTGAAATAATAAAGAAAGGTTTAATACTAGTAGCTAAGCTATTCTCTTGTCTTTCTTTATTGTGCGTTCTATTATGTATTTAAAGTTAACTACCTTACCTTATAATCCTTTATATCCAAAACACGTTACATAATTATAGTTATACCCCTTTTCTTCTTATATTATAAGATTTACCTCCCTTAATTAATTAGAATATTAGATACAGCTAAACCATCTAGGACCTCTAGTTAATTTAGAGTTCCTAGCAAGACTAATAGCTATAATAATGCTATAGAAGGCGTTAAAACAGGAGATAATAATAAATACCTTAATAAAGGAAAAACCCCTGTTTACACTAACCTATACCCTTATATCTCTATAAGGCTTTAATAATATATTATAGAAGAACTACTTTAATAAATAAGAAGTTCTAAATATAAAGAGATAAAAATACCTAAGGAAATTAGTCTCTATATCCTTATAAAGACTAAGTAATATAAGGAGTAAGGGTTATTTAGAAAAACACTATTCTCCGAATTTAGTAATAACTTCTATAAATAGTTAAGGGATAAGTTTACAAAAGGGAGAGACCTTTTATAAAATAGACTTTAAGACTATCTCCTTTATAATAAAGTGTATATAACTATTAGAAGAGGCACTAAGATAGTAAATAACCTTAAAGAAGTAGTAAACTAAGAAGAATTTAGATTTTAGACTCTTAAAGAAATTAAAGAGGCTAGGAAGAAGTATATAGGCTTCTAAAAGAACTTATAAAATAAAGAGTTTTTCTATAATTTACTAGATAATAGTAATATTAGAATTAGGTAACTTACCCTGTTACCCTAGTTATTAGTATAATTACTATTAAAAGGATTAATAAGCTAGACTCCCCTAGGAAGACTAAGTTAATCCCCTCTAGGAAGGCCTAGTTAATCTCCCCTAGGAAGGTTAATTAACCTAGAGTTAAGACTACCTAAGGATACTATTTACAAGTATCTATAGGTAACTCCCTTACTTATACCTTTACTAGAGGTAAGTTAGTAGTATTACCCTAGTAATACTACTAATAATGCCCCTAAGCAAGAGAGTTACTAATAGAGGTAACCTATACTATCTAGGGCTAGTAGTGCCTTTATTAGCATAGCTTAAAGAGCTATAATTCCTCCTTCCTAATATAAGGAAGAGGAGGATTAGAGGGAATAATAAGCCCTAAGGGTACTACTTATAAAGCTACCCTCTTACTTCCTAAAGACCTTACTACCCCTTTTATAAATATAAAGGGAAACACCTAGAGGACCCCTATAGACCTAGAGACCTTTGCTAAAGCAAATTATTAACCTATCTAAGGTATACCCTAAAGAATAACTCTATAGCGCTAATAACTATAATATCCTTAAATTAAAGCTTTAAATATTCTATAGAAAGTATAAGTTACTTAATATTTAGCCTAAATAAGCTAGTTATACTTTTAAGGTTATACTTAAAGGTAAAGCACTATAATACTATATAGACTACCTCTCTAAACCTAGATAACTATAAGATCTCCTTATGCTTATTAGCTATATAAGAGAATAATTCAAAACTAAGGATATATAGCAAAGATATCTGCTAGAGTAAAACAACACTTCCCTACAAGGAATAGTAAATAATAACCTAAGTAAGTTAATAATTAAATACTTTAATAAACTCATAGAAAGACTAGCTATCTTATAATAAGTAATACCTAAAGTAAGCTAAACTAAAAGGGCACTCTAGAATTAACTTATCAGAGCCTATTATAGTATTCTAGAGTATAAAGGAGCAATTATAGATCCGCTAGACAGACTATAAGAGTTCTATAAATAGATTAGAATAACCCTTCATCTTATTAAGAAAGAGAAGAAAAACCATTAACAGTTCCTAACTAAAGCTACAACCCTAGAGTAATTCTAGACTAACTAAAGATATAATAGGAATAGAAAAGAGACCTAATACCCCTTAAAACCATAAGGAAAAGGAGGTACTCCCCACACAAAGAAGTGCTATATATATAGCAAGGAAGGATGCTAGTTATCTAAGCACCCTAAAGAGAACTATAAGAAGGCATTTTAACGCTTCAAGAATTAATACCTTATAGATTTAACCAATAACTTATATTATTTATTTCTCACTTAGTATAAGGGAGAACATAAGTCCTAACCCCTTATTAATAATAAAATCGCTTAGTATATAAAGAGCATTAGATTTAATAACAGCCCTAACAATACAAACAGGCTAGTACCTACAAGCTTCTTTACTTACAAAACCTAGATTAATAGCGAAAGAATAGTTTAATTCCTAATAAGGTAAGCAGCTTATTATAGTCTAAGTAAAGAAAACCCCTTTTAGTAGGAACTTGTAAACAAAGCCCCAGTAACATTTATATTAGAAGATTGCTATTCCTATGTAACATTCTAAGGGATCATGCCTGACATAGGAGCCACAAAGTTCTCTATAGTAGGGCACCCTTAATTTCTTACTTTGTAACATTAGATGCCTATATTATAGCTTAATAAATTAATAGAGAAGAAGGTATTAGTTAGATTTAGCACGGGAGACCTGATTATTGCGCTTAGAGTAGCTAATATGCTTACTCCCTTTGGAAACATCCTCTTTTAGGTTATCCTTATAAACACTCCATTTCTTTTATCCCTTAATAATATAGACTATCTAAAGATTAATTTTAATATCTCTAAGAACACGCTATAACAAGGAAATATTAAAGTCCCTATCGTATATAAATAAGGCCACGCCTAGATACTTCTCACACAGAAAGAAGAAGTAGTTACTTAGAGCTACCTTATAGAAGGCAAGCTATAGCAATTATATTACTGCTTTAGACATTTATTGATCTAACATCTACACGAGGTTCTCTGTAAATTAGGGCACGATATTAACATTAAAGCTATTAGGGAGCTAACAAGAATTTACTACTAATACTAAATGTTGAAATCAAAAGAGTGGACCGATCCAACTGAACCTAGGATTACAAAGCCTTATATATTTTTAACACTCCCCCTGGAATTGTACATCCAGGTGCCCTATTGGAGGTTAGGCTTATACTAGCAATTGAATTTCTTTAGTTGTTTTTTCGGCAGGGTTCGAACCCATAACCTTGCCTCGCAGAGCAGTGCTCCACTGTGGTGGGCGTGTACGCTACAGTGAGCCACAACCACTGCGCCACCGGGCTCATAACCTGTTGAAATCAAAAGAGTGGACCAATCTAACTAAACCTAGGATTACAAAGCCTTATATATTTTTAACACTAAATACACGCAGATAGCCCTAATTGCTTTAAGTTTACCCTTAAGGATAAGTGTAGCTTTAATTATAAAGTAATAGTAAATATCTTCTACCTAAATAGCAACCGCCCTACACTTCACGCTATAGATGTGGCTATAGCGTTTAACATAGCAAAATTCCTTAATAATATCTCTGCGAAAATAACCTAGGAAGCCCTCTAAATATACTAGATTAATACTTACCTAGGCCCCCTAGACTTTATTATTATAGACACTAGAATAAACTTCCATAGTGATAAATTTAGATAATTTATAGCTTTAATATTAATTTTAATTAAGGAAGTCCTTATTAAGGCATACTATAGCATAAGGAAGGTTAAAAGGTATTATAGGCCGCTCTAAAGAGCCTATAATATAATTAGACGTGAATACCCTATAACGCTAGAACCTATTGCCCTTTAAATAGTAATTAAGGCCCTAAATAACACTATAAGCCCTAATAGCCTTGTCCTAACCCTCCTTATCTTTAGAGCCTACCTATATATAATAAATAAGTCCTTACTATTACCTAATATTACATAGTATGTAATTATAGTATAGAAGGCTACTAAAGAGATTAAGAGACTCTACGCTATCTAGAAGGTTAATAAGGCCCTTACTAAACGTAATAGCCTAGATACCTTAAAGACCCTTAGCTTACTACTTGGATTAAAGGTTAAGGTCTAGTAAGAAGGTAAGGGATAGGTAAGTTTATATAAGCTACTAGTAATTACTAGAGAAAGCTATACACTTAATATGCCTAGAGGCCTAAAGACCTTTAGGTTAATATCTATTAAGCCCTACTATAATAACCCTTGTGTGAAGAAGATAGCAAAGCCTAGTAAAGAGGAAGGAGAAAAAGGGTAAGAGGCCTATAATAAGAATATAGTGCTACTAATACTACTAAAGTAAGGATGTAAAAGGCTATAGAAGAACCCTCCTGTAATGCCTTAAGGTGCTAATACCTTCCTATTAGTAAAAGAATATAGCAACCTAGCTCTTGTAATTAAGCTACGTAAGGAAGGAATTATTAAGACCCCTAGTAAACCTTTTAAGCTATTAATAAAAGCGGAAATCAATGCCCTAATTAAGTAAGGTGTGTTTAAATTTATTATATTTAATAAGGAAGAATATAGTGGAATTCAAATCTTTAATTCCTAAATTATTAATAAGATCAAAGGTAAGATAATAGAACCCTACAAAAAGTCATGCCTTATAATCTAAGGGTGTGAGAATAAAGGGAAACAGGCTATTCTCACACAGGCCCTAATGATTTAACGCGCAAGCTAACGTCTTATCCTTATGATAGCCCTGTTAGTAAGATTAAGGAAATTCCTTATCTAGCTAAGAGATATCTATTAGGCTTATATACAGGCCTATACATTACTAGAGTGGCTAATCCTAGCGCGCTTGCTGATTTAGATATGGCATCTCTACCTGCCTAGTATAATCTTAAGGGTTATAAAACCCCTCTATAAGCTTATAAAGGTAGGAACATACTAGTGGGTTACGTATTATAAGCATTATAGAGAGAACCTCTAGATAGAAACCTTTACGTATAATCCCTGCTTACTTATGACTACAAAGGAAAGCCCTAACTTTGCTTACGTTAGAATGCAGACTAATAATATAATTAGCCTCTTAGATAAGAAGTTCTCTAAGAAGGAAGAGACCTAGCTTACTATAGTAGGCTTTAACGTAAAGCTAAAGTAATTCCTAGCTTAGGATTACCATCTTACGTTCAATAGTAATATTATCTTACTAGAGAATAATACTATTAAGATCTAGTAGAAAGGGCAGAGTAATAAGTTAGAGTTAGTTCTAATAACTAACTTAAAGCGTAAATATATTGAGCAGAGGGCCCAAGGCACTTACATTACCTTAATCTACTAACCAGAGGCTTGCTTTAACCTATCTATTACTACATAACACTAGGAGCTAACCCTAGAGGACGTAAAAGCCCTTAATTACTACCTAAAGTAGCAGATAGATTACCTAGAGAGAGGTCTAACGTTTATCCTAATTAACCTTAAGAAGATAAAGCTCTTTACCTTTGTAAATAGATCCTTTGCTAATAACTAGGACCTATCCTTATAACTAGGATATATACTTATCCTAGCGAACAAAGACTACACTAATAGTAAGTTTATAATTAAAGGTAATATTATGTACTTTAGCTTAATAAAGAGCAAGAGAGTCACGCGAAGCGTGCTTACCTTAGAAGTTTATAGTATAGTAGCTAGTGTTAATATAGCTTACGCAATTGTAACCACCCTAAACTTAGTTACTAACTGACTAAAGCTCCTAAAGATCCTAGTTATTACATGTATGGATTTATACTCCTTATATAAGTGCCTTGTTAAGCTTAGTATAACGAAGGAGAAACGCCTAATAATCGATATTATAGCCCTTTAATAGTTATATAAACGCTAAGAACTCTACGAGATCTAATGGATTAATAGAGAGGATAACCTAGCTAATACCTTTATAAAGGCATTACCTAATAAGGCCCTTAAGAGCTTTATCTTAACTAACTAGATAACTATCTAGATAGAGGGATAGGTTACCTATACGTAACATATGCGTGGTAAGAGAAAAAAGGTAATCCTCTAGGAGAGTAGCCATAGGGATAAGATAGTGATACGTGAGGGATCTACGCCCCTGTAGTTAACATCTCTGGCGGCCACGACCACGCTGGCCTACTAGGCCCTCCTAGTGGACTATAGATATTAATAGTAGTGCGTAGGAGGATAAAGGTATTACTAAGGAGGAGGAAGATATTATATACGTATTATAGTGTGGTATATATGTTATTTTAAGGAAAGAAGGGATTCGGAAGGACCTACTTATTCTTACATAGGCTTATAGGCTAAGTAAGATTATTATTTCCCTTTTATTAGTAACTATATGCCTAGATAAGCTATAAGTTCTTTTCCTTATATCCCTTATTAATCACATTCTTAATCTATCTTTCCTTTTTCATTTCTACGATTAATATCGCGTGTTAATAATTATATTAAAAGAGAGAAGTTCTAGTATTAGAACAAAGGTAATATCAATCACGCGTCGCAGCCGTAATTACCTGGCAGAAGCTTGGGCTGCGCGCAGACCCCACACGTGACCTATAACCTAGCATGTTAATTAGCTAGGAAATATAGGGACACAAACGCGCAACCCCTTTTCCCTTTATATATTATAACTTCTAGCTTTTTACCTCTCTTTTCCTATAACTTAATTAATCATAATAACAGACAACGTAGCCTAGAATAGATAATCAATGACGATACTATTCTTCGGGCTCACGACTGTATTACATTGAATTCAATACCCTGTGAATCCAACAAGAAGCCTTAACTTAATAAACAAGAGTAGTAATTATATTCCCCTTATGCTTATAAATACTTAGTATTCTACCTATATAAGACTTAATTAGTAAGTATAGCTTTAGCTTATTTAATAGTTAACTTCGATGTTATATATTATTAGGATTAGGCTTGTAATAAGCATTAAGTAGCTCTTGCTCTTTAGGCTATGATAATTATTAGCTATTATTTATAAGAAGTGTGAAGAACGTACTATTGTTGCTTTAAGCTACTAATAATAGTAAATATCTTTTATCTTAAGAGAAAGTCTAGCATTAATTCTATTAATAATTATATACTTATAAGGGAGCCCGAACTGCTTTTTAAAACAGCCACTATAGGGCTCTATAGCACGCTATATTTAAGCTCTTTTCTTTATAGTATTAAGGGTAAGCTTCACTTGCTCTATTACAAGGTCTATTGCCCGCTACCTAATATAAAGCATAAGATTCCGAATAACTTTAAATTTATCCTAAGTAACTGTTGGAACAAAGGTGATATCAATCGCGCGTCGCAGCCGTAATTACCCGGCAGAAGCTCGGGCCGCGCGCGGACCCCACACGTGACCTATAACCTAGCACGTTAATTAGCTAGGAAATATAGGGATATAAACGCGTAACCCCTTTTCCCTTTATATATTATAACTTCTAGCTTTTTACCTCTCTTTTCCTATAACTTAAATCAATTATAATAACAGACAACGTAGCCTAGAATAGATAATTAATGACAATACTATTCTTTGGGCTTATAACTATATTATACATTAAATTCAATACCCTGTGAATCTAACACTAATCAGTGGTTACCTTCACAGATAACCACGCAGTCTTCGAACACCATAGATTAGCAAGGTTAATTAGAAGAGGTAGCTTATCTAATGATAACTCGCCTTATAAAATAGGAGGGCTATGTTTAATAATAAGTTATGCTAATGGAAAGGTATAATATAGCTCTCTTCTTACTTTAGTATTAATATCTATATCTATATAGACTCTAAAATAACAAAGAAAGGTTTAATACTAGTAGCTAAGCTATCCCCTTATCTTTCTTTATTATGCATTCTATTATATATTTAAAGTTAACTGCCTTGCCTTGCAATCCTTTATATCCGAATCATATTACATAATCATAGTTATACCCCTTTTCTTCTTATATTATAAGATCTACCTCCCTTAATTAATTAGAATATTAGATGTAGCTAAACTATCTAGGACCTCTGGTTAATTTAGAGTTCCTAGTGAGACTAATAGCTATAATGATGCTATGGAAGGCGTTAAAACAGGAGATAACAATGAATACCTTAATAAAGGAAAAACCCTTATTTACACTAACCTATACCCCTATATCTCTATAAGGCTTTAATAATATATTATAGAAGAACTACTCTAATAAATAGGAAGTTCTAAATATAAAAAGATAATAATACCTAAGAAAATAAGTCTTTATATCCTTATAAAGACCAAATAATATAAGGAGCAAGGGTTATTTAGAAGAATACTATTCTCTAAATTTAGTAATAACTTCTATAAATAGTTAAGGGATAAGTTCGCGGAAGGGAGAGACCTTTTATAGAACAGACTTTAAGACTATTTTCTTTATAACAAAGTATACATAACTATTAGAAGAGGTACTAAGATAGTAAATAACCTTAAAGAAGTAGTAAACTAAGAGGAATTTAGATTTTAGACTCTTAAAGAAATTAAAGAGGCTAGGAAGAAGTACATAGGCTTCTAAAAGAACTTATAGAATGAAGAGTTCTTCCGTAATCTACTAGATAACAGTGATATTAGAACTAGGCAACCTACCCTATTACCTTGTTTATTAGTATGATTACTATTAAAAGGATTAATAAGCTAGACTCCCCTAGGAAGACTAAGTTAATCCCCTCTAGGAAGGCCTAGTTAATCTCCCCTAGGAAGGTTAATAAACCTAGAGTTAAGACCACCTAAGGATGCCATTCACAAGCATTTACGGGTGACTCCCCTACTTATACCTTCACTAGAGGCAAGTTAGTAGTATTACCCTAGTAACACTACTAATAATGCCTATAAGTAGGAGAGTTACTAATAGAAGTAACCTATGCTATCTAGGGCTGGTAGTGCCCCTATTAGCATAGCTTAAAGAGCTATAATTCCTTCTTCCTAATATAAGGAAGAGAAGGATTAGAGAGAATAATAAGCCCTAAGGGTACTACTTATAAAGCTGCTCTCTTACTTTCTAAAAACCTTATTACCCTTTCTATAGATATAAAGGGAAACACCTAGAGGACCCCTATAGACCTAGAGACCTTCGCTAAAGTAAATTATTAACCTATCTAAGGTATACCCTAAAGAGCAACTCTATAGCGCTAATAACTATAATATCCTTAAATTAAAGCTTTAAACATTCTATAGAAAATATAAGTTACTTAATATCTAGCCTAAATAAGCTAGTTATGCTTTTAAGGTTATACTTAAAGGCAAAGCACTGTAATACTATACAAACTACCTCTCTAAACCTAGATAACTATAAGATCTCCTTACGCTTATTAGCTATATAAGAGAATAATTTAAAACTAAGGATATATAGTAAAGATATCTACTAGAGTAGAATAACACTTCCTTACAAGAAATAGTAAATAATAACCTAACTAAGTTAATAATTAAATACTTTAATAAACTTATAGAAAGACTAGCTATCTTATAACAAATAGTGCCTAAAGTAAGCTAAACTAAAAGGGCACTCTAGAATTAACTTATTAAAGCCTATTATAGTATTCTAAAGTGTAAAGGAGCGATTATAGATTCACTAGACAGACTATAAGAGTTCTATAAATAGATTAGAATAACCCTTTATCTTATTAAGAAAGAGAAGAAGAACTATTAATAGTTCCTAACTAAAGCTATAACCCTAGAATAATTCTAGACTAACTAAAGATATAATAGGAATAGAAAAGAGACCTAATACCCCTTAAAACCATAAGGAAGAGGAGGTACTCCTTACATAAAGAAGTGCTATGTATATAGTAAGGAAGGATACTAGTTATCTAAGCACCCTAAAGAGAACTATAAGAAGGCGTTTTAATACTTTAAGAACTACTACCTTACGGATCTAACTAATAACTTATATTATTTATTCCTTACTTAGTATAAGGGAGAACACAAGTCCTAACCCCCTATTAATAACAAAATCACTTAGTATATAAAGAGCATCGGATTTAATAATAGCCCTAATAATATAGATAGGCTAGTACCTATAAGCTTCTTTACTTATAGAACCTAGATTAATAGTAAGAGAATGGTTTAATTCCTAATAAGGTAAGTAGCTTACTATAGTCTAAGCAAAGAAGACCCCTTTTAGCAGGAACTTATAAACAAAGCCCTAGCAACGTTTATATTAGAAGATCGCTATTCCTATACAACATTCTAAGGGATCATGCCTAATATAGGAGCCGCAAAGTTCTCTATAGTAAGGCACCCTTAATTCCTTGCTTTATAACGTCAGATACCCATATTACAGCTTAATAAATCAAAAGAGAAGAAGGCATTAGTTAGATTCGGCGCAGGAGACCTGATTATTGCGCTTAGAGTAGCTAATATGCTTACTCCCTTTAGAAACATTCTCTTTTAGGTTATCCCTATAAACACTCTATTCCTCTTGTCCCTTAAGGATATAGACTATCTAAAGATTAACTTTAATATCTCTAAGAACACGCTATAACAAGGAAACATTAAAGTCCTTATCTGTGAGGCCCTACTCACAACACTAGCGCGCCAGCGCACCACTAGGCGGGCGCACCACGCCCTAGGGCTAGGTCCACGTGACACTAGCGAGTTACTACCTATAAGTTAGTGACTTGCATATATAACACACTTAGACCTAGTAAGCTTTAGTTAATATATAAACGCCCCTATACCTCTTACCTAGCTATCTCTTTATTCTTATAATTCTAAAGCTTTTCCTACTAGCTACCTAAGAGTAATATAAGGGGGAGAATAACCTAATCCACTAGAACTATACTATATATTACTTAGAACTAGCTAGATAATAGTAATACTATAGCTAGGGATATGCTATATTCTATAACCTTATCTAAAGCTATACCCTTTACTATAGTAGTAGAAGAGGCAGTGGTTAGGGAGCGAATTACCTAGCTTAAGTAACTTAAGGAACTATAGAATTAAGAAAAGAAGCTTACTAACTTAATATAATCTTATAGAGAACTAGCGAAAAGAGGCTAAAAGGATAGTTTATCCTTAAGCCTTAGTAGCTAAGAAGTTAAGGTCTAAAATATTATAGAACTCTAATACCCTATAAACCCGTAGAAGTATAAGATATAGCTTAATAACCTTAACCATGCCTTTAAGGGGGTGAAGAAAAAGTATTACTAGGATAACTAAAAGATCCTCTTTGCACTTAACTATATGTATATAAACTATTAGGCTAGATAGGACTAATACGTTAAAGAATAACTAGCTAATAGTTAGGATTATCCTAAGGATAACTAGGACAAGTTCTAAGACTAGACCCTTACACTACTTAAAGACTTTGTAAGTCATAATGTATAAATAGCTATGTAGCTAGAAAACATAAAGTAAAAAGAGGGCTAGAGTCTTATTAAGTTTAGTATTTACTTAGATTTACTAGAGAAATACCTAGAATGCGCTCTGGAAAAGACCTATGCTCTTATATTCTTTATGAAATTACTTCCTAACTTATAAGATTATATTAACCTACATATGGATATTACTAGTCTAACACAAGAAGATATTATATAACTCGCCTAGCGATTCTAGGAGGTAATGTTAAAGAATAAGCAAAAGCTAAATAATTCAGAAGAGAAGGGGCCGTATAAGGTAGCTTAATATTAAAGACATAACTCCCTATAAGGGTATTAGCCGAATAAGGACTAAAGAGATAAGGATAAGGATAAGGAAAAGACCCTAGCTACCTATCTAAATAATAATAGACTACGAGAAAGAAGATAGTACTTTAATTATAGTAGTATAGAGTATATTATTTATAATTATAATAAGCTAAGAAAAGACTAGTAAGAGGGCTAGGAAAACTCCTAGAGGTAAAAGTAAAAGCCCTTACCTTTACCTTAGATACTAGGGTACTAGTAGGACGCCGATTCCACACACTAGTTACTATCCATAGGCATAAAGACATTGAAATGGTAGTGGATCTTAATAGTTATGCTAAGATTAATATTATAAGCGCCTAATTCATATAGACTTATAAGCTTAATTAGGCTAAGGCTATAACACCTATCTTAAAGGTAGTAAGGGCTTTAATAGTCCCCTAATATAGTGTCTATAAGGTACCTATTTTAATTAAAGATTTATAAGGTAAAGAGAAAGACCTTAAGTTACTATATATAGCTATTAATAGGGACCTAAGAGCAGAGGGAAGCCCTATATTAATTAGAATGCACACGCTTGCGGAAGAATACGTATATCTTTGCTTATACTTATAAGAATAGTGGTTTAAAAAGAGAAAGGTAGCCTTTTTACTACTAACTCCCTATAAGTTTACAAAGGTAATACGTAATAAGATGATTATATATGCTATTATAAGCATGATAGAAAATAAGTTTATCCCTCTTAAAGATAAAGAGAAGGCGAAAGCATATGAAACTATTAAAGATATCCTAGAGGAACTACGCGAATTTAAAGACGTGTTTATATTAGATAAGGCAAGGAGCCTCCTATTAAAGAAGTTAACTAACCACGTAATTAATCTTATACTAGGAGCTACACCCCTATATAGACTAATCTATTCTCTCTCCTAAAGCGAACTTAGGGAGCTCTAGGAATATATTAATAATAACCTAAAGAAAGGCCGGATAAGACCCTTAAAGAGCCTAGTAGGCGCGCCTATCCTATTTATGCTAAAGAAGGATAGAATACTATGGCTATGCATTAACTATTAAGGACTTAATAAGGTAATATAGAAGAATTACTACGCTCTCCCCCTGATTTTAGAGATCCTTAATTGATGCTAAGGGGCCTATTTCTTTTCTAAGATTAATATTAAGGACACGTACTACTGAATTTATATTAAAGAAGGTAACGAATAGAAGATAGCTTTTCGCACATATTATAGGCACTATAAGTACCTTATAATGCCTTTTAGGTTAATAAATACCCTAGCTACTTTCTAGAGTTATATCTATAAAGCATTATATAGGCTAGTTAATACTATTTATATAGTGTATCTAGATAATATCTTAATTTTCTCTAAGATAAAGGAGAAGCACACTGAATATATTAAGTAAGTCCTTAAATATATAAGGTTAGTAAAGTTATACATAAAACCCTCTAAGTGCTCTTTCTATAAGGAATTAGTAGAATTCCTAGGGTTTATTCTCTCTATTAATAGGATATTAATAGATACTTACTAGGTTAATATAATTAGAGAATAGAAGGAGCTAATAAGTTTTAAGGATATATAGTTATTTCTTAGGTTCTATAACTTTTACTAATGGTTTATCTATAGATACTTTAGAATTACGGTACCTCTTTATACGTTAATAAAGGGCAGTTAAAATAGCATCTAGACTAGGAGGTTTATATTTAGAGAAAAGGAGCGGTTAGTGTTTAACTAGCTAAAAGATGCCTTTTAGTAAGCGCCTTTACTCTAACACTATAACCCAAGTTAGGCAGTGTGTATTAAGATAGATACCTTGATTTTTATAATAGTAGGAATCCTATCTTAGTAAGATAATAAGGGCTATTAGCATCTAGTAGCCTTTTAGTTAAGGAAGTTTATAAATACTAAATATAACTATAGCATAGCTAATTAAGAGCTTCTTACTATAGTAAAGTTATTTAAACACTAGTAATATTATATTAAAGGCATAGAGATACCTATAGAGGTCCTATTAGACTATTATAACCTATAGACCTTTATAAGGTAGTAGAAGCTAAATAGAAGATAAGTATAATAATATATATTTCTCTGCCCTTTCTATTTTATAATTAAGTATAGACTAGGGAAGAGTAACCCTATAGATACACTATTAAGAAGGTCTAATTATAAGGGCAAACCTATATTAAATAGGGCGCTCCTACTAGAGCTTTAAAGGAAGATAGTAAATATCTTTATAGTAGAAGAAGAAGTACTAATATATTAAAGAAGTTATAGTATAATACTAGTCTTAGAACCTACTAAGGTAAGAGTAGCCTAGGTAGAAGGCTAGTTAGCTACTATGAATCTAGTAATAGGTTAGCTAAATAAGGGTGATTTTAAGGAGAAGGTAGCGTGTGTTTAAGATATTAGCATAGTATAAGCGATTTAGGGGGCTATTATATTACTAAATCCTTACTAATTTATAGTAAATAAACCATTAGTGTAACTACTATAGAAGGCATAGGACTAAGATCTAGATTTATAAAAGCGCGAAAGTAAGGTTAACTCCTAAGTAAAAGGGAGGGGAAAAGCTAGTCTATAGTTATATAGCGTAAGAGGCCTCCTAATATATAAAGACTAGGTAGTTATTCTGCGGGAGCTTATCTTATAATAGGAGCTTCTATAGCTACACTATAATAATCTGTTAGCAGGTTACTTTAGGACTAAACACACTCTAGAGCTACTAAAATATTACTATTAGTGGCTAGTAATAAGTAAAGCTATTTTAGATTATATATCTAGCTACAAAGTATGCTAGCGTATTATAGTAAGATAGCACTGCCCCTATAGAAGCCTTAAATCACTGCTAATACTAAGGTAACTATAAGCGAAGATCTTAATAGACTTTATTATAGGTTTGCTACTAGTATAGCTAGGCAAGCGAGAAACTAATATAATCCTAGTAATTATAGACTAATTTACTAAGTACTCTGTCTTCCTTCCTATAAAGACTATAATTAATATAGCTAAATTAGTAAAGTTATTCTATAAGGAGATTAAGCTATAATTTAGAGCGCTAGAGGGTATTATGTCTAATAGAGGGTTAGTATTTATAAGCTAATTCTAGTTAGAGGTATATTACTAGTTATATGTGAAGCAGAGGCTTTTAATAGCGTTTTACCCCTAAACTAATAGGCAGATAGAGAGAATAAATTAGGTGCTTAAGTATTACCTATAATATTTTATTAAAGAGAACTAATAACTATAGCTAAAGCTACTCCTAATAGCCTAATTTATATATAATAATACTATTAATAGGATAATAGGCTACTCCCCTAACTACACTCTTATAGGCTATTTACCTAAGTTCTGCCTTACTCTTAAGGGCAAGAGTATAGAGGGGGAGGTCCTAGAAGCTTATACGCGTATTAAAAAGCTATATAAGGTTAGGGAGAAACTAGTATATAACTAGGCAAAGGCTACTAAAGCGTAGGTAAAGTACTATAACTAGAGATATTAGCTAATAACCTTAAAAAGAGGAGACTTAGTACTACTATTAGCAAAGAATATTAGGCTTAAGGACATAAAATGGAAGCTAAACCTAAGATTTATTAGGCTGTTTTGGATACTTAATACTATAGGTAAATAAGCGTACTAACTAGCGCTACCTAATAAGTATAGCTAACTATATAACGTGTTTTACGTTAGCCTGTTAGAGCTATAGAATCGCTAGGAAGACGCCCTAGATAAGGATATGCTAATGCTAGACCTTAAAGATAATAATAATAAGTTTGAAGTTAAAGAAGTTAGGGATTATAGGAAGATGTGTAAAGGTAATAAATACCTAGTGAAATAGAAGGGCTAGCTAAGCAAATATAATTAATAGGTAGCGTTAGAAGATATGGAAGGCGCTTAATATGTAATTTAAGCTTTCTATTAAAGTAAAACAAGTAAAAAGCATAGCAAGATATAATTAAGTTATAAGTAATAAGGGACAAGGTAATTACAAAAAAGGCCTAGCCTTGTTGGCCGCTATTACACTCTAATTAAAACCCTTATTAGACTATCTACTAAATAATAAAAGAAAAGATACCTATAAGGAGGGGAGTCTTACAGGAAACCCTTCTATAGTTACCCCCTTATGCGTTAAAATAACGCTATTATAAAGGAAGTACTTAGCGCCCTTGCTCTTATTCTCCTAAACCGCTACCTCTATTGCCTAGAAAAACTAGTGCTTTGCCACCCCCTAGGGCATGAATCCTAGATTGTAATATTATAGCTATAAAGTCATTTTTCTTTTCTAGGAATTATAACATACGGCGTAGTTTAGCTATAAAAGTTAGCAAATAGGTAGTAAAAGAGAAGCAATAACTTATAATCCCTAGGGCAGGGGTAGGATATATAGTAACTAAAAGTTACTAGCGCGAAATAATATACTAATTATACGTGGCTAAAGTAGCCTACCTAGGGAGTAAGCAAAGGTCTAGAGAACACGTAATAAAATATACCTAATAGACCTTAGTAGCCCTAGTTAAACTAAAGGAAATATAATAAGCTATATTGTTAAAATATATTATTAAAAATATATAAGGCTTTGTAATCCTAGGTTCAGTTGGATCGGTCCACTCTTTTGATTTCAACAGGTTATAAGCCCGGTGGCGCAGTGGTTGTGGCTCACTGTAGCGTATTAGCCCGCCCACCATAGTGGAGCACTGCTTTGCGAGGCAAGGTTATGGGTTCGAACCCTGCCGAAAAAAAAAAAAAAACAACTAAAGAAATTCAATTGCTAGTATAAGCCTAACCTCCAATAGGGCACCTAGATATACAATTCCAGGGGGAGTGTTAAAATATATTATTAAAAATATATAAGGCTTTGTAATCCTAGGTTCAGTTGGATCGGTCCACTCTTTTGATTTCAACATATATTAGCGTAATTAAACCCTAAAATAAGGTTTAGATAATAGGTGCCGAAATAGTAGCGAGTTACCTTGGAAAACATATGATTATCAGGGTTGTTAGGGTTCTAATTACTTAGGGTATCTATTAAAGTTTTTACCTAATTAAGGGTAGTAAGAAGATCTAGAAAATCCCCTTATATAGTTAGCATTACCTAGAGAGATATAGGTAATTAGGGACTGAAAGAGTAGAGAATATAATGTACTTACTATCTTATAAGTATTGCCGCGTTTAATACACTAAATATAATACTTTAAATGTTTCCCTTTAATAATAGTAGTTAGCGCGCTAGGGAATTAATAGTTAATCTAAGGGATGTTAGGCTTAGCTAGAGGATTTTTCTTAAAGTCCGCGTAACCTATGCGCAGATAATGCATGTAAGAATATCCTCTTAAATGGATATCAGGGACGGCTATAATGATAATGCTCTTAATGCTTTCCCTGTCTAATTCTATTCTAATAATAAGGTAAGTAGTAAAGGTAAAGTTATTGTAACTAATAATGTAATAGTATCTAGGGAAAAGTTTACTATAGATAAGAAAGGGAAAAGTCAGTAACATAATAGGGAGTCATAAGTGAATTTATACTTAAACACTAATGTTGTTTGTTATTGTTTTAGTATGGCTACTACTTAGCGAATAGCTGTATAGTACCTGCTAAAAGCCGTTTAGGAGCCTGGCTAAAAGTGAGGGGGTAATTATAAGGCCTTACTTATAACACTAGCGCGCTAGTATACCACTAGGCAGGCGTACCACGCCCTAGGGCTAGGTCTACGTGACACTAGCAAGTCACTACCTATAAGTTAGTGACTTACACGTATAACACACTTAGACCTAGCAAGCTTTAGTTAATATATGAACGCCCCCATACCTCTTGCCTAGCTATCTCTTTGTTCTCACATTATCATACGCAAATAGGGCCATGCCTAGATGCTTCTTATATAAAAGGAAGAAGCAGTTGCTTAGAGCTACCTTATAGAAGGCAAGCTATAGCAACTACACCACCGCTTTAGACATCCATCAATCTAATATTTACATAAGGTTCTCTATAAATTAGGATATAATATTAACATTAAAGCTATTAGGGAGCTAATAAGAATTTGCCACTAATGCTAAATACACGTAAATAGCCCTAATTACTTTAAGTTTACCCTTAAGGATAAGTGTAGCTTTAATTACAAAGTAATAGTAAATATCTTCTACCTAGATAGTAACCACCCTACACTCTATACTGTAAATATAGCCACAGTGTTTAACGCAGCGAAATTCCTTAATAATATCTCTGCGAAAATAACCTAGGAAGCCCTCTAAATATACTAGATTAATACTTACCTAGGCCCCCTAGACTTTATTATTATAGACACTAGAACAAACTTCTATAGTAATAAATTTAGATAATTTATAGCTTTAATGTTAATTTTGATTAAGGAAGTCCTTGTTAAGGTATACTATAGCATAGGGAAGGTTAAAAGGTATTATAAGCCGCTTTAAAGAGCCTATAATATAATTAGACGTAAATACCTTATAACGCCAGAACCTATTACCCTTTAAATAGTAATTAAGGCCCTAAATAACACTATAGGCCCTAATAGCCTTATCCTAACCCTCCTTATCTTTAGAGCCTACCTATATATAATAAATAAGTCCTTACTATTACCTAATATTACATAGTATGTAATTATAGTATAGAAGGCTACTAAAGAGATTAAGAGACTCTACGCTATCTAGAAGGTTAATAAGGCCCTTACTAAACGTAATGGCCTAGATACCTTAAAGACCCTTAGCCTACTACTTAGATTAAAGGTTAAGGTCTAGTAAGAAAATAAGGGATAGGTAAGTCTATATAAGCTACTAGTAATTACTAGAGAAAGCTATATACTTAATATGCCTAGAGGCCTAAAGACCTTTAGGTTAATATTTATTAAGCCTTACTATAATAATCCTAGTGTAAAGAAGATAGCAAAGCCTAGTAAAGAGAAAGGAGAAAAAGGGTAAGAGGCTTATAATAAGAATATAGTGCTACTAATACCACTAAAGTAAGGATATAGAAGGCTATAGAAGAACCCTCCTATAATGCCTTAAGGTACTAATACCTTCCTATTAGCAAAAGAATATAGTAACCTAGCTCTTATAATTAAGCTATATAAGGAAGGAATTATTAAGACCCCTAGTAAACTATTTAAGCTATTAATAAAAGCGGAAATTAACGCTCTAATTAAGTAAGGTGTGTTTAAATTCATTATATTTAATAAGGAAGAACATAGTGGAATTTAAATCTTTAATTCCTGGATTATTAATAAGATTAAGGGTAAGATAATAGAACCCTATAAAAAGTCACACCTTATAATCTAAGGGTATGAGAATAAAGGGAAACAGGCTATTCTTATATAGGCCCTAACAATTTAACGCGTAAGCTAATGTCTTATCCTTGCGATAGCCCTATTAGTAAGATTAAGGAAATTCCTTATCTAGCTAAGAGATATCTATTAGGCTTATATATAGGCCTATATATTACTAGAGCGGCTAATCCTAGCGCGCTTACTAATTCAGATATAGTATCTTTACCTGCCTAGTATAATCTTAAGGGTTATAAAACCCCTTTATAGGCTTGTAAAGGCAAGAACATACTAGTAGGTTATATATTATAAGCATTATAGAGAGAACCTCTAGATAGAAACCTCTACATATAATCCCTGCCTACTTATAACTATAAAGGAAAGCCCTAACTTTACTTGCGTTAGAATGTAAACTAATAATATAATTAGCCTCTTAGATAAGAAGTTCTCTAAGAAGGAAGAGACCTAGCTTACTATAGTAAGCTTTAATATAAAGCTAAAGTAATTCCTAACTTAGGACTACTCTCTTATATTTAATAGTGGTATTATCTTGCTAGAGAATAATACTATTAAGATCTAGTAGAAAGGGTAAAGTAATAAGTTAGAGTTAGTTCTAATAACTAACTTAAAGCGTAAATATATTAAGCAGAGGGCCTAAGGCACTTATATTACCTTAATCTGCTAACTAGAGGCTTTGTTACGTGCTGGCTTTGCACGTTGTTGGGTCGAATCCGTTAGAGGGGCTAACGGATTCGTAGGTTCGTGAGTTATGCTAAGTTTACTTATAAAAGCTACTCTTAGGGGCAGGTTCAGATGTTAGAAGTAAGTTAATTCCTTTACCTATAATGCTAAACTCGTTCTTATCCTTCTTATTAGTAGCTAAGCAGTTTTGCTATGTAATAAGTGCTAGGCGCGCCTTAAAAGACAACTATCCTAGTTATAACTAGCTAAATCCTAGTCTAATTTAGCATTTATAATAAAGCAAAATAATTTTCTCCTAGTAATAGAAGTAAAAATAAAGGAAAGCAAATTTATTATATTTATTACTAAATGCGTAACTACTATACTCCTTAGATAATATTAATTAGAATTGTTATATTAAATAACGAATTCTTAATTCTATAACCACTTATTCCTTTTCGCTCTATATTCTTATCCCTTTTTTCTAAATTATTCTTTTTCTTTCTTTACTTACTAAATTCCTTTACTTTAATATCTTTTTTGCCTTTTATAATTACGCTTAAGTTTTCCTTATTATTAAATAAAAACGCCCCTTTCTTTATATTTATTAAGTTAGTCTAGTAACCCTATAAATTTGTCTTCCTTGGTTGCGTTTTTATTTACTAGCTTATTTACCTATATACGTAGTATTACTAGACGCGAAACTACTTAAGCTGCTTTTAGCTTTAGTTCTAATTTTTTAGTTAGTCTTTATCTCTTTATTAGCGTTTCTAGCACTAGAGTGTCCGCATATGCTTGCTTATTTATTAATTTAACTTTATTAGCTAATCCTAGTGTTTATAACTTTCTATGTGGTATTTCTAGCGCTAGAGTGTCCTTTTATACTCATACCCTAGCTAATTTAGTGTGTTTATTTACTATTTCTAGCGTGGCTATTGCGAACTATAGCTTTATAATACTTTTCTTTAGCGTTTGTAGTCTAGATTCCGCTGGACTTAAGACCATTAAAATTAGTTCTATAGTGACTAATTTTGCTATTTTTATATTTTCTTTAAGCTTCTTTTACTTTAGTAAGAGCTTATTAATAGATATTACTTAAAGATTAATCCTATCCTATAGTTTTATTACTATAGCTACTAACTTTGCTATCTTTTTCTTATGCTCTTTTTTATTAATTATATTACACTTTAGATTAATAACCTAATTATAAAATTCCTTTAATATTCTACCTAATTCTAAGCTTAGGATTCTTTCTTTTTAGTCCTTTAGTATCTCTAATACCTAGATAAACTTTTTGGTTATTAATATTATATTCTCCTTTGCTACTTCCTCTAGTTTTACTACTTTAGTCTTATATTTATTAATATATTTATTTATATCTTTTATAAGGTTTTTTACTACTTTAAATTTAGTGTCTATCTTATTAATCTTATTAATCAAATTGTTGATTTTACTTATCTTATACTCCTTGTTTCTTTCTTTATTCTATTAGAATTCAGCTAATTTAATTATTACTAACATCCTCCTTATCTTAATATAAAGCAAATCTGTCCTTCTAATACTAGTAAGTCCTCCTATAATTATACTATTTACCCCTCTATATTTAGTTGTAAATCTTAAAGCTAGTAAGTCCGCTTATAGTAGAAGCGACGCTATACTATCATAGGTAGTACATTAGCAGCCACATTTAACTATAACACTATTATAATAAGCTACTACTACTGTTTTTACCTAATTCTTTACTTATCTAGTTACTTTGCACTCTATTAGATTCGCTATTAATTAATGCGCTAGTTTCCTTACTTATTACGCTACCTACTATTATGCGCTTAAAGCAGCCTATTATTCATTAAAAATAGTAAAGATCTAGATTACTACGTTTTACTATAATATAAAGTAAGCGTCCCTTAAATCCACCTCTAATCTATTAGCTACTATAGTAGCATTATTTAAGGTAAATTTATAAGTATAAGCCTATATTACATAGCGGATATCCTATACACTTACCTTCTAGCCTACTATAGTGTGCCTAAAGCTACTAAAGTTAATTAATTTAATATCTTTTCCTTTGTATTTAGTGTTAAATTCCTCTATTACTCTTTTACACGCTACTAATCTAATCTTTAGTATTAGTAGGTGATTCTCTAATCTAAATCCTAGTTTTCTAAATCTAGTAAATAGTAATTAAAAATTAAGTTTTCTAATTTACTTATGCACTTATAATAGTATAATAAGGTATTTAGCAGGCATGTTATTAAGTTTATCTTTAAATTTAGTCTTAAGTTCTTTTTCCTTACCCTTAGACCTTATAAAGTTAGATTCTCTATTACTACTAGCTCTAGTTTTAGGTTTAGATTCTTTATTATTATTACTATTAACTTTATATTTAGCGTTCTTATTGCTTAATTAAGTAAGGTTCATTTTCTTTGTGTTATTACTACTCTTATTACTATCCTAGTAGTTAACTTCCTCTTTACTACTATTATTTTCCTTAGTTATATAGATAAGTTTATTACTCTTTTAAGCTACTTTACTTAGAGCCTGCTATACTTATTTCTAAATTTATTCCTAATTATCTTCTAGTAGTTACTATAATACCTAATTACTTTCTTATCTTTTCACCTCTAAATCTAGCGCTATAGCTAGGTAATCTTCGCTACTATTGTTTTTTCTATTTATATCTTGTAATAGGGGCTTTATTCTAGTTACCTTTTTAATAGTAGTAGTAATAGCTTTAATATCTTTTACGTTACCTATAGCTACCTATAATAGCTTATTTAATTTATCTTATACTATTATTAAGCCTACTAGATACTATTATTAGCGTAAAATCATGATTTGCTTTAGCGGATTTATAAACTCTTAAAATTAGTGAAATTCTAGTACTAACTTTAACGCATAGCATAACCGCTTTAGTCCTTTAAAAACAACTACTATGCCTAATTCATGTAGAAGGTTATCTACCTGTTATTTATATACTACCTTTTCTTTATAGGAAATAACTAAGTATTATGCTAAATTTACGTATACTAATTCTCTAACTATTTAATTTTAGCGTATTAAAGCTAGGCACTAAATACATAGGTACACTGTATATATTTGCTTATAAATTATTTGGTTATATATATCTAACTTATTATTAAATAGAATAAAGTCTAGTCTTTTACCTAGGTAATAGCGTAGGTTATAATTAATTATATAAGCTTTATATTTAAGCTTAGAGGGAGCGTTTCTATATATTATACAAAACCTCTTATAACTATTACACTTCTTTATCTTCTCTAGATAACACTCTTTTACTTCTAATAGCTTATAAAACTCTATTCTTTTTATATTACTAAATTTATATACCTTAGCTACGTAGCGAAAGAAAGCTTTATAAGATTATATACGCTTATACTAAATCCTACTATACTAAGTTTACGTAAGTATTAGGGTTATTATAAAATATAGAAAATATAATAATTTAAAGAATATAACTATGTAAGTACTAAATCTAACTACGCTAAGTTTACGTAGGTATTAGGGGTTATTATAAGGTATAAAGAATATAAGAGTTAAGAAAATATAACTATGCGGTTATTAAATAGCTTTATAAGGTAATAGGAAATATTAATATTAAATGAAATTATATACGCGTACACTAGATCTAGCTATGCTAGGAATGTAAAGGTATTATAAGATATTATAAGATATAGGTTAAGTGGGTTACCCTTAGCTAACATAATAAATAATATATATAGGAGAATATAACGATTCCATGCTAACGCCTTGAATTCACCCCTTATTATTATACCTTTCCTCTAATATTATTATTCCATAGGAGGTTTAAGGCCTTTCTTTGCATACTCCCTTACCTAATTAATCAGGTTTTTCTTAAGATAATCCTTTACTATCTCTACTATATTAATCCTTATTTTATCTTCTATAATCTATTAGTTATCCTTAGCAGCGTAGCCCTTTTATCTAACAAGGAATTTAATTCTTAATGTTTTAGTTCGCTTAAAAATCTTAATCTAATAGCCATAAATTCTCTTGATTTCCTAATAGTCCGCTTCCTGTGAATTATTAAACGTAATTAGTAAAGAAGCTACCTTTTCTCTCTTAAATAAGTCTTTTCCTTAGGCTAGCTTCTAAATCTACGTAGCTAATACTACTAGATACATACGTGAATTTAGAGGGAAATCTAATTAATATGCTAAGGGATTTACTTTTTCTAATACCTTATATAGCCCTGCCCTTTGTAAGGACTATTTCTTCTTTAGTTTACTAGGTAATTCATATCCCTTATGTAGTTATAGATATACTATGTCTCCTTTATTAATATTAACTAGTTTATAGCAATTATTATATTAAATTTTAGTAAGCATAGCTGCTATTATAATTACTAATTAGGCCTTATGCTAGTATAATTTTCGTAGTACCACAATGTTATTTACGTTAGATCTAGTGTTAGTTATGTTATTCAGAGAGAGTAAATTAATAATACTTAGCAAACAGAAACCGTATAGTAGCTTATTAGGAGCCTGCCCTATGCTTATAGCTATAGTATTATTTAGCTAATACTATAGTGCTAGTAGTAATAATATCTATGTTATATCTAGGTCTATTACTATATAATATTATATTATAATTATTACTATCTAATTTTTCCTTTCCGTAGTTCTATTTATCTAAGGGTAATATACCGTGCCTATAAGGAGTTTAACTCTTACATACCTAAATATCTCCCTCTATATATTAGATATAAACTTTAGGTCTCTATTACTAATAATTTATCTTAGTAATCCCTAGTCTATAATATATAAGGCATAGAGAAGTAGTTTTACCTAAATTTCTACTAGATATATAATATACCCTACTATTAGAAGAGTTCTCTTACTAAATAGATAATTCACTAGGTATAGTAAATTATATATAGCATACCCCTCTATTTGCTATATAGTATTTATGGCTAATACTTCTAGCATATCTATTATAAAATTAAGTAAAATTATATAAAAAGGTGTTAGCTTTAACTATAATAGTTATAACTCCCTAGGCGGTTTTAACTAATTAATAGCGTTTTCCTAACACACTATATAATAGGTAATATACTTATAAATTTACTAGCTTATACGTAGAAAATAGACTAATTATAACTCTACTGCCATTCTAGTAATTCCGAAATAGTGTTAGTTATTATATACTAGATATAAGATAGATTTAACCTTAGTCGTTAGAATATAGAGCTAGAAAAATCTATCCCTACTATAGTAGTATAGTAAACTATCTTCACGTAAATTCTATCTATATAAAGGAATTCTTAGTTTAACTTTAGCATCCCTTACTACTTACCTTTCCTAATAGGCTTTTATAGCTAAGATAATTTAGCTGAATTTTCAGTCTAGCTAGTATCCTAATATAATTCTAGCCTTGAGTTTATTATCTATAATTGCTATCGTAATATATTCCTTACTTACGAAATACGCACTTACCTTTAATTCATTATATTAACTCTTCTACGCTATCTCTCTATAAGTTACCTCCACTAGTAGCCTAGAAAGCGCATCTAGGATAATATTTAATATTCCTAGCACATGTATTACCCTGAGATTAAATTATGATAAATAATTCGTAACTTTTGCTAGTTTTAGATTAGCCTTATCTAGATCTATTATTAATAGTAAGGTATGTTTAATAATGCCCTTAGCTAGAGAATAGTTAGTTAATATATTAACTACTACATTATTAGATTAAACTATTTTTTAGAGTTTCCTAACGCTTTATATAATTGCGGCTATCTTTACTTCTATTAAACTATACCGTTTCTTAGCACGTGATGTTGCCCTAGAGAGGAATAAGATTAGCTAAATCCCGTTATTCTTAATATCTTTCCTAGGGATGCTTTAACTATCCTATTTATCTTATAATTAGAAGGTATATAAGCTAAATCCTTCCTTATATACGTTAATTTTAAGGAAAAGTGGTTTCTTTAGGTTATAGTGCTATAATATCTATTTCTTGCTTAGGAATGCTTTAATATCTTTAAAAGCCTTTTTCTTGTCTACTATTAGCAAAAACATCTTCTATTATATCTTTTGTTTCTATACTAGTTTCAAAATACTAGTGATTTTCTTATCCTTTTCACAGAACTCTCTTAATAGTGTAGTCTTTTACTCCTGTAACAGTTGAATTCGTATATTAAACTATAGGATCCTATTATAAAGGAATCTAGCTATCCTAATAAAGGTTTTAAGGCTTAATAGATTGCTTAGGAAAATCATTTTTTAAAATGCTTTAAGTCTATTATTAGTATTAGTAATTCTATTACCATTAATAATAAAACCTAGTAACTAGATAGTAGGGTAGCTAATAAACGATTTCTTTGCTACAATTATTATCCTATTTTCTTTAAGGATCTTAAGCATAATACTAAGATAATTTAAATGATCCTTAATGTTATCCGAAAAAACAATAATATTATTAATATAAACTTAAATAAAATACTTATACTTTCAGAAAAGTTAGTCTATAAACCTTTAGGTAAAAGCGGGGGAATTTTTAAATCCTATTAGTGCCACATTTAACGCCTTAAGGCCTCGATTTAATATGACTACTATGCGGGCTTAATAGTCCCTCCTAATTAGTAACTAATAGAAAAATCCTATTCTATTAAAAAGTAAGAAAACCTTCTTGCCATATGTGTTATTCATAATGTCGCTTTAGTCTAGTAAAGGGTATATATCTAGCATTACTACGTTATTAAGTGGCCTTATATTAATTACTACCTTTCCTTTCTTTTCCTAGCTAGTTTTATACTATACTATAAACGCTAGGCACGCTATAGCCGCTAGTTCATCTAAATATAACATCTTGCCCTTTAAGTGTAATTTATTATATACTTTATTAAGTTTACTTGTGTCCTAGCCCCCTAATTAGTAAGGTCTAATTAGCCTTATTTAATGTTACTATCCCTTAACAAGGTTAATTCTTATTTTCTAGTCCTTAGGTATAGGCATAATGCCTCTATCTTAATAAACGTTATATTTATCTGTTAATTTAATAAACTTACTTGCTACGTCCTAGTTAATATTAGCAACTTATACTCTGAAGTAATTAATAACATACGGGATCTCCTCTAGGCACAAGATTCCATAAGATAGTACTCCTATATTAACCTTTTTTAGATTAAACTTATTATTTCCTTTATCTAACTTATTCTCCTTCTTATTCTCTTCTCCTATAGTCTTTATAATATCCTTGCTAAAATAAGCATAATATATAAAAGGATTATTAACTAGATAATTAGTGTTAACCTTGCTTACTACTACTAGACATGTAACCTTCTAATATTTGCTAATAGTAATAGTTTTATCCGTTAGGTTATACGCTACTATCTGTTTCTAGCTAGATCTAGTGATTAATATATTAGGAAAAAACTTTAAATATAATTATATGTAGTACACGCTTGTCTCTTAGTTCTCCTATGCCTCCTTCTAACTAACTACTATAGTTAACTATGTCTTTAGTAGAATTATTACTATATAAGCTATAATAACCTATTAGTACGGAACTTTGCTTATTAGTTAGAATATTTCTGCTTCTACTATTATATTATAAACTAACCTAAAAACTACTCTAGGATGTATAAAATTAATTTTTACTTTATACTTATAGAGAAAGTTTATTCTAAGTAGTAGTTTAGGGCCTAGATTTAGTATTACATCCGCTGTGACTATAAAATATCTAGTGATTTCTATTTTACATACTACTCCTAGGAGATAAAAATTAAATATAGCTATTTTAGTAATAAAAAAGGAAGATTATACTCTAGATACTAGCTTTAGTTCCTATGTTCTCTATTTTATATTTAACCTGTTTTACTATAACCACGCCTTATCCACTAATATTAATAATATCCTAGTGTTAAGGTAGATTTAATAATTCTTACCTTTATTATTAAATTTTAGAGGAATTTTTAAATATATATTTGCTCTCTTCCTATTATATTTAACCTCCTAAGGTCTTATAATGACTTTAATTACTTATCTAGGCATAAGTTATTTTAGTTTAACTACTTTTATTTTAGTAATTACTATATCCGCTTCTTTACTACTATTTTCTATAAAATAAGTTTTAATAAAGTTAGATTCCTATATTCTAGATTTATTATTCTCTTTATTAGAGACCTCTCCTTCCTTAGCTATATAGTAACTATATTCCTAGAGATAGGTTTTATACTATTATACATTAGAATTATCATTATATACCATAATATAAGCATACTCCTTTTCCTTAGTAAGTGGTTTTTCCTAGTATTAATAATACCTAGGTTGCTATTAGCCTCTAGTGCCTAAAGGTCCTTAGCTTTAAGAATATTATTCTTCTAGTTAATCTTATGCCCTTTCTTACTAGCTTTAGTTAAAACTAGGTTACTCCCCTTAATTCTCTTAAGTTTTATTCCACTAAGGCCTTTAGTTTCGCCCTTTAGTAAGTTAATTTTACTAATATAGCCTAGGTTAGAAAAATCCTAAGGATCCTTGCTAGTTCCTATTATCCTATTAGTATTATAGATTTCTAGGCTAGAATTACGTATTTATTAGCCTATTCTAGTTAGCTTATATCTTATTTTTATTATCTTCTAACTTACTATTAGATTTATCTATGTTAAAATAGACTTTAAGCTTTCCTTTGCTTTTTTTGCCTTTTTCTTATCCTTTACTATATAGGTAATTACGTAGGTTATGTCTCTTATTATCCACTATAGTAATATATGCTAATCTTATATCCTTATAAGTTAGCATTAGACATATCTATTATAATCCTAGATAGAGCTTAAGGCATAAATATATTAGGAGCTAATGGTTAGTTGTTTTGCTATTAGCTCTTATATATTAGAAAATTTTTAATATAAATTTATAAAAAGATACTTTATTAAGGATATCTTCTTTAGTGTACTCTGCCTTATTAAGCTACGCTATTACATCCTGTACTTAAGTGCTAAATTCCTTCTGTACTATAGTAAATACTAATAATATATTATTAAATATAGTAGCTCGTTTGTTTGCATTAAGATGTTGTCTATACTATACTATTATGTCTCCTTAGAATAGCGTCTAGATCTTCTTTTAGATAATATCTCGTCAGCTAGGGTTAGCACAATGTAAGTAGTCTTTAATAGCCTAGACCTATAATTTAATATTATAAAAGATAGTCTGTTTCCTATTATAAGTAATAAGGTTAGTACTAGCTTCTTCTAGTTTATTATAAGGCTCGAAATGTTTTATATTTATGATTTTCTATGTTAAATCCGTATTTTATTCTATTATCTCTATTTATTGATTATACTAGTCTTAATCTAACGCTAGATCCGCTCTTCCTTAATAACTAGGATTAATATGCTATCCCTAGTCTAGTTAATATAAGGTTAGCTATGGCGGATTATACAGATTTAACTGCTACTATTAGATTCCTAGCTAGTATAGTAGTATTATTAGTTACGCCGCTAGTCTGGACTAAGTATCTAAGTGACTATTGTGTTAACCCTAGTTACTTAGTAAATATACTATCCTCTGCGTGGGATTCTATGCTAATAGTATTAAACCTACTAAGGCAGTAGCACTTTGCAAACCTCTAATTTTAGATGTTAATCTTAATGCTAGATAGTCTATTCTATCTACTACCTAGCTTAATATAGCTTATTATATAGCCTATTACTACTCTATTATTCCCTATAAGAGCTATGCGGTGTTATATTTATTTACCCTAGTATATGTTTCTCCTAGTTCTAACACGTTTCCTAAAGGTTCTAGCTATAAATCCTATGAATTTAGCTTAGTTAGAGGGCTAGGGGGTTCTATACTTAGTCTAGTGGTGTTGTTTTTAGGGTAGTTTATAATCCCCTTTCCTTTATTAATTTTACCTATCTCTATTATACTTAGACTAGTAGTGTTATTTTTAGGATAGTTTACAATCCCCTTTCCTTTGTTAATTTTGCTTATCTTTATGCTTCTTTTGGTTCTAGTTATGGTATTACTATTAGTAATACTAGTAATGCTTTTAGATTATTACCCTAAAGCTTTGCTTCCTTCTAATTTAGCAGAATTATTAAGGAATCCTTTAGATTTAGCCTTAGTAATATAGTTCCTAACTTAATTCTAAATAATGCGTATAGTTTACGTATTAATTAGATTCTAGTAGATAGGTAGCTCCTAAGATATTAGCTATTCTCATCTTCTCACAATTCCATTATTGAATTTATAGTGTGTAAGTTTTTATAAGTCCTTTTAATTACTAATCCTAATAAGTTTTTATTTTTAATATTTAAAATCCGGATTTATATTATTAAAAGTCTAGAACTAATAAATAAGGTGTAATTTACTCTTAGTAACTAGGAAAGTATTAAAAGTATTTAGTTCTCCGTATTAATGCCATAAATAATTAGTTTTAGACATATAGGTATTATATCTAGGTTACTAGAGATACGTAACAAAAGAATCTCTAATTACTACTACTTATTATGTGCTAGCTTTGCACGTTGTTAGGTTAAATCCGTTAGAGGGGCTAATGGATTTGTAGGTTTATAAGTTATGCTAAGTTTACTTATAAAAGCTACTCTTAGGGGTAGGTTTAGATGTTAGAAGTAAGTTAATTTCTCTACCTATAATGCTAAACTCGTTCTTATCCTTCTTGTTGGTGGCTAAGTAGTTTTGCTATGTAACAGGCTTGCTTTAACCTATCTATTACTACATAATACTAGGAGCTAACCCTAGAGGACATAAAAGCCCTTAATCACTGCCTAAAGTAGCAGATAGATTACCTAGAGAGAGGTCTAACGTTTATCCTAATTAACCTTAAGAAGGCAAAGCTCTTTACCTTTATAAATAGATCCTTTGCTAATAACTAGGACCTATCCTTATAACTAGGATATATACTTATCCTAGTGAATAAAGACTACACTAATAGTAAGTTTATGATTAAAGGTAATATTATGCACTTTAGCTTAACAAAGAGTAAGAGAGTCACGTGAAGCGTGCTTACCTTAGAAGTCTATAGTATAGTAGCTAGTGTTAATATGGCTTATGTAATTATAACCACCTTAAACTTAGTTACTAACTAACTAAAGCTCCTAAAGATCCTAGTTATTGCATATATGGATTTATACTCCTTATATAAGTGCCTTATTAAGCTTAGTATAACGAAGAAGAAACGCCTAATAATTAATATTATAGCCCTTTAATAGTTATATAAACGCTAAGAACTCTGCGAGATCTAATGGATTAACAGAGAGAATAACCTAGCTAATACCTTTATAAAGGTATTACCTAATAAGGCCCTTAAGAGCTTTATCTTAACTAACTAGATAACTATCTAGATAGAGGGATAGGTTACCTATATGTAATATATATGTAGTAAGAGGAAAAGGTAATTCTCTAGGAGAGTAGTTATGGGGATAAGATAGTAATACATAGGGGATTTATGCCCCTATAGTTAATATCCCTAGTAGCTATAACTACACTAGCCTACTAGGCCCTCCTAGTGGACTATAGAAATTAATAGTAGTGTGTAAGAGAATAAAGGTATTACTAAGGAGGAGGAAGATATTATATACGCGCTATAGTATAATATATATATTGTTTTAAGGAAAGAAGGGATTTAGAAGGACCTACTTATCCTTATATAGGCTTACAGGCTAAGTAAGATTATTATTTCCCTTTTATTAGTAACTATACGCCTAGATAGGCTATAAGTTCTTTTCTTTACATCCCCTATTAATTATATTCTTAATCTATCTTTCTTTTTATTTCTATAATTAATATCGCGCGTTAATAATTATATTAAAAGAGAGAAGTTCTAGTGTTAGAACAAAGGTAATATTAATTACGCATCATAGCTATAATTACCTAGCAGAAGCTTAGGCCGCGCGCGGACCCCACACGTAACCTATAACCTAGCATGTTAATTAGCTAGGAAATATAAGGACATAAACGCGTAACCCCTTTTCCCTTTATATATTATAACTTCTAGCTTTTTACCTCTCTTTTCCTATAACTTAAATTAATTATGATAACAGACAACGCAGCCTAGAATAAATAATCGATGACAATACTATTCTTCGGGCTCACGACTGTATTACACATTGAATTCAATACCCTGTGAATCCAACAGTAACCTTATAGTAAGAGAATTCCCTATTAAATTATATATATATTATTTACGCTAGTTAGCTCTATAGATAGCTATTACTAGTACTCCTACTACTAAGTTAAAAGGGAAAACCCTATACTAGGAAGAAAAACCCCCTTGCGTCTGTGTACAGGCTGGCGCTAGCCCTGTAACGGGTCTGCGCTGCTTAGTGTGTTTCCTATTATAGGTGTTTATTACTAGCTTACGCTAGCCTTATCCTATTAAAAAGAAAAAGAAAGGAAAGATATATAAAATAAGAGTTTATAGGCCCCTTCTAGTCCTGCTCTAGTGTGATAACACGCCTATCCCAAGTCTCTTTGCTTTAGGCTAGGGCAGAGTGAATCCGGATTCGCAGCGTTAATTCACTTCTTGTTCACTCTCACGCTTACTCTCCCGTGGCCTCACTTTTCAGCCATCCCCAGCCCGTTCCCGCCTCGTCTATTAAATTATATAGTAAGGCGCTTCTTCCAATCGTGAGTTATATCCTAAATTGCGTTATAAAGCTCGTAGAGATTAATAAAAGGGTGCCTCATATGCCTCTTTAGCTTATAATATAAGCTCTTAACTCTTTGGGAGGCTTAAATGCCGAAATTAAGGTAGGTTTTTAGGGTATAGTTAGCAAATTAGTCTTACCATAGTAGGTAGGTCTTGTTTAGGTAGTTAAGGATAGCTAAGATATAGTAATTAGCAGTAGATGTGAGGCCCTACTCACAACACCAGCGCGCCAGCGCACCACCAGGCGGGCGCACCACGCCCTAGGGCTAGGTCCACGTGACACTGGCGAGTCACTACCTATAAGTTAGCGACTCGCACGCATAACACACTTAGACCTAGCAAGCTTCAGTCAATATACGAACGCCCTCATACCTCTTGCCTAGCTATCCCTTTGTTCTCACAGTAGATTATATAGATATTATACAGGAATCTAATCTTACGCTGCTAGTTAGCAAACGTTGCATAGAGATACTTCTATTAGGCTAAAAACTCCTCCTCTAAAGAAGCCTTTATAATAGTAGTCTAAGCTTTAAGAATACTATCCGTGGTATTATTAAAGGAAGAAGAAGGTATTAATTAAAGTGCTTATAATATAAGAATACCACTTTATTCCTCTTTATTATTACCTACTACTATAGGTAAACTATACTTAACTTTATTATTACCTTCCTTCTATTATTCTTATTATTTTGCTATTAGCTTATATGCCTTTTTCTTCTTATAACTCTTAATAATTTTATAACCCTTAAGACTTCCGTTCTATTTCTTCTTAATATTAAGCATAATATTCTTTAGTATATACTACATATAAATTTGCTACTAAGTGTATGGGAAGATATTTTAAAGAGAGGTCTTAAGCGTGGATTTAAAATCTATAATAATAATAGATAGGTGACTAATTTTAGCCTTAACTTATGCTACTTAAAGCGCTAAAAGAAACTATATATAGGCCTTAATATCCTTATAAGCTACTAATCTAAATATAACGCTAAAATTTATATATAATGCTAAGATACTAGTAACTTATATTAGTAAGAGGTTAAAGCGGTTAACCTTATATATGTTATCTATCTGTAATACCTTAGGATTTCTTCTCTAATCTTTAATATAGTTATAATAGGTCTAGAACACCTAGTTAATCTTTCCTATATTACTATAATGGATTTTATAGTAAAATATACGGTTATCTATAGAGAGAATCTCTATAAAGGCTTAAGTTAATATTCTAGCGTGATATTTGCCTAATTATGGCTTTCTTTAATAGAAAAAAACATCTAGGGTATTAATTAGAAGTTAAGGCTACTTACATGTAATTTGCTTAGTAATTTGCTTCGTGGTTAGTTAAGTTCCCTTACTCTTTATTTCTATTATCTTAAGAAGCCTTATAGGACTAAATTCTTACTAGCTTCTTTGCCATAATATACTTAAGCTAATAAGAGAAGAGATTTGCTTATAGTTATAAGAGAAATCTATAACCTTAAGATTATAAGTATTATAATCCTTCTTATAGATAATTTAGGCTTAAAAAGGGCATTTACTCTTATGTAAAGAGGTCTAATAGATATCTTTATTATTAGACTACTTATGATAATTACTACCTTACTGGTATTATAGCGATATAAAGCTTGTAATAGTTATGTAGGGATTATGTTATCTATTGCTAATATTATATATAAAACCTTTAAGATGCTAATAGTCTTGAATTGTAGTTATTGTATCTTGAACTTGCTGGTATTAGCCCTTAATTTGAGATATTAGTATGATGTATGGCGTTAACAGCGTTTATGAATCTATTACGATGCGGTATTTGTTATAATATGGAACGCGAAGAAAAAAATCGGTATGTAGAGGAAATTGGTGGTGTGGAATGTATGAATTGCGGGAGGTTACTTCCCTTATAAATTTACGTGCGCGGGTACTTCTTCCGTTTTGGGCCTAGTTACTACTGCATGATTGAAAAATCACTACTGCATGTTTACGTGTTGGCTTGAGGTGGGCGGACGACGACGACAGTTCGACCAAAACCGCACACACGCACACCACTGGCAAGTGACCACAGACCACGGACCACACAGCAACTCTTCCCCTCTACAACTGCACCCACATCCACCACATCCACCACATCCACCTCACGCCCGACGCATAATACCGTCTCTTTTAACCACCTTGTGATTCCCATTCGGTCGAGCTTTTAGTATTCCCAGCCTGTCGAGTCATCATAAACCTCCAAAATCGCCGCCATGGCCAACGACGAATACGATGTATGTTATGCCCCTCTCTTAACCCCTCGGACTAGTCTCGCGACCGCTAACGATAGGGGTCTCCCTCACTCCCCGGCAGTTTCTCTTCAAAGGTATTGCTCCTCACACAGACAGCATTAGAGCACCGTAACTAGTTCACATGGGCGAAATCAAACTAACACTGGGCTCAACAAGTCGTTTTGATTGGAGATTCTGGTGTCGGAAAATCCAATCTTCTCAGTCGATTTACGCGAAACGAGTTCAACCTAGACTCCAAGTCTACCATCGGCGTCGAATTCGCCACGAGATCCATTCAGGTCGACTCTAAGACCATCAAGGCGCAGATTTGGGACACTGCTGGACAGGAACGCTATCGCGCCATCACTTCTGCCTACTATCGCGGAGCCGTTGGAGCCCTACTTGTCTACGATATCAGCAAACACCAGACCTACGAGAACGTGACCCGGTGGCTGAAGGAGCTACGGGATCATGCTGACGCCAACATCGTCATCATGCTCGTCGGAAACAAGAGCGATTTAAGGCACCTCCGAGCTGTTCCCACGGAAGAAGCAAAGGCTTTTGCGAGTATGTACTGACGCAATGGATGGTGGAGTATAAACAAGATGTCAAGAGAAGCTTGCTAACACCCAAGGCCTCAGGTGAGAATCACTTGTCTTTCATCGAGACGTCAGCTTTGGATGCCAGTAACGTCGAGCTCGCCTTCCAAAACATTCTGACCGGTATGTGGCTGTCTCTCCAGCCGAATATGAGTTGTGTTCGCGAAGTGATGGGGTATCTGACGACATTTGACCACTATAGAGATCTACCGAATCGTATCTAGCAAGGCTCTCGACAGCGGCGACGGTGCTCAGGCCACTATCGGCGCCGGCACCAACATCTCTCTGAGCAAGCCGGCCGATGACGACTCTTCCAAGGGTGGCAAGTGCTGTTAAACGATGCAGCAACAGAGCGCCGCAGTCTACTGATGTGGAAATGACACTTTGTGTTTCAATAGACCCCAGGAGCGGATGTTACGTATGGAAATAATCTTTTGGCGCAGAATGGAGGACATGAGGAATGGTGATACGTCTTTGTCAAAACTTAGAAGGCGGTGACGCTTTGACTTTCTTTTTTGTTCCTTGTTTGTCACGACGGTGATCGGGCCTAATGTTTTGGGCAGTCGCTACGGGAGGCAATGTTCCTCTATCTAAACGTATCGCAGTTGAATGAATCTTCAATGATCCTGCTTTGTTTCTTGTGTTCCCAGATTGACCCTAGTCTCAGATCTCAGGGCTATGCCTGGTCTGATCCTCAGTGGAACAAAGAATTGGCTATAACTTTCTTTTGTCATTTCATGTATGGTCAGAAATTTAGGATCAAGTGCTTGTAATATATAGCTCGTCAAAATGCATCGATATTACTGAAAGCTTCGCGTGCAATAGTTCAGCCGCCAGAACATACGCTTCCAGGTTTCCTCCGCTCAAGTGTCAACAGAACTCCATTGTTACTTCTAAAGAAAATGACTTGTTATACTGCAAAACAAGAAACGCGGAATGGCATGTGCGGTGTGCTGGTATCATTCAGAACTAATAATAGACAAGCTGTTTGCGGAGTAGATAAAGTCGTTCGCAGTGGGGCGCATGATGCCTGCCTAGCAGGGAGGGACAATGTCTTATCGATAAGAGCCGCTACCCTTTGTGTGCCATTTTTTTTTCTGGGAATGGCAGCTGTTCCATCCAGAATTTGTCTTTGGCTTACCACTGCCACAACTTTTGTCAATTTTACCAGCCTTCACTTTGTCAGCTGCATCTTGAGAGAAAGAGTGAAAATGGCATCCGTCTACAAGTCGTTGTCGAAAAGTGATGCGCAACAAAAGCCCACAGCGGCTAGCAATGGCGTCAAGAAAAACAAGCAACGAGTTTTGATCCTCTCATCTCGCGGCGTGACCTACAGGTTTGTAATGGCCTTGGATATTGAAGATCCTGATTCTTATATACTAACCACTCTGTCCATATGCAGACACCGGCATTTACTCAATGACCTTGCTTCTATGTTGCCTCATGGTCGCAAAGACGTAAAGTTTGACTCCAAATCTAAACTGAACGAACTGAACGAACTTGCCGAGTTATACAACTGTAACAATGTGCTCTTTTTCGAGGCCAGGAAAGGAAAAGATCTCTACATATGGCTAAGCAAGGTTCCCAACGGCCCGACCATCAAGATGCACCTCCAAAATCGTAAGGAATACAAGAACACATTTGCCAATTCGCAGCACAACTAATGCTTTCCTGCGCAGTGCATACTATGGAAGAGCTGCATTTCACTGGAAACTGCTTAAAGGGCTCTCGTCCGATTTTATCATTTGATGCTGCATTCGACGAACAACCGCATTTGCGACTCATCAAAGAAGTCTTCCTACACACATTCGGAGTACCTCAGGGTGCCCGCAAGTCTAAGCCCTTTATCGATCATGTTATGGGTTTCAGCGTAGCTGATGGGAAAATCTGGGTGCGAAATTATCAGATCAACGAAGAAGAAGCCTCGCTCCTTCAGTCAGGTGATGGCGAAGAAGGCAGCAAGAAGTCCAAGGGTGCATCCGCCAAAGCCGGCGCAAATACGGAAATCAAATTGATTGAGATCGGGCCCCGGTTTGTCTTGACGCCTATAGTGATACAAGAAGGCTCCTTTGGCGGTCCAATCATCTATGAAAATCGCGAATTCATTTCACCCAATCAAATCCGTTCCGACCTTCGAAAGGCAAAAGCCTCCAGACACAACGCCAGAGTGGAACAGAGTGTTGAAAGATTGTCGAGGAAAAGCGAACTGGGATTGCGCTCCAGTGCCGGCGTTCGGCCTGTCAAAAATGAGTTGGATAAGAAATCGGTCTTTGCATAGAGAGCGACAAGGGATAGGAATTCGCAACTTGTAGAAGGGCCAAACGCGACGCTGGAGTTTTTGACCATTGTTTACCATTGCAAGTTTACTCGTGGAAAGTGCGACGTGTACCAGAAATCAAAATAAAAAGCAATATTTTTCCAACTTCGGTACCAGGTGTTTTATGGGTTGGTCACTCTGGAAGTGTGCGATCCAAAGCATAATGCACACCCTCAGCGCCTAGTAGAGCGTAAAAATTGGTGTGGTTAGACTATAATCAACATTGATCCTTTTTTTGAGTGAGGAAAAAATTGGGAGTAAGTTAATGAGAACACGCTTTTGAAATCAAATATTATAAACCATGCAGACAGAGTACTCTGTATTGGTTCAAGTATTAATCGCTGAACATGTCATTGGTCGGTGATCTTATGGGGTCGCAGGTCATGTAGGTTTATTACGGAGCACGTCGGATAATCGGACACCCAGCGATGGGTGGTGACTGACTCTCTTCCTTGTCCCCCTTCTTCCACCCCCTTTCTTTTTCCCGCAACACTCATCAGCATCAAGTCACGACTTCCACAACCATGGCTTTACTGGTTGTGAGAGACTCATTCATTACGATGGAGCCTCTTCGCCGCGCAACCCGCGCAAATCTAACATCAACTCCTTTGGGCTTTGCTTGCCCTCGTTCCAGCCCCAACGCCGGGGTTGCAGAACAATAGACCTCTCATTACTCGCTTCTGTTACTTATCGAGTATCACGAAGCCATTGTGGAGTGTAGAAGCTCCGGAATTTTCCCATCTGGCTTGCTAAGGCTTGCCGTCATATCAAAGCTCAAGCTCTATCTTTTCACTGGCATCTGAGAGCTATTTTTCGGAACACCACACAAGGGTAGCGACTTAGCCCCCATCATACAGCATCATCAACAGCAATAGCAATAGCAATAGCAAAAGCAATAGTAACAGCAATAGTAACAGCAACAGCAACAGCAACAGCAACAGCAACAGTAACAGCAACAGCAACAGCAACAGCAACAGCAACATCAACATCAACAACACATCTTGGGGTCCTGAGGTGAATACTTGTATACCATGCTTATCAGATCAAGTGGGTTCATGTGTTCTGGAGTAGTTGACGATGATTTTAACAGTTACCAGATTATCTCAATATTTCGGCGTCTCGAGATTGACCTTCATTACAGCTTCATTTGGCGTTATTTTTTCGACCCCATAGGCACAGAAGAGTCTGACGTTCGATCATTCACTCCCAAGGGAATATTACAATCTACTGCCAGGAAACCATTTAAAGCAAAACAAAAACAAATATTAAGGAGAAGATACGAACGCAAATCAGGAGAGAGAGAAAGAGAATAAATTACTACAGCAAGGAAGCCCATTTCGCTTCCATACTAATCAAGGACTACGCCAACCCGGCTAGTGCCACGAGCCAATCGCTGTCCAAATGGCAGCATCGCACAGACTTTACGCATGCCTTGCAGGCTTGCCAGTCGAAATTCTCCTCGAAATTTACCAGCAGTTGGACTTGCAAGCTATTTTGAAGCTCTCCATTGCGAACACAGAATTCTTCCAGTTTTTTCAGCGGCGCAAGATTGACATTTTGCTCCCCGTTCTGCAGCGGGACTTTAGCCCATTCGACGAGTTTCTACAAGCATACACAGCGTCCGCTGGTGATATTGTCAATGGCGGGCAGTATAAGCCACGAAAGATTGCATTCAAACGATATGTTGGCGATGCAGGGCTGGTTCTGAGTGGGGAAGGTCAAAATGTTGCGGCATCTGACAACGGATCTGAGAGCAGATTTTTGCAGGTCAGCAAAGTTCACAAGACGCCGAAGGTCTCTCGAGCTCTAGCCACTACCGTCTTCCTGACCGAAAGGGATGTCCCCGGCTTGCTTAAACATTGCCGGCTGGTTCGTAAATGGGAGGAGCTGTTTCCTCAAATGCGATGGTTCCACCAGCCGGAAGACTGTCGACTTCTTCGGGCCCATGAGCAACTACGTTTTCGAAGAGCGCTCTACCGCTGGTGGATGTATGGTGTTCAGTTCCACGGCGATTTTCCCAGACCACAAGTCGGTCATCCGGAACCTTATGTAGACGACATACGCACAAGCCAAATGCGATACCACTCAACAGCCGAGCTACTGGAATTGATGGATTTACTTGAAACCATCAAGGACGTGATATTGCATTACATCTGTCCTCGCTTAGATCCAACTCCGCAACAGGTGAGTTCATCGATTCAAGCCCAAGCCCCTCCCCACCAAGCCAATCAAGAGTGCTAATAATCTACGCAGTTCGCGTTGGTTGAAAATGTTAGCAGAGGTCATTCCCTGGCTACAAGCTGGAACGACCAAAGTCACTGGGGTCGCATCATCAAAACATATGCCAAACTGGGCCCAGAGGAGCTGCTGTATTATTTCAACAATATTTACAGCTACCCGCGAAAACGTCTCATTGCTGAAGTCCAACTAGGACATCCCAGCTTCACCTCTGATCAAGAGTCGATACAAATTGCTTTACGGTGTGCACTAGACGAACGAAACTGGATGGACAAAAAGGTCAATTTGGCAGAGCACGGAGTTGGGGGCATTATCGATTTTGACGATGAACGCGACCAAGACCGTCTCAGGCTACAAAGTGATGCCAGTCCCGACGGCCGACTGCCGAATGGGTCAAGATTTCTCGCCTCACACTCACGGTATTCTCCAAGGGGCGATGATGGGTCACTTTTGGACGATTACCTGCGCGTGTCAGACTTTGACTCCCGAGTCTCTACACCTGTTGCTTTGGAAACCCTGACTTGACGACGGAAGGTGCTGTTTATATTTCCGAGTATGTACGCATGCGCGAGACAGACATTGGGTCTCGGTGATTCAAGCTATTCTGGGTGAGGAGGGGAGGCTCAGCGATTGGTCGTATTTTGTAGATGAGCTTAGAGCAGGAGCAATGAAACCTAGCGGTGAAGGCGAATGTGACTGACTGATTGACTGATTGACTGATTGGTTGAAACAACGATCCGGTGTCTGCCAGTCAGGACCGCAGCAATAGTGGCGGCACAGCTCGCACAGCACATCACAGCAGCGCAGCAGCAGCAGCGCAGTGCTACGGTCCAGTGCAGCGCGCCCAATGGTGGGGTCGTCCATGGCGAACCCGCCAACCCGCCAAACGCCAAACCGCCAAACGCACCACAACATGGCACCACATGGCACCACATTGCACCACATTGCACCCGAACTCGCGCAGGTTGCTGGCTGCTCGCTCGCTCGCTCACCTGCTCGTGGATAATCAACCCGCGCCAGCCCTTCTGACGAGCCAAGTCTTCTCAGCTGGGCCTGACGGATTTATTGTATGCATGCCCATGTGCTGCGCGGATTCCAGTTGCAAAACAAGCAACATTCAGATTCAGCTCGGCTGGTGCAGCGGGCACCAAACTGCTCTGCTTAACCGCTCGACGTTTTCCGGGTAAGTTGAAATCCAGTGCTTGGTCCTCCTACTTTCATGCGTTGCCATGCGTTGCCATGCGTTGCCATGCGTTGCCATGCGTTGCCATGCGTTGCCATGCGTTGCCATGCGTTGCCATGCGTTGCCATGCGTTGCCATGCGTTGCCATGCGTTGCCATGCGTTGCCATGCGTTGCCATGCGTTGCCATGCTTTGCCATGCTTTGCCATGCGTCGCTTTGTCTCTTCTACTTTCCGGAACACAACGAGCCCTTCTTTGTTTTGCAGTCTATTCTTTCGCCCCATGTTTCCTGGAGTCGTGGGCCTTGTTACGAAGACGGACATTAGCAGCAGACGGCTCAACTTCAACACAAAACCCCAGTTCAGATTTTTTTTTGAGATTACTTCATAGTGGACGCGAACAAAGTCTCACACGGATCGAGTTCTCGTTGCTGATGGCTCGTAGTCTAGGTTTTACTCTGCCTGTGGTCCACGGGTCAATTGGGCAATCAGGGGAGTCTCTCTGAACGACCACCAAGTTGCCCAAGATCCCCTTGCGCTCACATCTGGCGTCTTTTCTTGGTCTCCCTTTTTATCTCACGTATTGACGTTCCGGTGTTTCTTATAGCCAAGTAACTGGATAGTATGAATCATCGCTCAGAAATGGATATAGAAGATCATCGGATGCAAGATGCCGATGTGACAAACGGCGTCGTTCAAGGCACCAGCCCTCGAGCTGAGCACGATGACGACACAGCTTCTGAGGATGCCATGTACGATGATGGCAGCGACCCTGATCCCCAGGATCTAGCTCTGGGAAAATTACGGAGGCGCGGACTTCTCCCCACCGGCTGTTGCTACGATGATCGCATGAAGCTCCATATGAATGCCGACTTCAGCCCAAACACGCATCACCCGGAGGATCCACGACGTATCCATGAAATATTCAAGGCTTTCAAAAGAGTCGGTCTCGTGTACACGGGTCCAGAAGCGGAGCTACCAAAGATCCTCAAGGAGTGCCCGACACGATACATGTGGAGGATACCTGCACGTCCAGCAACTCGCGAGGAAATTTGCCTGGCGCACTCCTCAGAGCACCTGGCCTGGGTTGAGCATCTGGAAAAACTGAGCACGGCAGAGCTTCGTGAACTGACAAAGCGCTTCGACCAGGGCCGCGAGTCCCTGTACGTTGGAAGTATGTCGTACCCTGCAGCGCTTTTGTCTGCGGGTGGTGCCATAGATACCTGCAAGAACGTCGTGGTGGGCCAGGTTAAGAACGCATTCGCTGTTATTAGACCTCCGGGGCACCACGCCGAGTTTGATGCACCCATGGGTTTCTGTTTCTTCAACAACGTACCAGTCGCCGTTCGTGTGTGCCAGCAAGACTATCCTGATATCTGTCGCAAGGTCCTTATCCTCGACTGGGATGTCCATCATGGAAACGGCATTCAAAACATATTCTATGATGATCCAAATGTTCTCTACATATCCATCCATGTCTACCAGAATGGACATTTCTACCCCGGGAAGCCTCCAAACCCAGAGACCCCGGATGGAGGTATCGAAAACTGCGGTGCAGGCGTCGGATTAGGTAAGAATATCAACATCGGTTGGCATGATCAGGGCATGGGTGACGGTGAATACATGGCAGCTTTTCAAAAGATTGTCATGCCCATTGCCAAGGAGTTTAACCCCGACTTTGTCGTCATATCCGCGGGTTTTGATGCTGCAGATGGTGACGAATTGGGCGGCTGTTTCGTGACACCGCCCTGCTATGCGCACATGACGCATATGCTCATGTCCCTCGCAGATGGCAAGGTAGCTGTGTGTCTCGAAGGTGGTTACAACCTTTCCGCAATCTCAAATTCGGCTGTTGCCGTGGCAAGAACCCTCATGGGCGAACCGCCTCCAAAGATGGCAATTCCCAAGCTCAACAAGGAAGCTGCCCGGGCCATCGCAAAGGTTCAAGCTTTTCAAGCTCCCTATTGGGAATGTATGAGACCTGGCATTGTCGACATTCCCTCGATGCAATCCCTCCAAGCTAGCCGTTTGCATGACGTTATTCGTAACGCTCAGCGACAAGTGCTCCAGGAAAAACACAGCATGATTCCATTGTATGTCCAACGGGAGCAGCTATACAAGTCGTTTGAGAATCAAATTCTCGTGACACCCTTGTTACACAGTTCAAGGAGACTGCTCGTCATCCTTCACGACCCGTGAGTACTAGTTCATTATAACAATGCGGGGGGGGACAACACGTAACATGAAAAAAAGAGGAGTGGAGGTGTTAGCTAACATTTGCCTTCAGGCCTCAGTTGCTGGCACAGTCGGATGCCATTGATTCCTCGCTAGAGCCTCACAATGCATGGGTTGTAAGTACATTGAAGCCGTTCAGTGATCTGCCGTCCCAAGCTAAAAGTGTGAAAACAGATCGATGGCGTGACTCAATACATTGATTGGGCAATTAGCCAAATGTTTGGAGTCATGGATGTCAATATTCCGGCTTATGTCACCAATGATGAGGTATGGTAATATCTTTCATTCTTGTTTTTGCAATGGTTCGATTCGCACGCATTTCTGACCATTTTTTCAGGACGCCGACGCTTATATACCAGGATACAAAGAAAGAGCTCTTCAAGAGCAGATCCAGCAGCTGGTGTGTTATCTGTGGGACAACTTTCTACAATTATACGATACCGACGAGATATTTCTTATGGGAGTAGGCAATGCCTACTTGGGAGTAAAGGTCTTGTTGATCAACCGAGGTACGAGAACGAGAGCTCATCTCTTGGAGGCTCAAACGACTAATATTTTTTTGCGCAGCAGACTGCAAATCCAAGATTGCGGGCGTCATCAATTACGTTACGGGGAATTTGCGACCCGTCAAGTCAGATGTTGACCCGGACCTTTCCTCATGGTACAAGGAAAATTCAAGAGTCTACGTCGCCGGCGATCATGCGTGCTGGTCTGACCATGATCTTACCAAGAAAGTCCAGAAACGGAGATTTGGTACTGTTGTGCGCAGTCCTAAACTCGGCCTCAATGAGATGATGCAGGAACATGCGGTGGAGGCACAACAATGGATTCTCTCGCGAATTTCGGCTTCAAGCCAAGGTAACACCACAGAGGATGATGAGGAGGATATTGAGCATCTAGGCGGCTCAAAGAGCAATTGAGTCGTATGGGCTGGCCACCTTTCCCTCGATGTTTCTTTTTCTGGCACTCTACAATCGTATTCGGATCTGCATTTGGAAAATGGTGTTTAGGATTGTGTATCTCGAGCAAGGCCAAAAGGAATTCTTGGCTTTGCTAATGATTTCATGGACCCCTTTTTGTTGCCTTTTTTTTTCTGCTTTCTGCTTTCTGCTTTCATGTTTCTACTATACCTATACCATGAGTGAAGAAGTAGAGTTTTGTCTTGTTTCCAGATTTAACAGCTTGTCACTTGCGTGCTTGCCATTTGCTCTTCATACACGGAGTACGTTGAGTGTTCAAGTGGGAAGAAACGTACAGTGTCAATAAAGAAACAGTTGCGCCTACGCACTGTCTCGAGGCCCCGGCATTCGGCCCAAAGTTTCACCGCCTGGATTTCCGCGGCGTGCAACCGTTGACTTCACTTCGAAACGCCCATTCTAACATTGCAACTACATACTACCTAGTCCTAGTCGCAAAGCACGTCCACGGCGCGTCGCGAAAGCCTCTCTATCGAGATGGAGCGCGATCGAGATGCGCGAGGAAGAAGGTTCGTGGTCTCCTGGTTCTCCCTCGCTGTTTGATTCTAATCCGCAACCCAGGTATGATGATGGTGAGGTCGTCAGATACGGCGCAGGGGAATCGTGGAGACCTACTCCGCGAGGCGGTCCTCCTGGGGATCGATCCCCTCGACGACCGAGGAGTCCCGTGAGAGATAGGCCAAGGAGCCCTATTCGAGACAGGCCGAGAAGTCCCATTCGAGACAGACCGAGAAGTCCTATTCGAGATAGGCCGAGAAGTCCCATTCGAGATAGGCCGAGAAGTCCTCTGCGAGACAGACCAAGAAGCCCCATTCGAGACAGACCGAGAAGTCCTCTGCGAGACAGACCAAGAAGCCCCATTCGAGATAGACCGAGAAGTCCTCTGCGAGACAGACCGAGAAGCCCCATTCGAGACAGGCCAAGAAGCCTCATTCGAGATAGGCCACGAACCCCTAGAGCACGAAGTCCTCGTCCGCGAAGCCCCGTCATCCCAGGTTCCGATAGCTACGTTCCAGGTCGATATCCACCCCGACGACGGTCAAGAAGCGGCGGTGATAGATTCGCGCGAAGAGAGCGATCTCGTGAAAGAGCAAGTCCGCCACGAAGACGAGAGCGTACACGATCGCCGCCCATGAGGCGGTCGCCTGGGCCTCCGCGACGCAGCTTGTCAAGACGAGGGTCACCCATTCGAGATATGAGATTTGAGCGGCCTCGCTCACCTCGTAGGGACTGGGAACGCGATAGGGAGCGCGACTGGGATCGAGACCGCATGAGGGACAGAGATCGTGGTTTCGACAGACGTGACGATAGGTCGGTATACCTTGGTATAGTGCTTGTTTTTCGAAGGTATATCTTGAGGCTAACGGCATCGACCATAGGCGGAGGTCCCGTTCACCACCATATGGCCGAGAAAGACGCGATAGAAGTCCTCTTATCAAATCACCGCTCATGGCGCCTCGCGGGGGATCATATCGGCCAAGTTCTAGATCACCGAGCCGAAACCGAATGGGGGAGAGGCACCTGCCATTCAGACGAGCGTCACCGGTTCGAGAGTCGGGAATGTCATCAGCCATCACATCCCGGCCCGCTTCTGAGAAAGCATCCCCGCGACCTAGTTCCATAAGAGCACGTTCACCGCTGCCCTCACGAGATCAGTCTCCTCTTCGCACGATAGCCTCTGGCACCGGATCGGTCAGAGACACGCCTCGCTCTGGCCCTCTTGATGCTCCTTCTGCGTCCATATCGCCACCACGCGGCCCAGCCGCCCTCAAAGTGCCTCCAGCACCCCCTGCAAGTCGAGGCTTGTCCTCTTCTATTTCGTCTCCATTACCTACTAGCGCCAGGCATCCGCCCACCCCAAGTCGCACCGATGCGCCCAGTCCGACTAACCCTCCATCCGGTCCACGAGGCTACGTCCCGCCGTCATCGAGGGGGGGCGGCTATCCCCATCGAATAGGTGGTCGGCCAGGATGGAGTCAACCGCCGTCTCGACAAATGTCAGGACCGTCTCCGTCGCCCACTACCCCAGGCGGATCTACTGCCATCCCGACCGGGCCTCGCGGTGCGCAGTCCAACGCCGGCGGATCATCTACACCCACACAGCCTCGGCCGTTTAATCCGCCCACGGGTCCCGCGTCACAACATGGCAGCGGCCCAAGGCAGACCCTCGCCCAAAGCCTGCTGGCAACAATGCCTCCCATCGTCCCCGGCGGAAAGCTCGATCCCTCCATGATCCCCGTCACCCTGGGGGTAACCCGCGAGCTGGAGCCTCACTACCGCAAGCTGCGCGACGAGGAAGAAAAAGTGCGCGACGAACTCGGCTCCAGGCAAGAACGTCTCCGGAAGTCCCTGTACATGTGGGATCGGCTAGAGCGAGAGTCTCGCGCGTGGGAACTTCGAAGTGACTTGAGCGACAGGAGCATGAAGAATCTTGCCGGGGAGGGCATAGGAGGTGCTGCGTTCTAGCGGGGGCACAGCAAATCTTCTCACTCGCGTAGCATAGCATTCAGTGGTGTTTAGGAGTCTTGGTATTTTGGGGCGACTCCAAAGGGGACCCCGTCTCTGAAAAAAAGAAGAAGAAAAAGATTGCGTATTCTTGTCCATTTCTGCTCTTATCTTTCCGTTTCATTGATTCGTATGCCCTTCCTTTTCTAGCAAATATTATTATTAATACGCTTAGTCCAAAGGTGGTTCGTTCATACCCAGCCTCGAGGAACAGTGACAACCGAGTGTGCTTCGTATCGTAACATGATGACTCGTGAGATGCTATCAACGTAGTCCTTGCTTCCCGAGGTGGGATACGTGAGTGCCCGCTGACAGAAATAAAGTAGGGGAGGCGGGAGCAAGGAGCACTGTGCTAGATGACTTGGTTCATTTCACCTGGTGCTGTCTGTTTACTACATACAGCTCACTTCTTTGTACAGTTTCAGTTTCCTCAACGACCTTGGCAAGTCGTTCAGGGTAGGGAGCAAAGTGCCGCCGACAAAAGTCCGTTCAAAGCCATGGAACACGCAGCCGAGCAATTCAAGAACAGTTACGGCAAAGGCAGGGAGGGATATTCACAGCCAGTCTCATGTCATGCAAAGTTACGCTTCAAAAGCCCCCAGTGAACTGAACGGCAGCTGCTGGCATTCTAGAAGACGACAAAGCTTCCTGCATCCTCGTAGTCACCGACCCATTCCTCCTCCGAGTCGGATTCGTCTGAGCCAAAGTCCTCCATACTGTATTGCAACTCTCGTACTTTTTGATTGTCGAACAAAATGTTGACGGTTGTACATTTGCCATGTATGAATGTAGGAGCCGCCTCATTGGCGTTGGGCGACTGATGACGGGTGGCAATGTCATAACCATCTTGCCCCTCATTCATCTTCTCGCCTGGCTCTTGTTCTTCTTCATCTTCATCCGAGTTGAACTCATCTTCATCAGTATCTGGCTCCTTGTATGACGGCTTGTTGCGATGTTGCTGACGTGTGGATCTGACGGGGGACCCTGCGTGGGACTCGGACAGTTCGCTATTGGACGCAAGCCTGCTGCTACGCCGAGATGGCGAAACTGCCAATTCAAGCGATTGCTTCTCCTTCAACGCCGGCGCCTCTCGATTAGATGGGGGCCGTAATGTTGTGAAACAAGTAGGTGGCACATAAGGCCGAAGGAAGACGTTTTCCATCTTGTCACGCCACTTGCGGCGCAAAGTGGCTCGCGCCTGCCAGGGTATGTCGAGCATGGTTTTTATTGCCAAGTACCTTAAATCTGGCAGATCCGCCGCACTGTCAATGATGGATTGGAAAAACATCTCTGCAGTCTCCACCGACCAATCTCGAATGTGCTCGATGTTGAGGACCCTTAGGCTTGGTGGCCATTGGGGGACTTGGCTGGGGAGTAATGCTTGATCATACATGGGGTCCGCGTCGTTGACGCAATCATGATGGCGATAATACGACAAGTTCATGTTGAGCTCTCTCAACTTCGGACATGTTTCATTCAAATCGGTCAAGAATGCCAGGTCGAGAGACTGATTATGCAACAGACTCAGCCTTCGCATTTCGCTACCATGAGTACCAAGGAAGGCGGCAAGATCCTCCGATTTGACCTCCCAGCAGTTAATGAGCTCAAAGTGTACCAGATTCTTGGGTAAAAGTGGGAGAAGGCGATCGTTCATCACGGTCGAGGCTTCAAAAACGAGGTGCTTCAATGCACCCAGCTGCGAGATAGCATTTGCCAGAGATTGGATGACAGTGCCGTCCTCATGGTAGGTCTGCAGCTCCTTTTCTTCAGACGTGATTCGCAAATTTTTCAGCGAAGGTACCTGGAAATTGGTCAAACTCAACCTGGTGAGTTGTGAAAATGACGCGGTTTGATGGACCGAGGTCATTGCATCAAGATTCGCAACACACCCACCGATGAACCTGCCACTCCACTCCCAGCTTTTTAAGCTCGTCGCAAAGGGCTTGAAGCCACTGGTTGTTGACGTGGCTTGACTGGCTTTCAAAGCATCGAATACATCTTCAGGGTAGTGCCAGCGCATTGTTTTATCAAGTTCACGGTACGGAGGCTGATCTAACTGGGTGTAGATGATGAGTTCCTGGAGGCGAGTAAGTGGGTGTATTAATTGAAACAGTATCCCAGGCTGAACGATATGGATGTTGATGTGTAGGGTATCAATCTTGGCGCGGTAATTGAAGAGCATCTCCGAAACAGGTCGACCGAGCAGGGCGGCCAGACGCTTTGCCTTGGCTGCACTTTTTATGGCAGGGCAGCGATAGATGGCGGTCAATGCAGGCTCTGTGAAGGCTTTGCATGTAGTAGCTGCATGTATGAGCCAACCTGTGGAGAGCGCCTCGGTTGATCCTTCTCGAGCAGCATACAGAAAAATATCTACCCAGCAACCGAACGGTATCCTAGGGTCTGTCCAGTCAGGGATGATGGCATTTGGGTTGTGGTCCGATTCGGGAGCACTTGACGCTCCAAGTTTGCGGCGTTTGCCAAGTTGCGGCCGTGAAGAACGCTTTCGTTTCTGTTTAACGGTGTTTCTGCACCCTTGTCTGACATTTTTTGACTCTCTGATCGCAAGCGTCGAAGAATTTCCCATAACCCGCGAGTCCGCTGCGGATTCTTTCGCCATGCGGGTTGATCGGGTTGATCGGGTTGATCGGGTTGATCGGGTTGATCGGGTTGAACGTGTTGAACGTGTTGAAGAAGGTACGATCTCGCTCACAGGGCTGTTTTCAAGAGAGGATATCGAGTGCGAATCAGGAAATTCGTCTGCATCTGACGAATCTTCAGCATAGTTGAGCCTTTCACGCCTTTTCGGACGAGAAACGCTTCCTCGGGAGGCGCGGTTCGAACTGCGACGATTGCTGGGCTCGCCGCGTTGCTGCGTTCCTGACTTGCGTGTGACAGCCATAGCTCGGTGTCGGCAAATTGAGCCGACAAGATTCGTATGAGTTTAAGCGAGAAGAAAGGCTTCTGTTTGGAAGAGTGGGACGATGGCCTAATGACGTGCCTTTTCTTTGGTGATGAGAGATGCACTCACTGCACGCCGAAAGAAAATATTCACACACTTCAACGCAACCGGGTCCGCTCCAAAAGGCTGGGATGATGAGCAAGATGATGGAAAAATAGAGACGTCGACCAGGCTCAATATTGGCCTGGCGCCTTTCATGTTGCCCCGTGAGAGAGCGCGGGAGATTATAGTTCGACGAAGCTGAGAGTTGGTGAAGCTACAGAAGACGCCGACACAATTAATTCGTTGGATGCGCAAAGGTTGGTGGGGCGTGAAAATGGCAGTTGGCATCTGGCCTTGACAGTCACAACTTGGTGGCGTCAAGTTTGCATAGAGCAGGGGTGGTCTGATCTGGGGGCGTGAATGCAATTGGTTTGCGGGTTTCGATTTCGCTTTCGCTTTCGATTTCAATGTCTGTCGGGGCAGTCAACATTGAAGCCAAAAGGACGGAAGCAGGCGGGTGGTTCCTTCTTCCTTCTTGCAGCCATCAGCACAGTAGCCCTTGTTCGCACTTGCCTTCCGTCCGTCCACCTGCATTGCATGTGTCCACAGACTCCACACTGCGAGGTGCGTCTGGTGCGTCTGGTGCGTCTGGTGCGTCTGGTGCGTCTTGTGCGTCTGGTGCGTCTGGTGCGTCTGGTGCGTCTGGTGCGTCTGGTGCGTCTGTGCCGCCACTCACGTCTGGGCTGGCCTGGCCGCACTAAGCCTTCTTGGGCGCCGCGGCAGAAGACGACGGCACCCCCCCCTCCCCCCTGCAACCCTCACGCGTCTCGGGTCTGTTCTTCGTGAGCCTCAGTTCTCCCATACACAGAACCCTCGATACGACTTCCCATCTTTGTGTGCTTTGTGCGGGCAGCATTGAACCTCGCAGAGGCCCCAAGCCTCCGGCCCGCCAGCCAGCCGTCTGTTTTGTCGCACTAGAATACGACAACCCGTCTCGACTTGTCTCTCGCACCGCACCGCACCGTACCGAATAGCTGATCGATCCTGCGTGGTCAAAGTCTGATCTGGTAAACATCACAGCCTCGGGTGCCACCGCCTCCCGCCCCCAGCGCGCGCAGGGACAATGCCTCAGCTCGTCTCATGCTCCCGATACGTTCTTGCATACTAACCACCTCGGTTCGCTTCCCGACTGTCCTTTGCCGGCGTTGCCGTTTCATGAATGGGCTTCAACCATGACGGCGCAAAGCCCTTGCAAGCGGACAGCCCCCTTTCTCCAGCGCAACTGGCTCAAGAATGTCAAAGCCCTGCAGAGCGCGTCAGTCATGGGCAACATAATCTCTACTCCCATGATGCAGAAGCTGTCCTCTGATGCCGATGGCGACGACACCAGACCCGCCAAGCGTTGTCGCATCTCGTCGCACGACTCATTCGACATTGATCATCTCATCGCTTCGCCGCGCATGTCTGAGTCGGGCTCAACACTGCGCATTGAAGTTCTCAAAATACTTCACAAGGACTCCAAAAAGGTCAAGTCAGGCCAAGCAACAGCTCCCCGTGACGTACTTACTACCAAGGCACGCTGCAAAGTTACAATCTTCGACACCAGTTCAGGACCGCCACAAGTATTGCACTGCCAAAGCCAAATGTGCGATCTCATCACGTTCGAAAATCCCGCAGGGCCTCATCATGTCGCGCGCGTTAATTTGCCTCGACCCTTTTTCGTCCCCCACGACAGCATTCTTATAAATCGACCAGATGATGGAGGTTTCGATTTATCAGATTCATACCAGTTATTCATAGAACTAGAAGCAGCAAATTCTATCCACTGGCCGCCTTTGAGTCCGCAGGTCTTGGGGATACCGACCGAAAGCTTGTATCCGCCATGGGGATCGAAGCAACACTGGATTTTATCTAGCAAGTTTGACAAGGTATTTGGACGCCTTAAGAACCCTTTGAACCTGTCAGCTAGGCATCCCCCCAACCAAACCAGCCATCAGACCAACTATGTGATGGATGTCGATCTTCGATGGACCGCGGGCTTCAAGGCCTTGAGGAGGCTCGACAAGGGTTCGAAGAACTGCATTACTGCCATCGACCCTGATGCTGTCTACAGTGATGAAGCATTGAGCCCCGGTGTCCCGCCAGTAAATGGGATACATAGTCACATCGTCACGACCGAATCACCCACACCCAACGACCAGGAAGACGACTTTGGAGGTGACCAGACCCCGTCTCGGTCCCTCAGAGCGCGAGAGAAGAACAAGATATACAATCTGAAGGTGCTGAGCGACCAACAGCTGGGAAGGGATCGAAAACAACCCGCTCGCAATCTCAACGTTTCTTCAAACGAAGGTCGAATACAATACGTGCTGCCGTTGAATCAGCCGGTGTCGTTGGACTATTATCGTTGCATCAACTGTGGCGCATATCACGAGTCTATGGACCAACTGCAACTACATCTCCAATTATCACACCCAACCTATGAGTATATGCTAGAAGATTCAAACGACGGACCGCTTTTTCGGGTGTCCGCCCTCCGAGAATCGACAACGTCACCGCAAAAGACTTATCATCTTGGGCGCAACATCAAGCCGTTCCACATCCAAACAATGATCTCAGGAGACCAGACTTGGCTCGTGTCACGCCTTGGGCCCGACATGGACGAATCTCTAAAATCGCCCACCAAGAATGCTTCGGGCCGGATGAGAACTGCCTCGCCAATTTCAAAAGCACAGAAGATGGTACCACGACGACCGGAAAAGCCGAAGCCCGTCAAGGCTGTTGTTCCGGATATCCCACAGCCTCTCTTCCATCCCATTAGCAAGGCAAGGCTAAAGCCTGGACAGGACGTGCCCGAGAACGCCCCAGACAATACTTGGCTTATCCAAAAGCACCGAGAGAGCATAGGCGACTTCTCTGATGTGACACCAGCAGAAAAGGAATATATATGGGAGTGGGATGGCTTCATCCTGCGTCAGAACATTATGTCCGCCGCGTACTTCCCCCGCGCCTGGTTGAGTTTTGTCCAGGGCAAAGCCTCCTGGCTTGCAAGCGCAGGACAACGCATGCTCGAGTTTGCAAAGCACTCCAGCGTGCTCCTAGCCAGGAACGCGCTCGATGATGATGACATGCAGCGGGCATTTAAATTCATAAACGAGGCACGAGCAAAACATTCACAAGCCGCGAATCAACAAATTTCTGAAGACACAAGCCCGTCAGCCAAGGATGAATTAGCAAAACAGTCTCCGCGAGCCTCGCAAATCCGCAAGTGTGCCAATGGGTGCCAGATATGCCAGCTCCCGGTTCTAAGCTCGCGAATTCTATTATGCTCCAATACGGTGAGTCTCCCATTCTCGTTTACCTTTTTTCTTTTTTATACTTTTTCCTTCAGTCCGTCACACCCAACCCACATGTAAATACTAACACAACTTCACCTCTAGGCTTGTTCAAAGCGACTGTATCATGCCGATTGCATCGCAATGTATGCTACAATGCCTGTGACGAGCCCAGAGTGGCTGTGCAATGATTGCGTTGGCAGCAAAGCATCTGACTAGAAGTCCAACCCATTACACATGAGGGTCTCATCACGCAGTAATCCAAGACTAGCTGAAGAAGCGCCAATATCATTCTTCAAGCTGAACACGAACACGGAGCAATGACTTGTTGTATCATAAAGAAACACGTACATAGCTTGCTACAACATGAAGACTTTGCCTCAGCGCAGTTGAGGCAAATTTGAAGGCCACGAGGGGTTGGCCTGTACCAAGAATCATCGATTGATGCTGGTGTCTGGTTCTTTTTCTTCTATCTTAATACATCAAGGCCGGCCTCAGCCTGTCTTGGGGCGCAACAGCAATGACAAAGTCCGACAACGTGTGGTCCCAATGAGCACGCCACCACCTCCCCCCCTCCATCGTGGCGCGATGATAAGGAAATGAATATATTACATGTCCAAGTTGCACCCATAGACCAGATTTTTTCTCCGACGCCAGGAAATGTTTTGAATTGGTCTCCATTCCTATAATGAGAGTCTGTCCCGTACAATCTTTCCGGCGGCCAGGGGCATTCGTGCGTGCTTTACACTACCCCTGACGTGTGTATGCTTTCTCAGCTGCTGTTGTGAAGGGGGTATGCCGAAAGACTGGCCTCAGAACCTATGCCGACTCTCCTTCTTCTTCTCTCGCTGCTCCTTCTCAGTCTTTTGCCGCTTGCGACTCTCCTCGGCAATAAGATCAGTCAGGTCATCATCGTGAGCCCACTTTGCACCAATCCCCTCTTGCCTGTTCGTTTCTTCAAACTTCTTTTTGAGGGAGTCCTTGTTGATGCCGTCGTGCTGGTTCAGCGAGTCCACGTCGAGGGCGACGTCAACATCACCGGGCTTCTTCCGCTTGCGAGAGTCATCCTCTGAGCCGAGGACCGGCACGCCTGCTCGCTGTGCGGCCTTGAGATCATAGACGCGATCGCTGCCAAAGAAGCCTTCTGCGCGGACTTGTCTTTCGGGTAGGACTGTGTATGCTGAGCGGGGGGCCGACGACTCTTCGGTATCGTAGCCTCGGCGTTCTTTTCGTAGATCCATTTCCCCGCCAATGGACGTCTCGACGCCGCTGCCGTATTCGTGCAGGGTGCTCGAGTAGCCACCGGGTGTTTCCAGGCCGCTGGGGGTTTCGAGTCCTCCGGTATTGGCGTCCTCGTCCTCGTCCTCGTCCTCTTCCTCGGATTCTTCTTCCTCGGACTCTTCTTCGCGGGGTTGCAACTCGCCCCATAGGGTCCGGTCAACCGATTCGCCCAGTTGCTGCAACTGGGCTTGGGCTTGCGATTGCGCTCCATTCTGGGCGAGGCCAAAGACGTCGCCGCCATACAAAGGCCGGTTGCTCTCGTCCACAGGCGGTTTGCCCCAGCCACCGGGGTGGAATCCCCATGAGCCTCCTGGGGGAGGAGGTGCGTTGAGACCAGGTATCTTCAACGTTGGATACGACGGAGGTGGCCCGTAACGCTGTTGGTTGATCAGCCACGGAGGCGGTGCCCCGGCGGGCATTCCAAGAGCTTCCTTGGTGGCTTCACTGAGCTCACCTGGCCGAAAGTGTTGGAAATCAACTTCTGCCTCCTTGCCCTCGTAGTACACCTCACCGAATCGAGTGAGTACGGGCTTGGTTTGGAAGCGGAAGAACGCATCGTATAGTTTCTGATAGTCGATATCCAGCCTGCCCATCTTTGGCGCGACTCGCTCCCTTTGTTTCTGCTTGAGGGTTTGCTCCGCTTGTTTTTCCAGCACAGCATCGCGCATCTCCGTGATTCCCGTATCGGCAATGAACTGAGGTAAGCGAAAAGCGGCCTTCTCGACACCCCTTTTGGACGACAAGTACTCCCTTTTCAAAGACCAATGCGACGGAACCGGGACGACATTTCTTTGGGTCTTGATCTGAACAAGCACTCTGGGATCCGATGAGGATACATCGTGCCAGTCGACGACTTCTGGAATAGATACCAACGCCTTGAGCTCTGCGACGGACAGCTTGTTCAACTCCTTTCGTTTCTTCTTGGATAGCTTCGGCTTATCCTCGTCCTCCTCGTCCGGGATAGCGTCGTCGTCACCGGTCATGACGACCCCTTGATTTCCGGCATTCGCTTCCTTTGCTACTTCGTCTTCGTTTAATGAGGCGCCAAATTTGCTGAAAATGTCTTTGTAGACGGCGAAAGCCGGATCATCCTCTAGCGAGTCGTCATCAAGACCCGTTGTGTCAGTGACAACAGCAGGTTCAGCGGCATCAGTACTGCTGTTCGTAGTGTGGGTGGTGTCTTTTGGATCGGCAACGGATTCGACTCTGTCTTGATCTTGCACTTGATCTTGCACTTGATCTTGCACTTGATCTTGCACTTGATCTTGCACTTGATCTTGCACTTGATCTTGCTCTTGACCGTTGGTAGTCTGTTCGCAAGTCAGCTTTTGATCTAGCCCCCGTCTTACAACTTTGCATCGTTCCAGCCATAGAGCAGGGAAAATTCCGACTGGTTCAGTTCATGCATACCTGATCTTGCTGTACCTTCTTCTGTTCCTTCTTTTTTGCCCTTCGCATTTGGTTCTTGGTCATTTTTGGGGCGGCCATGACGACAATGGTGTTTGCGACGACGCGCCGCCTCGGTACTCGGAAAAGTATGACGGGTTGGACGCTTGGGTCAGGAGCGCGAAAATTGCGAGATCAGACCCGTGACAGCAAGTATATACTGCTTCGGGTCTCGTCTCATAGCCTGTCAGGTCGATGATGAGATGATTGGGGGCAATTTCGACGAGGCAGCGCCAAGTCCAGCTTGATCATGAATGTGCCAGCTGGTCTGCGACGGCCACTGGTGTGCGGGACGCTGTCGCTTTCAGTTGGAGAAAGATGGCTGTTGCATACACGCAAAGAGGTAGTTCCAGCGACGTTGGACGGCTCGATAAGATTGGGCCGAAATTGAGAAGCGGAGCGCGAAGAGGATTCGGACACGAGAAAAGGCACACCCTGGAACTTGGTTTGGCGTCGCGATAAATCTTAAACCTGCGCTCGTTGGCGTTGAGTCGGGAGATTGCCGGGTAACGAATGAATGGCGAATGGCAAGCACGCTGGGTTGGTGGTTTCCGCCGGACGGGACGCTACAGGACGCTACGGGGCGCCACAGGGCGCCACAGGGGGCTACAGGGGGCTACAGGGGGCTACAGGGCGCTACATGTGGCCTTTGAACCCCCCATCACCCCATCACGCATGCCTGAACCCGTCATTCGTCCCCGTGGGTGGCCCCAACAAGCACGTCCGTACTCCGGAGACATGGTCAATTCCATCGTGTTTACCAGTCGTGATAGAACGTCTCGGAAGCAACTCTGTCTTCGCTTCCTGTCCTTCGTTTATCAGTGCTTTGCTTTTCTTTCCGCTTTCTTTCCATGTCTATACGCCAGCCTGCGTCTCCGACAGCCCGTGCCAAGAGTCATCGCCATCGCCATCGCAATAGCCGTACTGACTGACGTATCTCGAACATTATCACCATTAATTCCTCGAACACCACACCTGCGGTTCTGTCTATACTCTCTCCATCCACTCCGCCAGCTGCCAGCTGCCAGCTGCATGCTGCGATGGAAAAGTTTCCAGATCATATAGACGCGCCACGCATGGCTAATGGCATGTCCCGGTCACCAAGTCCCCTGAAGCCTGCTTCGGGCTATGGCCTCCCCAATGGAAGCAACATGATCCGTTCAGATCGACGACCGGCGCCTTTAATCAAGACCCAGAATGGCAACGCTGCAAATGGCCAACATCAAGGGCTCTCTCCATGGTCATCATCCGGCGGGTCAGCGCGCGGCCATGGTCGTCAGAAGAGCTTGGGTGATGCCATTCGAACTATTCGCACAAGAAAAGGAAGTGTCAGCCAGAATGCCCATGAACTTGCTGATGCACTGCGGGCTCCCGTCTCCCCAAAGCTCGTCGTATGTAACAATGACCTGTTGTCGCCTCTCTCTCTCTCTCTCTCTCTCTCTCTCTCTCATATATGTATCCCCATTGGCGCAATGCCTAGAAGGTCGCCCGGTTGCTGATGGAATCCTCGGGTCTAGATACTGTGCGTAATGTGGTACGCATCTTCCGCTTTAACCAGTACATCCTCGAAATCCATCCTCAATGCCTTCGACAAGCCGGCAACATTGACACTGGTCCAATTCGCCTTCGTGTCATCTCTTTGTGTCGTCGCGGCATGGCTGGCCTCTATATTTCCCCTTCTTCGCCAAAAAGTCTCAGCCCTGAAACATCCCATTCGCCAACCATCTCGAGACATAATCATGACAACCCTCCCACTCGCCGCCTTTCAAATAGGCGGCCATTTACTAAGTTCGACTGCGACTGCCAGGATCCCGGTCTCTCTGGTTCACACCGTCAAGGGCCTATCGCCTTTATTCACCGTTCTGGCTTACAGGATATTTTACGACATTCGATACCCCCAAGCAACCTATTGGTCACTGATTCCCTTGACAATCGGGGTCATGTTAGCCTGCTCTGGTAAAACCAGCTATGGCGGACAGATGATTGGAGTCATCCAGGCCTTGTTGGCAACACTCATCTTCGTCATGCAAAATATCGTGTCCAAGAAGATATTCAACGAGGCTGCCAAAGCGGAAGTGGAGGGCCCCGGTATCCCATCCAAGAAACTCGACAAACTCAATCTGCTTTGCTACTCATCCGGCATGGCGTTCATCGTCACGCTGCCCATCTGGTTCTGGAGTGAAGGCATCACACTCCTCAAAGACTTTGTGCACGACGGCTCTCTCGACTTGAGCAATAAGAAGGACGCCATGGATCACGGCCGTCTAACCATTGAGTTCATCTTCAATGGCGTCTTTCATTTTGCTCAGTGCATGTTGGCATTCGTACTTTTATCCATGGTTTCCCCCGTCACCTACTCTGTGGCCAGTTTGATCAAGAGAGTCTTTGTCATCGTTTTGGCCATTCTCTGGTTCCGCAGTCCCACAACACCCGTACAGGCCGTGGGCATTGCATTGACGTTTCTCGGCTTGTATCTGTACGACCGTACGAGCGAGAGCAACAAGGCCGATAGGAAGGCACGCCTCATGACGGAATCCCGCACGGGAACCCCGTTACTACCCTTGGAAGAAACTCCGGATAGATCACCCACCCACGCACTGGAAGCGCCTGCCGCTCGTGCCCACAGCGGAGGATACCTCGGCTCTTTCGCAGGGGGCAACGGTTCCAAGAAATCGTTTGATTAGTTTTTTTCTTCTTCTTCGGCATTAACAATAGGCGGGCAGGGCCAGCCTTTACGTCATGAGCAAAGACAGATTTGAATCTTGAACAGAGGATTCATCCCCGATCTTTTCCGAGGGGCAAAAAGTTGGTAAAACCTATATAATCTCTCAGCTTCGACTTTTTGTGCCACGACCACGGCTAGGTACTGCATTTGCAAAAAAAAAAAAAAAGACTATTACAACGGGGTCATTTAGGCGTTGATGTCTACTATATTTATGGTCCAGAATTTCGCAAATTCTGCGCTTACGAATTTCCCTCGGGCATAAGAAGGAAAAAAAAGACGAGACCTCATTGATTGCACGGTCGCTCTCACGTATGATGGATGTATGGCATGTCTTGGATTTTTGCGATATTCTGGCGGGCGTATTCAGAAGTCTAGACGAAGAATCATATCAACATGGTTGGGTTTTTTTTTTGCCGAGAAAGGGCGTGCAATTATATCTGTACATGCATGTGTGTTTCTACTTGCCTGCAGGGCATTTTGTCCGTGTGCGAGAGCAGTAGCCGGGACATACCTTGTTGCCACTTACGGATTATAGACTTGGCATTCTCGTCATGGCTCATCACAGAAAGTCTGTCGTTGGCCCTGGCCGTCAAGTCTCCTGGGGTCGTGTTGTTGGAATCGTATACGTATAGGCTGTGCGCATCGCATCACTCGATGAGCCATTCTTCGACTTCGACGCCAATACTCCTGCCTATGCCCCTGATGGCCTCCCAGCCGACGTTGATGCGCCATTTGCCCGCCCTGTCCATCAAGTCTCCTGTGCCAACGCGGACCAATAAGCGTAGACTTGCGAGCGTGGCGATGGCCATGCCGACGTCGCCGTCGAGACCGCTTGCACCGACGGCGCTCCCGTCGGGGGCCCATTCGCCCCGGACGGCCTCGAATATGGCCATCATGCGCTCTAGGACAAAGGCGTGTGCGCCGAGTAGTTTCCTGGCTATTTTGCGGTGCTTGCTTCGAGGCGTGCCCCTGCTGGCGACGAAGCCGCCGCCTCGCCGGCGCTTCCGGCCATGATGATACGTTGAGAACAAGGTGAGATCGTGCTTCGTACCGTTGTGGGACGCAAGATAGGCTGCCAGGAGGAGGAGGCGCGCTGCGATGGGCAGCAAGGCCGTCAGATCTGCGGCGGCAAGAGACGTCGTCGACGTCGACGTCGGTGTCGTGGGGTTGGGGCGAGTGTTGCGGCCGCCATTGCCCGTTGCATCGCCCGGAGTTGATGCAGAGGCGGCATCGGGGCGAACGGCAACGATGCTCGGGTTCAGCAATGACTCGTCCTGGAAGTGAGCTCGCACGGCTACCAGGAGCTTGGAGAACTCCCTGTGTGAGTTTGTCCCAGCCAGCACGGGCGCTATGAACCGCGGCCACAGGGCCTGACAACTGTGTCGAAACGATGGCAAGGTACGAGATGCAGAGCGCACAAAGGCGTCGTGGACAGCTGCGCAGAAACGCGTCCACAGGTCGTTTACTTCTTGCTGCGTCAAGCCGGATATCGGTGCTGGTGGTGACAGGGAGAGTATGCGGACGAATTCGGGCTTCGTGTATGGAGGAAAGTGAAGATGCGCGGAAGCGGGCGTTCGAAGAAACCCGGCTGGCGGGGCTGTCACGATGAAGATGCATGTGAGGCATGGAATCTACAAACAGGGAGCGTTAGAGTAATATACAGGAAAGAAAAACAAAAAGGGGGGGGGGGGGGAGACGTACAATTTCTGATAACCGAGCGAGTCCCGGCAGCAACGTTGGCGGCGCATCTCTTTGCCTATCAATCGCGTCCAAGACCAGGACCAGCCTCCATCTCGGATCCCTGGTAGGGTCTTTAAGCATCGTGCTCATGGCGACACACAACTGCGCCAAGGTCTCGCATCGTCTGTGCCTGCGCAGCGTCGAAGACGACTCACCCAAATCTCCGTCTGATAGCAGGGCGTCGGCTACTGAACCCACGATGCGCTCGAATAAATGTCGGCCTGTGATGCATTGCGCGGCGTTCACAGTAACGTGTTTGTATCCTCCGCTTTGCGACGCCGTCTTGATAGAGCCAGCCAGCCGCACGAGTAGTTGCTCTGTTATGCTCGACTTTCCCGTGGCTTCGGTGCCGTGGAGGACAATGTTTCGGCATTGCGCGCCGTCGGGCTGCGAAGAGTGGACAACTAAGTTAGTACCATGTCGTAGGAATCACGGTCATCTCCCACATGGTGCCTGCTCTTACATGCACAAGTGTTGCGAGCGATCGGATCTGATGCTCCCGGCCTGGGAAGCTCGTCAACAACGGGGCAAGAAGCTCATCATCCGGCAGACGGAACAGTGAACCCATACTCGCGGAGCTGAGCGCCCACCAGACAGACGGGCTTTCCAGTTTCGCCCGCAAGGCGTGGAAGGGGCGAGAATTGAGAATCGGATGGACGGGATCGGGAAGATGCTTTCGAAGAAGGTGGGCGAATCTGGTGAGACGTGAGACGCGTCTGCGAGATCGGACCCGACCCGCGTTGAGTGCTGTCGACTTACGGATTACTGACTACTCCAAAGCTACTCCGTACGGAGCACTACATGTATGTAACTTGCTAACTCGTTCGCGGGACCCACCTAGCCCAGCCTACATGTATTGTAATATTGAATAATTGTAATAACATAATTATTTTTTGTTTTCCATCCCCTCAACACAAACGCCTACTTCTAATGCTTCAGGAAATCCTACCAGAAAAACGCCTGCCAATGCTATCAAAAAACATCGCCTACACCATGGTTTGGGCACGTCGTTCCGTTCAATCTGCGCCACCACCAACACCACTCTCTCGTTCGGTCATATACATCATTCATGAGCTCCTTGAACTCCCATTGCGCAAGCGCCAGTCCGTCAGATCCTCCCTTCCTCGACCCCTGTAAATTGATCCAAATGGCTTCACTCGTCACCCTCCAACTCTTTCTTACATCTTGGATCATGTTCTCCGTAAACGTCTGTATGTCTGAATCGAATCCATCGCTTTTCACTTCCAAACCCTCCGGCTCTGCAAAGAGCCTGCTAGCGGGTATCTCTCCATTGCTATCCCATTCATTTGCGCCCATCTCCTTCAAGCAGCCCTCAGTGATGCGGAACACGCCCCATAGACGTTCCAGCATTTCCCTTAAGCTCGTCCAGCTTTCTGGCGTGGGCTTCGACGCTGAAAGTACGTGCATCGACGGCCAAAACAAATTTTGGAGTGCAAGCACTTGTCTGATCAAGTAGAGCTGTCGTAGTGTCAGGGCCTCAGTCGTTGTCCGAATATCTCCCATCACGTTCCACACTGTACGCAACAGGATACAAATTGCCGCCGTGTCTTCGTGGAGCAGCTCGCGTGAGATCACTTCAGCCGCGAAGCATCGCCGCAGGGCCTCCAGGTATATGTCGAGTAGTGGCGATGCATCGGGCTCCGCAAAGGCCACGTTTATGATGGAGGGCAGCATTTTGCACAAAACGAAGTTCTTGATGTTCCCGTTGAGCATGCCCTTCAGCAACATCTCAATCTGCTCGTCGACCTTGTTGTTGACAATTGAGAGTTTTGCGTTGTTGAAGAGGAGATAGAACAGAGATTGGCTGATGCGACCATCGCCATCCTGCAATCTTAGGCCATACGACACAAGGCTGGCCACCTGTAGTTGCGGATCTTCTGCAGGAGGTGAGTATTCCTTGCTGATCTGATAAAAGTAATTGTCCACTGCGCAAATTTCAGAAGCATGCGTCTTGATCAATGAAATAATGTTCTGAGCAAACATCACATAGCTGGTATGTTCCGTAGGCATCTGGCTCGTTGTCCTGAGGTCGCTTTTCATCTGTTCCATGGCCATTTTCAGGGCCGATGAATACTCTGCTGATAAAGTTTTGTGCAGCGTTGGTCCTGCATCTCGCAGCGATTTGCGCATGTATGAGATTGAGTACTCGAACAATTCCCGAGTCACATTGTAATCAGGCAATGTGCACAAACCAGCAATTGTATCCGGCACTAACGCCACGCCATGGCGACAGAGTTGTTGGCCAAGCTGTAATTCGTAGCGCAAAGACATGCGAGGCTTTACAAGGCATGAGACCCAGAGTTCGGTAAGGTTAAACCCTGCATTGTCGAAATCGTCAACATCATATTGCAACAGGGTGGAAATGAAAAGTGTGACGTGTCTTCGGTGATCCAGGTCCAGCTGATGGGGTAATGCGTTGAACAGCTGATATTTGCTTTTGTTGAAGAGTTCGTACAGCCGTATCAAGCCTCCATTGACAAATCTCATGCTGATTCTAGCTGCAACTATCACGACATGCTCCATGCAATCATCATGGCCGGTTTTGGCAGTCAAAGATGAGTTGGCTTTGCCACGTGTCGAAAGCACACATCTTGCCATGCTGAAAAAGCTCTGGGACAACTCCTGGTCTAGCGCCAAAAGTGCGTCGTCTGCCACGGCTGAATTCAGCAGTTGACTTTCGCTTTGCTGGCTTCCCTCGCTTGCTTTGAAGTCGTCAATTTTTGCCAACATGATTTCTAGAGTCGCCAAAGATGTTCGCAGTATTCCCCAATCCAGGTCAGGCGGTGAGGCTGAAAACTGAGTGAAGATGGTCCGCATCTGAACTCTGTTCATGGCGAATGTCGCAGAAGCTAAATCGGTAGCATATCTCACCACATCGAGAGAAGCACTTGCAGATGCGTAGAGAATATCCATCAAAGCAGCCTTGTTGGCAAAGATTGTCGCTCGCACCATTTCTTTGCTGATAGAGTTGCTGGCTTCTTTTCCCAGGGTTGCAAGTTGCAGAGCAACATCGGAGGCCACTGAATTGTATTGCTGCAGGACTTGATCGAAAAACGCGTTCCGCCAAGTATGAAACGGTTTCCACAGCGTCCCGGCTTCTCCAGACGCAATTATGTATCGAGAAAGTTGGTTCCAAGCGCGCAGGTTGATTAGGCAAGCTTCTTTGTGGGACGTTGCAGGAACCACAAGATGCTGGATGAGAGTCGGAGAAGGGCGATACTCAAGCGGCGCCGCCCAAAACAAGGTGCATAGCAGATCATGGTGATTCCTCAGTGCTGCCAGGTCGCGTTCGTGAACTTTTTCATCTTTGTTGTGCTGTCGGATGTGATTGGGTACTGTTCTTGCTACTAGGTTACCGACATCCTTTAGACAACCAGCATCCCGCGACTTTCGTATAGCAACTGCGACGAGTTTCAGGAAAACATGAAAGCACCGATCTTCTGGTTCAATATGTAATGTAGGTCGGCCGGCCAGGTTCTCGAGAAATGATGGAGATTTGTATACCTCTTCATTGCGAAGATGGGCAAGTTGATGAGCACCAAAGAAGTCAAAGATCAACCCGATCACACTTACGCACTTTCGCCATCCCCACTCCTGGACAAGAAAATGACACCGTCCTACAAGAGCCCTGCAGTAGCTGTTGAAACTGGCACCTTGACGCGAGTTGGCATTGTACAGTTCGAAAACCTTCTTTATTAACCCTTGCGGAATTGCCCAACCATCACATGTCGCCTCATGTCGCTTGCCCGCCAACAGAACGCCAGAGTGGCTGAACTCGACGAGAGGAAGCAACACGAACATGTTCTGCCAGATACGCTCGTGATCTTGTGCATTGTTGCTTAGTGCATCCCTCTTAGGGCCGATATGTTGTTGCAGCAAATCCCAAAACGAGCACCTCGGTATCTGAGCCAACTCCAACACTCGCATGTTCATAACCCAAGAGTGAACCGCTGGAGTCTCATCGCGAATGCCAACATCTCTCATGTCCGGGTTGCCCAGTTCGATATATAATGATTGAAGATTTTCGAATCCAAGCTTCGTAAGTATCGACATAGAAACATTTACGATGCTTTTAAGTAGATCTTCGAGAGAAAAGGACTCTGCAACCAAATTTGGGTCCATGCGGCAAATTTTGAGGACGACCAAGGATATCAAAAGAAGCCTGTCGTACAACTGCGATATAAATCCAATGTTTTGATCATCATCCCAGAAAGCGGTTTGAACGGCAGAGCCGACGCGGTCATTGAAACAATGTATGCATTCGCGAGTTCGGGATACAAATGACGATTTGTGACTTTCTTCCACAAAGCCGAGGGAACCTTTGACATAGTTCAACAAAAAGTCCATAGCTCGAACTGGAGTCGGATCATTATCATGTGCTTTGTGCGGGTCCGCCAGTTGGGTTTCTAGCTGATCTGCGACGAAATCTAAGACCACACCGAATTCCGACGATACCTGGGCGTTCCATGGGCCCCATCTGAGGACATGTGTATTCAAGTTCAGGGAAACACGAGGCCGTGATTCTGTCCAGTCTATTGGAAAGCTAAGGGCGGCGCAGGCTTGCAAGTGCCCACCTCCAATAAGTGTGGACTCATGAAAGAACACGCCCGGTTGAAGTGGGAAAATTTCGAAGTGGTGGGTGTATTGAGTACCGTAAGGGCCTAAGCCATGCAATTTGCCGGCAGCAAGATTTGTGACGGGTGGAATCTCGGCAGAGTATCCGTGAGGCACTGGGTCGTTGGCATGACTATATTGCGGTGCGCTGATATCAATTTTTCGGGGCAAAGTCCGTTTACGGCACCTTGGCCCAATTTTGTCCCTCCTAGATTGTTCGGGTCGGGGGCCTGAAAAGATACTTGACTGTACCGGGAATGGAAATGAGACGGCTTCTTCGGCGTCAGAGGGATATCTGGTTTCGGGTTCCTTCAGCGACGGCGTGGAGATGCCATGTTGATATAGATTGTCGAGAAACTTTTTCCTCGAGTGGAAGCCAGATTTTGTCATACGATAGGGTTCGTCTGTCTCTAATTGTGCCGGGCGTGTCGTGGCTTCAAGTGCCGTGGGGTCTTGCGCGTCGTTCCTACGCCGAACATGCTTGACGGATGATCTTCCTGACTGGCTATGGCCTGCTAAGTATCTGATTGAGCCCTCAGCGCTAACATGTTTGACAAATTTTCGAGATGCGACGATTTCCGCCGGCGGAGTTGCAACTTGACGAGCCTGGTTTCCTGACGATTCTTTAAGTGCAGTGCGGCTTTTCTTGGTCTTACGAAGGGACCTTGCCACCTCAGTGACTGAACTACGCTGCTTGAGCGATCCTGATCGCCACTGATTCAGAACAGATACCGCATCGATTTGATCTTGTCGAGTAGCAAGCTGTATTGTCTTTGTCCGAGGGCAAGAACGGCCTTGACTGATTCGACGTCTTGCTGTTCGAGCGGCAATCTTGAGGAAATGGGGTGCGTCCGGCTGGATTGTATCCAAAATCCCAAGTTTTGGCGGCCGTCGCTTGACCTGCTTTGACTTAGTTTTCCGAGGAGTTCGTCCTATGTCGGCCCTAGAAATGATCTTCTTCCGCTTTGCGGACGACCATGCTCCTGCATCGTAATCTCCAGGCTCGGTCAGATGGGCAGTGATCTTTGTTTGCCACGACTTAGCAAGGCGACGACTAGGGGTAGGAACCCCTCTGGATGATGTATTACTACTTTTCTTATCTTTCGTGATTACAGATAACTGTGATCGACGCTTTCTAGATGCTTTTGGCGGTGCCATGAAGTCGATACGATTGTCCTCAATCACGGAGTCACCTTCATCATCTTCGTCAATAGTCAGTATACTCGCGGTATTCGAGGAAGTTAGACTCTCCACAGCATGGAGAGCTGATTTTATTGAGACATCAACATGGTCCTCATGAGTTGCGAGGGGCAGACTACTGCTCTCGTTATCTGAATTCTCAAAAAGGTCTGGTATGGCGGTGCTACCAGGTACTGTGTGTCGCAATTGTGCAACTCCACGTCTGCCCTCTTTCATAGAAGCTCCACGTGGGCGGTGATCATTTCTGACAGTCTTTTCCGCCTTCTCGCGTCCAGTCTGTTGATCCAGCCGCAACCATGATGCAGGAAGAACGCCTCGTATTCGACGACTCATAGCAGTAACAGCTTCCCCTTCGCTTTCAGAAATGGTCGCTGAGTCAGACAGCTCAGGATGGTCATCATCTAAGACTATCGCCATAGTTATGTCGTCCTCGTCGGAGATTTCACGAACATTCTGCTGTTCCACAAATTCTCTGGCTCTGGAAAGCTCGGGTTCTTTATGAAGACTAGGCAAGACCAACTTCTCACCAGCACCAGGATGCAAAGTGCGTGATATTGAAGGGCTATCTGGAAGTGGCGAATTTGGGGAGAGGCGAGTCGACATCGCAAGAAAGGAATCTGAGTCAATGGGATCGCTGTCGATGATGGTTCGCCTCCTTCGCTTCCTGGTGGAGGATTTTGGGGAAGTTGCATATCGTTTCTCAGTTTTTGATTTGAATAGTTTCGGCGGTTTCAACAGCAATTCATCCAAGGCAGGCAAATCCTGATCAAAAAGGCTAGTGATGTCTGTTTCCGCTTGGGAGCTCGGCGGGCTACTGGTGTTGATATGGCCCGATCTTGGAGAATTGCGTAACTGTGCTGAAGATGACACACCCAAACCGGCAGGCACAGGTCGGGTGACGTCTTTGCTAGGAGATAAAGATGTTGAAGGAGGCAGTTGGGGGGACTCCTGACTATCCTCTTCGAAGCCTCTATCCTGGGAGATTCTTGACAGTTCATCGCCCTTTGTTCTCTCGAGTTCTGAGGCCATTCTCATGGGCTTCAAGCCATGCATTTTCCAAGTGCTACTAAACTGTGCACTTTCCAGCAAATAGGGATGTTCTTGTATCGGTTTTCGTGGACGAAGAGACCGCTCATAGCGAACCGCAACCCGAAGTGCTTCACTATTTGCATCCCGACCCGTTTTTGGATCTTCATAAATTGACACATCTCCGCGGGCGACATTGGGCTTCGTTTGGGCTGTAGATTCGACGGGTGAGTCTGGACGGAGTAGACTTCGGCTTGGAGACGAGGGAGCGGTAGCAGGCAGGTTCAGTCGTTGAGTAGGTGCTGAGAATCCATCACTCAGGCCGTCGAATTCCCCTGCAATGTTTTGAAAACTTCCCTCGCTGGGCACCGATGACAGTGGTGACGAAGATGCTGAGTCGAACGTCAAGTCTTTGACAGGGAAAACGTGAGAAGTGGGAGTGTTCTCATCATGCACGGAATCGGGAAAATCCCAAACGTCTCGCTCCAGGTCGGTTTCTGAAGATATTGCATGGCTTGTCTCAACCAACTGAGATCCAGACTGCTGGCTCTCAAATCCTGCCTCGTCTTCCGAATCTGGGATTTCACCCAACTCTTTCCAATTAACCATGACGAGAACTCGACATGATCTCTATTGCAGCAACTACTCGCAATGCATAACTGCAGAGTAGACACGATACTTCTTCCAGGCTTCGAGTTTGGCGGCTAGAGTCGTGCTCCAACAGAAAGAGTCGTGATACTTGCTGGCTGGGCAATTCTTCCTGTTTGTTGTATCTTTCGTCCGAGAATGTCAAATCCGGAGTTTCTTAAGCTGGGATGTCAACGCGATTTAGCTTGCAGCAGACGCGTTCCGGCAGCTTCACGCGCTAAGTGGAGAGAGTTTTGCGGGAGCACGTTGTTAGTTTCTAGGTGGACTAGAGTAGTGACGACCACCTGCCAACTCACTGCCGCCAGGCCACATGCGGGCCTCATGCGGGTCACATGCGCACCACATTCAACTAACTACTAACTACGGTACCGAAACAATATTCTTTACGATAAACAGACACCCTCATCTACTGACTTCAATAGCAGATATGAGCGGGTTTCAGAGAGCGCTTCCCGTTGCACTAGCAGTGTTCACCGGTGTGCTAGGAGGTAGTCCACCAAATTCCAATTTCATCCATCCATTTATTTTCCTACAAGGTCTATAGACATCTCCAGATTGCTCACAGCTTCAACAGGGTACTACACCTTCCAGCCAGCTCTGGTACAGGACAGAAACTTGCACAAGAATGCCACAGAGTCTCTGTAGGTGGTCCAGGAGAGTAAATATGAGATTTAATGCATGATTGACAAATGAAAACAGATCAACCGTCACCACACCCGACCCTTCGGGCTTGAGGAATCTAAAACCGGACGATGGGGGTACAAGAGATGCAAAGTGATGATGCACGGCTTCAGCACAGCATCTTCATTGCTTTCTCATTTGGTTCACTATGGTGCTATGATACTTTCAATGGATGAGTAGGCTTGATGGTCTGTCCGCCGCAGGCACCAAAATTTATTGTCCCAAATCGTATAGAATATCATTTCGGCATATAAAAACAGAAGTCCCTAAAAATCTCAAATTCGTCACAGAATAAAACTGACCCAAGTTTCGCATTATACAACGATCTATCGAAATGCAACTTTGTTCTGTGTTATATCTCAACAAACACTGTACGCAACGAACTATGATGTCATTATTTACGCTACATAGTTGAGCAACATGTGCCTTCGCATCACCGGTTGTTTTTCAGTTTCAACACAAGTTATCGCCCGTCAAGTTTCCGGATCCATTAACACTTAAATGAGACCACAACACGTTCTCCCACACTCTAGAAAAAATAAAAGTAGAAAGCAGCCATGACAAATCCATCAATGCCCCGAGCCTGGCTCCTCGAGTGCTAGGACCTGTTATATGGTCAGTGAATAGGTTTTTTACTTGAACTCCTTGGTCACGAATCTACTCACCAATGCTGTTCGGCACGGTATGTACACCTGCGCCCAATTCTTTCGCCCGTTCCACTCCATGGGAGTCGTGAAGAAACGGGTGCTCTCATCTATTCTGTTGAATCCGCCGACGTCCTTGGCGTCCGTGTTCAAGACGATACGGTATGTACCTGCAACCTCAACGCCGACCCGGTAATCAGTGAAGCTCGAGAAGTGGTGAAAATTGAAAATGAAAACCAAGCCTGCTCTCTCAAAGACTATGACTTTGTCTCCCTCATGTTTGAGAGAAATGTAGGCCTGAGGAGCGCTCAGCCAGTGGTACTTGGCTTCAGATTGATTCATAGCTCTGTCGAAATTGTTGAGATACTGATATCGAAGCAGAGGGTCGTCTGTAAGATTCAGCTGGCGACGGGCATACCAAAAGGAATTGTTATTGCCTTCTCGTGGAAAATCGAGCCATTCTGGGTGACCAAATTCATTGCCCTCAAAGTTGAGGTAGCCTTCGCCTCCGAGCGCGTGTGTTATAAGTCGAATCATTTTGTGAAGTGACATGCCTCTTTCGATAACGGGGGTCAGTGGAGACAGATTCGACATGTTCGTGTACATTTCCGCATCGCAGAGATGCATCATGAGTGTTTTATCGCCCACGAGACTTTTCCTTGTTAGTATCGCATTTCCATTGTTCAGTGATTAATCAACTTACGCTTGGTCATGGCTTTCGCAGTATGCAATAGTCTTCTCTCCATGCCGTCGATTTGTCAATGTAAAACAGATGTTTCCTATATCCCATTCTTCATCCTGTAGCTCTTTCAGAATCTTGATCCACATATCAGGTATCGCCATGGCTAGGCGATAGTCGAAGCCAACACCACCGAGAGCAACGGGCAGGCATAGAGCCGGCATGCCTGAGACATCTTCTGCTATAGTTATAACCTCGGGATATAGAGAGTGCAACATTTTGTTGGCGATCATGAGATAAACAACGGCCTCTTCATCAACATCGGAGCCGAAATATTCATGGTAGCCACCGGAGAAGCCTCTACACGCGTGTCAGTCGATGGCAAGTTAGCTTTCCACAGGGACGACTTACGCTCCGACGCCGTGATGCACATAAAGCATGCTGGTTACACCATCGAATCTGAATCCGTCGAAATGATACTCGTCCATCCAGAATCTTAGATTGCTTAGAAGAAATCGCATGACTTCGTGATGACCATAGTTGAACAGTCTGCTATCCCATTGATCATGGCGACCTTTGCTGCCGCCATGAAAGTACTGATGGTCCGTACCATCGAATTCATTCAGTCCATCCAGCACATTTTTTGAAGCATGGCTGTGGACCACATCTAAAAGCACCGTTATCCCCATACCGTGAGCTGTATCAACTAGCTCCTTTAGATCTTCCGGCGGGCCGTATCTGCTACTGGCAGCGAAGAAGCTATTGATTTGATAACCAAACGACGCGTAGTACGCATGCTCCATGATGGCCATGAGTTGTATAACATTATAGCCAAGATCCTTGATTCGTGGCAGCATGTTCGTTGTGAATTCCTTGTAAGTTGCTACCCTTTGCTCCGGAGTGGATATACCGACGTGAGCCTCGTAAACCCGAGTGCTCGCGGGCTTAGCAGGTCTCGGGTGCTTGAAGACATATCTTTCTGTTGCGCTTGGGTTCCAGAATCGCGCCTCATAGGCTGGGGAGATACTCAAATCTTGAGTGACGTATTTGATCCAGGCCGGGAGACGATCGACAAATTCTCCCGTGGGTAATTCAAGAGAAACCTGGTGTGACAACACTGCGTTAGTCAATGCCTGGAAGGAGACTGTCACGTAGGCTGACCTTGATCTTTGAGTTATGTGCTATGGCGGGCTGGCCATCATTCGCAGGAATAACGATCTCGAAAACACCGAAGTCATTCTTTTTCATTGGGTGAGACTTTCGGTCCCAATCATCTGAAGTTTACATCAGTGAGTTTTTGATCAGTCGTGGGATTGACGGTAAGAACGCACTGAACTCGCCGATAACAGAAGCTGTTATAGCGTTGGGGGCCCATTCTCGGTAGGTGATACTGTTGTCAGAATTCACATTCAGACCAAATTTCTCGAAGCCCTACACAATGGTCAGATGAAAATGACCTTCTCAGGTGAAAATCGGCTTCGGTTATCTTACGCGAGTGAACTTTTCCAATCCACCTTCGCTGGCTTCAATTGTGCTAATCCACTCGTTTGCTTTGGCATATCGTCGTCTGAGGGGCTCGCTGAAAGGCTCCAGCCATGGGTCGAGTTTGACCACACCTGCAACCTCAGTCAGCTTGGTCAACATTGTGAGTGTTTGCTATCAAGACAAGCTACCCACCTGTGCCATCTTGAGGTAGATCTTCCGCTTTCAGGCCGGATAACCCGTGGGCTTCAATTGCTTTCTCAATATCCGTCATGGTGTCGAGAAAACCTTTACCCCTATTGCGTGGTTTCTTCCCAAGTTTTTAGGTGTAGTGTGTTTGGTCCAAAGGTTGGAAGCTTGGGCGTGGGGAGCTGAGGAGGTGGGGTAATCAACGTAATAGCAGCGTCACTCAAACGAGATTCGAGGGAAAATATGAAGTTAAGGACGATCGAGGTGGTGAAGGGTCTAGAATTGGGTACGGTTCCAAACCCGCAACGAGAGTTTAATCAATATTATGGGTGTGGCAATTGTAGTCCGTGAGTAGGGAGGTATGCTGAGCGACATCTTGATGGCTGCCGTGCCAATGGTCCAATGCCTGTTCTGGAAAGCAATCGATACTGATAATGAGCTTTATCGCAGCTATCGGTGTGGGTCTGAGCATTGCTTGTGATTCCGTAAGGGCGAGCGCCATTATGCGGAGGCGCTGAATATGACGTCGAAGTAGCGCCAAGCGGGCAGAGGTGTCTCAATGCGCAAAAGTGCCAGCCAACACTCTCCGTACAGTCGGTGTACTTGCCTGTACCGTGCCGGCATAGCCCACCCATCGTGCTTTCCCCGGTTCCCGTACGTAATAGCGGGTTACCTCAGTCCGGCTTATGCAAGCACTGGGCAATTACTTGTACTTATCGCTCTGGTAAAGAGTCAAGCACTCGAACGATACAAGCCCATGCTTTCGGTGAAAGCGTACGCAGCCATTCAACACTCTTTTGGGCTCTCTTTGGCTTGGTGTTCCCCACAGAGCTATTCCGTCTTCTGGATGTTTGCAACCAGCGCACAGATCAAAGGCAGACGAAGCAACCACCCCCACCGCTCCTACGACCCGTTCTCCTACGAATGAAGCTACGAATGAAAGAATGAGCTATGCGTAGTCGTTTCGCAGGTCAGGATGCTTGTGCAAACTAGGGCATTGCTTCGCCGTGTGCAGGTGTCCAGGATCCAAAGGCCGCGATTTAATAGCTCGACAAGTAGACATCATGTGCGGCGAGTTTCGACAACATCCTCTCGAGGAGTATCAAGCCGATCTCCGGACTTGAACTCGGGGTTTACAAGAAGTTATGATCCTACGGTTGAATCTGGACGGGGCCCGATGTTCGATAAAGCCAAGTTCGGCGTCCCCCAGTTCTATCCGAGAGACTTGAAGAAGCGAGTCGATGAATATGTCGTCGGTCAAGAAAGAGCGAAGAGGACTATCTGTTCAACACTGTTCAATCATTATCAGAAGCTCAGACGATGGCATCAACATGAGCATGAGCGTCGAAACCTCCAGGATAAAGTGATGCGTCAGCGCTTTGCTCGCGATAGGGAGCAGCATAAGAAGCGAAAGGAGCCACACCGTGTCGAAGGTTTGCGGCTATTTAAAATATTTTCTTCATTTCTGTTCGCAGCACATCGAAACTGATTGTATATGTGCTTGAAACTAGATGAGTTCCCGTGGCATAATGAGTCTGCTCGACCTCTCCACGAAGCGAGCGAATATGAAGATGATCCTCTTGATCATCTGTATATCCCTGAGGATCCTTCCGTGCCAAACCATGTGAAAATCGACAAAAGCAATCTTCTTCTGATTGGTCCAACCGGAGTTGGCAAGACCTACATACTAGAGTATGATCACCTTCTCGCCTCCTGCGTTGATGTTTATCGCTGACTTGCAACAGAACCCTCAGTAAACAAATTCATGTTCCCTTCTCAATATGCGATTGCAATTCTTTGACTCAAGCTGGCTACATCGGGCAAGATGTAGAAACTTGTATCGAGCGCCTTCTTATAGAGTCCAACTATGACATCAAAGCTACGGAGTACGGTATTGTCGTCTTGGATGAGTTTGACAAACTTGCCAGAAGGGAGTCACCTACCGGTCGTGATGTTGGGGGAGAAGGTGTGCAACAGGCTCTACTCAAGCTAGTCGAGGGCACAAAAGTCACTATAAACGTGAAAGACAATCGATCATCACGCTCAAGTCCTCCAATTACCACCAACTACGACTCTGCCGGTTCGGGTCCTTCTGCGACACACACAGCGCCTCCAGGGGGCAAGGTTGACCAGTATATCATTGATACAAGCAACATACTCTTTGTCTTTTGTGGTGCTTTTGTCGGTCTCGATAAGGCAATACTGCAAAGAGTAGCCAAGCCATCTATGGGTTTTGGTGGTGAGTTGAGAAGCGAATCATCACTATCAGGCAACAAGAAGCAGCTTCTCCCACCAAGCCTATACACCCACGTCGCACATCGTGATTCCGTGCCAATCTCTTCTTTAACTCCTCTAGACCTAGCAACACCCGCCGACCTTCAAAACTTTGGTTTTATTCCGGAGCTCATAGGTCGTTTACATAACATTTGTGCTCTCAGCCCCTTATCCTCTGAAGACTTGTTACGAGTTCTTACAGAGCCGAGAAACTGTCTTGTTGCTCAATATACGGCTCTGTTTGAAACATACCCGTCCCGGCTGTTCTTCACTGAAAAGGCGTTGTATGCCATAGCGGAGAGAGCAGCCACCTTTGGAACTGGAGCAAGAGCTTTGAAGATGGAAATGGAACGCGTCCTAGCCGAGCCCATTTTTGACGCACCAATGCCTTACGTCCTCATAAACGAAGCTTGTGTCAATGGATCGGAACAGGTTCTCTATTGGGGCAAGGAAGGTCGATTCGAGGTCGATCGGCGATTGCAAGAGGAGGCGATGGATCGTCCATCTCCACTGCCTCGAGTCAGGTTTGAGCGTTCGAGAGAGGTTGGGCAGAGCGGAGGGTAGATCAATTCAGTCTTCAATGACGGAGATACAGTCGTAGAACAAGGCTTACAATGTAATCAGGACTCAATTATGGGAACAGGTGCTCAGCATCAAAGCTCTATTTGAATGACATGAGGAATGCATAGCAAAGCAGCGTACGCTTAATGAGCAGTGGGACAATTGATTTCTTTTTTTTTTGCACCCCTCCGGCGTCGTACAGTATTTACACCCTCTAATGAATCCGCCTCATCCATCTTGCAGCCTTGCATCTCGATTCCACGGCGCGCTAGGACAATATTACACATGGTGGAAGACCTCCATGGGTTCACCTATACTTCTAACACAAAAGAAATTACATGGAATTTGTAGAGAGTGTTTAGTGGCCCTTTGGAGGAGACTGAACCATGCCCTTCCCACTGTAATTCTCAGAGGTAATGCCGGTGAGGGGATCGGCTTTTTGTTGCTATAGCAGAGGTAATTAGACATTTCCCATCCACGACCGAATGACTTCGAATCCATGGCGAAAAACTTACAATGAGAAGCTCGTTGGAAGCCTCCTGGTATTCCTTAGACATGGTTGAGGGCTCGGGTTTGGCGAATGATCGGATGGCGGCGAAGATGGCGAAACTGGTAGCAAGGCCGACGGCGACGCCCCAGGCAATGCGGGCGTTGGTGCCAGGAGGATCGACAGCACGAGGACCATGGGGACCGAAGGCAATCCAGTATGCTGCAGAACAGTCGAATTAGTTGATGTGTGTCTATCGCGAGGCCATATGATTATGGGATATGAGGGTGTATATGCAAGCCATCCAACCCAATCGAGGCCGGAGCGAGTAGACTGCACGGGGTAACTTTGCAGAAGAGCCATTTCCGAGTCTCCCTAAGGACGACGACTCCTGTGTGCAAGCTAGTGGTATTGCGGCTGTCTACGCCGCGTTGGTGCGAGAGAGTCTTGGTGCATGGACGGGTCGGCTATCCGGGAAGTATTTTCGACGGGGGAAAAAACCCTTTGGAACAGGGAAAAGGTCAACCTACCGGCCTTCTTCTCCTGCAGAGTCAACTCGTTCCAGCTACCCTTCATACGGTCACGAAGGGCCATCCATAGATCAGCCTGCTCCTGAAGGGGCATGCCCTCCCATCGCTTCTCAATGTTCTTGAGGGTAGGGTTTGAAAGTGCCTGGGTGGAAGAAGCTCGGGAGGCGGCAGCAGGGACGCTGCGCACCAGGCCCTTGCGCAACAGACTAGACGCCGGGGTGCGCAGCATTTTTTACAGATCTCGACTTCGAAGTGTGAAAATGTCAATTGGCGCAGTTTTCGGCGGGTGGAGGGTATAATCGAGGCGTCTCGGGTTCGGAATCAGTCGTATGATGGATTTCCTCCGTTGGCCCCCCCTGCGAAAGAAAGCTCAGGTTTGGGTGACTAAGCACCCGAGGATAGTCAGAATCACGTGGGTCAGACCAATCACTGTTGGTGGATTTGTCGTTGATGCGTTTCCTCTCCCCAACGCCAGATAAATCGCGAGTCCCAATTTACCGAAATTGTATCCGAGACTTGACGCTCAAGTCGCACTGGCAAATGAACGCATTGCGATAATGCGTTTTCTTGATACGTATTATTGTGAAGTAGAGCAGTGCACAATTGCTTCGTGTCGATCCCGACTAACTCAAATTCCTACAACCACTACGCACAAGTCATAAATTCTCGGGCTCGGCAGTGCGAATCCGCGTCAGCAGAGCTTTGATGAAACTTCCTTGGCTTGACTCAAACGAAATGGAAACGAGAAGCCAGTATGTTTTACGCGTGTTCGATCGTCTCGTGTGTTGGTTGGTATTCGTCTCGTTTCGCACCAACGTGGTTCAGTATCACGCAAAGACTTGCCTGCGCATATTTTACCTCCGCAAAGACTTGACTGAGAAGCCACAAATATGCATTTGTCCCCTTGGGGTGTTGCAGCGCAACTGTGCCATGTCGAAAATAAATCTTTGGTAGATGGGAATATATCTTTACGAACAAGATGCTGTCTGTAAAGTGAAACTCTACATCAAGATGGGGAAAACGATATCTAATTGGTCCTACTCCGTACTTCGGGCAATACCAATTCCCGCGGACTCTCAGACTTGCATTTTCTCCTCGCCATGCACGTTATTTTTCTGCGCGGTTCCAGCAACTCAGAAAAAAAAAATTGTCAAAGAGTAATGAGAAGAGTCTCACATATCACGGGGGACAGTCGAAACGCCATTTGCACATTCGAGAGAATTGTGCCTGAAGTCTGCTCGCATCATCATATCTGTAGAAAATCAGCTAAGGAAAGAAAACCTAGCCCTTGTCTTGTTTCGGCAGAGAATGAATATGGTGCTTCGAACTGCGTTCATTGCAAATATCGCCCTGGTACTTGATGCCTCTCTTGGAGGTGACGGCGAAAATGCTGCCGCCAGGGGTGAGGTCGTCGCGGACACTTGGAGGATACCGGAAGAGGCGAGACACCAATCTCCTGTGGCAGCCAAGTTACTTGAATTGCCAGTTCAAGTGCTGAAGAAGAGAGGAAACCACCCGGCGCTGAATGCACCAAAAAAACGTACTTCTGGTAGGTTTGGCCAAAAGGCCGGATCATCGCCGTTGACCCCAGACTCTCAGCCGCAAAGGCATGCTGCCACAGCAGGCAAACGAATCAGAGACAGCTTACCTTGAGCAACAGTGGCAGGCATCGCGAGAGACAATGGGTTTAGGTGCTATCGATTGGAACAGGCTTTTCTGGGGCCTGGGTGCACCCTTTATACGATCATACACGATACATGTTTTAGCTTATTTGGTGATATTCGACGACATTGGAGCACGAAACCCGGACCAGGCAAAATAGATGTAATCCGCTCGGAAGTATATTTCAACTAATGATGACGCTTGCCCCTGATCGCAGATCGATTCCGGCCCGGCGAGAAGTAATCTCCTAGCACGAAGAACCGCCAGTTAAGTAATAAACCAATTCATTTTGCACACGAAAGTTGTCGCTCGCCCGGCACCATTGGCTGTCGTGTGTGCATGTATAATGTGGACTCCGGCTTGTGTGCTGTTTCTGAAGAAGAGAAAGAGGATGCAGAGCCTCAGGTACAAACAGACATGGGACGCCAGGCACCTTCTCACTACAGTTGGCCGGGGCGACCAAGGGGCTTGATCACACTGTGTACGACTTGGCGATGCTGTGAGTATGGCTAGCACTACATTCTGTATGGGCGACAACTTCCCCCATGCAATCGTAATGAATATGTATGTACGGATTACAACCAGCCAACCAACCAACCAACCCATGCAATCGTAGGTGCCTAGTAAAGTGTGGATCGCGGAGTAACACTGTCAGCGTTCCTGCAAAACCCGACCAATTTCTGGGTGGTACATCACGTGATTAGCGAGAAAGCTCTAACCGACGAAGTCGTCCGCTCCCGAGCAGAACTGCTCTCTCTGCAAATTCTCCCCAGTTCCAACCAACTTCACTCCACTCCCACATCTGATCGCTCTCTGTCATCTGGCAAGATGTTCAAGAGGTAAGCTTCGACTGTTGGATGTACACTGTGATGTTCTTGGGGCACCGCATGTGCCAATTGAGGTCGATTTCGTCAATTGAGCTGACCTTTGTCCGCAGCGGCATTTCCTCCTTCGCTCGGGCGGCTCGCCCAACCTTCTCGGCCGCCGCCTCGCGACGCGCCATCAAGCCTGCCGCTCTTCGATTCCCTCTGAACAGCAGATTCGCCAGCTCTACTAGTGTTGGCGACGGCAAAATTCACCAGGTAAGGAGACTTCCGCTAGTACCGAAACAGGAGGCCATTTCAAGACTAACATATCCTCAGGTCATTGGTGCCGTCGTCGATGGTACGCCGATTTTGTTCTTCGATCAGGCTCTTTAAGCCTGCCACGGCACGATCAATCTGTTACTGACTGCTATATAGTCAAATTCGACACTATCAAGCTGCCTGCCATTCTGAACTCCCTCGAGACAGACAACAATGGCAACAAGCTCGTCCTCGAAGTCTCCGTATGTTACATCTCCATATGTCAATGATTAATATCTCGAGTGCTTAAACTAACTATAATATAGCAACATCTTGGCGAGAACGTAGTTCGATGCATTGCCATGGACGGTAGGTCGTCACAGCCCCAGTTGCCCCGAGATGCTGAATTGTCCTAAATGGTCCTGCTTTTAGGTACTGAGGGTCTTGTCCGAGGCCGCAAAGTTACCGACACTGGTGCCCCTATCACCATTCCTGTCGGTCCCGCCACTTTGGGCCGTATCATGAACGTCACTGGTGACCCCATCGACGAGCGTGGTCCCATCAAGACTGACAAGTTTCTTCCCATTCACGCCGAGCCTCCGGAGTTCGTTGACCAGTCCACCTCTGCCGAGATTCTGGTCACTGGTATCAAGGTCGTCGATTTGCTCGCTCCTTACGCTCGTGGTGGAAAGATCGGTCTCTTCGGTGGCGCCGGTGTCGGCAAGACTGTGTTCATTCAGGAGCTCATCAACAACATCGCCAAGGCCCACGGTGGTTACTCCGTCTTCACTGGTGTCGGCGAGCGTACCCGTGAGGGTAACGATCTGTACCACGAAATGCAGGAGACCTCCGTCATTCAGCTTGATGGCGAATCCAAGGTCGCCTTGGTGTTTGGTCAGATGAACGAGCCCCCTGGCGCCCGCGCCCGTGTCGCTCTGACTGGCTTGACCGTTGCTGAATATTTCCGTGACCAGGAAGGCCAGGATGGTGAGCTAATCTGCGCTCCGTGATGGCACCTCGATAAGACTAACCATGTTGTAGTGTTGCTCTTTATTGATAACATTTTCCGATTCACCCAGGCTGGTTCTGAAGTGTCTGCTCTGCTCGGTCGTATTCCCTCTGCCGTCGGTTACCAGCCCACCCTTGCCGTCGACATGGGTGGTATGCAGGAGCGTATCACCACCACCAAGAAGGGATCTATTACCTCGGTCCAGGCCGTCTACGTCCCTGCTGATGATTTAACGGATCCTGCCCCTGCCACCACCTTCGCTCATTTGGACGCCACCACTGTCTTGTCCCGTGGTATCTCCGAGTTGGGTATCTACCCCGCTGTCGATCCTCTTGACTCAACCTCTCGTATTCTTGACCCCCGTATTATCGGTGACGAGCACTACAACACCGCCACTCGTGTTCAACAGATCCTCCAGGAGTACAAGTCTCTCCAAGATATCATTGCCATTCTGGGTATGGATGAGTTGTCTGAGGCCGATAAGCTTACTGTCGAGCGTGCTCGTAAGATCCAGCGTTTCCTGAGCCAGCCTTTCACTGTCGCCCAGGTCTTCACTGGAATCGAAGGTAAACTGGTTGATCTCAAGGATACTATTGCCTCATTCAAGGCCATCTTGAACGGTGAGGGCGATAACCTCCCTGAGGGTGCTTTCTACATGGTTGGCGATCTGGCCTCCGCCAAGGAGAAGGGTGCCAAGATTCTCTCGGATCTGGAGAAGAACTAGGCTGTCTTGGCTACATAATACCTGGGGACGTGGGGAAGGAGCCTGTGTATAGAACAGAGAAACCGGGGGCTGTGGGAGGTTTCCTCTTTAGCTCCATCGATTTAGTCTCTTTTGTGAGCTGTGTACCAATGATGAAAACTTCCTCTTTACATGCGATGATGTGCACAATCCGTGATGGGACGAGGGCTCGGCTCCCGGCGCTGGCGGCGGCTGTTGTGGCGGCTGTTGCAACACCTGTCGTGACACCATGGAATGTATTGCAAAGTGTCTGGTCTAGCTCAAAAGGGTCAAAAATTTGGTCGACTTGAGTTGCCTCATGCAACTTTGACAGACAAGGCACACGCTGCAATGTGTATGTACGGAGTATAATAGTTTGTATAGTCTTACGAACCCGCCTATTTGAATATGCAGCGAGCTATGCAAAGTCGCTGTGAATCTCCGCTGTGTTGGCCGCTCTTCAGCAGACATTTTCATGCCAACGCAACCGACCAATAACCTACACAAAGGCCGTGAGCGTTGCGGAGGAACGCAGCGCTATTTATCCACGTGCCAAACTGGCTCTTCACCCGGCTCGCTTGGCTCGGCGAGCTCAATGGTTCCCGCGTCTTCCAAGAGACGAATGGGTCTGCCCTCGTCATCAACCAGGCCGAGTTGCTTGGTCTCTCGCTCCTGGGCCGCATCCTCCGTACCAACGGGCGATCTGCGAGGATCCCAGAAGGGGTCGCCAAGAACCAGCCTCGCCAGCTCAGTTGTGTCTTCTATGCTCATCGCCCGCAATGGAACATCGAGGGCAAAATGCCAAGCCGGGCCAAGGTGTTTGCATATGTCCCGAAGAGACCTATTACCAACTCCAACAAGCCACCAAACGCCAGCGGTCAATTTGAGGAACACGGCATAATGTGCCAGGATGATCAGAGCACGCTCTCGCCTCTCACGGAATAGCTCGACCAAACGAGAGGGCACAAACGTAAACCATGTGATGATGCGCAGTCTCATCACGGGCCCCAGGCCACCCTCCCGCAAATTTTGGTACAAAGAACCGAGATACTTCAATCCCTGTAAGTAAGCGTTTTGGCATAAAATTTCAGGATCCTGCGGAGGAATAGACATGATTAAGCTGATCAGATTTCGTGGTATGTGTTTGGCTGCTTCTTTGAGATTCATAGAGGGCCGGTGGAAAAGCTGTGCTAACCCTGTGCTTGACAAAGCAGTTCTTTTGATTTGCTGGAAGATGGCCCGAATGCCGCGCCATACTAGAAGCCATTGAAGGATGTAGAGATCTGGTGCATGTGGATCCCGAAAAGTTTGAGCTGATGTAGCCGGGATGAGCAAAGAGTTGGCTATTAGTGCGCCAAAAGTTCTTGGTTCTGCAGCTTCAATGGCTTGCCGGTACTCATGCAACGACTCGTTCTGGTACAAAAGGTGTCTCGAGGGATCGCCCACGTCTTCGCCGGTACAATTCGTGGCATGAAGACATGATAGAGCCAGGACAGATCGGAAGAGAAATCTGACGTCGAGAGCGTGCTTCATGACCTGTACTCGCATTACATTTTGCGAACCACCACCGTCAATAGAAAATGAAGAGCATGTGATGGCCATGAAGTGCCAAATCATCTTCATGTCAATTTGATCACACCCAGGTAGTACAGCAACGGGCTCGTTTACGACAGTGACTGGAACGAGGCCGTGGGACTTGTCGGACGCTGCCCGTAACCGTGAGCGCCTCTTGGCCGCCCATAACGCCTTGGGCGACGGTTTGTGTCTGAACGGCATGGCATAGACGCATTGTTCCTTTCGCAGTATACACGTTTGACAGAATGGACGACTCTTATCACATTTGACCTTGCGAGCTTTGCAATTCTGACAGCCCATGCGAGAAATTCTTTGCCGGCGTTTGGGGTGAAATGGCTCATCTTGACAAGGGCCAGAGTCGTCCTTGGATCTTGGCAGTTGGTCCATTTCGCCTTCAAGTGTCTTCTCAGGAGTAGAACAAATGATCCGAAGCAAAGTCACTGAATGTGATTGGTCGCCACTTATCCTGATATGTGAAATGTCTGGGGGCTCTTTGATCGTGTCGAATATGCAAATACAGTTCGGGTTGGCAGGACGGACAAAGACATGGGCATAAGAATATCTCGTTCATAGACGGATCAGGTCATACCACCAAAATTATGTCGCTCGTTTGATATGAATGAATGGATAGTTGTAGCAGAAGAGAGTCGATGGCGTGAATGAGGAGACGTTGATAAAATCGTGGGAACGCGCCAACGTTTTGGATGGGCGTGAAATGATCAGCACCTGCCAACTTTGCGGGTTCAATGACTTGCCTTCCTCAAGACTTTTGCAGGAAGCTTGCAAGTTTTAGGGCAGGATCATAGCCAAGAGCATGACCAGGCAGTCAACACGGGCAAATCATCAGACGTGTTGCTCCGTCGCCATGTGAGGCGTGAGATGAGCTTGACCGCGACATCCACGATACAGACGACAAGTTGCCACGTCTCGAGGAACTCCGGAATCGTCCGGAATCGGCATCAAACAACCCATGTAGCTCACTTTGAAGAAGTGATTATACGTTGCGTACAGCAGCAGCAGCGGTTTCGCGGGCTGCCATGCATGGCCCGTGAGCATCAAAGGGATCGACGCTCATCGAAAACGGCTTCATTCAGCACTTGGCAGCCCGGCCCGGCCAGAGTCAACGACGAGGCTTACGGTGGCCGAGTCATGGTGTATGTGATGAATATGAAGTCAAAATGGGATTCCATCGAAGGATTCCATCGCAGGATTCCATTCCATCGCAGGGGCGGCACCAGCACCCACGCCTATGTACCTAGCCAGGCCGAATTGATGAATTGATGAATTGTGGACCGAGTTGACTTGTCACACGGACTCGCACCGTGTCTTCCCTTTTATGCTTCAAAAACTGCACACGACATCAACCATGCTGCCTGGACGTTTTGACAGCGGCATCTTGGCTGGGCCCTGACTATTCAAAGCCAAACTGTTTATTTCCTCCGCGCAGTCGTTGCAATATTTGCGCGTCTGTTGCCCATCCGCCCGGATGCCGACATTATTTCCACGATCGCTACACCCCAGTTCTTTGACGGTATCGGCGTCCCTGACGACGTCTCGGCGAGCCTTTCATTCGATTCCCTACCGACATAATTCGAATGGCGCCGGCTCAGGTGGGAAGCCAATTGACGCTTCAATAACGGAACATGAGAACGAACCCGAATTTTCAGCCGTTGCTGAAACAACAGGTGGTCGTACCAGAGGTCTTTCCTCGGGTGCCTTGAGAAGTCGACAGGCTCGACGACGGACTGCATCGGCTCTCCCTCCCGTCAAGCTACCCCCGAGTTTCATCTGCGAGAATGTCTCGATATATACCCCAGGACAGCAACCGCGTCTGCCCGATGCTCTCGTGGAAGATGCGATGCACACGAAGACGTCGCGGCTTCCGGTGAACGAGGCACCCCTTTCACCGCGGTCTCATCGAGCGATCGGGTCGTATTTCGATGCTGCTTTGGCACTGCTGCTGGAAAGGAGTTGCGAGCTCACAAGTGATTTTGATCGGTTTTATCATGCCGACGAGAACCTCGAATGGAATGGAGTTGATCAGATAGAGAGGTTCAGTCGACTTTGCGACATGATTTTAGACTCAGCATGGCATCTTGTCGATTCCATTTATCCTGCCAGGCAGGCCGAATACTCATACAAGATACGGCCATTTTGGTGGTGGAACGTGTACAAGGATCTCAACGTCGGGGCGCTCAAGTCAAGAGACCAATTGCCCACCCTCCCTACGACTCTGAAGGAGCAACTACGTCGCGCCGAATCCCTCGTCTATCCCCTGGCTCAAGCTGTCGCAGACTTACCCGTGGACACTTTAATGGAGATCCAGAAGACTTTGGACCGCGAACTCCAAGCCAAGCCGTCCCCGAACTTCGACCCTCAAACCTGCAAGCGACCAATTACGATCCTCTCAACGTCTGGCTATGGAGGGAAGGCTATTGCCGAGGCTGTAGGACAGCATGTGGCATTCTGGAACCAGGCAGACCTGATTCACTTGGATGCGCAAGATCTGTCTACGCTGATTGGCGATTATTTGGGTCTGAACTGGGCATACGCCCGTGGTGCTGTATCCATGATGGGATTTCGCGCAGCCGAGTTAAACGGGAAACTCGCACGAGACGCGGGGTTTCCATCTCTGCCCAACGAAGAGGACGATCATGACGCCGAAACTGGTATGCTTGGACTTCGGGCATCCGCTGGCTCCTTCGAGGACGAGTTGCAGAAAATCCGACAAGGCGAGTACGATTGCTTCAGCAAATGGGAAAATCTGAAAATCGACAAGATATTGGATCACATTATACGTGCTTCGGAGCTCAAGGCATCGATCGTTTCAAGACAGACCCCGGTTCTCATTCACCTTCACGACATTATCGAGCTAAGCATGACCCTGGAGGGATCTTTATTGATCGGTCGTCTGAGAGCGATGGTCGATGCTGCGTGGAAGCAAGGAACGCAGATTGCCATCATTGGAAGTTCATCTTGTGAGAACCCCTCCGACGAGTATCAAGATGCAGTCAAGCAATTTGCAGCTACGGATTGGGTCATCACTCGCCACCTTGAACCGGATCAGGTGGAAAGGAGGGCAATGGGGAAGACACAGTCTACCGCGAATCGGCTCACGCTTCAAAATGCGGACTACTTTTCAGAAAATATCCGTAACATCAACCGAATGATCAGAGCATTAAGTCCTGACGACTCTCGGCG